>JAESUZ010002528.1:0-600000 GCA_017311185.1 Proteles cristata cristata | reverse complement strand
GTTCAGAGTAGTCTGTTGTAATCTTTTCTGTTTCTGTAAGGCAGCAGTAATGTCCCCTCTTTCATTCTTGACTCTGCTTTTTCTTGGTGAGTCTTGGAGTAAAGTTTGCCAATTTTGTTGATCTCTTCAAAGAGTCAACTTTTGTGACTTTTCTCAAATTTCCATTATTCACTTCTAATTTTACTCCATTGTGCTCAGAGAACACACATTGTATGGTTCCAATCCTTTTAAGTCTGTTGAGACTCACTGCACGGCCCAGCCTATGGCCTATCCGGAAGCACATTCCACATGCCCCTGAGAACGTGCATTATTGGGCGCAGTGCTCCCCAGATGTCTGTCAGGAAGCACTGGTCTAGGGCATTGGCTAAGTCTTCATTCATCTGCCCATTCACCTTCTGCCTCTTTGTTGCAGTCATTATTCAAAGTGGGGAACTGAAGTCTCCAAACTACTGAACTGTCTGTTTCTCCCTTCATTCCGTCAGTGTCTGCTTCATGTATTCCGCGGCTCTGCCGCTGCATGAAATCACTGTCGTTTACCTAAGGCAGAGCACTGCTTTGCTTCACCACTGGCTCTCTTTTTGTACCATTCTTATCCGATAACACTCAACGTGATGCTGTCCGTCTTCAGGCTCTTTGGATTTTTCCAGCCTATGCTCTAAATCTGTTTACACATGGCAAAATGTAGCACATCTTATGATCATTTTTCTAAATTATCACGTACCTCCAAAAATTCAGACCTTCTGCTCTATGATGCCCGAAAAGAAGGCCAACAGCAATTTGGTAAAATAAAAAAATAAAAATAAAAAGTCACCTAATTTACTGACCAGAGGCAATACCACTGCTACAGACACTACATTTCTCAGTTCCTTCAGGTTCCCATCACATGCTACAGGGTGAGCAGGTGTCCATGAACAGGAGAATCCATCCGGCCTTGGCCTCTCCCCTGACCTCCCACCCCAAGCAGGGGTTTCTGCCTAGTTTGTAACAGAAGCAGTGACCTGCTCTGCTACGGAAAGGCTAAGGGCAGCCAGGGCCCAGTAAACTGCATACACCTCGGAAAGCTATGAGGGCCACCACTGCAACTGCGCAATCCATCCGAAACTGCCCCAGGTCCCGGGCAGACCCAACCCCACCCAAAGCGGGCCAATTCCAACACGAAGTAAGGCTATTCCGTAGGAGCTAAATCAACCTCAGGAAAAACCAGAAGAGAAAAAGCTGTCCTCCCGCACATGGCCGTACGCCACTGGTTATCTTCACATGGCTGCCCACCTAAGGTTCAACACGTATCCCGCGGCACTTTTCTGCTCTTGAAGTAACTATTTCTTGAACTCTCAACAAGCAGCCTCACTGTCACCAAGAAGGAGCAAAGGTAGAAAAGTAGCGCATTAGCCACAGGGCTCCACTGTCGGGCCACGCACCGCTCGCCCCACAGGAATAGGAGGAATGGCAGCAATTTGTGAAGCTGCCCTAAATTCCGTTTACCTCATAAATTAGAATTGATTATTCATAGGTCTAACTTTTCAAAGAGATATATACTTATACTTACATCAAATACAAAAATACAGTTTGAACGTAAAAAACTCAGTAGCGCTTTAATATAGTTTATAAGGCAGATTAACCATTCAGATGTAAATGCTACAAAATATAACAAGGTTATGGATACAAAAGCATAATTAGAGTTATCCTCCTAAGCACTAAACTAGAGCTGTACAAGTCAGATGAGAATACGAACTGTCAAATCTTTGAAAGGGTTTAAAGAAAAAAGACTGTACTGTTAACTGGGAGAACATGAAAAATTGTCCTGGAGACAGCAGACCCAGAACACACATTACGAACTGCAAAGACTCCCCGCCCACACGACACTGGAAACGACAGTCGCGCTGTGTACATACATCTGCTCGACCTCCTCTCGACCGCATGTCTGCCGGCCTTCGCGGCCTCCTTTCCCGCGTGCTGCAATTTCGACGGGCTCTGCGCATGGTCATTAGACAACTTGCCTCCACTCCTCCTGCCATTCACCACCATGTTCTTGGATTCTCCCAACCACTTCATGCCCACAGAGCGCCTGGCCCAGGTGCATTGAGTCGCTCTCTCCGGATAGCTCAGGGGGTAAGTCCGACGTCCTCTCCTAACAAAACAAAACATGAAAAACAGAACTGGGAGGTAAACACACGAGAGACCATCCACCCGGACCCTTGACCCTTGAGAAAGCTACAAAGCATTAAAGGCAATTCACTCTTGTGGCCAGGGAAGGGGGTAGGGGGGGCGGTGCTCAGCAAGGGCCACCTGGGGGAAGGATGAGGAGCAAGCGGAGGCCCGGCAGTGGACCCCTCCCCAAGCACGCTGAGTTCGTGCGGGGTGCCACCCGAGGTGGGCCATGGTGCTGCTCAACGTCCCCAGGGACAAGCGCGCCGCAAGTTCATGGAGAGCGGGGAGGCGACATGCATCCACGCCAAAGCAACGTGCTGGCCGCCGGGAGGAGAGCGGCCGCCCAGGACTGAACCCCTCCCTCTGTGTGTAATACACAATGAAGCCTTTTTTGGAGGAAAAAAAAGGTAATTTAGTAGCTAATGTCGCCACTCTTTAAAGACCACTTGGCTCCCCCAAGCCATCCAGTGTCATCTGCGCTGTCATCAGCACCCCCAGACTCTGGGGAGGTACTCGCTCCGGCTTGCTCACTGCTCGCGCTGCGAACAGCCACCGATTACTACTAACAAGTGCTCGTAAGTATCTCTCGGTTACCAGTAAGAATCATTTTGCACCTTGTTATGCTGACGTTTAGGTACAGCTCAATGATCTGCTCAAATTATACATTCTGGTAGGGGGGCTTGGGTGGCTCAGTCGGTTAAGGATCCAGCTCTTGATTTCGGCTCAGGTGACAATCTCAGGGTTCCTGAGTTCAAGCCCCGCATCGGGCCCTGTGCCGGCAGTGTGGAACCCGCTTAGGACTCTCTCTCTCCACCCCCAACCCCTGCTTGCGCATGTGTCCCCTCCCCAAATAAACAAACATTAAAAATTACATGTTTTGGTAACAGTGTATTAACTGTGTCCCAGGGAGCTCTCGCTTCTGTCATGAGAAGAGCCTAAGAAAAGGCGTCCCAGTTAAGCTTTGTCCACACAGCTTTGTCTTTCTGTTGTTAGTCTGAAGTCAACGTTCAAGGTACTTCAGGGACCGGCCCCCAAACAGCAATCTTGCCCATCATGAAATGTCTGTTACAATAGCGACAAAAACTGGGTAATTCTAATCTTTGCTAATATAGAGCCATCCCTCACCATCTGAACTTTAATTAGCTGAATTTGGGAACTGAATGATTTGGCTAGTGAGGGATGCTTATAATATGTAAGGACCTTTGGAAATAAGAGTATAACAGATTACGTTTCATTGGTAGTGGAATGAGGAAAGGGATGTCCATGGCATCACCTTGTCATGGAATTATACTCTAATATGAATCAGACTAAAAAGGCTCCAGGATAAGAAAGTGCAAAAACACAAAACTTTAGAGCTAAAGGTACTTTAAGATCCTAGTACAGCTCCTTCCAATCTGCAGATGGAAGCGATGCCAGAGAGGCCGATTTCCCTTAGTTTTTTACGCACACACAGAAAAACACAAATGATCTTTATTTTGAGGTACTTCCAGAAATGTATACTTGGTCATGCCATTAATGATACCCAATAAAAATACAAAACGTTAATTTTTAGTTGACCTCAGGTCTCCTCCACGGTCACAGGACCTCTGTGTGAATTCACAGTGGGGTAAAATGGGTGTGAGCCACATGCTTCCGTACGAAGGTAAAGAAAGTCTGATCCATACTGAGGACACCACTTATAGCTGGTCTCCGCCACATATTCTCCTGCCTCTTTCACTTAGATTCAATTAACACTCAACTTTTTATTTGCCTATCTTTTCATTCTTCTTGTCCGCCTCACTAAACCCAAAAAACACTGCACAAACAATAGGAAAGGCAGGCATGGGGCGCCTGGGTGGCTCAGCTAGTTAAGTGTCCGACTCAGGTCACGATCTCCCAGTTCTTGAGTTTGAGCCCCATGTCACGCTCCGTGCTGACAGCTCAGAGCCTGGAGCCTGCCTCGGGTTCTGTGTCTTCCTCTCTCTCTGTCCCTCCCCCTGCTTGTACCCTGTCTCTGTCTCAAAAATAAACAAAAAATTTTAAATATTAAAAAAAAAAAAGGAAAGGCAGGTAAAACTACAGATATATTGGTTAGAAGCTCAAGATTTTTCAATTATTACATTTTATCAGATTAGATACAGGACCTACTGATGATCGAACGTCCTGTGCGTGTACTCAGAAGAAAAGGCAGAGAACTCAGGAGCAGTAAGCTTCTGAAGCACAGAGGCAAAGAAAGCTTGGACAAAAGGCAATACCCGTGACACTCTTCCTTTGCCTGTGCCTGTAACAAACAGTGTGACCCATCTTTTTCATCTGGCTAAACTCTTCACGCTCCAGGGTCTTCCTTGACCCTCACTGCCAAGTTCAGGTGGACACCCCCACTATGAAACTTAGGTGAAAACCCCCATGTCACTACACTGCAATGGTTTGCCGGCCTCCTT
Source organism: Proteles cristata cristata (assembly GCA_017311185.1). Taxonomy (NCBI): domain Eukaryota; kingdom Metazoa; phylum Chordata; class Mammalia; order Carnivora; family Hyaenidae; genus Proteles; species Proteles cristata. The sequence goes on along the minus strand of JAESUZ010002528.1, from coordinate 595,432 downwards.
CACTCCTGGAGTTCCTGCGGCCAACAACTCATTTTCCTTTTCTCCAGCACAGCACAAAGTAGATCCGTGGCACTCACGTGACGAAAGAATAAATAAATGAAGTTGTGGCCTAAGCCTCCTACCGGGTACTATTTCTTTATGTTTTTTTAAGCTGTAAAATAGCAGTTATAAACGGGCCTCAAGCCTTCTTCTTTCTTAAGGTGTGAGTGCTGGGGCGTCTGGGTGGCTCAGTTGGTTAAGCATCTGACTTCAGCTCAGGTCATGATCTCACAGTTCATGGGGTGGAGCCCCGTGGCTGGCTCTGTGCTGACAGCTTAGAGCCTGGAGCCTGCTCTGGATTCTGTGTCTCCCTCTCTCTCTGCCCCTCCTCTGTTCACACTCTGGCTCTGTCTAAGATAAACAAAAATTAAAAAAAAAAAAAAAAAAAGATGTGAGTGCTGGGCCACAGGCACCTCCCTACGACCCAACCTCCGGCCTCCGCCCCCTGGTCTGCGCCTTCGCAGGACAAGGAAGGGGCAAGGCGAAGTGCGTCTGGTCCTCCAGGAAGTCCGTCTCAAGCACGCCCTCACGGAACACACAACTCGGGGAGAATGACTGAAGACCGTTTTTAGGACTCAGGAGCCCTGATACTCCTGGATGATGGGACGTAAACGATAACTACACATGTTCACGTGGAACAGAAAAGATCAACGTAGCTTTACAGAGATTTGAGAGATAAAAGGATAATCTCTCCACAGGGAAATCTTAAGTCCCAACTAAGGTTCTCACTCAGAGAGAAAAAGCAGAAAACCTGGGCTGAAACACAGCGACTTGTGTGTAATGAGCCCTCCAGGTGCCTGTGGGTGTGAACACTTGCTCTCAGGTACTTCCTCAGTCACCTGACAATCTGATAGGGCAAAGAACCCAGGCCAAAACTTTAATCTGAGGAAATCAGACCTGTCGGCCTATTTCTCCCTGAGAAGAAAAGTGAAAAGAAATGACCAAAAAGTCATTTTAGCAGCACACTTCAGCCCAGTGCGTGGAACAAAGAAATTATACATCATTTCAATGAGATGAGGATTAATGATCCATCCAAATTGAAGCAAATTCATAACCTCAAGTCTCTTTTTTTGTATTAAAAAAAAATTTCTTATTGATTATTCATATTCATTTTTGAGAGAGAGAGAGAGTGAGCGGGGGAGAGGGGCAGACAGAGAGGGAGACACAGACTCCAAAGCAGGCTCCAGGCTCTGAGCTGTCAGCACAGAGCCTGACGCGGGGCTCAAACCCACAAACTGTGAGAACGAACCTGAACAGAAGTTGGATGCTTAACCAACTGAGCCACCCTGGTGCCCCTCAAGTCTCATTTTTTAAAAGTTTTTTTTGTGTTTTTTTTTTTTGTTGTGTTTGTGTTTGCTTTTGCTTTGTTTTTTGGAGAGAAGAGTGAGTATGTGTGAACAGGAGAAGGGCAGAGAGAATCTTAGGCATGCCCCACACCCAGCACGGAGCCTGATTTGGGGACTGGACCGTGAGATCACGACCTGAGCCAAAATCCAGAGTGCATCTCCCAGGCGGCCCTCCAGTCTCACTTACATTGCAGTCAACTGATACTACTTAGTCTGAGCTGTTAAGATACTAAGGTGTCACTCCATCAGTCACAGAACGTGGCTGAGTTCCACTGGTGTGACTACACTGCACGTGTGGATACATTCTAGCTGAGGCTCCCACACACTCCAGTAGTCCGGACAGTAACCATGAAGGCAAAAAACATTACTTAAGCTCACAAATGAATTTTGTAAAACCAGTTCTAGTGAAACTATCAGAAATTTGGGAGCTATTTATAAATTTCTAGCTCACAATGAATATATACTCTACTGATTACGAGGTCATCGTCTGTGGGCTCTGGCCTCCTGAGGGCGGGCGCCGCTCCTGCTGGGCCCATCTCTCCCACAGACCACAAGCTGAAAGAACACTTACGTATTAAAGGTGGAGATGGAATTTCAAAAGCTTACACAGCTGACATTGTAGCAGACTGTGGAGAACCAGAGGCTGGGGACGCTGGAGGCTAGCAGAGCCCAAAGCCTTTCACGGCTCCCACAGAGGCCCCACGCCCAACACGCGCAAGGGCGCGGTCGCTCTGGCCTGGGACACAGCTGGCTTACACACAGATGCCACCATGGACTTGGCTTGGTTGGCACTGTCTGAACTCACCGGCCACTATATTCAGAAGTAAAAATTACCTGAAATGTATCCCAAAATTGGCAGAAAAAAAATTTCAAAGAGTAGTGGTCACTCCTTAAATGGAGTAACGATGACAAATCTTGCTCTGTTCCGATTCCCAAGCACAGCCGACCCTGAACAACATGGGTCCACTTCTATGCCCACTTTCTCCGATAAACGTAGTCCAGCACTGTGTGTGTCTCCTCTTTCTTAGGATTTCTGGAGCTTTCCTGTAGAATACAGTGTATCATACGTGTAATATACAAAACTTGTGTTAACCACTTATTTCGGAGATAAGGTTTCCTGTCAACAGTGGACTTGTGAGTAGCTAAGGTTTCGGTAGTCAAAAGTTGTACGTGGAATTTTGACTGCACGGGGGTTCAAGGGTCAAGTGTGTAAAACTATCAGGAAAATGATTAGACATCTATTCTACTCCAGTTCCAGGCCCGGAGGATAGAGCAAAGAACAAAAGCAGGTGTCTGCCCTTACTTGTGCTTATATTCTAATGAAAAAGTCACTAGGAAATGACAAATTGGCGATGAAATGCCAGCACCTTGGAGAAAATGAAGCGGTTTCTAAGTGGCAAGGGGTGTTTCAGGTGACGCAGGGGTGGGAGGGGAAAGGGGAGGCCGCAGAGGGGACAGTGCACTAGGCAGAGGGCAAGCACCCGCCGAGGGAGAGGAGCAGTGGGTGTGCAGAGGCCCGGCGGGGTGAGCAGGGAAGCGGCGGGAGGGAGAGCAGAAGGGGTGCTAGAACAAGTAATGGGGGGTGTCAAAGCCGCTGCTGGGACCTGGGTGTGGACTCGCAGGGACGCGGAACGCAGGACCGACGGGCCTACGTCACGACTGTAAAGGCCCGTGCGGGCCGCTTGCTATGTGGAGGGAGGCTCACAAACAGACGCCTGCGAAAGCAGATCTAACGAAGCCACTGCGAGAAGGCACCAGTCAAGAGGCTACTGCAATGAACCAGTGGCCTCGGGCAGCGCAGATGGGAAGAAGATACCGGTTTGCGGAGCCTTCCTGAAGGCTCGCAGACAGGGTCTGCGAGCAGACTGTGGGAAAGAGGGCTGACAGGCCTCCCAACGGAGGCGCAGAGCTTGGGGAGGTGGCGAAGCCTAGAGGCAGCCCGGGCTCTGGCGGGGGTGGGGGTGCAGACGCTGGGTTTCGGTCGCGTTTGAGATGCCCAGGAGAGACCAAGCAGAGAGGCCGGATGGGCCGCCGGGGCCCGGGGCCCGGGGCCTGGGCGCAGACCGGCCGGGCACTAACGGACGAGCCGCAATCGCCCAGGGGGTGAGTGCAGGCGAGAGAAGTCTCGGGACACAGGGAGCAGCCGGCGGACTGGGGACCAGCAGCAGAGGCTGGGAGGAGCGCTGGCGGGGGGGAAGCAAGCGCAAGCAGGGGCCGGCGCGGCCCGCAAGGCGAAGCTCTCTTAGGCAGCAAAACCCGGGACACGGCGGGCCGCCGGTGATCTGAGAATGGACTGAGGTCTTCAAACAGGGGCTCGTGGGGAGAGGGTCAGACGGCAGAGGGGAACATAGGGAACAATGAAGAGAAAGAGTCCTAAGTCCTGTGCCGTTTGTTTCAAACGAGAGAAAGCTGCACACAACCGAAAGAACACACAGAAACTCAACTCAGGGGAGGGAGATGGGGGGAAGGCGGGTCTGAGCTCAGCAAGCCTTCAGGGTATAGAAGGCTCTTTCTTCAACAAGTTTTTAAACAACCAGACTCATTCTCTGCAGGAGTAATGAAGAGCACCTGATCGTAACGGGTGGTGGTCCTGAGGGTGCCGCGGGGGGCCCTGTGCCCTCTACTTTTACGGGTGCTCACAAGAACGGTGCAAGCAGGCTCCACTGAAACACAGTTGAGACAGCACTCGGGGACAGCCAGTTCCCGTCCCGAGAGGGTCATCCACTCTGAAGTCAACAGGAGGGGAAGGAAGCACCTACTTCAGATTCTACCACCAACCACGAAGTGAAAACAAGGGTGGGCGGGTGCCTAGGGGCTCAGTCAGTTAAGAGTCTGACTTTGGCTCAGGTCATGATCTCGCGGTTCATGAGCTCGAGCCCTGCCCAAGCCCGACAGCTCAGAGCCTGGAGCCTGCTTCGGATTCTGCCTCTGTCTCTCTCTGCCCCTCCCCCACTCGTGCTCTGTCTCTCTCAAAAATAAAAAATGTTAATAATAAAAAAGCTTAAAAAAAGAGCTGCACTTAAAGAGGACGATATTTAAAGATTTACAGTTGTGTTTAAAGAGAAACTTTTTAGGGGCGCCTGGCTTTCTCAGTTGGTGGAGTACCGACTTGATCTCAGGGTCGTGGTTCGAGGCGTGTAGAGGTTACTTAAAAATAAAAAATGTTTACAGCGCCTGGGTGGCTCAGTTGGTGAAGTGTCCAACTCTTGGTTTTGGCTCAGGTCATGATCCCAGTTTCTTGAGTTGGAGCCTCCCGCTGGGCTCTGTGCTGATGGCGCAGAGTCTGCTTGGGATCCCCTCTCTCTGCTTCACTCCCCCGCCTCCACTCACACTGTTTCTCTCTCAAAAATAAATAAATAAACATAAAGAAGAATTTAAAAAGATGGTTATTAAAAAAGAGGAAACTTTTTATGATAACACCACTAAGAGGCACCCCCCCCCCATTCCAAATCACCCACAGCATTCCCAACCTAAAATTTACCCTCCAAACGTTTACAGTAAGTCTATTTATAATTGGAAAAAAAATTACAGAAAAAATCCCCCCAATACTTGAAAAGTTTTCAAAGGAAAGCAGAGCCGTTTCACAGACAATGCGCTTGGTTCCCATCAAGGGCCTGCAATGCTCGCAGCAGTAACGGAGCATCAACAAACGTCAGTGTCCTGTCTTTCCACACTGTCCCTGTACAGACACATGGGCTATAAACTGTTCGGGGACTCCTGACTCAGGGGCTCAGGCCCAATTTGAAAACTCTGGTTCCAATCCTTTCCTACTTTAAGGTTTTGGACGTTTCTTCTTGAATGTCTTAAACACAAACGAGAATTTTAAAAACTGTGTCAGAAAAATGAAAACAATGACTTTGAATAATCAAGAATTTTCAATATAATTCCTATGACACTATCAAGAATTTTCTAACCAGGTGAGCCTGGGTGGCACAGTCGGGCGAGCATCCAACTCTTGGTTTCGGCTCAGGTGGTAATCTCAGTTTGTGAGATCAGTCCCCAAGTTGAGCTCTGTGCTGGCAGCATGGGGCTTGCTTGGGATCCTTTCTCTTCCTCTCTCTCTGCCCCTCCCCACTCATGCAGTCTCCCTCCCTCTCTCTCTCTCAAAATAAATAAACCTTAGAAAAAAAAAAGAAAAAGCATTCTTTAGCCAGATTACATGTTGAACTGGTCTCAGATAGCTTATCTTAGAGAAATTATCCTACGGCAAAGAAACAAGTCCCATGTGGCTGAAAAGGTAGCACACATTTTTAGTGTTTATTATTTATTCTGAAAAAGAGAGAGAGAGAGAAAGAGAGTGCTAGCAGGGGAGAGGGGCAGAGAGAGAGGGAGAGAGAATCTTAATCTTAAGCAGGCTCCATGTTCAGTGTGGAGCCTGATGTGGGGCTCAATCCCACGACTGTGAGATCACGACCTGAGATGAAATCAAAAGTCTGATGCTTAATCACTGAGCCACTCAAGTGCCCCTACAAATAGTTTTAAAAAGCAGGTTAAAAAAAAAAAAAAAAAAGCCTGCTGAGGACTTTTCGAAAACTTTACTAAGAACAGAGCAAATAACTTTCAAGTGATTCAGCTACAATATAGTAAGAAAACAATTCAAAACACCAAATAGTTAAGAAAATTATCTCTGAAGAATGAGATCACAAGCAATTTTTTTGTTTCACGATATTTTTCACAAGGTACAGCCTTTTAAAATGAGCATGTATTACTTTTATAACAAAAATTTGAACACGAGATGTTAAAAGGAAAATAAGACCAACATCACAAAAATCCTTCTGCATCATTTTTATACATGTTGTTAAAGCCAATTTCTAAAACCTTAAATACAGCAATTCAAACATGAGGGAAGTCTAACATGTCACTGAAATACTTCCACAAGTTTCTGACGCCTTTGCTTAGGGACTCTGTGCCCTTCAAGGGCCACAGTCCCAGACTTCCTGGAATTTTATTGTTAAAATAAGTACAAGGAAGACAAACACAAATAAAAAGCATAAAAATGAAAGAAAGCACCGTCCAGAGAGAACACAAAACACCCGCCCTCCCAGCAAAGAACAAAAGCGCCCTCACTGGGCCAGGAGGGACTTCGCAGGCTGGGGTAGGTGCCAACGAGGTCCCACCAGTGAAGCATAAATCCAGTTTCCCTTCTGGGGCCTCCGTGCAATGGCGGAAACAAAAATAACACTTGGAAATTGTTAAGAACTACCAGTAACACAACTCACCTTGCTGGTCCCAGAAGGCCCTGCCCCTCTGTCCCCTCGCTCCAGCTAAACCCGCAGGCCCGGCCCGGCCCGGGTCTCATCCCGCTAGCGTGCCAGGCGTGTACGCAGCCTCTGTGCCTGGGATGCTGTCGCGCTGCCCAGCGGTCCCCCCAACCCCCAGTCCCTGAGCCCACGGGCTGCCCTGTTCGAAGGTTTCTCTTCCATGGTGCCTGTCACAACTGTCCTCACTTCTTTGTGTCATTACTTGACAACACTTGGCTTCCCCACTGCACACAGGCTGAGGGGCACGCTGCGATCGCTGGGACCTAGCACAAGGCCCGACAAACCACAGGTCCGTTCATATCACATCTCCCTTTCCAGGCTCAAACGTAACTGCTACGTATAGGCCCAATGGGTGATTAGTGCTCTCTTCTGAATCTAAAGTTACAAAAGGAACTTTAGATTCAATATACAATAATATATCAAGGAATTGCAAATCAGTCTTTATCAAATTATGCCAAATCCATCTATAATCAATACATACCCAAAGTTCTGCGGATTTCTAAAATAATAATTTATACTATCAGGCCAAAAGAAGAAGCCCCCGTAAAGCTCTCAGAAGCACGTGATCAACAACACCCCATATCGCAATGCAGTAAGACTGTAATATGCTTTGACAAGACAGTTACTCACTTGGAATTTGTTAGAAAACCATCATGAATTTATGATCAGACCTGTAAGCTTACAACTTGCCCTAAGAAATACTGTCAGAAGGAAGTGTCATTTGGGAAGTTACACGACTACGTATCATTTCTGCTCTTTTTCCAGCTTTTGTAGGGTCAAACCTATCAAGAATTTTGCTTCAGCCACAACTTAACAGTGTCCTCAGGCAGCCTCAGGTGGTGAAGCCCCTTCTGAGAAGAGATGGCACCTGTCTGGGAGCAATTTCCCACAATGCATCCTAATGCTCCGTCCACCCCCTTGTAGGAGAAACTGAGGCCAGAGACGGGATTAGGGCTCATGCTGACCAGCTGTGCTGAGTGCTACAAGGAGACTATAGTAGGGCTGGAAAACGGTGCCCAGAGATATCAGGGCCTAATCTGGAGCCTGTGAATGTCAGTTTATAAGGAAAAGGGTCTTTGCAGAGAAGTCAAGTTATGGGTTCTGAGATGAAACAGGTTATCTGAGTGGCTCTAAACGCTGTCACAAGCGACCTTACAAAGGAGCAGCGGAGGGAGATGTGACACCACGCGCCCAAGAGGAGAGGCAAGGATGTACGAGGGGGCGGAGGCGAGGGATAGACTTCTCTCCTGCAGCCTCCAGGGGGAGCCCTCCCACACCTTGATTTTGGCCTTGTGAACCAGCTGGGAAACTTCTCCCCAGCTGAGAATACATTTCTGCTGTCTTAAGCCACCAACTTTATGGTAATTTGTGACAGCAGCCACAAGAAACTAACATAGAGACCGTGACAAAGGTAAACCGAAGTAAAAATGCTTCACAGTAACCAGATCCCCAAATCATATAAAATTGCAATGTATCATAGGAAAAACTTATAAACACCTTTAAAAAGTTGTTTTAAATATATTCTTAAAAACAATTATTCTTCCCCTTCAACTGCAGTTATAAATCATGGCGACAGAGAGAGATACAGATTTCGGAGATAAAGCTAGTATCTCACGCATTTTGCTGATGCACTGTGCTTTAACCCCAGATAATCAAGACCTTCCGGAGAAGTGTTACGAACGAACATTTTTTTATACGTACATACACATTTTACAATACGAACGAAAATCAAAACTCACAGATGAGATTTTTCACGTAGCAGAACGTCAACAATTGCCCGACACGCACTGCCGGCAAGTCCAGGAGCAGACAGCACAGCACTGAAGCCTGCGTGTGGGCCCCTGATCTGCCACCGGACACATAATCCACCCTCTCTGATGGCTTCAGTACGAAACACATGGCTTCACAGGCCCTTATTTAGCCACATCCAATAGGTATCACAACAAAGGATTCGTGTCTCCAATGGTCTTGGCAGGTATTTCCAAAGTAAAGGTTTTAGCTGATGCAGTTGTTGGGAGACATTCCACAAAAACAAAACAAAACAAAACAAAACTACCTGCTTCCCCATCTCTCCACGTCTGACCCCCTGCTTCCCTGGGAGGACCCGTAAGTAAAATCAAGGTTGGTTCCTTTGTTACTCTTCCCGGAGCCCCAAACAGCATTTGACTTTTCTATAAACAGATGCCACCTGGTGTCAAAAGTCTGTAAGTACAGCCAACAATTCCTCAGAAGCGACCAGGTAAGTAGAACAAAGAACAATCCATTCTCATAGGGCAAAGACAAGGGCGAGGAAAAACTTCCAGAAGATGATTCTTGGGCCAGGTCTTAAAGGCCAAGACTAAGTCTGCAAGGGGCAGACTCTGCAGGAGGCAGAGCACAGAGAGTCAGGATGTGGCTCTAGACGGGGTCGATGCACACAGTTCCACTCCGGCCCCATTCATGACTCCCTGGTGGTACGGCCACGGACATGTCATCCAACCTCACAAATGCCTCGTGAGTACAACGAAAATACCTCCATGGTTTGGCACAAGGATTAAACAAGCAGAAATTGCTAATAAAAATAAAGACCCCCAACTGTCCCCCCTTTTCAGGTAACAAATGCAGAAATGCACTGTTCACAAAACTTACAACGATCAAGGGAAGGGGGCGCCTGGGCGGCTGAGTCGGTTATGCGTCGGACTCTTGGTTTTGGCTCAGGTCATGATCTCATGGTTTGTGAATTTGAGCCCTGCCCTGGGCTCTGTGCACAGGGCCCGCTTGGGTTTCTCTCTCTTAACTAACTAACTAACTAAATAACTAACTAAATAACAAGCGGAAATTTCCCCTCCATCCTTTATCCTAGAGAGTTATGACTCAAGAAAAAAATCATCTCACCATATCTGTTAAAAAAGAATACAAATTTTCAAGAGAATAAAAAAGGCCCAGGGTGCTCATTTATGCTGCAGAGCTGGTTACTGCTCCTAATGAGAAGGAATGTGACTCTGGCAACAATGTATAATTAAAAATCATAGCAACTACACCTCACACATCAGCATCCAGAGGGACTGCAGATTTTGTTACAGTGGAATCCCGCTTGTTGTGTTTCTGGTGAAACATCTTTTCCCTACTGTTACTCCACTTTTTTTTTTTTTTTTAAAGATTTTATTTTTAAGTAATCTCTGCCCCAATGCGGGGCTTGAACTCACAACCCCGAGATGAAAGCCACATGCTCCTCTCCAACTCAGCCAGCCAGGTGCCCCACAGTAACTCCACTCTTAAATCAATAAATAACACTTCCTCCGCTTATTACCATTTAATTCTCACATCCTGTGAAGTACAAACTTTTTTTGGGGGAGGGGGGAGGTCATACAGAGGAAAGGTTGCAGAATTTGATCAATTGTACTCCATCAAGTATCCCAGTGGTAGAAGCGCAGGTGACTGGAGGCAGAGAGAAAATTAAATGCAACAGTAGCAGTGGGTAGACAGAGGAAGATAAGGCTCTGGCGTTTGCAATGGAAGGTTGGCAAGATTTGGTAACAGATCAGACACAGGCGGGGAGACCCGGAAGGGACGCGGAGCCAGGTCGGAAGTCTCGAGCTGGGGAGACTGCAGGGCTGCCGCTAGCTGAGTCAGGGACTAAAGAAGGAACAGGTTTGCAAGAAAGATGAGAAAGTTCCCATTGAGAAGGGGTCACAACCCAGGCGAAGCGGTCACAGACATGAGAACTGAGGAGAAAAGTGGGGGATGGGAAGAGAGTAACAGTCACAAAAGGACCTTACAGGTTCCCAAGCATTTCAACATTCTCTCAATTCAAAGAATCCCAGAACTTCAGAGCTTTCGGTCTTGGACTAAAAGAAACAGGTTGAGGGAGAGAACTTCCCTGCCCAAAGCAATTCACTCCTGACAAGATAATATGCTACCAATACATGAACCAAAGAAAAACATGTCCCAAGCTTTATGATGGGCAGTTACATGGAAGGAAAGGAAGAGGGAAGAGCGAAGCAACGCCATGGGTGAGCGGCGCCCACTCGGTCTGGGGAGAGGTGCTGTTAGGTGCCTGGCTCGGGGTCCAACATGGAGCTACATAAACATCTGCTCAAGACCCGAGCGCGGAACAGAACGTGGCGGGGGTGGCCCGGCAGTCCCGGCCACGACAGAGACCCCTCTGAGCCCATCTCCCGGGCACCACTTTCACAAGACTGCGCTCACCGGCACCCGGGGACCGCGCCGGAGCACACGCACCACGTCACTGGCGCCCCGCGGCCCTTTACCACATGACACGCGCTCCACGTGTTTCATGCTCAATAAAAACATCACACTCTCCAATGCGCACTTTACGTACAGTAAGAGTATTAAACATGCACAATAACATAGACAACACCCCCGCTGTCATCCCCATTTTACAAACGAGAGCGGGCCTTAGAGAATCCAAAACAAGTTAAGCCAAGGCTGGGTTAGGAGCCTGTACGCTCTTGACACCGTGAAGGAAGCGGAACAATCCTGACGCAGGCAATATCTTAAACACACTCTGCCCGTATCTGAAGAGTAAGACCCCAGAACCAAAGAGGTGCGGCTCCTAAGTTCATGGAGCTCAGAGGGCAGCGTGGGAAGAGAGCCCAGGAAGCACGGAATTACAAACTGTGGTAAGAGCTTTAAAGGGAACAAAGAGGGTGTCGGGAGAGAGAATAACGCGGGAACAGACTTTACACTGGATGACCAGAGAAAATAAAAAGCACAAAAATAGAAAAAAAAATCACCCCTCTTTTTTTTGGGGGGGAGGGGGGTCAAAAACACTCCTGGTACCTATTTACATTTACATCCACCAAATATTTTCTGAGGCAACTGGCTCTGTCTGAAACCTTTTAGACCCTGAGTAAGGTCTGTTTTTGTTTCTCTTTTGAAGGGCAGAGAGCTCTCCGCAGGGCCTCTCGAGCCCCAGACTCCACTGGTTCAGCGGCTGGAGGATCAGGCCCCACTTTACTCCTCAGTGGGGAGAACTCCATCTTCCTAAGAGTAGGTTGGTTTTCTTGCTAAAAACACACATCCTTCCACATCACACAGTATCGTAAGCATTTCCTTGAAAATGCAAACACTCCTCAGAGATCATGACCCTGGATGAGCTACTGCCACCCTGTTCTACAAATCAGACCGAGCAAGTGAATCACTCCGCAGACTCGCCGCCACCGTCTATAAGAACCTACTGGGGGCCGCGGGGCGCTGCTCGCGGTGCTGGAGGGCTGCCCGGGGCCACGGAACGCTAGAGGGCGCGTGCGAGCTTCAGCCTTCGGGAAGACGGGGCACAGCTGACGGCGGAGACCACGCGAGTCCAAAGGGAAGCCTGTGAAACTGAGTATCTGAAGAACAGGGCAGATGGTGCGGAGTGGAAAGCGGGGTGGCCCTTCCCTGAAGGGGCCTTCTGCCTGCGAGGCAATCCCGGTGCCATCAGCGACGTGCGGGGCAGGAGTTCTGATAAAGATGCTCAAGTTTAAAACACAGAGGTTTGTTTCACCCTAACACCTGACAGGGCCACCTGTGCGGCAGGTGAGACGGGCATCAACGCTACAAATGAGGTGGCAGAAGGTCAGAAACAGAGTTGCTTTCCTAAAGCCAAACCGCTATTCAGTGGTAAGGCTGCGTCTAAAACCCTAGTGTTTGAATCGAAGTCTGGGGGTTACTCCAATACTCGAGCCACGTGCAACACCCACAAATAAAGAGGCTCATCACCAGGGAAGGCTCCCCTACGTCTATTTACCTTTTGGGGGGCCACAGATATGCTCTAGTCTCCCAATTCTAAACCCAACTGATATAAGCTACAGATCAATTCAATAACATTTCCAAAAAAACCATGAAAAACTATATAGAATATACAGAGAAACCAATTAGAGAGATACCAAAATAAATTTTTTTAAAGTAGGTTTCATGCCCAGCACAGACCCCAATGCATGGCTTGAACTCACGACCCTGAGATCAAGACCTGGGCTGAGATCAAGAGTCGGACACTCAACCAACCAAATGAGCCACCGAGGTGGCTGAGAGAGGTCAAAATATTAAAATAGCTCTTAGAAGCAAGACAATAGGCTAGCAATTAAATGTAAAAGATAAAATATAATTTAGAATTGTAAGTGATCTCGAGATTAAAGTTCAGCTGAAAAAGCTGAGGTGCAACGTCTTACACTGATGGAGCAGACTGGAGCCCAGGCACTGGTCCTGACCCCGCGTCCCTCCTCCAGCTCCAGAACTATACTAACAGAGTCGTAATTGCGTACAACCCCAGAAGGCTGTGTAGCATCTGAGTTTGTCTCTCACACACGTCCGAGAGCCCCAGATAGGGCTGGCACAGGCGGAGCCAGAGGCAGTAAGTGACCAAACTGGTTCTAGGAACCCTTTAACATGATGGACACAAAACCGTGAAGCAAAACAATTTAAAGCATCAATGACTATAGAGATCAGTGACTTTTTTCCTCGTCTCGTGAGAACGTTTTAGAATGCAAATCACTCACTATAATAAAAATAACACATCCACTGTAACTTACTACCTCCAAGCAATACAGGCGTCAGAAAAACAGTTGTGTTAAGCTAACGTTTGACATTAACGTGGCTTTACATATTTACACCTTGTTACGAGTCTTTTCTGTACGGATGGATTCTCTCCATGGCATTCCTTTAAAACAGTAAAAATCAGGACACCTGGCTCAGTGGCTCAGTCTGTTACATGTCTGACTCTTGGTTTTGGCTCATGTCATGTTCTCACAGTTTATGAGTTCAAGCCTCCATTGGGCTCTATGCTGACAGCACAGAGCCTGCTTGGGATTCTCGGTGTCCCTCTCTCTCTCTCTGCCCCTCCCCTGCTAGTGTATGCACATGCACTCTCTCTCAAAATACACTTTTTTTTTAATGTTTTTTTAAATTTATTTCTAGGATAGAGAGACAGCGTGAACAGGGGAGGGTCAGAGAGAGAGGGAGTCACAGAATCTGAAACAGGCTCCAGGCTCTGAGCTGGCAGTCAGCACAGAGCCCGACGCGGGGCTCGAACCCACGAATCGCGAGATCATGACCTGAGCAAAAGTCGGACGCTTAACCAACTAAGCCACCCAGGCGCCCCTCAAAATACACCTTTAACAAATTAAAATACAAGGGCGCCTGGGTGGCTCAGTCGGTTAAGCAACCAACTTCGGCTCGGCATGATCCTGCAGTTCATGAGTTCGAGCCCCTCTTCGGGCTCTGTGCTAACAGCTCAGAGCCTGAAGCCTGGTTCGAATTCTGTGTCTCCCTCTCTGCCCCTTTCCTGCACATGCTCTCTCCTCAAAAAAAAAGAAAAAAAAAAACATTAAAAAACACAGTAAAACCTTGGTTTGCGAGCCTAATTCATTTAGGACACATGCTTGTAATCCAGAGCACTTATATATCAAAGGGAATTTCAAGAACCACTGGCTCAGTTGTGATCATGTGACGTTTGGCATCACGTACTACTCATATTACAAGACACTGCTCGTTTATCAAGTTAAAATTTATTAGAACTGTTTGCTTGTCTTGCAGAACACTTGCAGAACAAGTTACTTGCAATCCAAGGTTTTACTAAAATCCTATAATGCAGTTAAATGAAGATATATGTTATTCAAATCTGGGAATATGTCCTTTGATCGAAATGTTAAGTGACAAGAGCGTTCTTTCATTTAACTAGGAAAAGATGAACTCACATCACATTAATAAATACAGGGGTAGATATTGGTCAGGAATGACCTTTCCTCTCAGCCAAGACTTCTATATTCTAGAAAACATCAAATTAGGGGGAAGAAAAAGGACTACAGTAATCACTAAAGTAAAAACAGATTTGTAGAATTTGCGGTGAGAGGCGGGGATGATGGAGAGTTGGTAGGAAGATTTTAAAAGAAAGGTGTTAAACTTTCCCTCATTAAAAATCCTTTAGGGGATCCTGGGTGGCTCAATGGGTTAAGTGTCCAGCTCTTGATATTGGCTCAGGTAGTGATCTCACGGTTCGTGGGATCAGGCCCTGTGTCAGGCTCTTCACTGACAGTGTGGAGCCTGCTTGGAATTCTCTCTTCCTCTTGCTCTGCCCCTCCCCCATTCTTACACACCTGTACACCCACTCACTCTGGAAATAAATACACATTTAAACAAAATCCAAGGGTGCTTGGGTGGCTCACTTGGTTAAGCATCCTACTTCAGTTCGGGTCACGATCTCACTCGTTCATGGGTTCAAGCCCCACGTCAGGCTCTGTGCTAATAGCTCAGAACCTGGAGCCTACTTCAGATTCTGGGTCTCCCTCTCTCTCTGCTTCCTCCACCACTCTCTTTCTCTCTCAAAAATAGATAAAACATTAAAAAAACACAAACCTTTAAATCCTTTAGACAGGGGCACCTAATTGGCTCAGTCAGTAGAGCTTCCAACTCTTGATCTGGGGGCCATGAGTTTGAGTCCCACATTGGGTGTAGAGATCACTTAAATAAATTTAGGGGTGCCTGGGTAGCTCAGTCGGTTAAGCGTCTGACTTCGGCTCAGGTCATGATCTTGCAGTTCATGGGTTCGAGCTCCATGTTGGGCTCTGTGCTGACAGCTCAGGGCCTGGAGCCTGTTTCAGATTCTGCGTCTCCCTCTGTCTCTCTGACCCTCCACTGTGCATGCTGTCTCTCTCTCTCTCAGAAAAAAAAATAAAATAAAATTTTTAAATAAAAAAATTTAAATGTCTTTTTAAACATTTTTGTTATGTTTTATTTATTTTTGAGAAAGAGTACAAATGGGGGGAGGGGAGGAGAGAGAGAGGGAGACACAGAATCTGAAGCAGCTCCGAGCTCTGAGTTGTCGGCATAGAACCCAACGCGGGGCTCGAACTCAGGAACCACGAGATCATGACCTGAGCCCAAGACGGACGCTTAACCAACTCACCCATCCAGGCGCCCCTACTTAAATTAAAAAAAAAAAAAAAATTTTAAATCATCTGGACAAAGCCCTAGGGTACTCACTCCTTACTGTTTGCTAGGACCCCGTCCTTGTACAGCTCATTCAATGGAACTCAGCCATTAAAACTTCAAGGCTTAACTCACATTTCAAACTTAAGAGCTCCAAATATAAAGCTGTTTTATGAGTTCAAAGTTGGCAGTCTACCCAAGAAATTACTTTTCAAATCACTGTGTTCTAATGCTTAGAACACCCTAATGATTGCAATTTAAAGTGCATTAGCTCATTTTAATTTTGTCTTGTAATAATTTGGGTTTGTGCTTCTTACAGCAATTAAAACCACTTCCTACACCAAGACATGTCAGTAAAATAAGTTTTTCCCCCAAAATACAAACTAAAACTCAGACTGAAAAATTAAGTTACACCCAAATAGAAAACAGCTTTTTACTGCATCTAGTTGTACCTGAGATAAAACTAGCCCAGGCTCTCTCCCTGTTTACTCAACTTGTCTACGGACACAACGTGTCACAGGGGAGCAAAGACGCTCGGTCCCCTGCGTAGAAAACTCAAAAATGACAGTGTCCCAAGGCTAACATATAACGCAGCCCTGTAACTTTGGCTCCATGGAGAAGGATTTCGGTGGGTGCAGAGAAAATAAAGCTCATGTACAGTGGCAACGATATGAAAGCAGGTAGCCCACGTGGCTCATCTGACAGCATTTGTTCTCAGAAGCCATGGGAAGGACAGTCCCATGTGGACAGGGAGCCGTTCGCACACAACACAGGTCTCTGCGGCACAACCAGGCCGCATCCTCACATGCTCCGTGGAGAAAAATCAGATATTGAAGCCCAGGTTTCTAGGACCCAGGGGAAGTGACACACAGCGGCCCATACCCACAAAACACTCTGCTCGGACACACGACCAACCTGCGACCACCTCTTTCACATGATGCTCTGCTCTACCCCCCAACCCTCCTCCACTCGCCCCCAGGACACCCCCGAACCCTCCTCCACTCGCCCCCAGGACACCCCCCAACCCTCCTCCACTCGCCCCCAGGACACCCCTCAACCCTCCTCCACTCGCCCCCAGGACACCCCCCAACTCTCCTCCACTTGCCCCCAGGACACCCACTGATATCTGGTTCAAGTACGGAAAGCAGTTCAATGTGTCTGGGAAGACAGGTGAACGTACGGGCAAGGGAGAACCTGGAATGACTCTTGAAAGCATCTGGTTTCAGAGTTCACGGGTACAGGACCCGGTCCTCCCCTCATCTCATCTTGAAGACTAAGTATCCATAATATCCCTTTCACGCCCAAACTAAGTCGCTTTGTTTTCAAGCAAACGTTTTCAAATAACATTAAAACGGACATCTTTCGAAAACTAAATACAAGCTACTAAGCTCACGAACTTGGAGATTCACGCTCATCAAATGCCTACTAATAAGCACTTACGCCGCACCTACCCCAGGCTGAGGAAATAAATAATAACCCAACAAGTTCACAAGGAAGCCGAAGGGACGGGCAGATAACCAAAAAGAATACCAAGTAACAACTGCTCAGAGCGCCCGGAGGAAGCGTGCGGCCGCGGGAGGGGCAGTCCCGCCACTGCAGGCAAGGGCCCGGCCGCAGGGAACCGGTCACCGGGCCTTTCTGAACCCCCGGGGGGGGGGGGCTAGGAAGGCCGGGGAAGAGGTCACCAGAAGCGGCCGGGCCGGGAAGCTCCGGGCGCTGGAGCCTGGGAGGGGGGCGTAGAGGGTAGAAGGTTTAGAGACTGAGAGCGGGACGACGGGCCGAGCTCCCCCGCGGCCCGGGATTAAGCGTTTGTGGACTTTACTCCCGGGATACGCGGAGTCCCGACGGCGACCGGGACACACCTGGGCTTCAAGCTGCTAAACGTCCGGCTACAAAATAAGCTCGCACCTACAGCAAGTAACTCTTAGGGTACTTTTTCGACGTGTGCAAGTTGCCGGCGGTGATTTCAGGCAAAAACGTTCCCCCGCTCTGCCCTTCTCCAAACACCTGGGCTTTTGCCAGCAATCTTCAAAAGTTACAGGCGTGTCCCCGACAGCCAAGACCGAAGGTAAAGTGTCTTCCACTGACGGCCCTGCGCGGCGCCTCGGGACCCGGACGCCCGCGTTCGCCGGCCTCTCGGCCGCCGCGAGCAGCTCAAGTCCCGAAGCGCCCCGACGAAGCGTCCCGACCCACCCCGACCAGCGACTCCTCTGCCACGACTCTGCCCGAGACCGCCCCGCGGGACCCCAGCTCTCCCGGCGGGTTCCTGAAAACCACCTTCAAAGAACACACGGCCACCTCCTCAGCAAGCCCCAGGAACCCACCCGACGGATCGGAAGGGCGGCTCCAGAACGGGGTCAAGGAAGCCCGGAGGCAGAAAGAGGCGGCGAGCACACCTGCCCGGCTCCAACGTGCTCCCACACCACGCGCGCAAGCGGGGTCCCGCTGTCACCTTGAAATCACGCCCCCCCACCCCCGCCCCTCACAGGTGGGAGCGACGCCGATCCCCATCACCTGCGGGTTTGCAGGACGACAACCGACACTCTGCGACGACGGCCGGGGCCCGAGGGGGGCCGAGGCCGGCGCCGCTGTCAGCGGAGGGACGGGGAGGGGTGGGGGACGCGCCCCGGAGGAGCCCTGAAACGAGGCTCGAGCCCAAACAAAAACAACCCGAAGTGGAGCGCGGCAGAGGTAGCAGATTGGGCGAGCCCGATCGCGGCTGCCCATTGGAGAAGAGGGAAAACAGAGTCCCCCAATCGCGAGCGGCGGGGCTGCTCCCCTCGTGCGGCCGCGGGCCGCCCCAGCGCTGCCCGGCCCCGCGCTGCCCGGCGGCCGCTACCGCTCCCTTCCGGCGGCGGCGCCCATTGCAGGGCCCGCGCCCCCGCCCGCCGCCGCCGCCGCCGGCCCCGCCGCCGCCGCCGCCGCCGCGCCCTCCCCGGCCGCCGCCCCCGCCCCGGCCCCGGCCCCCACCCCCACCCGGCCCGGCGCCCCCGCCCGGCCCGCCCCAGCGCCGCCGCCGCCGCCTCCCGGCGCCCCGCACGCCCGCGCCGCGCCAGCCCCCGCTCACCGCCGGGCGCTGCCCGCTCCTCCTCGGGACGCGTCGCGGCCCCGCGGCCCGGCCGCCGCGCTGGGGGCGGGGGGGGTCCGCGCTGCCGGGCGGCACTTCCCCGGCCCCCCAGAAAATTAATCACCAAAAAATAATTCCCGAGAAAAATGGAGAGTAAAATCCAAGATGGCGGCGCCTGTCGCCGCAGCACCGCCCGCTTCATCCGCTGAGGGGAAATAAGTCCCAGCCGCGGCCGGAGCCCCCCGCCCCCACCGCGCCGCGCCCCCGCGTCCCCGCGCCCGGCCTCACCTCGCCTCTCGCGCGGCCGCGGCGCCCCAGAGGCCGCCTCCGCCGGGGGTCCGCGTCCCAGGTCCTGGCGCCGCGCGCGCCGCCGCCGGTGTCTGGGTGCTTTCACCTCATAGCCCCGGAGCCTCGCCTCCCGCGCCGCAGACGCGTCGCCGCCCCCGGTGAGCCGTCCGGACGCCGCCCGGGAACGGTGGAAGGACACGAAAAGGAGTGCCCTCGGCCGGGCGGAGGGACACCACTCGGCTCGCGCCACCCCTGCCGCCTCTGTTGCTTTTACGGGGCTCGCGGGCGGGGTGGGGGGGGCGGAGAGGCGGAGAAACACGGCCAGGAAACGAGTTCCTTGCTGGGTGCTCGCGGCGGCGGAGGGACAAAAAGCGAATTTTGAGGGAGACGAGCTGAGTTGTCGTCTCGCTTCGCTCGCTGCGGAGGGATCCGCGCTGAGGGTCGGCAGGGATCCCTCCGCCCCTCGCTGCCCTTTAAATCGCGGCTGGAGGCGGCGTCGCCGCGCGCCCCTCGGGCGCCACCCCGGCTCTGGTCGGTGTCGCACGTTCGCCGGCTCCCCGCGAGGCCTGTGCGCCTGTTCCGCCGTGCGGGCCCTCCGCGCCGCCGCACCCGCCGGGGAGAAGCTCGCGAGCCTGGGCCGGGGGGCGGGCGGGCGGCCCCTCGCCCACCGGTGTGCCGGTGGCGCCGAGGGGTGGTGGCCCCACGGGAGGCGAGCCTCTTTGTTGTGGGAGTGGGTGTCGCTGGAAGCGGATACACCCTTAATGACCGTGTGGGCAGCCGGAGCATTCCAGCGCGTAGTGGGGGAGGGAGCGTGCCCTCACCAGGCCCCGGGCTCCCCGGTGTCAGCCGGCCCTACTGTGTGCCTGCCGGGCCCGCCGGGAAGCCGGGCTACTTCCGCTTCTCCCCCTGCCGGAGCTGCAGTCCCCCCGCCCCCAGGACCTCCGGCAGGTGCGCGATGCTGGTCCCCTCCGGGCGCCGCCCCGCCTCTCGGGTCCTGCAGTCGGTACTAGTGGCTGCAAGACCGCGATCCTGCGAGTAACCTGTATTCCGCGGTCCGCGCCGCGGGCTCCGCTCTCCGCTGCCCTGGCGCGTTAACTCTCCACCAGCCCCGGCGGTGGGGCTGGGGTGGTTCTCGCTTACACGTGTGGAAACTAAGGCACAGAGCCGGGAGGCGACCCCAAAGACAGCTAGTCAGGGCTTGAGCCAGACCCCTTCGTCCAGCACGGTGGTGACAGCTGGACCTCAGGAAGGCCAGTTGTCGCAGAGGGGCCAGTGCTCGGGGGTGGCGCCTGAAGGCGGCCCCCGGGCAGCGGACACCCCGCGGGAGGCTGGGAGTGTGTTGGGAAAAGGGGGCCAACAAGGCCAAGGGGGAAGAGGCTCTGGCGTCCTGCTGGCAGGGCAGGTGGGTAGATGGACCCCAGAAGGAGCCCCATGTCTGCCCCGGTTTCCCCAGGATCCCCAGAGCCTGGCACAGAATGGGCACACCATAAAAGATGGTCCCGTGGATGGCCACAGGGCTGTGGGCCAACTAACACCAACACAGGTGCTTCCCTCATTTTCCCTCCTTGACCTTGAGTAGTAGACGGGACGCTGATTAGTCCTTCCACAGACGGGAAACTGAGGCACAGTGATTTTCCAAGAGCCTGCGCCTAACAGGCAGAGGCGGGTCTGGATCTTCAAAACCAAAGCTCCTCCCACTGCCAGCACCTTCCTGCCCCACTTCCCCCTCTGGAGGCCAACCGGGCTCGGGAGGGGGGGAGCGAGCAGTCTCACCGCCCCTCTAGGAAAGCATAGCCAGGCGCACAGCCTGGCTCCTCCTGGGTCAGAATTCACCTTGCCATGTTCCCCTTTGCAGACACAGCTAACAAATGAAGACTGGTTTTGTTAGTTTCTTTTCTTTCTTTCTTTTTTTTTTTTTTTACTTTTTTAAATGTTTATTTAAGAGAGAAACAGAACATGAGCAGGGGAGGGTCAGGGAGAAGGGGAGACACAGAATCCGAAGCAGGCTCCAGGCTCTGAGCAGTCAGCACAGAGCCTGATGCTGGGCCCGAACCCACAAGCCGTGAGACCGCGATCGAAGTCAGCCGCTTATCCGACGGAGCCACCCTGGTGCCCCAGGTTTTGTTAGTTTCTGATTCGTCATTAAACTTTCTTTCCAAGATGTTCATAGCGCTTGCCTCCAAATACTCAAATTACATCCCAGAAACCCAGAGATTGCCTTCGCCACTCCTTCCCCGTCAGATGCCCCCAGGAGGCGTGGGCCACCCTAAGCCAGTGGGTCTTGGTGCCCAGGTCCCAGGTCCAACCATGCCCAAGCAGCCCTTCACAGCCCTGAGCAGAAGTGTCCTCCCCGCGCCAAGCCTTCTGGAGTTCACCCCGACACAGACCCCCGGGGCTGCTACTCAAACCCCTATCCCTACAAAGCCCCCAGACTCCCAAGGCGCTGGCACCCACATTTCTTCATGGCCCAGGGCCAGGCCAAGTGTTCTGGGCAGTGACTTGCAAGGGAGCAGGCCGGGCTCACAGCCTGGGGGGGAGGGGCGCGGGGACAGATGAGTGGACCCAAGCACCACGTCCTCTCAGCCTCCCTGGTTCTGAATCTGTCCCTCCCTCCATCCCCTCTGCATTGCTGGCTGCTCTTCCAGCCTCAGCCGAGAGGCTCGGGGTGGGCCAGAGTTCTTGGCACAGCTTAGCTGGGGCTCAGGACTTCGATAAAGGGAGGCCAGGGCTAAGCTGGGCAGAGGGCACAGCCCGGAGCGGTCCTCCTGGGGGAGACTGGAAATGTGACTTCCCTGCAGTGAGCGTGGCCAGCTGGAGGCCTCCTGCTGCCAGCTGGCAGGGGAGGGTGGATGGGAGACAGGAAGTCGTGTGGCCAGGCACCTGCCCAGCCCCCATGTGATAGGAGCCACTGGCATTTACACTGTGAAGCTTCTGGATGCCCCAAAGTGGAAGGTGCTAAGCCACAGAGGCAGTGGGGGCCCCACCAGGCCTGGACAGATGGAAAGATATTAACAACTCTAAAGAAAGACTGAGTTGGCGGAAGGGGCCCGGCCAGCCCCGGAAGCTCCGGGAGTGCCAGCCTGGCCCTGAGCTGACCCGGGAGCGGCACCCTTGCCGGGGCACTGGCCGAGCCCCACAGAGCCTGGTCCAGTCCTCCCAGCAGGGCCCCAGGGCACTCCAGAGACTCCGCCTGGTGCCACCACACCCTACAGCACTCTCCAATTCCCCCCTTCAAAGGCCGGGTTCCCCCAGCGACTGGCTGGCAGGGATCTGCTTGGTGGAGCCTTGTGCCCGCAGGGAGGGCCTCTGGGTCATGCTGACCCCAGAATTCCAGGCTGGGTGGCAGTGGCTTTTTGTACACTGATGTGTTGACTTTTGGACACTGCACGTGAGTGTCACCAGCCCCCGAAGACCGGGCTTTTCTGATGAAAGCAGGTGTCCAAGACTAGCAGGAGGTGGACAGGGGGCATACCCCAGGACCAGGCCGGTGCCCCTCTGGACGGCTGCTGGGTCCCCGGCCGGCTGCCTGGGCACCACTAGCCCCCTGCACCGTCCCTGCGTTCCACCTGCCCCACACTGCTCACCTCTCCTTTGCCAGATGAGGAAACGGAGCCTCTGAAAGACCAGGTGACCTGCCCACAGCCACGTAGTCAACAGCAGCAAGACTTACAGCTGCACCAGTCTGATCTGGGTTTGAATCCCAGCTCTAAACTTACCAGCCATGCGATTTGGGGCAAACAATGCGGTCTGTCTACACACCATCTCTTCGCCTGTGAAACGTGCCGGTCCTTGGTCTGCCCAGATCTCACTCGTATCTTTAAAATCGTCTATGAACTTCACACCCAAGTTCTGCTCTCTGGCCTGGCCCCGCCTCTGAACTTCACCAATTAGGTGTTTAACAGGCATTTCACGTATAGCTTGGCTGAAATTGAACACACACACACACACACACACACACACACACACACACACACAGAGGCCTGCAGGCACACATGGGCTCACCTGCACCTCTGAGATAGTCTTCCCATTGCTCAAGTCCAGTACCTGGCCTTTATTCTCCTTTAGGCTTTGCGGTTTTCTCTCCTTAGCACATTTCAGTGTCTAGCATCCTGTATATTTCACTTCTTCATGCATCTACTGGCCGTTCTCTCTTCCAGGCTATCAGCTCCAAGGCCTTGGTCTGCCTTGTTCACTGCAGCATCTCCAGCATCCAGAGCAGTGCCTGGGGAGCTGATGTGAAAGTCTCAGCACATGAAGGATGATGCTAACCTTCCAGAAGTGCTACTGGATTAAAGGAGGTGCAAGTGGTTCTCTACCCCCTCTCCCGGCTCTGACGTCTCAGGCTTGTTCAGCCAAGGAGGCTTCTCCACCACCATGTCCGCAAAGCTCACAGCCCCTTCCCTGCCTTTCAAGTTCAGGGGTGTCTTAGGATTCATGTCCACCTGGGGCACTCAGACAGGCCCCAGGTTCAGGCTTGTGCCCCTGAGGGATGGTGCTCCTTCGGGTCCCCACCTCCAATGAAAAGAAGATCATCCGTGGTGACCTCTGTCCTCACACGCACTTAGAAGAAAATAGAAAGGAGCAATGGCCGCTGAAAAACCGGTTTCCTCAAGGGCAGGCAAACCTTAACCTTATTACTTTTTAAAAAATTTTTTTTAGGTTTTTATTTATTTTTGAGAGAGAGAGAGGGACAGAGCATGAGCGGGGGAGGGTCAGAGAGAGAGGGAGACACAGAATCTGAAGCAGCTCCAGGCTCCGAGCTGTCAGCACAGAGCCCGACACGGGGCTCAAACCCACAAACCGTAAGATCGTGACCTGAGCCGAGATCGGACGCTTAACCAACTGAGCCACCCAGGCGCCCCTTAACCTTATTATTTTTTTAATCATTTCAAATCTATAGGAAGTTTCAGAGGATAACAACAAAAACTTTATTTTTCCTGAACTGGCTATTATGTTGCTATCCGGAGGTTCCACCCCTTCAGAGCACATTAGGGTGTATTCCTTCCAAATTGAGATTCCTCCCACGAAACCAGACCACGGTGATCAAGGTCAGGAAGCTACATCGAGGGGTGTAGCTCTCCCACTCAGGTTCTGTCTCTCTCTCTCTCTCTCTCTCTCTCTCAAAAATAAATAAAAACATTTTTAAAAAGAAACAAGTTGGGTCTCCTGGGTGGCTCAGTCGGTTAAGTGTCCGATTCGGCTCAGGTCACGATCTCACGGTTCGTGGGTTCGAGCCCCACATTGGGCTCTGTGCTGACAGCTAACTCAGAGCCTGGAACCTGCTTTGGATTCTGTCTCCGTCTCTCTCTGACCCTGCCCTGCTCACGCTCTCTCTCTCTCTCTCTCTCACACACACAAATAAATAAAAACATTAAAAATAATAATAATAAAAATAAATAAAAAAGAACCAAGTTTTATTTAAAAAAAAAAAAAGCTACATCGATAGGTTGCTTCCATTCAATCTTCAGCTCACATTCAAATCTTCCCAGTGACAATAATATTGTCTTTTATAGCAAGGGAACTCATCCAGAATCCGAGTTCCCTTGGTTGTCAAGTCTCTCCAACTTCCTTCTGGAACATTCCACACTTCTTTCTTTAACTTGGATGCCTTTGGCACTCCTGGAGGCTATGGACCAGTTATTTTGTAGCTTATCCTTCAGTTTAGGTCTTTCAGATGGTTCCTCATGATTTGATTAAGGTCAGGCATCCTAGCCAGGAATGATGTAGGGGCGAGGCTATGTTTTTATCCGGTCCTATCAGGTGGTGGTGGGCTTCCATTCGCCCCGTAACTGATGATGTTCACTTGGGTCACCTGATTAAGGGATAGCTGTCAAGCTTCTCCCCGAGAGAGTCACTTGTTTTCCCTTTGAACTAAGTAAGTATTCTGTGAAGAGGTACTTTAAGGGGATGCAAAGATCCTATTTCTCATCAAACTTCCAATGTATTAATATATATCAGTATAGCCTTATGGGTTCCTGTTTTTTTCAATAGGTTATAATCTATTCCCCTCTTTCCTTTTCCGTCTTCCTCCCTTCTTCAAATATTTTTGTGGATCTTAATTTATAGGAGGCCGAAACTGAAAACTACAGAACTGCTAATCAACAAAAGGATGGATAGACAAATTGTGGTCTATCTACGCGATGAAATCCTGCTGAGAAAAAATAATGAGCGAGTTACCACATAGATGAATTTCAAAAACATTTATGTCAGGTAATAGAAGCTGGAAACCATAGAGTACGAATTGATGTCAAAAACGTGGTGTCCTAGAACAAAACAAAACAAAAGTCCCAAATCTAGGGGGATAGAAATCTGAAGGCATTTGCCTCTGGGCAGGTGGGAGAAGCTTCCGGTATGTTGGAAACATTCTATATCCAGGGCGCCTGGGTGGTGGCTCAGTCAGTGAAGTGTCTGACACCAGCTCAGGTCATGATCTTGCGGTTTGTGAATTCGGGCTCCATGTCAGGCTCTAAGCCGACAGCTCTGAGCCTGGAGCCCCCTTCAGATTCTGCCTCTCCCCCGCTCACACTCTGTCTGTCTGTCTTTCCCTCTCTCAAAAATAAATAAACGTTTAAAAAAAACATTCTATATCCGAGGGCGGTTGCTGGGAAGGTAGGCTGTGACATCTCTCAAGCTGGACGTCTAAGTTCTGTACATTTACTACATGTAAATTACACCCTCAAAAAAGAGGGGGGAGTTCTGGGGAAGGGGGGAGTGAAGTGAGCGGGCTACTGCTCGACGAAAACTTCTCCAGGTTTTCCATGACTTGTCTTGGGACCGACCAGGTACCTTCTGCAAAATAGTTTCTCCTTGGGTGTTTCCCAGACGTTGCTTCTGAGAATGACCCGGGTTCGAGGTGCAGGCTCAGGGTCCAAAGTGCAGGTGAGGAGCCGAAGATCCTCACCCCTCCCTCCAAGCACTGTCAGGGTGGCTATTGTGTTAAGTAAAGGGGGGAAGAAAAGCTGCTCCTGCTCCTAATAGCCTTGCTGGAAGCTTCTACAGCCAGGTGAGCTCCCTTGCTGCAGGCCCTCAGGCCATCTCCCAGCTGCGGTCTGGCCTAGACTGGCCTGGAAGCTGCCGGCCAATTTTCAGTTGACCTTGGTTTTCCTGGCCAGGATACTGTGTGCTGCATGTGGCATCAGGGTTTGCTCTGTTTCATCACCCTTAATTCCCTCATGATACCTCACAGATCTGCTTTGGGCTATTGGCTTGTTCCTTGGTAAATTCCTAGGGGTGGTGTTTCCTGAGTCAAAAGTAGAGACGATTTTCCTCTAGATCGTTCTGGATGGCCTGGCAGAGAATGTGAATGGGGCCAAGGCCCTGGCATTTGGAGTGGAGACCCTGGCTTCAGAGTTGGGCGCCCCTTGGAGGTTTGAGAAAGCCTTAGGGCGGGGGAGGGAGCTAGCTCACCGAGGGGGAGAGAAAGGGCTTCCACTGTCTCACTGTGAGATCTTTTTTTTAATTTTTCTTCTTTATTAATCTTTACATCTAATGTGGGTCTTGAACTCGTGACCCTGAGATCAAGAGTCGTATGCTCTTTCGACTGAGTCAGCCAGGTGTCCCTGTGAGAACATTCTTGGTCTTTAATCAAAGAGTAAGAGAGGGACACCTGGGTGGCTCCATCAGCTCAGCGTCTGACTCTTGATTTCGGCTCAGGTCATGGATCTCGCGGTTTGTGAGATCGAGCCCCATGTCAGGCTCTGCGCTGACAGTGTGGGGCCTGCTCGGGATTCTCTCTCTCCCTTACTGGTCCCTCTCCTGCTTGTGCTCTCTCTCTCTCTCTCAAAATAAATAAATAAACTTAAAAAAAAAGAAATGTGACACGTCCCCAGTGAGCCAACTGAAAAAAAAGCAACAAAGAGAATCTTTCTTTGTCCCCTCAATCCACAGGCATAAAATCTACTCCCCAGGCACTGGCCCCAGCACTGCCCAGGCCTTGGTGACGACCCTCAGGAGACTGGACCTTCTGTGGCCCAGACTAGAGCTCAGTTTGGGGCATGAGTTGTCCTGAGCCAGCTGAGGGAACCAGCAAGAACTTTCTGGAGAGAAGGAGTTCTCTAGGGGAAGGCCAGGTGAACATGCTGCTACATCCAGGGGGTGAGGGGCAAATGAGTCCTCAGGGTGTCAGGCGCTGTGGCTCCGCAGGCCGGGGTCAGGTCCCTCCCACGCTCCCAGTGCCACCTGCGGCCGCGGCCACACGCTGGTCCAGGCCCCTGGCATCCTGCACCTGAGGCTCTGAGGGTAGAACTGGTTGTTCAGGATCTCGATCCAGCCTGATCTCAGGCACAGACTCTTCGTGGGGTAGACCTCTTTACAAACGGCTTTACACCAAGCAAAGGAGAATCTTTCGATCAATCCGGACAGGGCTCAGCCCAGAGGGAGGTGACTGTCTCCTCATTTGTATTTGTTTCCTGTGGCTTAAAACAACAGAAAATGATTCTGTCACAGTCTGGAGGCCAGGAAGTCCAAAATCAAGGTGTGGGCCGGGTGCTCCCTCCGGAAGCTCTAGGGGAGGATCCTTCCTGCGTCTTCCAGCTGCTGGGGGCTCCTTGCTTCTACTCTGCGTCCCTCCAGCCTCGGCCTCTGTCTCCGCATGGCTCCCACCCCGTGTGTCCCTCTGTGTCAAATCCCCCTTACCTTTCTCTGATGGCAGTTGTCATCAGATTTAAGGCCCAACGAGAGAAATCCAGAATGATCTCCCCCGTAGATCCTTAATTAAAATTATATCTGCAAAGATGCTTTTTCCAAAGCAGGTCACATTTCCAGGTCCCAAAGAAAAGGACATGGACGTATGTTTTGGGGGGTCATTAGTCAACATAACTCCATCATTATTTATTTTGATGCCCACACTGTCTCTGATTGGGCCACTGGGAACCAACTCACACTGGCTTCTGCCCCATTTTATATGCCTCTGTGCTTCTTTGAGCCTCGGCCCCAGGAGCAGTCATTTCTTCAAGGAGCAGCCGAGGTCTGGGTGCCAGGCGCTCCAGGGGCCATGTGCCGTTGCTACTCCCTGGCCCCGTCAAGGGACCCAGCCAGAGAACGCGTATGTCTGTGTGTACGCGCATCCATAAACATAACATACACACATTGGTATATGCGTAATTTGTACACACATTTACATCTCTATTTCTATGTCTAAATACACATGAACACAGATGTCAATCTAATTCCAATACCGAACTATAGGTTCATTTTCATTTTTCTTCCTTCTCATGTGTCTGAGTCCCTTCAACCAAGAGTTGTGATCCATGAGTAGTGTCCTTGTCTAGACTAAAATGCAATACTACAGGCTGAGAGGCTTAAACATCAGGCATTTATTTCCCATGATTCTAGAAGCTGGGAAGTCCAAATCAGGGTGCTAGCAGACTGTGTGACCGGTGAGGGTCTGCTTCTTGGTTCACAAATGACTGTCTTCTTGCTGTGTCCTTACTTGGCAGAAGGGACGAGGGAGCTCTCTGATGTCTCTCTTATGAGGGTACTGATTCCACTCATGAGGGCTCCACCTCCATGTCCTGGTCCCCTCCCCAAAGCCACCCCCCCATACCATCACACTGGATATGAGGCGTCTGTATAGGAATTTGGGGAGGGTCACAAGTGTTCGGTCTACAGCACTACCATTACTTACTTTGATTGCCCCAGATTTGGCCAATGGAAACCCCTTCAAGATGGCGCCTTGTCCCTTTGGACACGTTCCTGTGATTCTTAGAATACTTCCTTACTTTGTGAAGTCATGAGAAATCTTAGGATCAACTTGTACTTTCCCTGCCCCAGCCCTTGAACCAGTCATTTCTCTAAGGAGAGTTGCTTCCTGTTGGTGGAGAATGGATTTAGAAAGGAAGACCTTGGTAGGCACATTTCCACGGTGTATTGTTGCTTCTTGGCTATCTTAGCAGACATGGTAGAAAATATATGGAATCTACATAACACACACACGTAATTATTTTATATATAACTATTATTGATTCTACATAGTCTGTCAATCAAAAACGATGGGTGGCTCAGCCAGGTAAGTGTCTGACTTTGGCTCAGTTCATGACCTCAAAGTTCACAGGTTCGAGTCCTGTGTTGGTCTCTGTGCTGACCGCTCAGAGCCTGGAGCCTGCTTTAGATTCTGTGTCTCCCTCTCTCTGCCCCTCCCCTGCTTGTGCTCTGTATCTGTCTTTCAAAAAACGAAACAAAACAAAACAAAAACCCATGAGTTCATTTCCATATTCGTAACTCCTTCCCCAACAGTGAGAGATCTGACTCCCGTCCACCTCAATAGATGTGATCATTCTCAAGTCTGAAATGCACAGAAGGTAGCTTCAAAATTACCAGTGCATTCCACCATAAAAAGCAATCTTCTTAACAGGAGTTCAAGATTTGTTTCTGTGATTCACTCAGCTTGTTGGACGTATCAGGGGTTTGTCCGGTTTTTAAAAAGTTTATTTAAGTAAATTCTACACCCAGCTTGGGGCTCCAGCTCAGGACCTGAGATCAAGAGCCACTTGCATCACCGATCAAGCCAGCCAGGTGCCCCAGGAATCTGCTCGTTTCTGTAGCTGAGAGGTGATTCCGGGCCAGGCCTACAGTGGGTACATACCATGACCTGTCTGCCTCTTCCCCTGTGGTGGATTTTTGGGTTGCTTCCAGTTTGGGGTATTATGAATACAACTACCAGCAACATTCACGTTCAAGTCTTTTTGCAGGGAAATATTTTCACTTCTCTTGGGTAAATATCTTGGAGTACAGTGGCTATGTCAAAGGGTAGGTGTGTGTTTAATTATAAGAAAGCGCCACACCTTTCCCAAAGCGACCACTCTGTCTTCCATCTAACCCACCATCGGAGTGTGAGGGTCTATCGTTTCACATCCTCACCAGCAGTTGATACTGTCAGTCTTTTTAGGGA
Source organism: Proteles cristata cristata (assembly GCA_017311185.1). Classification (NCBI taxonomy): domain Eukaryota; kingdom Metazoa; phylum Chordata; class Mammalia; order Carnivora; family Hyaenidae; genus Proteles; species Proteles cristata. The sequence goes on along the minus strand of JAESUZ010002528.1, from coordinate 565,636 downwards.
GGCCACGTTAGGGTGTGTGTAATAGTCGTTCATTGTGGTCGTAATTTGCATCTGTCTGATGACTGAGGATGTTGAGCATTTTTTTTAACAAGCTTATTGTCCATTGTATGTCTTCCTTTGGCAAAGTGTTCAAATCTTTGGCCAACTTTTTAATTGGATGTTTGTCTTATTATTACTGAGTTATAAGCATTCTTTATTTATTTGGATACAAGTTCGTGTGTGTGTGTGTGTATATACACAAATGTATTATAAAAATTGGACAAGTTAGATAAGATGGGTGTATTTCTGGAAAGATAAAAAAGTACTATGAATTACAAAGAAGAAATAAAAATTAGAATAGCCCAATACCTATACCTATCAAAGTAATTTAATTCATTATGAAAAACTTTGTCGGGGAGCCTGGGTGGCTCAGTCTGTTAAGTGTCCAACTCTGGCTCAGGTCATGGTCTCATGGGATCGTGAGTTCGAGCCCCACGTCAGGCTCTGTGCTGACAGCTCGGAGCCTGGCGCCTGCTTCGGATTCTGTGTCTCCCTCTCTCTGACCTCCCCCCCTCAACTAGTACTCTGTCTCTGTCTCTCTTAAAAATAAAACAAACATAAAAAAAAAAACCAACTTTTCTCTCTCTCTCACTCTCTCTCTCTCTCACCCCCACACACACTCCCTCTCTGTCTCTCTCTCTCTCCAGGCTTAGATGTCCTCACCAGTCCATTTGAGTACTTATTTAAGGAAGAAATAGCAAACTCTTTCAGAAAACAGAAAAGAGGAGAATACCTTCCAGCTCATTCTGTAAATCTAGCTCCATCCCAAAGCCATACCTGACAAAGACATCTCAAGAAAATGAAACAGCACATCTTTCGTGACACATGTGCAAATATTCTTTTTATTTAGAAAATGAATGTATTTAAATATAAGGCCAAAGTGTTTGAAGCCCTCGACAGGAAAATGGGCACCATTCCTGGCAGGGAAAGAGGTGGATTTAGTGGAAGTAGCCCACCATCGCTGATGCTCCGAACAGGCCGCCAGAAATTCCACGCTGTGGCCCCGCCCCCAGGCCAGCGATGGTGGGGGGAGGGGCGTGGACCCAGTGAGGACCAGGAAGGGGGAAGAGGCCTGGCTTTGAACCTCTCACCCCCAGTCACTCCAGTAAGGAAGAGATGTCTCTCGCCCTCATTCCTTCATTCCACAAATATTTATGGACTGTCTCCTTTCTTTTTTTTTTTAACATTTTTATTTATTTCTAGGAGACAGAGAGAGAGAGAGACAGCGTGAGCAGGGGAGGGTCAGAGAGAGAGGGAGACACAGACTCTGAAATAGGCTCCAGGCTCTGAGCTGTCAGTCAGCACAGAGCCCGACGCGGGGCTCGAACCCACGAACCGCGAGATCATGACCTAAGCAAAAGTCGGACGCTCAACCGACTAAGCCACCCAGGCACCCCCTTTCTTTCTTTTTAACACAATTTTTTTAATGTTTATTTTTGAGAGAGAAACAGAGTGTGAGCGGGGGAGGGACAGAGAGAGAGAGAGGGAGACATAAAAGAGAGAGAGGAGAGAGGGAGACACAGAATCCGAAGCAGCTCCAGGTTCTGAGCTGTCAGCACAGAGCCCGACGCGGGGCTCGAACCCACGAACGGTGAGATCATGACCTGATCTGAAGTCGGATGCTCAACCGACTGAGCCACCCAGGCGCCCCAGTCTGCCTGCTTTCTGCTGGGACCCATGCTAAGGGCCAGGGACAGAGGAATTCTTGCTGTCATGGTACTTCCAGTCTCCTGGGTAAGACAGAGCCAAAGCAAAAAGACCCATCAGGAGAAGGAGGGAGACAGGGCTCCCCTGAGGAGGGTGGAGGCGTGGAGGCAGAAACAGCCACAGCCCAGCCCTACACGGGGCCTCCTGGGACCTCGGGGAACACAGGTGTGGCCACTCCTCCTCCTCCAGGAAGCTGTCCTCACTCCCTCTGGGAGAGTCCAGAGCTGGCATGAAGAAACCTGGTCGGTAGCGCCCTGCAGGGACCCGGGAGGGGAGGTCTTGGAAAGAAGTGCCGGCTTCACGCCCTGGGTGCCGGCCACCACGGTGCTCAGGGGGACGAGAGGGCTTCAGGGAGGCAGAGTCAGCTCATCTCCTGGCCTGCAGGGAGGGCCTGTCCGTGCAAATATTCCTAATAATACATATCAGCAAAATAAACCCAGCGATGTGCATGGAAGATAAAAATACATGATGGCAGGGCCCCCTGGGGGCTTCATCTGTTAAGCATCCAGCTCTTGATTTCAGCTCAGGTCACAAACTCATGGTTGTGAGATCGAGCCCTGAGTGGGGCTCCTCGCTGGGTGAGGAGTCTGCCTGAGAATCTCCTCTCTCTCCCTCTATCCACCTCCACCCCGTCTCAGATTAAAACAAAACAAAACAAAACGAAACCCACAGCTGATTATCACACTTCATGGTTAAAGAGCATCAGGCTGTCTGCCTAGATCAGGATCACGGTGGCTACATGTACGCCCACCACTCCTGCTCAACACGTGCAGAAGGGCCTGGCCAGTGCAACAGGGAAAGAGAAAAACTTAAGAAAATTTTTTTCTAACATTTATTTGCTTTTGAGAGACAGAGAGAGACAGAGCACGAGCAGGGGGAATGGCAGAGAGAGAGGGAGACACAGAATCTGAAGCAGCTCCAGGCTCTGAGCTGCCAGCACAGAGCCCAACGCGGGGCTCGGACTCCCAAACTGTGAGATCATGACCTGATCCGAAGTCGGATGCTCAACCGACTGAGCCACCCAGACGCCCCAAAAGAAAAACTTTAAGGCGTAAAGATTAGAAACGAAGAAGTAACTGTCCCTCTTAGTAGATAGTATGATTATTTACATAGTATACTACGTAATAACAGCTCGTTAGTAGAACTAATACATGAATTTAGAGAAGCCACAGAATACAAGGTCGGTATAAAAAAAATCAAGCGTGTTTCTCTAAACCAACAATGAATTGGAAAAAGAAACTTTAAGGACAATTTCATTTACAATAGCACTTAATATTTAGGGCTAAGTTTCACAAATATTATGCAAGACCTCTATGTTAAAAATTGCCAAACATGTCTTAGAGAAACGAAAGAAGACCCAGTTAAGTGGAGAGAGGTATCCTATCTATGGATTAGAAGAAAACAAGAACTTGGTTTAAAAAATGGGCAACAGGGGCTGTAGATCATGGTCTGTGGGTTCGAGTCCCACATCGGGCTCTGTGCTGACAGCTCAGAGCCTGGAGCCTGTTTCAGATTCTGTATCTCCCTCTCTCTCTGACCCTCTTCTGCTCACACTGTCTCTCTCTCTCTCTCTCAGAAATAAATAAAACATTAAAAAATTTTTTAAAAAATGGGCAACAAATCTGGGCGCCTCACCAAAGCAGATACACAGATGGAAAGCTGGTCAATATACCGTGTCATCAGGAAATTCCAACTAAAACAACAATGAGAAACCACTACCCACCTACTAGAATGGCTAAAATCCAAAAAGCTGACGATGCTGTTGAAGATGTGGGGCAACAGGAATTTTCAGTCATGACTGATGGGAATACAGAGTGATACAGCCAGTTTGGTAGATAGTTTGGTAGTTTCTTACAAAACCAAACATGGTTTTAGAGTACAATCCAGCAGTCAAGTTCATGGGTATCTACCCAACTGAGCTGAAAACTTATGGCTGCATGAAAACCTGCACAGGAATGCTTATAGCAACTTTATTCAATCACCAAAAACAGAAATGACCAAGGGGCGCCTGGGTGGCTCAGTCGGTTAAGCGTCCAACTGCAACTCAGATCATGATCTGAGTTCATGAGTTCGAGCCCTGAGTCCAGGCCGTGTGCTGACATCTCAGAACCTGGAGCCTATTTCAGATTCTGGGCCTCCCTCTCTCTCTGCCCCTTCCCTGCTCGCTTGTGCTTGCTCGCTCTCTCTCTCTGTCAAAAATAAATAAAACAAGGGCACCTGGGTGGCTCAGTCGGTTGAGCGTCCTACTTCAGCTCAGGTCATGATCTCATGGTTCGTGGGTTCGAGCCCCGCGTTGGGCTCTGTGCTGACAGCCAGCTCAGAGCCTGGAGCCTGCTTCAGACTCTGTGTCCCCTCTCTCTCTGACCCTCCCCTGCTCATGCTGTCTCTATCTCTCTCTCAAAAAATAAATTAAAAACATTAAAAATTTTTAGAAATTAAAAAAAATAAATAAAACAATTTTAAAATTTTTAAAAAAGAAACAACCAAGATGTCATGCAGCAGGTGTAAGGATAAAGAGACAGTGGTAAGTCCAGAAAATGGAATATTCTTCAGTGATCAAAAGAAATAAGGGGCTCCTGGGTGACTCAGTCAGTTAAGTGTCTGACTTCAGCTTAAGTCAAAGTCTTGTGGTTTGTAAATTCAGGCCCTCTGTTGGGCTCCGTGCTGACAGCTCGGAGCCTGGACCCTGCTTTGGATTCTGCCTCCCTCTCTCTCTGCCCCTCCCTCCTTGCGCTCTGGCTCTCTCTCTCTCTCTCAAAAATAAATAAACATTAAAAAAAAGAGAGAAAGAAATGAGCTATTAAGCCACAAAAGGATGTGGAGGAACTCTAAATGCATATTGCAAAGTGAAAGAAGCCAGTGAGCAAAGGCCACATGCTATGAGATTCCAACTGTAAGACATTCTAGAAAAGATTAAATGGTAGAGGCAGTAAAAATCTCAGTGGTTTCCAGGGATTTCGGGGAGGGGGCGAGGATGTAGGTGGAGCAAGGGGCTCAGCCCTTCTGCATATCACAGCACAGAGCTCACCACCCCGGTGCGGAAACTCCATGTGCGTGTGGGCTTCAGGTGACAATAATGTATCAATGTTGGCTGGTTGAGTGCAACCAATGTGCCAGACTGACACAGGATGCTCGCAATCCGGAAACTTTGGGGGTGGGGTGGGGGGTACACGGGAACTTTCGTATAATCACTCAAGTTTTCTGCAGATCTAAAACCGTTCTAAAAGAAGTCGAGGAATGCCTGGGTGGCTCAGTCGGTTAAGCGCCCGACTTCGGCTCAGGTCATGATCTCACAGTTCGTGGGTTTGAGCCCCGCATTGGGCTCTGCGCTGACAGCTCAGAGCCTGGGGCTGCTTCAGATTCTGTGTCTGCCTCTCTCTGCCTGCCCCCTCATGCTCTCTCTCTCCTTCAAAAATAAATAAAATATTAAAAATAAAAAAAAAAGAGAAAGAAAGTTGATTAATTTAAAAAACCAACCAAAGAGAAGATTTGAGTGTGCTGATCAGAAATGCCATTTGTACCCTGCTGGTCTCCCGAATTAGGGTCATGTAAGCTGGGCAGGCCTCGGCTGCTACCTGATGCTGTGTTCCCGGGCAAGTGGGAATACGGAGAGAGAGGAGAGAGCAGCTCTGCAGGGGAAGGCGGAAAGTGGAGACGGGGTGGGGGAGTGTCCAGACACAGCGTGGAGAACACTCACCTTCGTTGCTTTGTCTTTCCAGTCTCCTGTTCCCCACTCTGGGGCAGGCTGGCGGCCCTTCCTGCCTGTGGGTTCCATAGGACAACATGGTAACGACCTGAGAGGGAGACTGTGGAGATGAGCGGGGAGTGTGGAGTGGTGTCGGCGTTCGGTGAATACCAGCTCTGACCCAGCCAACGCTGTTCCACCTTCAAGTTGTTCCAGTAAAGTTCCTCCCTCGGGCCCTATCTGTTTTTACTTTTAATTTTTTTAAATTTATTATTGAGAGACAGAGCGCGAGCAGGGGAGGGGCAGAGAGAGAGGGAGACACAGAATCCCAAACAGGCTCCACGCTCTGAGCTGTCAGCACAGAGTCCGACGCGGGACTTGAACTCACAAACTGCGAGCCGAAGTTGGATGCGTAACCGACTGAGCCACCCAGGCGCCCCATGAATTGTTTTAAATTTCTTATAAATAAAAGAGTCTTGCCTAAATGAGGATGCTCAGGAAGGCGGGGCTGCACTGGTTGGCCCTGGGCTACAAGCCCCGGAAACTGGATAGAAGACCCGATCGAGGGGTTCTGGGTCCCGCCGAAAAGGCTTCGGGGGAGTCTATGCAGGCTCCGCAGGGCCGCTCTGTCTTGACTCTCTTGACAGCGGCAGCCAAACGATTCATTGTCACAGGGTCTGTCCTGCAACATCCCAGCCACCGCTGTCCCTGGTCGTGACAAAAATGTCTCCAGACGTGGCCCAACGTCCTCTGGGGACAGCAGGACTCCCATGGAAGAGCCCCTGGCTTAGAGAGGGGCTGGAGTCGCCGCCCGTGGCAGAGACAAAGCAGTTCCCGGGGCTGGACCAGAGGCAGGGAGAGGACCCGTGAGATAAAGCGGTCAAAATATCAGGAAGTGGCTCAGTTCTGGCAAGAAGGTGGCTGAGATCACCTGAAAAGGCCTCTGCTCACACACCCAGAAATGCTGGGTTAAATGCATCCAAGATCATTTCTAATGATTCGCTGAGTTTGCCTGGTTTTAATTAAACCTCGTTTTGTTGGGGTTGGTGTTGGCTTAGGCTCTGTGAGATCTCACACGTGTGTAGGTCTGGACCTACACCCCCCAGGGAGCGTGTGGGGCGATCTGGTCCCCCAACCCCCCGAGTTCCTCATGCTGCCTCTTTGGAGTCAAGCCGCCCCCAGCCCCTGGCGACCACTGGCCTGTTCTCCATCCTTCTCTAGAACGTCCTGTAAATGGAGTTCTTCAGTGCGTAACCTTTGGAGACTGGCTTGTTTCACTCAGCACAATGCTTTTGAGTCTTTCATGTTCCCGGTGCATTAACAGTTGGTTTCTTTATGTTGCTGGGTGGTGTTCCGGCATGTGGCTGTTTGTCCGTTTGTCTGTCTGTTCTCCAGTCGAAGGCTGTTTGGGTTGTTTCCAGTTTGCTACGACTCATACTGCTGCTGTAAACACTCACGGCCAGGTTTTGGTGTGGATGGAAGTTTCCATTTCCTTGGGTAAGCAACCGGAAGTGGCACTGCCGGGCCAAAGGGCATATGTTTGAAGAAACTGCCAAACCATTTTCCAGAGGCTGCGCCATGTTGCATTCCAGCCGTGTGAGCAGCCTAGACCCCGCCTCCTTGTCCATGCTTGGTACAGCGGTCTTTTTATGTAACCATTCAAAAGGTCTGGGGTGGACTGTCGTGTGTGTGTGTGTGTTTTAATGTTTATTTATTTTTGAGAGAGAGAATACAAGGGTGGGGGTCAGAGAGAGCTGGGGGCAGGGGAAGTGTCTGCTCAAACCTTTGACCCATTTTTATATTTATTTATTCATTTATTTAATGTTTATGTATTTATTTGAGAGACAGCTCTTGCATCCAAGTGAGTGAGGGAGGGACAGAGAGAGAGGGAGAGAGGGAATCAGAAGCATGCTCTGCACTGCCAGTACAGAGCCTGATGCAGGGCTTGATCTCATGAACTATGAGATCATGATCTGAGTTGAAATCAAGAGTCAGACACTTAACCGACTGAGCCACCCAGGCACGTCCAACCTTTTACCCATTTTAATTTTTTTATTATTAAAAAAAGTTTTAAGTTCATTCATTTATTTTGAGAGAGAGAGAGAAAGCACATACATGAGTGGAGGAGGGGCAGAGAGAGAAGGAGAGAGAGAGTCCCAAGCAGCCTCCCCACTGTGACAGTGAAGACACAAAAGAGCCATGACAAAGTAAAATTATTTTTAAAACTAGCATAAAGGGTATATGGCATCCCAGAAAAGTTGCGAGGTATGCGAACAAGCGATCAATTATGAAAATGGCAGTGAGGAGGGACCTGCAATCGATTGGAACGGAACCAGAAATAACACAGGAGAGAGAATGGGCAGAGGACAGCAAAGTGGTTGTTATGACTGTATCCGATATGCTAGAGATGGGGGGAAAAGATGAAGAATGTTCAGGGAGACATGGCAAATATTTGTTAAAATACCCAAAGTAAACTTGCAGATGGTAAAGCTAAAATGTCAGGGACGAAGCATACGTGAGGCGGGATTCGCAGCTGATTAGTCATAACAGAGGCAAAGATTAGGGGACGGACATGTCAAAGGACATCCTTTGGGCAGAAGGAAAATATCACCCGAGGGAAACCAGAATGGAATGAAAAGCTTGAAATAAATGCTAACCACACATAAGACGTTTTCTTATTATTTAGATCTCATTATAAGGTAATTACTGTTTAAACAAAATAGATATATGTATTTTTAAGTTTACTTTTTTTGAGAGAGAGAGAGCAGGGGAAGGGGCAGAGAGAAAGGGGGAGAGAGAGGATCCCTGACAGCACAGAGCCTGACACGGGGTTCGATCCCAGGAACCACGAGATCATGACCTGAGCCAAAATCAAGGGTCAGATGCTCAACCAACCGGAGCCACCCAGGCGCCCCTAAACAAAACTATTGACAATATGCCACGGGGTTTATGGAAAAGTAAAATGTATGGTAACAATAGCATAAAGACCAGGAGGGAGGAAATGGAAACACACTATTGTGAGTTTCTTACATTCTACGTGAAGTTGTGTAATCGCCCCCAAAGGCAGGCTGTCATAAGTTAAAGATACACATTGCAAAGTGAAGTACTGAAATACGAAACCAAAGAGTTTTAACTTTATTAGTTACTAGTGAAGCCAAGAGAGGAGATAAAATGGAATTCTAAAAAATATGCAATTCGTATAAAAGAAGGCAGAAAAAAGGTAAAAAGGGAATGAAAAAGAGACAGGACAAACAAAACACAAATAGCGAGATGACAGATTTAAACCTACCCATGTACAGACTCACATTAAATTTAAATGGTCTAAACTTCCCAATCAAAAGGCAGAGATGGGGCACCTGGGTGGCTCAGTCGGTTGAGTGTCCGACTTCGGCTTGGGTCATGATCTCACGGTTCGTGGGTTCGAGCCCCGCGTCGGGCTCTGTGCTGACTGCCAGCTCAGAGCCTGGAGCTGCTTCAGATTCTGTGTCTCCCTCTCTCTCTGCCCCTCCCCTGCTCACACTCTGTCTCTCTCTATCTCTCTCTCAAAAATAAATAAAACATTTTTTTAAAAAGGCAGAGATAGTTAAATTATATTTTAAAAAATACCTCCCTTGGGGCACCTGGGTGACTCAGTCAGTTAAGCGACTGACTTCAGTTCAGGTCATGATCTTGCAGTTCATGAGTTTGAGCCCCGCGTCGGGCTCTGCTCACAGCTCAGAGCCCAGAGCCTGCTTTGGATTCTGTCTCCCTCTCTCTGCCCCTCCCCTACTTGTGCTGTGTAAATATTTTTAAAAAAATTTTAAATACCCCCCAATATACTACGTCCAAGAAACAAACTTTGAATATAAAGCCACAACTAGGCTGACGGGAAAAACAAAAAAAAAGGAAAAAGATATACCATGCTAACACCAGTACATAGAACCCTGGGTGAGGTGGTTTTATCAGTATCAAAGTAGGTTTTACGGTAAAGAATGTTACCCGGTATCACTAATTTTATTTCATTGTGTAAAGTAGGTCATTTTATTGAGGGGACATAACATTCCTAAATGTTGGTCTGTCTAATAACAGAGCTTCAAACTACAGGAAGCAAGTGAAAGAAATGTAAGAAAGAATGCACAATTTCAGTTGGAGATTCAATACCTCATTTTCAGTAGTTGATAAAACATGTAGATGGAAAATCGGTACCGATATAGAAGAGTTCAACGTTATCACACGGCTTGACTTTATCGACACTTAGAGACCACATCATCCGACAACAGCAGAATACATTCTTTTCATGCCCACATGTTAGACCATTTTCTGAGCCATAAAACAAGCCTCAATAAATTTAAAGAGATTCCCTTTATACCAAGTACATTCTCTGATTACAATGGAATTGAATTAGAAATGAGGAACAGAAATAGTTTTGGAAATTCTCCAAATTCCCTAAACAACACACTTACCCATGATAGATGGATCAAAAACTCAGAAGGGAAATTAGAAAGTGCTTTGAACTGAATGAAAATGAAACACAACACATCAAAATGGGTACCTAAAGGGGTCCCTGGGTGGCTCAGTGGGTTGAGCGTCTCACTTTGGCTCAGGTCATGATCTTAACAGCTCATGAGTTCAAGCCCCGCATCGGGCTCTGTGCTGACAGCTTACTCTGAGCCTAGAGCCTGCTTCGGATTCTGTGTCTCCCTCTCTCTCTGCCCCTCCCCTGCTCTCACTGTGTCTCTCTTTCTCAAAAATGAATAAACATTTAAAAAAAAGAAAGAAGATTAAATTAAACCCAAAATAAGCAGAAGAAAGTAAATACTGAAGATGAAATTGGAAATCAGTGAAATAGAAAACAGAAACAATGGAGAAAAATCAACTAATCCAAGTGGTTTTATGAGATCAATAAGATTTATAAATCTCTAGCTATACAGATCAAGAATAAAGGAGAGAAGGGGGGCCTGGGTGACTCAGTTGGTTAAACGTCTGACTCTTGATTTTTGGCTCTGGTTGTAATCCCCGGGTTATGGGATTGAGCCCTGCCTGGGACTCACACTGAGTGTGGAGCCTGCTTAAGATTCTCTCTCTTCTTCTGTCTTTCTCCTCCATTTACACTCTCTCTCTAAAAAACAATAATAAATAAAATAAAGGAGAGAAGATACAAATCAACAATTTCAGTCATGAAAAAGGTGACTCACTATAGGATTTACATATATTAAAAGAGTAATAAGTAAGAATTATGAACAACATGCTAAAAATTCAATAACTTAGGTAAAGTGGACAAATCCCTTGAAACACACAAGTTAAGCTCACTCAGCCAGGCTGCGTGAGTGGCTCAGTTGGTTAAGTGACCGACTCTTGATTTCCACTCAGGTATACGTGGGACCCTCCACTGAGACCGCATGGAGCCTGCTTGGGATTCTCTCTGTCTCTCTGTCTCTGTCTCTGTCTCTCTCTGCCCTTCCTCAGCATGCTCTCTCTCTCTCTCGAAATAAATAAGTAATCTTTTAAAAAGAAGAAGAAGTAAATAATCCAAGTAACCATACATCTATTAGGTAAGTTTAATTTGTAGTTAAAATTCTTTCCACAAATAAACTCCAGGCCCAAACGCCTCTGCTAGTGAATTTGACCAAACATTTAGGGAAGGAAAAAACATACCACTTCTATGCAAAATCTTCCAGAAAATTGAAGAGGTGAGAATATTCCTCCTCCTCCTTCTCCTCCTTCTTCTTCTTCTTTGCAAAAATTAAGCTCTTTAATAAGATATGATCTGACCGTACTTGTGAATGAAATAGTACCTGATACATAATATCCAATCAGAATATACTTTTCTTAAACTTGCAATATCCTTCTCATTTTTTAAAATTTACATCCAAGTTAGTTAGCATAAAGTGCAATAATGATTTCAGGAGTAGATTCCTTAATGCCTCTAACCCATTTGGCCCATGAGAATATTTCTTAACTCATTCTTTGAGGCCAGAATTATTCTGATCTTGAAATCAAAACATTACAGGGAAAAACAAATAAACAAACAATAAACCTCTTCAGACACTATCTTCAGGTCAGGAACACATTCTTTTTTTAATTTAAAACTTTGTTTTAACATTTATTCATTTTTAATCTGTTGGGTTTTTTTTTTAATGTTTTATTTATTTCTAGGAGAGAGAGAGGGACACAGAGTGAGCAGGGAGGGTCAGAGAGAGAGGGAGACACAGACTGAAACAGGCTCCAGGCTCTGAGCTGGCAGTCAGCACAGAGCCCGACGCGGGGCTCGAACCCACGAACTGCGAGATCATGACCCAAGCGAAAGTCGAACGCTTAACCGACTAAGCCACCCAGGCGCCCCATGTTTATTCATTTTTAAATGTTTGTTTATTTTTGAGAGAGACAGAGCGTGAGTGGGGGAGGGGCAGAGACACTGGGAGACACAGAATCGAAGCAGGCTCCAGGCTCCCAGCTGTCAGCACAGAGCCACGTGAGGGGCTTGAACCCACAAACTGAGACGTCATGACCTGAGCCGAAGTCAGATACTTAACCGACTGAGCCCCCCAGGAGCCCCATCATCCAAGCATTCTTAACACATTTTCAGTTTAACACATTTCAAATCCAATGATTTATTAAAAGGATAACATATCATGACCAAGTTGTGTTAACTCTAAGCCAACATTAGTTTCACAGTGAGAAATTTAAGAAAATTAATGTAATTTACCATATTAACAAACCAAATGAGAAAACTTAAATTACCATCTCAATAGATGCAGAAAGCATTTTACAAAATCCACCATCCAGGACGCCTGGGTGGCTTAGTCGGTGAAGCGTCCGACTTTCGCTTAGGTCATGATCTCGCGGTTCGTGGGTTCGAGCCCCGCGTCGGGCTCTGTGCTGACGCCTCAGAGCCCAGAGCCTGCTTCCGATTCTGTGTCTCCCTCTCTCTCTGCCCCTCCCCTGCTCATGCTCTGTCTCTCTCTCAAAAATAAATAAACATTTAAATCATATCTATTCAACATTGTACTGGAGTTTCAGGACAACGTAATCAGGCAAGAAAAAGAAATTAATGACATCAGATTGGAAAGGAAGCAGTAAACCTGCCTTTATTCACAAATGACATGATTGTCTGTGTTGAAAATCCAATGAGATTTTCTACAAAAAGGCTGTGAATAAATGAGTGTAGCAAGATAGCAGGATGCAAAAACTGACTGTATTCCTACCTACTCATAACAAGTAATACAATGTGCAATAGCATCGAAAATGAAATAGGAAAAAATGAGATAAAAGATGCATAAGCCTTACACATCAAAAACTACAAAATATTATTGAGGGAAATGAAAGAACACCTGGGTAAGTAGAGGCACATACCTTGTTAGTGGGTTGGGAATGTTAATGTTGTTCATATGTTTGTTTTCCCCCATTGATCTGTAAACTCAAGTTCAATCAAAATCTTAGTAGACTATTTTTATAAACATGTATTTATTTATTTATTATTTATTTATTTATGAAAAGGCTTCTGGGTTTTTTTTTAAAGTTTATTTCTTTATTTTTTGAGAGAGAGAGAGAGAGAGCAAGCAGGGGAGGAGGAGAGAGACAGGGAAACACAGCATCCCAACTAGCCTTTGCATCCTCAGTGTGGAAGCCGGTGCGGGGCTTGAACTCATGAACCATGAGATCAGGACCTGAGTTGAAACCAAGAGTCGGACACTTAACCAACTGAGCCCCCCAGGTGCCCCTCGAAATTCTTATTAACAGATTAATTAACAGATGTGTCCTTCTTTCTGAAGAACTCCAGACTCAGCTCAAATATTAATATTTATCTCCCCTCCTCTGAAAATGTTTACAATTTTTTTTTAAAGTTTATTTATTTTGAAAGAGAGAGAGAGAGCTCACATGTGCGAGCACACCAGTTGGGGAGGGGTAGAGAGGGAGAATCCCAAGCAGGCTCTGCACTGTCAGTGCAGAGCATCACACAGGGCTCACTATGAACTGTGAGGTCGTGACCTGAGGTGAAGTCAACAGTTGGATGCTTAACCGCCTGAGCTACCTAGGCACCCTGATGTTTACAACTCTTGAGCCATTTTTTGGTTAATTTTTAAATGCATTTTCTTCATTAAAAAAAAAGAAGAAAAAGAAATAAATAAATGCATTTCTTCCAAAAAAGTAAAAATTTACCTCTTTATTTTTCCTTATGTTCTGCAAAGAATGCTTGTCCTTTGCCTTCTATTAAGAATTCAGTGCATCTTTTTCCAGAACTTTCCCCATTCTTTCACGTGTGTGTGTGTGTGTGTGTGTGTGTGTGTGTGTGTGTTAAGAAGTGACATAATACTACAGCAGTGTGGTGGACAGAGTAAGGTGGCCTGGGTTGTCCCAGCTTCCCGATATTCGCGACCTTGTGCAATCCCCTCCCCTTGAGTGTGGAGTGTGGGAAGGACCTGTGACTTGCTTCCTGTAACCAATACAATGCAACAAAGTGACAAGATGTGTGGTGGTAGGCTAGTGATTATAGTACGCACAATTGCGATGTTACACAAAACAGCAGTGTAGGAAGCCCTAGGAGCTGATCCTCCCACGGAAGCAATGACGAACAGGAAAGAGTTGAACCAGCCATTGGGAATCTCTGAAACCTAATCGGACGCTTGTAACCATCAGAGGAATGCTCACAGAAGAGAGAAGCTGCTATTCTTCGGTCAGACAGAAGTGTGCATGACCCGCCTAGCACCTGGTTCCTCAGTCCTGCCACGGCTAGTGGGGAGAGTGGGGTCCCGTGTTGCTGGAGTGGCTGGCTTCGGCTAGGGTGGTCGGTACTGTCCTTGTTCTTCACATATTTGGGGTTGTACTTGGGTTGGCATGACAGTGGCTTTGGGGGTGAGTGCAGATGTTTGCCTTGGTTTCAGACCTCTCAGTGTAGAAGCTGAGATTCCCTGGCAGGATCTATGGGGAGATTTAAAGAGACAAAAAGAGACAAAAAAAAAAATGTGTGTGTGTGTGTGTGTGTGTGTGTGTGTGTGTGTGTGTCAGACGTTTAAAAAATCTTTGTCAGGTCACTGGCTGACCATAGATTTAATGGAACAGAAACTTCCCTGACCATGCACAATAAGGAACACACACTTTGCAAGAATAGTTTGGAAGAGTCACAAATGCCAAGCCTCAACTAGCAAACGCCAGCAATCCCTGAGGGGTGGCAGCATCAGATTTACAGAGTTATTTCATTAGCGTAGTCACAACATCCATGTCTCAACTAAAATTAGAAAACACACAAATAAACAGGAAAACGTGGCCCATTCACAGGAATAACATTTTGACAGGTGACGTCCCCGAGGAAGCCTAGACACTGGCATTGCCGGTCAAGAACATGAAATGGATTCTTCTTAAGTATGCTCAATGAGTGAAAGGGACTAATGGACAAAGAACAAAAAAAAAAAATCAGGAAAATGATGTTTGAAGAAAATGAAAATATGAAGAAAATGAAAATATCAATTAAGAGACAGAAGACACAAAAAGCAATGAAATAGAAATTCTGGAGCTGAAAAGTATAAGAACTGAAATGAAAACTTCACTAGAGGGGCTCAACAGCAGATGTGGGCAGGCAGAAGAAAAGAATCAATGAATGTAAAGATAAGACAAAAGAAACTCTACAGTCTGATGGGCAGAAAGAAAAAAGAATTAATAAAAATGAGCAGAACCGGGGCACCTGGGTGGCTCCATTGGTTAAGCGTCTGACTTTGGCTCAAGTTATGATCTCACGGTTCATGAGTTGAAGCCCCACATCAGGCTCTGTGCTCACAGCTCAGAGCCTGGAGCCTGCTTCCGATTCTGGGTCTCCCTCTCTCTCTATGTCCCTCCTCTGCTTATCTGTCTCTCTCAAAAAAATAAATAAACATTAAAAATAAAAAAAAAATGACCAGAATCTACGGGGCCTGTAGGACACTACCAAGCACATGAATATATGCACTATAGGAGTCTAAGGAGAAGAGAGAGGAAGGAGCAGAAAAGTATTTGAGGATATAATGGCTGAAAATGCTGTCAATCTGAAGAAGACATAGATATACATATCTAAGAAGCTCAACAAATCCCAAGCAGCATAAACTAAAGAGATCCACACTCAGACACATTAAATTGTCCACATGAAATTGTCAGAATCTAAAGACAGAGAACTTTGAAAGCAGCAAGTGTGCAGCAATTTACCACATACAAGGAATCCTCAAAAAGATAGCCACCTGGTTTCTCCTCAGAAACTACAGAATCCAGAAGGCAGTGAGATGACATATGTGAAGTCCTGAAAGAAAAATAACTCAATCAAGAATTCTATACCCAGCAAGGGGCCTCTGGGTGGCTTAGTCGGTTAAGCATCCGACTTTCGCTCAGGTCATGATCTCGCGGTTCGTGGGTTCAAGCCCCGCGTCGGGCTCTGTGCTGACTGCCAGCTCAGAGCCTGGAGCCTGTTTCAGTCTGTGACTCCTCTCTCTGACCCTCCCCTGCTCACGCTCTCTCTCTCTCTCTCTCCTAGAAATAAAATAAAAAACTAAAAAAAAACAAAAAAAAAAAACAACAAAAAAGAATTCTATACCCAGCAAAACTCTCCTTCAAGAATGAAAGAGACATTCAGATATTTCCAGATAAACAATAGCTGACAGAGTTTATTACCAGTGGAACGTCTCTATAAGAAATGCTAAAGGGAGTCCTTCAGGCTTAATTGAAAGAACACCAGACTGTTCTTAAAACCACAAAGAACATCAGTAAATGTAACGTAGGTAAATACAGAGGCCAGTGTTATTGTACTTTCACTTTGTAACTCATCTTTTTTTCATATATGATTTAAAAGACGAGTGCATAACACAATAATTGTAAATCTATTTTAATGAGCAATATGTGAAGATGTAATCTGTGGCAATAAACAACATAAAGAAGAAGGGACGGGGCAGAATGTTGATATACTGTTGAAACAAAGTTGGTATTATTCAGACTAGGTTGTTATGAGGCTAAGAAGTTAATTGTAATTCCCAAAGTAACTACTGAGAAAATAAGTACAAAAATACAGAAAAGGAAAGAGGAAGGGAATCAAAATAGCCTTCTATGAAAAATCAACTAAATATGAAAAGAGGCAGTAATGGGAAAATTGAAGAGCAGAAAGACATAAAACAGAAAACAAATAGCTAAATGGCACAGTAAATCTTTCCTTATAAGTAATTACTTTAAATGTAAATGGCTTACATTCTCCAACTAAAAGGGAGAGATGGGAAGATTGGGTATCAGAATATGATCTGTCTATATGCTGTCTATAAGAGACTCACTTCAGATACAAAGACACAGAGAAGTTAAAGTAAAAGGATGGAAAAAGATATTCCACACAAATAGCAATCTAGAGAGAGCTGATTATATTATTTTCAGACACAATAGACTGTAAGGCAAAAAGGTTATAAGAGATAATAAGGACATTACATATTGATAAAAAATTCAATCCAGCAAGAAGATCTAGCGCTTATAAACATATACCTACCTAACAAAGGAGCCCTAAAATATATATGAAGCAAAAATGGACAGAACTGAAAGCAATATAGACAGCTCTACCAAACAGTGGGAGATTTCAATACCTCACTTTCAATAAAGGATAGAACAATGAAAGGTAAGACCAATAAGGAAGACTTGAACAACATTATAAACCAACTGGATGTAGCAGAGATAATAGAGAACACCCTACCTGAAAACAGCTGAATGCATGTTCTTCTCAAGTTCACGTGGAACATTCTTCAGGACAGATCACATGTTGGGCCGCAAAACAAGTCTTAATAAATCAAAAGATTGAACCGATGCAAAGTATGTTTTTTTCTGATCACAAGGGAATGAGAGTGACAATCAAAAACAAAAAGAAAATTGGAAGATTCACAAATATGTGGAACTCAGACAACACACTTCCTTTTTTTAAAAAAAAAAATTTATTTATTGGGGGGGCGAATTGGAGAAGGGGGCAGAGAAAGAGGGAGAGCAAGAATCCCAAGCAGGCTCCAAGCTGTCAGCATAGAGCCTGATGCAGGGCTCCAGCTTACAAACCGTGAGATCACGACCTGAGCCAAAAATCAAGAGTTGGATGCTTAACCAACTGAGCTCCCCAGGGGCTCAAGCAATACCCTCTTAAACAATCAATCAGACAAAGAAGCAATTGCAAGGGAAGTCAGAGATGAGCACCAGGAGGGACAGTCACAGCAATCAATGCCTGTATTACAAAGGAAGAAAGATCTCAAGTCAGTAACCTAGGCATATACCTTAAAGAACTAGGAAAAGAAGAGCAAACCAAGCCCAAAGCCAGCAGAAGAAAGGGAAATAGTAAGGATCAGAATAGAGGTGAGCGCAATGGAGGACTGAAGAACAGTCGAGGAAAGCCATGAAACCAAGAATAGGCTTTTTGAAAGATCTACAGAATTGACCAACCCTCAGCAGATTAAGGAAAAAAAAAGAACAAATGACTACAATTAGAAACGGAAGGTCAGTATTGTGTGGTTCTACTTACGATCCTACGGTCTAGAACAGGCAAATTTATAGAGACGGGAAGTCGGGTAGAGGGCGCCAGGGGCTGGGGGAGGGGAAGGGAGAGTTATTGCCTAATGAGTACAGAGTTTCTGTTTGGGATGATGAAAAAGTTCTAGAGACAGATAGTGGTGGTTGGTTACACAACACCGTGAATGCGCTTAGTGCCACTGAACTCGCACACTTGCAGACGGTGAAGATGGTGAATTTTATGTTACGTAAAACGCAAGATTTTTAAAAATTTTTAAAAATATTTATTTATTTTTGAGAGACAGAGAAAGAGACAGAGTGTGAGTGGATGATGTGTAGAGAGAGGGAGACAGAATCTGAAGCAGCTCCAGGCTCTGAGCTGTCAGCACAGAGCCCGACGCGGGGCTCGAACCCACGAACTGTGAGACGGTGACCTGGCCTGAAGTCAGACGCTTAAGTGACTGAGCCACTCAGGTGTCCCCACCCTCTTTTCTTAACATCCGGGCTGCACCCCAGCCCACTAGGCACCGCCTCCTGCCCACAGCGGATTGGTCAGTAGGAGGCCCCGTGAGTGGGACAGTGCCCCTTAGACGGGCCGTGCTGATGCCAAGGTGACAAGCCAGAGCCCCTTGGAGAACACAGACCCTAAGTCCTACAGAGGCGCGGGCTCTGCCGAGAGGGGAACGGAGATGCGCAGAGAGAAGAAACGGAGAGGGGTGGGCAGCGCTGCTCCCGAGGGTCCCGGCTCTTCTATCTGTGCACAAATCCCCCTCCCTTTGGGAAGGCCCGGGGCTTCCTGTCCCTTGCAATCCGAGCTTCCCTGAGACCAAGGCTGCTCAGGGCTCACGGGATAAAGCGGAGCTGCTCTCTGGGGCTCTCAAGACGCTGCGCTGGGGGTGGGGGGGTCCCAAAGCTTCGGGAGAGAGGCGGGGCGTGGGGGCAGGGTCTCCCTCTTCCACGCCTTTCTGGTTACAGGGCCCAGGACCTCCCCTGGGAGTCCCCTCCTGTCTCCTGTTTAGCGGGACGCCTGTGCACCTGACCCCCGCGCAGCGCCCTGTCACACCGGGTAACTCCGCACTCAGCAAGGTGGAACCGAGCCCCGTTGCGCACCCTGCTCAGGGGACCCAGTGCACGTATTCCCTGAGAATGCCAGCCTGGTGTCCCGGTCAGTTTGGCGGTGGGAGTGTGGGACTCGGAGCCAGATGGATTGGGCCTGGAGCCTGGCTCAACCCTTACCTGTGTGGCCCTGGGCAAGCCACCTCACCTCCTGCCCTCAGTTTTCCCGTCTGGAAATGGGCACAGTAGTGCTTCCTACTGTGCGGGGAGGCAGTGAGCACAGTTTGGTGCTCTAGGATCTCTTGTCTAAGAAACAGCCCCTCTTGCGGGCGCCTGGGGGGCTCAGTCCGCTAAGCGTCCGACTCAGTTTCAGCTCGGGTCATGGCCTCATGGTTTGAGAGTTTGAGCCCCGCCTGGGGCTCTGTGCTGACAGCATGGAGCCTGCTTGGGATTCTCTCTCCCTCTCTCTCTCTCTCTCTGCTCCTCCCCTGCTCACGCTCCGTCTCTCTCAAAAATAACATAAACATTAAAAAAAAAATCCTTCTTGGGGATTCAGAGCACACTTATGATGATGAGCACTGAAGAACGTACGGAGTTGTTGAATCACTAGATTGTACACTTGAAACTTACTCAACACTGTACCGCTAACTACGCCAAACTTTGAAAATATCCTTCTTGGTCCCCTGGGCACCTCGGCCTGCTGCCCTGACCCTCCTCCCACCCCCATGCCCGGCAAAACATCTCTTAAATTGTTGCCCGAGGTCACTGCCTCCTGCCCACCCGCCTTCCTTCTTCACCCTCCCCATGCACTTTGCTGAGGCCGCCTCACCAAGGCCACCAGCCTGAACACGCAGCCACCCCGTGGTCCCTATCTCACCCAGCCCTGGGCCACATCTCTCCGATTCCAGGACGCCACACTTCTCCTGGCGGGAGAGGTTCCCCCTTGTCTCTCCTCAGGTCACCTGCGCTGGCCTCCTGGCTTCAAACGCCATCTCTGCTGATGGCTCCCACGTGTCTTTCCCGTGGGAGCCTTCCTGGCCCACAGACTCATGTCCCACGTTCTGCTGACGCCGCCAGAAATCTCAGGATTCCCTGCCCACCTACCCCCACATCTCCCAGCAGGAGGCGGTGGAGCCAGAAGCACGGAAACCCGCCAGGTCCTCGCGCTGCCCCTGCTGTTTGACCTTGGGCAGGTTCACCAATTCTCGGGCCTCAGTTTCCCCTCTGTGGGGTGGGGGTGATGATGAGAATGACACTTCTGTCTCATAGGGCGGTAGCAAGGGTTAAATGAACTCATGTGCAGCGTGCTGAGAATAGGGGTGCACTGCTCCCCATTTCCTGGAAAGGACGAGCCCCCATCCCAGCCCCGTGAGCCCTACATGGAGAGGTCACTCTGGCTTCTGCTCTGTGTGAGTGCGGGTGCAGGGCGTGCAAAGAACCAGTGCAGGTCCTGTTGACTCATCTTCCAAAACATGTCCCCACCTTCTGGGTCTCCCCCTCCGGGGACACACCCTGGTCCAAGCCAGGTCCTCGCTGCTGCCGGGGAGGTCCGGGCCCTGGGGCGCCGCCCCAGCCTGCCCTCCGTGTTGCAACCAGAGCCATCATTTACTTAAGAGATTTAAACGGGCGACTCCACTTCTTCCTTCCTTTCTCTTCTTTCAACGTGTCATCGTGGAAATTTCCAGACATGCACAGAGAGGGAGTAGGGAGCGGACCCCACTGAGCCCCCCAATCACGTTCCGTAGCAACGACATGCCGCCTCTGGTACCTTTGCCCCCAGCACCTCCCCCTCGTGCTGAAGTGTTTCAAAGGGGGTCCCAGGGCGCCTGGCTGCTTCGGTGGGTGAAGCGTGTGGCTCTTAACCTTAGGTCGTGAGTTCGAGCCCTGTGTTCGTAGGCATGGGGCCCACTTGAAAAACAGTGAACCCCAGACAGCATGCCGCTTCATACGTAAAGACTTGTCCCCCAGAGGGTCCCCTCCACTTTGTAAAGACTTGAGTGTCACAAAATTAGTTTGAAACCCGAAATCGGTGACTTTGTTCTCCTGCAGAGTACCCCCTCCCCCTGCTCCCCGCTGGCCGTGGCCTCTGGGCCTGTCCCCACTGTCTCTCCCACTCTCTCCTCCCCTTCTGCGGTCCACACTCACCAGCGTCTCTCTGTCCGTGGGCTCCGCGGTCCCTCCTCCCTCTGCCTGAATCCCTGACTGGCTGAGCCACCCAGGCACCCCTGGGTTGTATTAGCAAACCGTCTCTCTGGCCGCCGGGAGGATGAGTTGTGTGGGGGGTGGGGAACCCAAAGACCGAAGTCTGAGTTAATTAAATGAGATGATAGCTACACTACACTCCAAGGCCGGTACGTAGTAAGTGCTCAAAAAAAATATTAGCTATGATCAGTCCCTGTGCTGCACGGACGTTGGTCTCTCTGATTTTGGAGCAGAGAGATATTTTGGAGACATAAAAATCGTGGCTGAGCGTGGACATGGATGGCTTGCACAGGACCCCGCTGGTTGGTTCTGGGTGGGAAGCACAGGGTCCGTGCGTGAGGTCGCGGGGCTCTCCCTGATCTCCTGGCTTCCTTCTGCGGGGAGACTGTCAGAGGCCCAGATGACAATTTTGCCGGAAACAGTGTCCTACAGTAAGACACCCCTGGGAGCAGGCAGGGACGAGGGCTCGTCCGTGCGGTTACCAGGAAGGCGTCCCGTGCAGGGGGAGCTAGGCTGGCGGGGTCCCCGCTCCGGGAAAGCAGGAGGGGAAGGGGGGTGCAGGCGCGGCCAGGACGAGCACCCAGGATGCGGGACGGAGGCTGGGCCGCCAGGGGGAGCCCCCGCACCTCCTTGGCCCGGCTGCGCAGGGCTGTCCCCAGAGGAAACGGGTTGGCTGCTTGCCTTGGGCGCCCGGGCTGCCTGTGCTTCCCAGTGAAGCCTGTCCTGCCATGTGCTTGGGCAAGCCCCTTGGCCTTCCCACACCTTGGTCTCCTCCCTGGAGGGAGGAGAGACACTTTGGGGCCAAACCCTGGATCTGATTTTCACTGCACCCTGGCCTTCATTCGGACTCTCAAACAGGGACCCTGGGGCTCCGCGTCAGTGATGCTCTGGGCACTGAACTGGCCGCAGCCCCTGCCACCAGAGCAAAAGGCCAGGAAGAGAGGCTCTGGGTCCCCTCTGCCAGGCAGCCTTCCCCTCCCTTCTGGGAGAGTCAGGTGCCTCCGTCTGTCCACAGCCTGCCTTCTTGTGTTCCTCACTCCCACGCACCAGCCACACTCGGAGCCCCTGTGTGCAGGGCAGGTGAATTTATCTCTAACCCCCAATTGGTTGGCAAACAGTGGGTGCTCAGTAAATACCTGATGAGCTAATGCTGAACGGGTCTTTCAAGCAGGCCGGGAATGGCTGCCTGGCTCATGGCTGTCTGGTGGCCTCCACGGCAGAAGATAGCCCGGGACTGGAACCCGTGATGCCCCTAGATTTGGATGGTGTCCGCCTCCCGTGAGCTGTCTGGAGACTGGCTCTTTCCCTCGGGCTCCGCTTGGCCAGGACCCGCCAGGAGGGTTTGCCTTGGTGTGGAAGGCCAGGCAGAGCGGCTGGGCCTTCATCTTGGGAAGGCATATTGGCCCGGAAAGGTGTGGTCACATTTATGTTTTGAGGGACCCCCGCTGCAGGGTGGAGGAGGGCTGGGTTGGGGCGGGCAGTTGGCGGGGGCCGGGGAGGGGGGGCCCACAGGGCAACAGCAGCCGGAGCCCGTTCATAAGGATACGTGGGGACGGGGCGCCCAGCTGTCTCAGCCAGTGGAGCACACGACTCCTGATCTCGGGGTTGCATGTTCAAGCCCCACGATGGGTCTGGAGATCACTTAAAAACCAAATCTTAGGGGCGCCTGGGTGGCTTAGTCGGTTAAGCGTCCGACTTTCGCTTAGGTCATGATCTCGCGGTTCGTGGGTTCGAGCCCCGCGTCGGGCTCTGTGCTGACTGCCAGCTCAGAGCCTGGAGCCTGTTTCAGTCTGTGACTCCCTCTCTCTCTGACCCTCCCCTGCTCACGCTGTCTCTCTCTCTCCCAGAAATAAAAATATTACCAAAAAAAAAAACAAAAAACAAATCTTAAAGGGGCGCTTGGCTGCCTCAGTCAGGGGAGCACGTGACTTCGGCTAGATCATGGTATCACGGTTGGTGAGTTCAAACCCTGCATTCCAATTCTCTGTCCCCATCTCTCGCTGCACCTCCCTCAACTCGTGCTTCCTCAAAAATAAAACTAAACATTAAAATAAATAAGAAAGAAAGAATGAATGAATAAACGAAATCTTAAAATCAAAAGCATATGTGGGGTGGTTGATGGGACTGAAGGCGGAAGCACAGGACTCCACATGATCCGGGGACTCTGAGCTTGAGGCACCTGCGCCCCCTTCCCCCGCCCTGGGAGAACAGCGGATGGTCAAATATGATCCCCAAGGAAGGAGGGATGGAGGCTGCTCTCAGGGGAGCCAGGGATGGAACAGGCTCGCTTCTGGGGACAGCCAGCGCCGGCACCCGTGATCACAGAGGCAGATGAGCTCGGGCGTGTGGTGGTGTCCGCTGGGGAAGGTAGACACAAGGGGCACAGGCTGGTTGGAGCCCAGCCGTTGGGACACACAGCATGGCTCGGAGACCGGTGGAGGCCTGAGTGGAGAAAGGGGGGCTGCCCGACAGACCAGCGAGGACATACAGACGGAGGAGACCGGATGGAGCTGGAAGACAGGTGAGGACCATGTGGACGTTCTCATCCTTTCTCCTCACTCTAGATTTCTCCATCTTTGGCTCCTTTGTGATTTCAAGTTGTTTGGGAGTTGACTATCTTTGTCTTTTATTATGGGCCCTTAGAAATCCTTTCTGGGGGTGCCTGGGTGGTCCGGCCGGTTAAGCATCTGACTTTGGCTCAGGTCATGATCTCAACGGTCTGTGAATTGGAGCCCTGCGTCGGGCTCTGTGCTGACAGCTCAGAGCCTGGAGCTGCTTCATTCTGCGTCTCCCTTTCTCTCTGCCCCTCCCCTACTCATGCTCTGTTTCTCTCTCAAAAATAAACAAACATAAAAATACAAGAAGTTCTTTTGGAGGAGGCAGAATTTGAATGAAGAGAAGCTAGATGCCCAGGGCTGCCTCAGATCTCTGTGTTCAGAAACTGGAGACTCGAGTCAAAAATGGTCTCTTCTTGGGGGCACCTGGGTGGCTCAGTTGGTTAAGCATCCAACTTCAGCTCAGGTTATGATCTCACAGTCCATGGGTTCAAGCCCCGCATCAGGCTCTGTGCTGACAGCTCAGAGCCTGGAGCTGCTTTGGATTCTGTGTCTCCCTCTCTCTGCCCCTCTGCACTTTGTCTCTCACTTTCTCTCTCTCAAAACTAAACATTAAAAATATTTTTGTAATGGTTTCTTCAGGGTTCAGAGCACTTGAGAAACAAGAGTTGACTCCCCTCCGCCGACAAAGCCAGGCCCCACAGCCCTGGGTCTACAACAGATTATTCTATGTCTCCCCATTTCATAGATGGAGGAGCCATGATCCAGAATATTCCACACGTGCTCCAAGTCACACAGTTAGGAGCTGCACACCTGGTCTGGGAACACAGCTCTCACTGCCTTGGGCAGGTAGGCAGAGAAAGACTCAAGGCCACGTTCAACCTGGGCAGGTGAGTGGTAGGTAGGGTTTCACCCTGATTCTGGCCCTCGGGGTGTGAGTACGTCTCCCCTTCCTTCATGCCTCAGTGGCCCAACCTTTTAAACAGGGATCGCGCTGCTTCTCTCTTGGGGTTGAGGTGGGGGATAAGTGGGTTAGCACTTCAGGCACGGGGGCCGCGACTGGCCCGACGGGAACTTAGCATCGGCTCTGAGGGCTGTTTGGGACAGGGGAGCCCAGGGACGTCACCCTACTCCGGAGAGATTGCCCTGGGAGCGCTCTGGCCTGGGTGGGGAGCAGGTGCAGGCCGACCCAGCCACAGTGTGGGGCTCACGTGTGTTCTCCACGTTGGATTCAGCTCTCTCGTGTCCAAATCCGGCTCTAAGCTTGTGCCCCTGAACACCTTGGAAGAGCGTCGTCTGTGAAAAAGGCTCCATCCGGGGCGCCTGGGTGGCTCAGTCAGTTAAGCATCTGACTTCGGCTCAGGTCATGATCTCACGGTTCGTGGGTTCGAGCCCCATGTCAGGCCCTGTGCTGCCAGCTCAGAGCCTGAAGCCTGTTTTGGATTCTGTGTCTCCCTCTCTCTCTGCCCCTCCCCTGTTCACGCTGTCTCTCTCTCTCTCTCTCTCAGAAATAAATTAAAAAAAAAAAAAAAAAAAAAGAAAAAGGCTCCGTCCTTTTGGCCCACGTGGTGCCAGAGACGCCCAAGACGGCCCCCCCACCCCCCGGAGTGCTGGGCAGCGTCGGGAGTCAGAGCGAAGCCCCCGGGGGGCGGCGCAGACACGGTGGACCCAGGGCCGATGTCACAGTCAAGCACCCCGCCTCCACCCTGGGGCACAGTGGTGGACGGGACGCGGCGTCACAAACGGGGACACACGGGTCTGAATGCAAAGCGGTTGTTGCTTTAATTCCGGGCAGGACGGCCACCGGGGCCGGGCCGGGCCTGCCCACACGGGGCCGCCGCCTGCTCCGTTAACATGATCGTTTACAAAAATAAATATGAACGAAGCAACTCTGGCGTGCTCGCGGACTCCGGCCGACCGCAAGTCGGTGCGTTTGGGCGTCCGGCGTACGTCCTACCTGCACCCAAAGAATCTGGAAGCACTTGGTTTGGCCTCAGAGGCGAAATGGAAGGCGGGGTGGGCCCCGCCCGGCGGGCCCCTCACATCTCGGAGTCCGCGTACATGCCGTTGATCAGGTAGTCCACCTGCGTGTACTCCTTCTTGCGGTAGCCTTCGTAGGCTTGCAGAAGCAGAAGGGCCAGCGCCACGATGAAGAGCGTCACCCCGAGCAAGAGCACCGCCAGGAGGAAGCTTGTGTTCACCAGAGCCCGGGCCAGGGGCTCAGTGGTGACCACCAGGTACGGGCCCTGCGTGCCGAGCGGGCACAGGGCTGAGGCTGGCACCTTGGGGGGGCCCCCCGAACTCCCGGGGGTCGGGGTGGTGGAAGCGGCACCAGGCGGGGTTTCGGGTCGCACCTGCTCTGGCGTCGGGGGCGTGCCGCTCGGCCCTGCAGCTCCCTGGGGGGACGGAGTGGGGCCTGGCTGCGTCATGGGGGACGTGGACTCCACCCTGGGGGGCGGGCCGGGGTCACGTGTCGGTACAGTGCTGGCAGCCGGCTCCGGGGCCTGCATCTTGGCGGTGGTCACTGACGTCGTGGACGCGGGAGCCGTGGATCCGAGGGTGGGCTCTGGGGCTGTGCTGGCGAGGGGAGATGTGGGCCCGCTTGCTGTGCCAGTCGTAGGCCGGGCCGTTGATGTCTGGACGGTGGGGCCTTGTGTGGACACATTAAGCGCTGGGGGACTTGCGGGGTGGCTCGGGGGGCGCGCGGGCCGGGCCGTGGAAGGGCTGTGTGTGCCTGTCGGGCTGCTGGCACTCGCTGCGGCCCCAGCTGTGGTCCGAACGTCGGGGGCCGCCGCTGTGGGCGCTGCCGTGGGGGTGCCAGGAGCGGCGGTAGGGGCTGAAGTCCGCCATGTGGACGCCGGGGCCGCTGGTGAGGGTCCCCCCGAGGCTGCTGGGTCAGAGGCACCTTCCATACCCGTGTCTGTCCTGAAGGTGCTCCCTGCTGTGGCTGCAGGAGTGCTGGGGTCGGCCACCAGGGTCCCTGTGGTCAGCGTGACAGGAGGCACGGTCATGGTCCCAGACGTCCCATTGAGGCCTCTTGCAGCTGTCGTCACCGATGCATTCTGGGCCGAGTTAGCCGTCTGGTTGGAGACTAAGTGCCCTTAGTCAGAAAAGGGAGAAAAAGATACAGTCACTGTCCATCATGTGCTGGGAAATTATTCAGTAAGCGTCTTAATTTCCTGCCCGCTGGCCTGGCCTGGGGGGCCTTCCTCCCCAGCCCAGGGAGAGTGAGACATGGGAGCAAGCTTCCCTCCGGTCTCCTCCCGCACACGTTGAGCCTGCTGCCCATCGCGGAGAGGTACTTGGCACTCTGAGTAAAAACTCCCTTCCCCTCTGAACCCTGAGCCCATCTAAGGCTCAAGAGCTTGATCCTTCTTTGATCCAATTCCCCAAACATCAGAGTGAAAGTCTCACCCTAGAGGTGTGATTCACCATTGACAAAACCCATCACACACACACCCAGGTTCACAAAGCAGACAAACCACGTGCAGATGGTCACATCATAAAGGAATTCTTGGCTTTAGGAAAGGATCTGCGGCAGGAATTCCTGGAGATGAACAGTGCCTGGCACAGAGCGGGAGTGTAGTGAAATATTTGACGTATGAACAGACGAATTCCTCAGTGATGGCTTTGGGTTTATAGAGGAAATTCTGCAGGGCCAAGCAAGTAACCCTCTCAGGGCTCAGCGGCCCAGTCCTCAGAGAAGCCTGGCCTGATGGCCCTCCCCGGCCTAGCACCTGGGCGGCTCCGGGGCTCCCAACTCGCTGGCCTAGGCTTGCACATATGTTCCCTGGGCTCAGAGCGCTTTGGGACCACTGCAGGCCTGACCGGCAACCACATGGCCTTCTCACTTACGTGAATCCTGTGACTGGACTCGGCTTTCAGATAAGGACAAGGAAATCCAAACGAGCACCAGGGCCGTCCACATCTTGTGGGTGAGCCAGGAGCGAGGCCGGGCGGTCCCTGAGGCTCCCAGCTGGCCACTCCTCAGGCTGCTACCAATTCTCTGCTGCTGGGCTCAAGGATCTGTGGTCAAGAAAGAAGGCGTCTGGTTAGTAATGCACAGCCTCACCTGGGACATGGGACATGGCACTGTGACTGCCATGGAGGGTTCTGGAAGGTCCAGGGCGCAAACTGAGCTGAGTGTTCCAGCCAGGGCCCGGCACCCAGGGAGACTGAGGTACGTCCCAACCATGGTGGTCTGGTGATGTGCCCACTGCCTGTATTTGATCGGCTCAAAGCACTCCTTGACCCAACTTCACTCCATGTCTCAATCTTCCAAGTGCTTCTGCCACCCAGAGTTTCTGGTGGGAAAGAGCACTCACCACACTCACAGGGCCAAGGCCGTTCGATCACCAAGTCTGGCCAAGGTCACATATCAGGCCCAACACACTTCTGTGCAGCCCATGATGGCTGACCACACCTTTCCCATAGGAGATATCTTTAGCTAGCCAGGCAGCCATCACCCATTCATCTATCTAACCATCATGTATCATTCATTCACCCATCTATTATCCACCCATCCATCCATCAATCCACCCAGCCAACATCCATCCATCCATCCTCCATCCACCCTTCCATTCATCGATCTGTCTACCTACCACATCTATCCATCCAACCACCCACCCCATCCATCCATTCATCCATCCACCCTCTGTCCACCTATTGACCAACCATCCATCTATCCACTCACTCCATCCATCCATCAATCTATCCACCCACACCCTATCCATCCATCCATCCATTCATCCATCCATCCACCCACCCACCCACCACATCCATCCATCCATCCATCCATCCATCCATCCATCCACCTCCTCATGTGCTGAGTAGTACACCTAGAACAAAAAGATGAGGGGCGCCCGGGTGGCTTAGTCGGTTAAGCGTCCGACTTTCGCTTAGGTCATGATCTCGCGGTTCGTGGGTTCGAGCCCCGCGTCGGGCTCTGTGCTGACTGCCAGCTCGGAGCCTGGAGCCTGTTTCAGTCTGTGACTCCCTCTCTCTCTGACCCTCCCCTGCTCACGCTGTCTCTCTCTCCTGGAAATAAATAAAAGATTAAAAAAAAAAAAATTAAAAAAAAAAAGATGAAAGCCATACAACTCTCCTCCAGGGAGCCTGCCACACAGTAGGAGACACAGAAAAGAGGTCACCGCAAGATGCTGCACGCAAAGAGCAGAGGTGTGATTGCGTGCTGGGAAGCAGGAAGGGTGTGGCACATGGGAAGGCCTTGACGTGTAAGTTGGAGGCTGGCCCTCTGTGTGGAGGCCCTGAGTTCTGGTGGGAGGAGGGGTGTGGCCAGGGAAAGCTTCCTAGGAAAGCGACAGTGGGCTGTGTTCTGAAAGATGGATGGGAGCCACTTGGTGGAGAAGGGGCGGGGGAGGCGAGCGGGAGCATCAACGCCAGAGGCAGGGGGATGGTGTGCCGAGACCTGGGACCAGCTCAGAGACTGGCAGGCTACCACTGGGCAGTTGGGATGTGCGGGGGAGCCCCTGCAGGCCTGAGCTTGGTCGCATGACTGAACACTTGATCTGGGCACAGGGCAAGCAGGCCCCGGGCATGCTGGGAGCTGGAGGGCAGGCAATGAGCCTGGGGCTCCTAAGGGCACCTCCGAAATCAGTCCTGCCTGAAGACACCCGAGGCCTTTGGTCTTTCCACCGGACCTCGCCATGAAGTTCTGAGTTGCACAGAACATCAAGGAAGGGAGCCCTTGGTCCACGTGAAAACGTCCCGATCAACTCCTTGCCCGGCACAGACGCTACTCACTGCACTCCGTGGCCCCACAACCAGGCCGGCTGTTGGCGAGCGGGGCGGGCTCACGGTCTTCCTAGCAGCCCCGAGTCACGAATGAATCACTTTCAAGCATCCCATCCCAGCCCCGATCCACATGCCACCCCACAGCTTCCAGAAAGATCCTTGTAACCTACCAAGGTGACCCTGCCTCCATTACTTAAACCCCATAGTATCCCAAAGCTCGTTACCATGGCCAAGGTGGCCCTCAATATCTGGCACTGCTGACTCTCTCCGATGGCCCCACCCGCACCGGGCACGTGAAATCCCCGCAGACTCTGATCCACCCCAGCAAGCACTTCCGGCCTTGCGGGGGGCTACGCAACGCGGGCCCTGAGCAGCAGGAAGGGGTGTGTGGTCACATGGTGTCTTTCTGCCTCCCACGAGCTAGGAGCTTGCTGTGAAAAGGCCTGGTGACTGGGAAAGTCCGTCGAGGACAAACTCTTCCAGACGGCTGGCGCATTCCTCGATGCTTCTCGCCCCTTTGCGGGAGTCCCCAGCTTTCTTCTAGCTTTAAGTTGCACCTTCCATCCAACACTGTCCGTAAGGCCTCTGGTAGCTTCCAGGTTTAGAGGACTTAGCCCCACAAACCACAGATTTGCATTCTGTTTTCTAGAATGCAAAAGGCATTCTTTGTTCTGACAGAAACCAGTGGGGGTGGGGTGGGGAGGGAAGAATCAGAAGAAAATCACAATATCGTGAGAGGCAAGAATTGAAACTAGAAGGTTTCAGGAACAAAGAACTCATCCTCCCCCACGAGCTGAGGCCGCGCAGCTGGGCTCTCGGTAAATAAATGTATTTAAATGGCTCTTTCTTTGGCCAGTCACGTCCACTGAACGCATCTGAAACGCTCCCACTGCTGAACTCAGCCTGGTCCCCGTATGAGGCCAGGGTCGGGGGGTCTGCTGGGGTGGGGTGGTGCTGAGACCTGGGCTTCCTGAATGTTCTGTTGTCCCCCTCGCTGCCCATCCCTAGGGCAGGGTCAGCAAACTTTGTCAGTAAAGAGCTGGACAGCAAATGTCTTAGGTTTCGGGGGCCACACGGGCTCTGTCTCAGGGACTCAGGTCTGCTGTGGCAGCAGGAGCCGCTGGGGACCTGAGAGTGGGCGTGGCTGCGGCCCAATAAAACTTTATGTACAAAAAGAGGCAGCCAGGCGGGACTTGGCCCTCGGGCCATAGTCTGCCAACGCTGCTCTAGCCCTTAGTGAACTTCAGAGCTGATACGGTGGGGAGGGACTGATCCACCGTGGCCAACAATTTCCTCTTTCTTTTTGGTTCCTCGGGCAGAACAGAGGCGACAGTCTGGTTCTTGGTCTGGGGGCAGCCTCTAGGCAGCCCCTCCCTGGTCCCCGACTGTGAGCAGGCTCCTCCCCCCCAGCATCGGCGAGGGGCAGCACCCCCCATCCCCGCCCAAAGACGGGTTCCCGCAAGCATTTCGCTATTTAGACACGAGGTCAAGAGAAAACCTCTTGTGGCATCTGGCCTCTGCGTCACAAGCACAGGACGGGCCACCGGGGACCACGGGCTCGCAGGCATGCTCGTGGACCACCCTCCTGGTCTACCTCAGAAGCACCGCGGAACAGGGCCCCCTCGGGGCTTCGATGTCTTTCCTTTTTGCTCTCTTCCTTTTCCCACTCTGTTGGCAAAGCGCCCTCCGGGCCCACTGTCCCCACACCGGGCAGGTGGCCCTGCCTGCAGGACGGCGGACACTCACCAGAGGCAGCTGCTCCGGGCATGCTGCGGGCTGGGCCATCCTCCTCCTTGGAGAGCTGCGGGCTGGGCACCGTGCGCTGGCCGGGGGCGGTCTGGCCGTGCAGGGCGGGAGGGCAGCTGCGAGGAGCGCTCCCAGGCCATGCTCTGTGGCACGGGAGCGGCTTGCACAGACGCCCCACTCTGGTGGCAGACGCATCTAGGGTTTGAGAACAGTAAACACTCCTTAGGAGAAGCACAGGGGAAGAACGCAGGGAGGAAGGGGACACTGAAATAGCAGCATGAAATAGATCATTATCCCGGGAAAATGACAACGTATATCAAAACTTTCAATGTCAGGATGTATTTTTTTAATGTTTATTCATTTTTGAGAGACAGAGAGAGACAAAGCACGAGTTGGCGAGGGGCAGAGAGACAGGGAGACGCAGAATTTGAAGCAGGCTCCAGGCTCTAAGCTGTCAGCACAGAGCCTGATGTGGGGCTCGAACTCATGACCTATGAGATCATGACCTGAGCCGAAGTCGGACGCTTACCCGACTGGGCCACCCAGGTGCCCCGATACTATTTTTATTTAAATAGATGTTTGTTAAGGGATCTAGAGGGACTTACAGCGGACCATTAATAAAGTGTAACACTGTTTTCACCAGGAATGAATTTCCTGGTGAGTCTCATTTTCTCCTACATATAGGTCTTTTTTTTTTTTTTAACACCAGCTTATATTGCTTTTGGAGAACATTTCTGAAAGGCTCCAATCTAAGGAAACAATGTCTGATTTTCTTCAAGTACTTTCAGCTATCAGGCAGAAAGGCACAGAGTAATCCTACTCGATATAGTTTCACGTATAGATTTTAATGATCTAGAGAAACTCCTCTTTCTAGGAGCCAACCAAAACCTTAGAAGCAGCAGGGGTACAGTGTAATGCAGAGATATTAACAGCACAAATGGAATCATCTCATTGATGAATATTTAATGTAAACTCAGGAGATTAAGAAACAGCTCATCGCCTAGAGCAGCAGATATTAGTAGGAGATGATGCGTGAGTGCGTGAGGACCACATGGGCCTGCTCCCTAATACAAATGCTCACAAGTGCGCGCGCACACACACAGGCACATGCACAAGTGCACACACACGTGCATGCACATTGCTACATGTGTATACATGTACAATCACACACACAGTTACAAACACAAAGGTGGGTGCATAGACGGAACATTTATCTAAGGCTGTGTCTGGAAACTCCACGAGTTTCTCGGGAAACTTCTACTGGATACCATCACCGCTTATTTACTCCCAGCCAGAGGGGCTGGTGATCACTCCCACAGAACTGGGAGTTGGTCGCTGTCGTAGAGTCAAGAACAGGCCCTCATTGGGCCGTGACTTCATCTCTCTGGAATGGTCCTGCCTCCAGTTTCCAACAGCATATTCTAAATGTCAAGATCCATGGGTGGGGGGACCTGCGCTAATCTTCCTAAGTTGACTCACAAAGGACAAACCATCAACAAGATGTAAAATGACAGTGTCTTGCTAAGACTTCCGTTAAGTCTTACATGAGGGTCTGGCCAGTGGTTCTCATTCTCAGGGCACAGGGAGACTGGGCAGGCCAAGGTCTCAGACTACAACAGATGGAAAGAGACCCCTGCGGCAGTAAGGGACTAAACAAGAATTCAGTTATGATTAAGCCGGAGACCTGAAGACGGAAAGACAGGAACTGGGCCAGTGCTGGGAGTTCCTCCTTCAGGGCTCAGCTCCCCGCCAAGTGCTGCAGGGAAGGAGCAGCACCCCTTGAGACAGGAGACACCCCCTTTAAAAAGGCACCCCCAGGCTGTGGCCATAGGTGTCTACTTCCAGACCCTTTTCTGGTCCATGATCTCGCAATGCTTCCCAATACGTCCAGTCTCTGAATTCTTGTGTTCCCAACCTTGGTTTGATTTTTTTTTTTTAACTCTTTTATGAATCTGGTTTTTTTTTTAATTTTATTTATTTCTAGGAGAGAGAGAGAGACAGCGTGAGCAGGGGAGGGTCTGGGAGAGAGGGAGACACAGACTCTGAAATTGGCTCCAGGCTCTGAGCTGGCAGTCAGCACAGAGCCCGACGTGGGGCTCAAACCCATGAATCGCGAGATCATGACCTAAGCAAAAGTCGGATGCTTGACCGACTAAGTCACCCAGGCGCCCCTGAATCTGTTTCTTGTACGCTGAGTGCTGTGTTCGAGTTTATATCAACTCAGACTCCAAACTGCTGAATTCCTTTTTCTGGCCTTAGTC
The DNA here is from genome assembly GCA_017311185.1 of Proteles cristata cristata. Classification (NCBI taxonomy): domain Eukaryota; kingdom Metazoa; phylum Chordata; class Mammalia; order Carnivora; family Hyaenidae; genus Proteles; species Proteles cristata. The sequence continues at coordinate 532,172 of JAESUZ010002528.1, read as the reverse complement.
AGGTTCCTAAGAGCCGATACAAGTAATCCTTAGGCTTAGTAAGGGACTAAACAGTGTTACCCTGACATTCCATCACTCGTGATTATTTACCAGCAGCAACGTGGCCTGGGCCCCGGCTCCAAGCTGGAGAAGCTATATATACCAAGGAGCAGGAAATGCAGAAACAAATATGGGGCAAACCACATAGAGCTAATCCTGACACGTCACCTGGCTGAACTTTGGTCTCAGAACGCAAGGAACACAGGTCTGTGGTTTTGTGTATATAGACAGTGCCCTGTGGTCTAAAGGATGGGTCTGTGTGGCAGATGGAAACCTGCAGAAGTGAACATCGTCTAAATCACAAAGCTCGCTTCCAGGTTTCTGTAAGTTTTGGTATCACGGCAAAAGCTGATCAAAGGCTAGTGTTTGCTGGCGGTGTGGGCAAATTTGTCATTCCTTGGTCTGCTAAGCAAGTCCAGCATGTACGTGGGAAATTGGTAATTTAAATACTTTCCTCACCGATTTTATTGAAATTTTAGAGATGCTTCCTGCAGGGGGTAAAAATAACTGCACGTTGGCACAGGCAGACTTCTAAGCACGATGTTTATGTCTTATGGCGAGCCATGTGGATGCGGCTCCTCCTATCAGCCGGGGAGTTGATGGCACACAGCAAGCAGCCACCAGGCTCACAAGGGGGAGGCAGGCGGGCGAGAGGATCCAAATGCACAGCCCCCTCCCAGGTAGCGGGCCTGGGTCACCTCCGTCTCAGAGGGCAACGTCTCCTGGGGCCCAGCCTGGCCCCGGGAAGACCTGTGAGTTCCCTCATAGGGCTGTTCCGACTCTCCCATCCTCCGCTCCCAAACTCGAACCACCCGGGCCTCTTCCCCGGTCTGGGACCCACCCCCTCCCCGCAGCCCTCCCCGCAGCCCTCCCCGCCCCGCAGCCTCTCGGACCCCCGTCCGTGCCCCTTCGGAGTCTCGGCCCCCACCGGGCTCCCTCCGTCCCTTCCGCTCTGCTGCTCCTCACCTCCAGTCGTCCCGTCTCGCCCCTGGGCCCCCACTGACCCTTCCTCGGTCCCCCTCCTGCCTGTCGAGCCCCGATTCAAGCCTCCTCCTGCCCCCACCTCCCTCTCTCAGGCGCAAGCCGGTCCGGGGAGCCGTGACAACAGCTCCCCGGACGGCGGCGCGGGCCCCTTACCCGGCGCGACAGGCTGCGGCGGCCGGGCGGCCGTCGGACTGCGGGGAAGTGCCCGCAGCCCGACGTGGAGACGTGGCCGGCGGCGGAGCAGCGCACGCGAGCCAGGACGCTCCGGGCAGCAGCCCTAGCGCCGGCCCCGCCCGAACCGCCCCGGAACTGACGTCACTAGAGGCGGGCCCTGGAGGGCGGGGCAGTCTCGGCCGGAGACCGGGGCGGCCCGGCGGTGCCTGGCGCAGCCGGAAGTGAGCCGGAAGCGAGGGGCGTGGCTTCCCGCAGACCCCGCCCCCGAGGGGCGGCTCCGGCTCCGCAGTCCTCGAAGCCGGAAGCGGCTTGAAGCGGCTATTTTCGGACGGGTGTCGGGCGGAAGTGGTGGTGCTTGGCCGCGGCTGCCCGGGTGTGGGTGCTGGGCTGGGACAAGGGAAGCTTGGACCGACCCCGACGATGCTCAGGGCCCCGAGCCCTAGGGGTGACCCACAACTCTGCCCTCCTCCTCACGCTTTGTCCAGCCCCTGGTGATGGGCGCTGGGGGTCCGAACAGTAACGAACACTGGGGATGGTGGCTACTGTGCTTTGAGCACTTGGTTCAGCGATCTACCTGAAAGTTCATGTTCACTGATTTGCGTCTGCGACAGCACTATGCCCCATTTTACAGATGCAGAAACTGAGACTCACAAAATGTTTACTTGTAAGAACGCGGGATAACAATGGGACAAGATAGAGCGAAAAGGAAAGTGAAAAGGACTTGACCTCGCTTGGAAGCCCAAGCCGTCTTTGCAAATTACTGGTTGTGGCTGAATCCCAATCTGTATAAAACTCTCTCTCCCCTCAAGTCCGAAGAAAGTCTGTGAAGGATGATCTCAGTGAGAATAAACAAAAGGCTTTATTTTCAGACTGTTTTGTAACTAGTCCTGGGCTAAAAAACAACCAGATGGGGAAAGCTAAGGGTGTGCAAAGACACGGTAAGCTGTCGCTTGAGTTCTGGGAGCACCTGAAATGCAGTTTTGAGCCTGCATGGCCCCCATCTCCAATTCAACCTCCTAGCTTCAAGTTGTGTAGAATTCAACCTGCAAAGACAAGTTTGCTGAGACCCAGGCCATTTGGGAGAGGTTGTGAAGAACAGATGCTTTTGCTTTGTGTTTGCTTTAATTTTCCCAACGAGCTCAGATCTTACGTGAAAAGTGTGGGATCTGTGTTCACTTCACAAGAGAAAATACACCCAAGTAACCAACTGTATGTAGTTCTATGCCTGTCTTCCTCAAAAATCAACATCTGTGATTCTGCTTTAATTTCCTCTTTGGTAAAATCGGGACAATTTTTGTTGCTAGGGCTGAAGTTACAAAGATAAAGACACAAGCCTCCTTCTCAAGGAGCTTACAGTCTAGGGCAGCCTAGCTCTGTGTGCTTTTGTAAATAAAGTTTTATTGGAACACAGTTGTACCTTTTTGTTACGTATCCTCTCCTTGCTTTTGCACTCCTGAATAATGGAACAGAAACTGTATGGCTCACACGTGAAATATTTACTGCCTAGTCCTTTTTTTTTTTTTAATGTTTTATTTATTTCTAGGAGAGAGAGAGACAGCGTGAGCAGAGGAGGGTCAGAGAGAGAGGGAGTCACAGACTGAAACAGGCTCCAGGCTCTGAGCTGGCAGCCAGCACAGAGCCCGACGTGGGGCTCGAACCCACGAACCGGGAGATCATGACCCAAGCGAAAGTCGGACGCTTAACTGACTAAGCCACCCAGGCGTCCCCTGCCTAGTCCTTTATAGAAAATATTTGTGAACCCTCAGTCAAAGGTATTCCTAGAAAATGGTTTTCAGACAACGATGGAAATATGTTGCCTATTGTTTTATAGGGGGAACCTAGCACCTTTTCAGTGGATTGAGGTCACTTGGGACCTAGTGTCCATGGAGCACAGCTCCGGAAACGGCACACCTGCTTCTGTGGAGTATTATCAAGGGCGAAGCAGGGTCTGTGCCCTGCTTCTCATGGCAGTGGGTGCACTAAGTTAGGAGAAGGGCAGATTTAAAGCCTCAGGTTTTTGTTTTAGGGCACAGGTCATCTCAGGTGCTTTCTATGAAGAAATAGCTGATAATACACTCAGAGCCCAGCTCCTAGTTGTTGAATGAACAGTATTATTCGAATATGGTCCTGTTAGATTCCACCTGTAAGAGAGTGGTGGCGTAACCTGCCCGGCTTCAGATCCCAGCCTCAGTTTTTCACTGAGTGACAGCAAGCAAAAAGCTTAGACTTTCTGTGCTTCAGTTTTATCATTACTCACGGTAGTTCTGTTCAAGAAAGTCTCCATGGGGACGCCTGGTGGCTGAGTCAGTTAAGCATCCGACTTTGGCTCAGGTCATGATCTCACAGTTTGTGAGTTCAAGCCCCATGTTGGGCTCTGTACTGACAGCTCAGAGCCTGGAGCTGCTTCAGATTCCGTGTCTCGCTGTCTTTCTCTGCCCCTCCGCTGCTCATGTTTTGTCTCTCTCTCTCTCTCTCTCAAAAATAAATAAACTTAAAAAAAAGAAAGAAAGGAAAAGAAAATCTCCATGAAGACTGACATAGCAAATTCTGAACCATTCTCGCGGAAAATAAAACAAAACAAAACAAGGGCATTATTTCTCTTCATGTCTAACCTTTGTTGTCATTATTAAAGCAGTTTTTTTTTCTCTCTCTAAATAGAGAGTTTAGGACATTAAAATTTGAGAAATTTTAGAATAAAAACGGATAATTGATGAGAATAGAAATATAATTATGTATGCATTATTGGATTGGTGTTCCTGACCCATCACTTATAATGTTCAGAGATACTAATTTGTTTTTCAGTTATTTACCATGGCTAACTGGAAAAAACATCTTAAAGATTATGAAACGAGGCCTCAATGAATTTACACTGAATCTTTTAAAATTTTAATTTCTTGGGGCGCCTGGGTGGCTTAGTCGGTTAAAGCGTCCGACTTTCGCTTAGGTCATGATCTCGCGGTTTGTGGGTTTGAGCCCCGCATCGGGCTCTGTGCTGACTGCCAGCTCAGAGCCTGGAGCCTGTTTCAGTCTGTGACTCCCTCTCTCTCTGACCCTCCCCTGCTCACACTGTCTCTCTCTCTCTCTCTCCTACAAATAAAACATTAAAAAAAATTAAAAAAAATAAATAAAATTTTAATTTCTTAAAACGTATGTTTTTAATTTGAACATGTTTTTAGTTCGTTTACTAGAATTATTCAAAAGGTTTTAGGCTGGATGACTCAGTCTATTAAGGTCACAGTCTTGTGGTTCGTGGGTTGGAGCCTCGTGTCTGACTCTATGCTGAGAGCTCGGAGCCTAGAGCCTGCTTCTGATTCTGTGTTTCCCTCTCTCTCTCTCTCCCTACCCTGCTTGTGCTCTGTCTCTCTCTGACCCTCAAAAATAAATAAATGTTTAAAAAAATTTTTTTAAACAATATTTTAGCACTTCTCTCTCGCTAACGCACAGAATATGTAAACGAAGAGTCAGGGACATAGAAAATTTAGAAAACATAATTGCTGAATGAATGGCTTGATTTGTGTAGCTAGAACACTCAGGAACACACATTCTCTTCAAACACACTCAGACCATTGTGTAAAATGACCATATACTGGTTCGTAGAGCAGTTTCAACAAATCTCAAAGGACTAAGATAATACACAAGCTGTGTGGCCACAGTGCGATTCATCTTGAAAACAAACAGAACACTGGAAAATCCCTATTTGTTTGGAAATTCAGAAACACACGTCCAAGTAACAAACGGATCCGGGGAATGGTTTAGATAGGAATCGAGAATAACAATAATAAAAATAGACATATAAAAAATAACAGGAATACTGTATCCCCAAACCGCAGGGCACAGTGAAAGCAGCACATTGAAGGCATTTTTAGTCTTATATTCATATCTTAGGAAAGGAAACAAAGCTGAAAGTTAATGGAATAGACACCTATCTGGGGGGGTTGGAGGAGAACCGGGCGCTGCGCTGTTAGCAGGAAGGCGCCGGTGGAGGGGGGGGCCGGGACCAGACGGGAGGGACGTAGTTAGCAGGTGGGCTCAGCTCCTCCAGGAAGCCCTGGAAGACAGGTGAGGAGACCATCTTTCACAGGAGAGAACACCTCGTCCAACCGGATAGAAAGGGAGAGAAGGAAAGGATGGCCGGGGTTCAGACCTGCCCGCATGCAGGTGGACAGAATGAACGAGGGGCTTGCAAGGAGGGGGAGGTAATGGAAGCCAAGGGCCAACCAGGAAGGCGTGAGATTTCCAGGAGCTCAGAGGGCCCTGCCGGGGACCAGGGATCTTCCTCAGCACCGGGGGTTAGACAAGAAAGGGGCGGACAGCTGGATCCGCCCCGGGGTGCGGTGTGGCCAAGCGGGTGTGCTGAAGGAAAGGAGGTGGAAGACACCATGTTGGCAAAGGAGTGACTTGCTCATTGGATCGCAGAATCCAGGCTGGAGGACCGCGGGCCAAGGGGCAGAAAGGGGGGGGGCGGGGAGGGGCTGCAGGTGTGAGACCCCAACACCCAGGTGCCCCTGTCTCATAACTTCTAATCCATTTTTAAGTGGACTCTTAAACATTTAGGTAGTCAATCACATCTTATGCAAATAATGAAAGCTGGTCTTTAAAAAGTGTATTCTAGGGGCGCCTGGGTGGCTCAGTGGCTTAAGCATCTGAGTCAGGCTCTGTGCTGACAGCTCAGAGCCTGGGGCTGCTTCGGATTCTGTGTCTCCTCTCTCTCTGCCCCTCCCCCGCTCATGCTCTGTCTCTCAAAAATAAGTGAATGTAAACTTTTTTTTATTTAAAAAAAAGTGTTTTCTATTGACTCACTAAATTCCTGAAACCAGTACTACACTGCATGCTAACTAACTTCAATTTAAATTTTTTAAAAATGTATTCGATTTATTGCTTTTGTGTCATTCCTTTGACTAGCACAATGTTCACTAAGAGCTGGAGAGGAGTTGTCTCATTTCTGATCTTTATAGGGACACCTGTAGTTTTCTTACTTTAGGCAGCAAGTATGATAGGGATAATCGTTTGAAATAATTATTCTCTATCGTTTGAGTAAGTATTCTTTTGCCTCAAAGAGGTTGTTGCCTCTTTTCTCCTCTAGGCTTTTGATGTCTCACATTGAGGTCTTTCAACCATTTTGAGTTTATTTTTGTGTGTGGTGTAAGTTCATTCTTTTGTATGTCACTATCCAGTTCTCCCGGCACCGTTTGCCAAAAAGACTGTCTTTTTTCCACTGGATGTTCTTTCTTACTTTATCAAAGATCAGTTGGCCTTACATTTGTGGGTCCAATTCCCGGTTCTCTATTCTATCATTGGTCTATGTGTCTGTTTTTGTCCCAATACCATATGGTCCTGATGATGACAGCTTTGTAGTAAAGGCTAAAGTCTGGGATGGTAATGCCTCTCGTTTGGTTCTCGTTTTCAACATAACTTTGGCTATTCGGGGTCTTTAGTGGTTCCACACAAATTTTAGGACTGTTTACTCTAGCTCTGAGAAGAATGTCGATGCAATTCTGATTGGGATTGCACTGCATGTGTAGATTGTTTTGGGTAGTATTGACATTTTAACAATATTTGTTCTTCCTATCCATGAGCTTGGAATGTTTTTCCATTTCTTTGTGTCTTCTTCAATTTCCTTCCTAAGCTTTCTATAGTTTTCAGCATACAGATCTTTTACATCTTAGGTTAGGTTTATTCCTAGGTATTTTATGGTTCTTGGTACAGGTGTGAATGGGATCAGCTTCTTTATTTCTTTTTCTGTTGCCTTCGTTATTGGTGTATAAAAATGCAACCGATTTCTGTACATTGATTTTGTACCCTGTGACTTTGCTGAATTCGTGGATCAGTTCTAGAAGTCATTTGGTGGAGTCTTTCAATATTTTATTTTTTTAAGTAATCTCTGAACCCAAGGTGGGGCTTGAACTTATAACCTCGAGATCAAGAGTCGCGTGCTCCGCTGACTAAGCCAGACAGGCACCCCAGATATGACTTTTACTTATTTATTTATTTTTGAGACAAAGCAAGAGCGCGTGTGGGGGAGAGGGGCAGAGGCAGAGGGAGAGGGAGAATCTTACACAGGCCCCACGTCCAGCATTGAACCTGATGCAGGGCTCGATCTCATGACCCTGGGATCGTGATCTGAGCTGAAATCAAGAGTCACTTAACCGACTGGGCCACCCAGGGACCCCAGAATATGTCTCTTTTAAGTAGATGTGAATGAATTTTTTAAATATTCATTCAATCTGATAATATTTGTCTTTTAACTGGAATATTTAGACACTTAACATAATTTAACTTAATATAATTATGGATTTGTATAGAATGTAATTATGTCATATTTAATGTAATTACGATTTATACCTACTACGTTATTTTTTACTTTCTCTATGCCCTACTTCTGTGTTTTCTCATCTCTCCTTTCTTGACTTCTTTTTAATTGATTATTTAAAAAATGTTTTAAAAAATTATTCTACTTCTCCCCTCTGCTCATTTAGAATTTGTGCACCGTGTTTCTATTCCTTTAGTGATTCTTTTAGTGATCCTGAGGGTTCAGGATTACAATATTAGTCACCTGTGGGGCACCTGACTGGCTCAGTCAGTGGACCTTGTTACTCTTAATCTCGGGGTCATGAGTTCAAGCCCCATGTCGGATGTAGAGATTACTTAAAAAAAGAAAATTAGTCACCTGTCTTATCAATGTTTCTTTATGACTACTCCTGGATGAAATCAGTCTCTCAGAACTTGTAACTCTGTTTATCCCCTCCTGATGTTTGTGTTATCATTGTTACGTATTTTAATTCGATGACTTTTTAAAAATACTCTGTTAGACAATGTTTATTTGCATTTACCTAAATGTTTACGGCTTTGTTTTCTTTTCCTTCCTTCTTGTTTCGCAGGCTTCCCTTCTACGGTCACTCTCCTCTTGCTTAAACAAACCTGAGAACCTGCTGATTGAGTTCTCCCAGACTTCGTTTCCCTGAAATGTCTGTTTCTCTTCCTCATTCTTGTAACATACTTGTCTAGAGCTAAGAAGCTCAAAATTGGCGTTGATTTCCTCTTCGTGCCCCGACGGCATCCTTCGCCTGCCTGTCTGACATCTGCTGATGCTTTCGAGGTATCGGCTGCCCATCTCGCTGCCCCCCTGTTGGAGGCCATCCGTCTTTTTCTTGCACCTTCAGGAATATTCTCATTGTCTTTGACTTTACTATGCTCTCAGAGCACATTTCTTTTTCTTTTTCTGCTTCCCACTGGCCTGCCTTCTCCGATTTGCAACGATGAAGCCAGGATAGGAAACTGCAGTGAAAATTTCCATTCGGAAAGGACATAGTGAAAGACGCTGGGAGTCGGTGGTCCAGCCCAGTGATGAAATCCTCCAACAGCGGGTCCCCTTGCCTTTGATGAGCCCCTCGTTCTGCACCCTTGAAGGAGTCCCTGCCCACTATCCTTAGTCCCCGGGCTGCAAACACAACACACAATGGCCAGACCATACATGACCCTACAAGCTGCGGCAGCCCGCCCCGAAAACCAACCTCTTCTCTGCAATAACCAGTCCAGGAAACCAGCCTGCCGGTAAGGCAGACGTGCAGGAAGCCACCCTGAGATCTCTTGTAACGGTGCAGGGAATGAACCAATAACTTCTGTAACAACCAGCACAATATGGCCGGATTTGATTAATAACTGACGATTTCCATCATTATTGTCCCTGCTTCCGACTTAAGACCAACCAACCGCGGAAAGTCAGATATGTACCCGTCACCAGCACAAAGGACGCCCCACTTCTCGTCAGCTCCCTGTGCCAACGGCCTCCAATCAGGGCAGCTCTGGAGTCTTCCCTTCCCCAGTAGAGCTTTCCCGCTGCTCTGCCTGCCCCGAGTCTCTGTGACCCGGAGGTGACGGTGGTTGATCCCCTACTGCGACAAGCTCTGACTCCGTGGCCTTTGCTTGTTCTCATTTGGATGGTCTTTGTTTTATTTCCACGCTTCCTGTTCATCTCTTCCACCGCGACAGAAGCGGCCTTCCTTGGGGGGTCCACCACACGCGCACCTCAGCTCGCCCCTGAGGAAAGATGGTGCCTTGACCCAGCATGCCTGTGCGGAGGGCCCAGCTTGCTGAGGGCTTTGCCGCCAGGGCCCTCGAACAAAGGCTGCCTTGTCGTCCAAGTCCACTACGTGTGGGCTTTCTGCCGTCCAGGGGACACATCTGCCTTCAGGTGCCCCGGGAAGTCGGACCCTGAAATGCCTACAGGGGTCTTCTGGGGTGGGGACAAAGGTCTGGGCCTTTATTCCCCCACGTCAGCCAGTCATGGAATGCGGCTGCCCCAGGAAGTGACCATGACCTTGGGATAGGCCGCTTCCATTGTGGAAGAGCAAGTCCAGGAGAGGGACCCCGCCGAGAGCAGTCGGCCACCCACACTCTAGGTGGCCTGGGAATGAGTGCTTCTGTCCCGGAGGCGGGATGTGGGGGAATCTGTGGGGGTTTGTGGGAACCCAAGAGCCTGACCCACCAGAAGCCAAGGGAACCTGCAGATTTGTATCAGCAGAGAAAACAGTAGCAGTCAACTTGTGGGGCTTCGCTACCTCGAGGGCCGGAGGCCAAGTGGAACAAGGTGGCTCTCACTGAGTCAGAGCTCTCAGGATGGAGTGGATGCAAATAGGCTGTGGACAGTTTCCCAAACCCGAAGGACATCATTTACAAAATTAAAAAATTCAACAGAGTGAGGGAAAGTAAAGGAAAGAATAAAAGATAGTCACGGCTGAGAACCTTCTAGAAGACTGAATGGAAAAACTGACAACAGAGAGCAAAATTAGAGGGAAAACAGGAATTAACACGAGATAGCAGGTCTGCAAGTCAAGTCTGGAAGCCCCCAAACTTGAGTGGTAGAAGGAAAAGGGGGGGAGAGATGGGGTGGTGATTGAAAGAGTCGCAAAGCACTGGGCCCAGCTTCTGGGAGAGACCTCCCTGTCCACTGTCCCCTGCAGCCACATCTGAAGTGTGTACCCGGGGACCAAGTCCTCCTTGGGGGACATCCAGCTTTTGCAGCCACATCCTGCCCGCACAAGCTTGCAGACCTACGGGCTGCTTTTGGTTTAATGCCCCAACTGTATAGGGTTTTTAAGCCTGGTTGCATCACTTTAAAAATATACACTTATTTATTTTAAGGAGAGAGAGAGAGCACGTGTGCAAATGGGACAGGGACAGAGAGAGAGAGGGAGAGAGAGAATCCCAAGAAGGCTCAGCGCTGTCAGCACGGAGCCTGACATGAGGCTCGAACCCACGAGCTGTGAGATCATGACTTGAGCCAAAACCGAGAGCCAGATACTTAACCTGCTGAGCTGCCCAGGCGCCCCTGGTCTCATGACTGTGGCAAAACGGGTCCCTCAAAGCGTTAGCAGCAGACTGAGCCGTTAGTTTTCGGGCTGTTGGCTTGTCCGAGGAGCCACACCAGCCCAAACTGGATTGGATCTCCTTGCCTGGTAACCACCAGCCCTCTCCTTCCCGGGGAGTCTGGTCTCTGTCCCCGAGCTGAGCGTTTGGGTGTCTCTGCCCCTTACAGCATGCCTGCCAGCCTAGTTTTGTACTACGAGGTTGTCTAGAAGCAATTGGATTTTCTTAACCTACCAGGCTTCAAATTTCTGGACTCTTCCTATTTTATTCCTTCTGCTTGAAAATGGGTCCTTTTTGCCTGAGCTTACTGCTTCCAATACTTGGCCGAAGGTGGCTGGCAACAGCCAAGGCGCCCTCTTAGAGCTCTGGATTCCCATCCTCCGCCGGCCGCTGGCTCGTAGGTCCAGAGCTGATCTTCCAAACCATCATGGGTGACGGGTGGACCCAATGCCAGCGTCTGCATCCATGGGTCCATCTGATACCCGTTCCCACACTGCCCGCTGGCCGACAGCTGAGTCAGCACCACAGATTTTAGCTTTTCCCTCCTGTTTATTGTTTTAACAGCAGCCACTCCCACTACCGATTTGGTATTAGGGCAATACTGTCCCCTGTTAAGTGTAGCTGAACCAACCGGACTCGAATGTCACAAAGTTCAGGATATTTATCAATGTGCTTCCCGATTCCATACCCGGTAACCTTTGTGAAACTACTGCTTGCGAGGTTCTGGCGAAGTGACAGTCACAGGTGTCTGAAAAGGTTATCAAAACGCTCTTCTCTCTCCAGCTCTGTGACTGTGTGAGGCCCTGCTTTCTTCATACACTCAACCCAAGCAACATTTTGCAATAAGTTGAACACAGAAATGGATAGAAGAGGCTAGACATTAAAGAGATTCGGGAACATTTAAAATGATACTAGTCTCAGGGCGCCTGGGTGACTTAGTCGGTTAAGTGTCCGGCTTTCGCTTAGGTCATGATCTCGCGGTTCGTGGGTTTGAGCCCCGCGTCGGGCTCTGTGCTGACTGCCAGCTCGGAGCCTGGAGCCTGTTTCAGTCTGTGACTCCCTCTCTCTCTGACCCTCCCCTGCTCACACTGTCTCTCTCTCTCTCCTAGAAATAAATAAAATAAATAAAACATTTTTAAAAAATAAAATAAAATGATACTAGTTTCCTCACTAATTTTTGTTATTTGCTACTTTTTTCATAAAATGTTACTTGTAGTAGCATACAGTAGTTTATCATTGTTATTTTAAAATAAATGCATAATTTAAAGACTTCTAGTTTTCTTTCTTTCTTTCTTTCTTTCTTTCTCTTTCTTTCTTTCTGTCTTTCTGTCTTTCTTTCCTTGTTTCTTTTTTTAAGTAGGCTCTATGCCCAGTGTGGGTCTTGAACTCATGACCTTAAGATCAAGAGTCACATGCTGTACTGACTGAGCCACTCAGGCACACCCCTCGTTTCTAATTTCAAATATGAAAAATATCAATAGATTGATCCCTTTTAGAGCTCTCTGGGACCCTCAAATCTTTTCTTTTCTTTTTTTTTAAACTTTATTCTGAGACAGAGAGCGTGAACACATGTGCCAGTGGGGGAGGGAAAGAGAGAGGGGGAGAAAGAATCCCAAGCAGGCTCTGTGCTGTCAACACAAAGCCCAGCATGGGGCTCGGTCCCACGACTGTGAGATCATGACCTGAGCTCAAATCAAGAGCTGGACGCTTCACTGACTGAGCCCCCCAGGCACCCCCCCCTCCCGACCGCTTCAAAAAACGCTAAGAGTGTAAAAGGGTCCTGAGGCCGTGAGGTTTGGGGCCCCTGGTCTTCCTTGGGGTCCTGCCCTCTCCCTGGTCAAGCTCACCCTCTCCCGTAATAGTGGCATCTGCTCTCCCTTCTGTGAGCTTCAAGGGTCTGTTTTGAAACTGAAAATCCAAGAACGGATTCTCTTTTTCTTTCCGGACCTGGGCCCCTGCGCTGGGACTAGCTGAGAAATGTCATGGCAGTCCTGAGTCCAGCCACCGTCTCCAGGACCTGTCGCGCAGTCCGCGGCACAGAGAGAGCGGCGAGGGACACAGAATTACCTCCTCATTATTCGGGGAAGAAGGAACTCAGGCTTACGTGCCCTTCAAAGAGATCAGAATACAGTTTTATAACATTTGATGAGATAGAATAATGCTCTTGTAATTAAAATAAAAAACAAACATTCTCAACCCAAAAGCTTCGCATTGTCTGTTCCTTTTTTCTGGAATGGTCTTCCTCCAGATGTCCTCTTGACCCCATCCTCTGCGCCTTCTAGCCTTCCCTTCTTAGTCTACCTTCTCAGTGAGATCTTTCCTGACCACCCCGTGTTTTCCTGACCCCCTAACCCTGCTACACATTTTCTTTTTCCTTTCCGAAGATTTCCGACACATTATAAGGTCTATATATGAATTACTTATTATCTGTCTCTCCCCCTCTCAAGCCTAAGCTCCACGACATCGTGGTCTTTGTTCGGAATCTGAAGCTCCTAGATCAGTGCTTGGCACACAGCAGGTGCCCAGTGAATAGTTGTAGGATGAATAGGAGCCGGGCTGATACACAGAAGAAACATGTGTATCCAGATCCTAAGCAAAAAGAGTGCACGGGAGCTGTAAGGCTGTGCATCGCCCTTAGGCTCTGATTTGAGCCTGCGGCCCAAGTCTTAACTTCTTGCCCCAAGTCATGGCTACACTGGGAACCTGGAGTGTAAGTGAAGCCTGGCCCAGGTGACTCCCACACACACTGCCCTCCGAGGCCATAACGAGAGAGACCCAAAGATATATGTGCAGGGATGTTAGCTGTGATGTCAGGTGCAACACTGAAAACACGAAGCCTAAGCGCTATGCAGAATGCTTACATAAGTTGTAATTATCCATAAGCCAAATTATTAAGCAGCTATTAAAGATGATGCCCGTAGGGACAACTGGATGGGCTCAGTCGGTTACACATCTGACTTTGGCTCAGGTCATGATCTCATGGTTCGCAGGTTCAAGCCCCGCGTTGGGCTCTGCGTTGACAGCTCAGAGCCTGGAGCCTGTTTCAGATTCTGAGTCTCTCTCTCTGCCCCTCCCCCACTTGCACTCTGTCTCTCTCTCTCTTTCCAAAATAAATAAACATTAGATGAAAAATTAAAACAAAAAAGTAAAGTGAAGGATACAACAGTTTTTAGTGTATTCATGGAGTTGTGCAACCAATCACTTCAACTGATGCTAGAACAATTTATCACCGTGAAACAAAGCCCTGTAGCTGTCAGCAATCACTCCCCCGCTCCCGGCCCCCCAGCCCCTTGACAACCACTAATGTGTTTTCCGTCTCTAGGGACTTGCCTGTTCTGGGTGTTTCACGTATGGAATCACACAATATATGGTCTTTTTTAAAAAGTGTGTTTATGTTTAGTTATCTCTGCACCCGCTGTGGGGCTTGAACTCACAACCCCGAGATCACACTCTTCCCAGTGAGCCAGCAGGTGCCCCAGTATGTGGTCTTTCATGCCCGGCTTCTTTCATTTAACACCCCAGTTTCACGGCGCCTCAATGGTGTCGAGCGTATGGGCGCCGCCCTCCTTTTTACTGGCAAATAATGTCCCATTGTATCGATAAATCCCATGGTGCTTCTCCATTCATCCGACCTTCGGACGTTTGGGTCGTTTCCACCTGAGGGCTGTCATGAATATGCCGCTGTGAAGACGCACTGTTTGTGCAGATTTTTGCCTGCATTTCTCTTGGTCGGTGCCTGGGAACAGGAAGCCTGTGTCACACAGTGGCCCTATGTTTCACCTTTGGGGGGGCTTCCAGACGGTTCCGAGTAGAGGCAGTGTAGGACACACCGTCGTTCACCCCACCAGGAATGCGGGGCCGGCTCCCCGGCCCCTGCTCGTCTCTCGGGGCTCCACCTGGGCAGTCTCTTCCTTCTGTCCCCAGGGCACTCACCGTCCCGTCAGACCTTCACCTGTCCCTTCGGTCCCAATTTCAATGACAATTTTTACTTCCACAAGTGTTCCTTTCCTCCAATTTCTCCGGACATGTGATGGCTTCTTGCTTTTTTGTCATACTTTCAGTATCCTGTTTTATTTCTTTAAAAAATCTTTTTAATGTTTATTCATTTTTTGAGAGAGAGAGAGACAGAGAGTGAACAGGGGAGGGGCAGAAAGAAAGGGAGACACAGAGCCTGAAGCAGCTCCAGGCTCCGAGAAGTCAGCGCAGAGCCCGACGCGGGGCTCGAACCCACAGACTGCAAGATCACGACCTGATGCTTAACCGACTAAGCCACCCAGGCGCCTCATATCCTGTTTTATTTCTTTAAACACTTGAAGAAGGCTCTTCAGCTTTTCCGGCTCTGGACGGCAGTTTCTCTTCCTGCTGACGCTTGCTCATGGTGGCTCACTTCCCGATGTGCCCTGTGAGTTCCAGAATCCCGAGGGCTCTGCTCAAAGTTCTGGAACTCCCTGAGCATTTGCATTTGCATTTGCTCCCCTGCTGCCTCTGCTGTGCCAGGCTCTGCAGGGCTTACCAACGAGGACCAGATGAGACGGCAAAAACCTCGACGTCAACCCGTGGCTTCTTGCCCGGAGCCCTGTGAGGGTCGCGCCCGCAGGGACACTCTCAGGGGACGTCTTCTCCTTCCACCCGCGCGGCCCTCCCTGGGGCAGAGAATTCGGTAGCTGTTCATTCACCCAGGATGCCTCTCTTCTGGGGGTTCTCCGCTCCCTGGGGGGTTCGGATCCGACCTTCCTCCTTGCTCAGGCCTGGAGAGACACCCCCAAGGGCAAGGCCAGCTGCAGCCCCCAGCAATTGTGGCGTCATTTAATGGAGTATTTCAAATGTGCATAAACATACAAAGAAGAGCGGGTGAAGCCCGTGAACTAATCAGGCAGCCAACTTTGAAGCCCGCCCTCCTCCCTTCCCCCCCAGTATATAACAGCTGAAAATACTTCGGCATGCATCTTTCAAATGATGAGAACTCTTTATCTAATTATTTTTTAAAGTTTATTTATTTATTTAGAGAGCGAGAGAGACAGCGTGAGCAGGGAAGAGGCAGAGGGAGAGGGAGAGAGAGAATCCCAAGCAGCCCCTGCGCTGTCAGCACAGAATCTAACGCGGGGCTCAAACTCACGGACCTGAGATCATGACCTGAGCCAAAACCAGGAGTGGGACCGACTGCGCCCCCCAGGCGCCCTAATATAGCTTTCTTTTTATTTCTGGCCTGAAAGATGTCCTCTACTTTCCTGCCAACTCCATCCATGCCTTTAAAAAGTTTTTTTTTTTTTAATTAATATTGCTTCAGTATTTTTAGGTGTTCTGTTTCAAGAGGCGCTTTCTGGATATCTAGCCGGTCATTTTGCTGGAAACAGAAGCTCCTGACCAATTTTGCTTTAAAAAATGTCATCTCAGGGACGCCTGACTGGCTCAGTCCAGGGATTGTGCGACTCTTGATCTCGGGGTTGTGAGTGTGAGCCCCACGTTGGGTGTAGAGATTAGTTAAAAATAAAATCTTTTTAAAAATGTTTCAATATTGATTTATTTTTGAGAGAGAGAGAGGCAGAGCATGAGCAGGGCAGGGACAGAGTGAGAGGGAGACACAGAATCTGAAGCAGCTCCAGGCTCTGAGCTGTCAGCACGGAGCCCAACACGGGGCTTGAACTCACAAACTGCAAAATCATAACCTGAGCCAATGTTGGACACTCAAGCAACTGAGCCACCCAGGCGTTCCTCAAAATAAAATCTTTAGAAAAAAATGTCATCTCTGCATATGTGCCTAGAAAGAAAAAGACTGGAAAGAAATACATAACAAGACTAACAGTAGTGAGTTCTCCATCATGAGATTATACATAATTTTTGTTCTCTTTATCCTTTCCTATCTGCAGTGAGCATGAATGAATTCTACAATCAGAATAGAAAATAAGTCCCATTAACCTACTTGAAACCATAAATTTGCCTCTGAACCTCGGCTCCTCCCTCTGACTTTCAGCCTCACTGACACCAGCCTTACTATAATGATCATAGAGGCTGCCCCAGGCCACTTGCACAATCCTCCGTCTATTGGCTGGCAAGGGGTGAGTGGGGGAGAGGATCCTGACTGCATTCCCCCTGCCTGCCCATTGACTTGCCCAAGGCTGAGGGTCCTGAGCCACCGGGGAGGGGGCAAGGCCGGCTGACAGTGGATGTGCTTGGTTCTTTCCTAGGTAATCTGGCAAACCTGCCCCAGGGACAGAGGTGAGGAAGGACGGCCATCAGAGTGTCCGAGCAGCCTCCACCTTGATTGAGGGGATTCGGGAGAAAATTAACCTCCCTGACCCTGCAAAGGTCACTCAGACCACTATGTGTGCAGGCTGGGCAGGACTTGGAGGATGGCCCCCCCCACCCCCCGCCCCGGCCCCCAGCCCAGCCCCTGGGGCCCTTGGCCGATGCAGCTGTGACTCCAGGCCAGGCGCGAGGCCTCTCTGAGCTTGTCTTCTTATCACAAAATGGAGATACCAGGTGTCCCTGCGGGGGTGACACGGATACTTGGTGGCCATCACGCATTTCTAGAGGTATAGGTCCCCAGTGTCTACCGAGGAACACAATGCCCTGCTTGTGAAAGTCGTGGGCGGACCAGGGCGACTCAGAGCCACCCTGCCCGGAGGAGAGCAGGTGTTAGCAGGCTCCAGCCGGACGCCCAGGGCCCCTCCTCCAGGCTCACGCCAGGAAGCCCAGTGCTGGTCCCTGCTGCTGATCCCGGGGTGTGCGTGTGTGTGTGTGAACCCTGCCAGTGACATTATGTGTGTTACCCGGGTACCGTACTCCCCAAGAAGCCAGCAGCTGCTGTCATCCCCATTAGCCCCTGTTAGAAAACTGAGGACCCCAGGGGTTCAACCGCCTACCCCAGCCGGCATTCAAACTGCATCCGCGGATCAGGGAGCCTGAGTTCTGTCCCCTTATCTGGACAGCGTCAGGTATGTGTGGTGGTAACTCGGGGCGGTCCATCTTCTGAGATTATCCCCTCCCATCGCCTCCCCACCCTCGCCCCCAATTTTGCTGAGAACTGTTTCCTCGGTTCCCTGAGCGCCAGGAAGAGCCAGGCAGGGCAGCATGGTGCTGCCCCCTCGTGGCCGCAGGGCTTCCGGCAGGGCGGGCACCCAGAGCGCCCACAGCGCGGGGACGCGGGAGTCAGCCTGGCCCTCTCTGGCCTCAGTTGCTTCTCCGGGGAAAGGACACAGGGCCTTGCAGGGGGAGAAATAATGGGGTCCCTCCCCTCCATCCCTCGCTCACTGAGGAACCTCAGCCAAGCCACCCAACTCACCCCTGGCCTCAGTTTCCCCTGAGGGAATAAAATGGGCATAAATAAGCTACACCTTCCTGGAAGGGCTGTTAGGCAAGTGGGGGCTCAGTGGGGCCCCTGGAGAATCTGGAAAAACAGCCTGAGTGAAGGCGCCCTGCGGCCTCCGGCACTAGGAGGGCAGTGAGAAGACTCGTCCGCTTCTTTCTTGCAGGGAGAAAACAGTCTGGTTCAAAGCCTGTTGACGGTGGGCCTGGGGCTGCACGCGCCGGGTGCCCTTGTCCGCTGCCCGTTGTGATCTTTGGTCTGAGGGTTACGGGAAGGCAGAAGGACCTGTGATCCTGGCCTGGGAGGGGACGCGGTAGAAGCCCCGGACCTGAGAGTCACCGTCGCACGCTCGCACCCTGCCTCTGGCCAGGGCCCCCAGCCTCTCCACGGCTGCCGTCCAAGCTGGCCCTTTGTGAAGGCATCGTTGACCCGGTTCACCCGCCCTGCTGGCCGGCAGGTGCCTTCCCCCACCCACCGAGGGTCTGCAGCTCCTCCTTTCTCTTTACCCCAGTCTCTGTCCCCACCTGAGCCCCCTCGGCCTCACCCCGTGAAAGGTGACCATAATGCCTGCGGAAGGGCAGCTAGACACGGAGACCCAGGGCCTCAGAGGACTGCGAGCAGCGTGGAAGGCCTGTGTCCGCCGGGTGGGGGTGGGGGTGGATGCCACCAGGAGACTCTGGCAGGGACAGGAGCCATGGGGCACTGGGGAGCCATAGAGCCCTCCTGGGAAGGGAAGGCCATGGCCAGATGGGCATTTCAGGGTCCTCAGGCCAGTTGTGCTGACAGCCAGACCGCAGTGGGTGGAGCCCGGGGAGGGGGGGAGGGGGCCGCGGCTACCTGGGGAGAAAGGTGGCACCCGGAAGAGCCACGCCCCAAGCAGGGGAGTGTGCGGGCAGGAAGGGCAGGGCCTGGGAGGGGGAGACGGTGCAGGGGAGGAGGTGGAGGCGACTCGAGGAAGCACAGGAAGGAGGCCTGGGGTGGAGGAGACTGGGGAACGGACTGGGGGTTGGCACTCAGATCGCTGCAGCGGCAGGATGTGAGGACAGGGGGCCGAGGGTGTAGATGGAGGCTTGGCGGCTGGGGGACCGAGAGGAGGGGACGGAGGGCAGTGGTGAGGTCTTGCCGTGCGCTGTGAGGAGAGTGGACTCCGCTCCAGTTTACGAGCTGGGCGGTGGAGCGAGCCGGTCAGTGCCAGGGAGGGGGTTAGCCTGGCAGGAGGAGGGCCACGGCAGAGCCGGAGGCCTGGGTTCGAATCTCAGCCTGGCCATTTTCCGACTCAGGGCAGGCAGGGGCCATGGCTGTCCTTAGTGGTGGAGTTCACGGGGGACTTTCCCCCCGGGTTTGCCTGATGGTGAAGGCCCCCAGCAAAACAGTAAGCGCCATCCTGCCTGGGGCTCCAAGCGTTACGGGGCCGCCACTGCACCCCTGCAGCCCGCCCACCCCCCACAGTGGGCACGGTCCCTGCTCCGCACCCCACCTTGGCCTGGGTGCTCAGACCCCGGAGCCCCTGCTTAAAGAGCACAGAGTCCAGGCTGAGTGGTGCCTCCCTGGGGCAGAGCTCAGGTGACCTCACCGGACTCTGGTCACCATGCTCAAGCACAGAACTCCCAGGAGTTCAAAAGTTCCTGCCTTCTCGGGCTAGGATGGTGTGTTTGTCTGGCCTGGAGGATAGGGCACTGTGTTCTATAGTCTGTGGGCTAATTTTTAAAAAAATGTTTATTTATTTTGGGGGTAAAGAGAGAGACCCAGAGTCCAAAACAGGCTCCAGGCTGAGCTGTCAGAACAGAGCCCCATGCGGGGCTCAAACCCACGAACCTTGAGATCATGACCTGAGCCGAAGTCAGACGCCTAACTGACAGAGCCACCCAGGCATCCCATCTGTGGGCTAATTTATAGCTTTTTTGTTCAGTGACCACCCATAATTTTATTAGGTTCTAAATTTGTTAAGGTTTTGCCACATTTCCCAAAACTACAAATATTGAAGACAGTTGCAGACAATATGATGTTTCTTCACTGCATAGTTTGGAAGAGATCTCCTAGGAAAATTCCCTTATGTACACGTAGTTTGTCACATCTAAAAAAATACCCATAATTCTTAATATCATCAGAATTATTTTTCAAGCAGGATATGATCAGTTAGGATCTCTTTTGCCTTTTATTTAGGGAAACTGCTCTACTTGAAAAAATGACATTGAGGGGCGCCCAGGTGGCTCAATGAGTTAAGCATCTGACTTCGGCTCAGGTCATGATCTCATGGTTCATGTGTTCGAGCCCCGCGTCACACAGAGCCTGGAGCCTGCATCAGATTCTGTGTCTCCCCCTCTCTCTGACCCTCCCCGACTCACACTCTGTCTCTCTCAAAAATAAATCAACATAAAATGATGACATCGACGTGTTCAAGAGGGACTTTCAACTTTTAGGTGGTGGCACAGCATGGGGCTTGCTTTGTCTGTTTGGTCCGGGTCCCCCTGTGCTTGGGGGAAGGGGCTTGAAGAGGGGAGCTTGGTTCCACCGGCCCTGGGGCAGCCGACCTGTTCCTGTTGCCCAGTCTGTGCCCTGATCGTCCGATGTTCTGGGAGCCCTGAGTGCCAGGCAAACTGAGATGCCTCGTACCTAGTTAGCCTACCGCCCGCTGTCAGAGCATAAAAGAGAAGGCATAGTAGAAAGAGAGAGATGGTCTGGGGTGGGAGCCTGCAGCTGGGGCTGGTGTCTGCTCCATGCCTGATAAGTTAAAGGCGAAGATCATCGCTGTAGCTGCCTGGCCAGCCACAGAACTGGGCAAAGTCCTATGCCCAGAGGTCAGATGGCATCCGAGGAACAGCCAATGTGCCCACAAGGAGCCCGAGAGAGAAAGAACTGACATTCGGAATCTCCAAACCTACAGGCCCCTGGTCTGGTCCCACGGACGCCGGCACCCCCAGCTCTTTCCCTCACCCCCCCTCCCCCGCCGCCCCTGCCCCTGACCAGCCTTGAGGAGGAGAGCAGAGGCCGGCTGGCCCCCTCCCGCTGTGACTCCCGGGGCCCAGTCCAGCTGGAGGAGGGGAGAAGCAGCGACTTCGAATAAACTTTAGTTTTGATCATTAAGCCAGGACTGGAATGGCAGCTGCTAACCGATGCTGTTTTGGGGGCTGGAAGTGACCCGAGGACCTCGCTGCACCTGAGAGGGACCAGAGGGGTGCCAGCTGCACAGGCTTCCAGCCGGTGCACTGCTGCAGGTGCCTTCTGTGTGGACGAGTGCAGTCCTACGTGTTCGACTAAGTGCGCTTTGTGTGCCTGGTGCCCAGCCGAACCCACATGTGCATGAGCCTTGGTGTTTCCAAATAGCTCCTCAAGGCCATGGGAGACCGGCCACCTGTGGAGTCCAGCGGACACGTCTCCATCCAGACCATTCGTCCAGACAGCAGCCACGCCTGGCCGTGGCCCCCACTCACTTTCTCCCCTGCCTTCTGGGAGTCCCTCTCTCCGGCCCCCTCACCTCTGAGCCCGGGGCCAGAGCGCAGACTCAGACTTCTTTCTGCTTGGATGCTCCTCTGGGATCGTGGCCTCAACCCTGAAGATTCCCACCATTCTATGCCCAGCCCAGCCCTCCTCCCTGAATCCCAGGCCCTGCCCACTCTACTCCTCCCCCAGGAAGACAAAGAGCTGGACACGTTCAAGGTGGGACGCCACACCCTGGGGCCCCTTGCCTGTCATTCTCCGCCAATGAGCACTCACGGTCTCCGCGAGGGGCAGCCCAGCCTCCCGGGCGCTCAGGCCAAACGCTCTGGCAGCACCCTTGACTCCTGCTCTCCACCTTGGTCTTACTCTCCATCTCTCCCTCCCCGCAGAAAGATCCAGAGCCCCACCACTCACTTCTCCACTGTTGCCATCCTAGTCACCACCATCTTGAACTTGGAACCCTGCAGTGACCCCTCAGGCGGCCGGTTCCTCTGCGGCCTCTGAGGCCATTCCCTCGTAGTAACAGAGCTTCCGTAACATGGAAATCGAATGCTACGTCGCCCCTGCTCCCGGCCCCCTCCGGTCCCCCATGTCACCTGGAGGAGATGGCCTCCGGGCTCTGCAGACCCGGCCCACCTTGCTTCTCTTTGCTCGGCCCCTCTGGCCCCTCGCTGCGCCTCTGGGCCTCCGCGCTGGCCTCCCCCAGGCTGCAAACCTCCTCCCTCCCTTCTCCCAGGTGTCCGCACAGATGCTGCCTTCCTAGTGGGGCCTTCCGCGCCCCTGGCCCCCTTACCCTGCTTTACATTTTCCAGAACAGGCATTTCCATCTGACTCCCCAGAGCACGAGTGGGAAATGTGTTTATAAAGGACCAGATAGCAGACATTTTACGCATACCATCTCTGTTGCAATCCCTCCGCTTTGCCATTTGGTATGAAGACAGTTGGAAGACGATACCCTGAGCAAGCCCTTACCTCTCTGACCTCAGTTTCCTTCCCTGTAAAATGGGTTTGAGAAAATTAGGGTCTGTATTAATTGCCTGTGGCGGCTGTAACAAACCACAGACTGGATGTCTTAAAGCGGCAGAAATTTATTCTCTCGCAGCCTGGAGGCCAGAATTTTGACATCGAGGTGTGTGTGGGCCTGCGCTCCCTTCCAAGTCTCTGGGAGAGGATCCTTCCTGCCTCTTCCACCTTCTGAGGGCCCCAGATTCTCCTTGGCTTGTAGCTGTGCCCCTCTCCTCTCTGCCTCTGTCTTCATACGGCCACCGTCTTCTCTTTCTCCTTTCCTTCTGTCTCCAATCTCCCTCTGCTTCTCTGGTCTACAGACAACTGTCACTGGATTCAGGATCCACCCAGATGGTCCAGAATGATCTCCTCTTACGACCCTTAACTTAATACCTGCAAAGACCGTTTCTTCCAAGTAAGTTGACATTCACAGGGCTCCCATTCACCCACTACAGGTGTCTTTAAAGTGCTTAAAAAGGCAAATGAAATCAGAACATCAACTTCTTCTTTTATTTTTAATTTTTTTGACAGAGAGAGAGTGCAAGTGAGCCACGGGCAGAGGCAGAGAGAGAGAGAGAGAAAGAGAGAGAGAAATGGTGCTCACCCAAAGCAAGGCTCATGCTTTATTTCTTACCCGCAGTGGGGCTCGGACTCACAAACCGTGAGATCACGACCTGAGTCGAAGCCAGATGCTTAATGACTGAGCCACCCAGGGGCCCCCAAATGTCAACTTCTTAATTTGCAGTGAAAAGAAAACCAGGTGGACCAGACACTGGCGTGGCTGAGTCAAAAACACGATCCCCAAGGACACAGGTTGCATGGCTGCTAAACCACCAGGAGGGCTGGAGCTCAGGGCTACAGAAAGTGAGGGCTGGTGACAACTTCAGGAGGGAGGAGGGGAGGGGGAGGCGACATGGAGCCTGTGCCACATACCCGTCCCTGTGCCCTGATCAGGGTGGGTCCACCCCATGCAGCCGTGGCCACCTTCCCTCGTCTGCCCTGTGCCTGGCAGGAGAGAGTCTGGGGGACTCAGTGGACGTCCCCACTGCACGCCCCTACCCAGAAGCCCTTGGGAGGATCCTGTGGCTCAGAGAGCCCGGGGAAAGCTGGGAATCCAGCGCACACCTCTGATCACAGTGGCCAGGCCTGCCGGGCAGGAAGGCTCCCGTGCCCGGAATAACTCTCTCTGGAGTCAGCATGTTCCAGCTTGGGGACCAAACAGGCACTTTTCCGCAAGTGTCACGGGGCTGAAGATGTCATCCTCTGACGGGCCCTAAATGGACCCCCAGAGAGCCCCTGTCCCCGGAAACGATTAGACCTGACAGGTGCCGAGCCCCGTGACCTCATCGGGACGGAACTTGCATCTGAAGGGTGAACTGAGAGCCACCGCTTCCAAACGTGAGGCCTAAGAAAAGGTTGGTGGCGTGATGAGCTGTGACAGGCAGACTTCTGGGGGAAGTAGGAGCTTAGCGCATTCTCCGGTTGCTTCTTCCATGAGCGAGGAGTCTAAAAATTACTGCCCTTGTGATGTCGGAATTCTGCAGAATCAAATAGTGATTAGTTCTCATTGGTTCTTCGCAAACGACTTTTCTCAAAGTTCTGACGGGAGGCAGGCAACCCGGGATCTTGCTCCGAGGCCTTCAGACCCGGGGCTCAGTCCTTTCCTTCTTGGGAAGGAGGGTCTCTGGTGGGTCCTCCCCCGCTGGTATCTCAGGACTCAGCCCGGGAAAGTGCAGGGCGCACCCAGCTGGCCCCTGTCGGCCCTTGACCTCCGTGGCCCAGGTCTGAATTGTATTCAGACTGAATTCTGTGTTGACTGAATTCTCTTGCTCTGAGAATTTCTGCCTCCTTCCCTGAGAATAAAGAATCTCTAGGCCTGTCTTTCTGCTGATACTGGGTTCATTTTCCTTTCCTTGCAAGCTGCCCTTACGTGTCCCCTTAGCAGACACATAAGCCACCCTGGGGCCTCCTCCCCGGAGCCCTCAGCAAGTCCCATTAGCTTTTCCTAAAGCATGCCCAATCCAGTTCCTTCTCGCCTTCCACGAGCCTCCCCCCAGCTCATCAGTCCAAGCCACCATCTCTCCTGGCTGCTGCCACGTTACCCACCTGCTGACCAATCCCCCGCATCCCCTCTTCCCTCCCGACGGTCCTGTCCCCACTCCGCAGCCAGAGTGCTCCTTTTATAATCGTAGGTCAGATCTTTTCACTTCATTCTGTCATCCAACAAACATTGATTGAGCACCTACGGTGTACCGGGCCCTAGTCTAGACTCAGGGGACAGATATGGAATATTTCCAAAAGTGAAAATCTCTGTTCTCTGGAGCTACCGTGCTAATGGAGAACAGAAAGGTGAGTCCACAGTATGTCAGATGCTGGTCAGAGCAAAGGAGAAAGGTAAAGCAAAGACGGGGAACAGGAGGTATTTGCATGGGCGGTGGTGAGGGACGTGGTTTACTGTTTCCAAAGGGGGAGGGGGAGTCAGGGAAGGCCTGGCTGAGGAACTGAAGATGTGAGGGAATAAATCACGTGGACAACTGGGGAGAAAGAGTTCCAGCAGAGACAACAAGTGCAAAGGCCCTGAGGCAGGAGTGTGCCCGGTGCGTTCGAGGACAAGCAAGGAGGCCACTGTGGGTGGAGCAGAGCGAGGGAGAGGAGGGACAGTGCATTAGGAGGTTGGAGGTAAAGGGAGAGATGCGGCCGGATCAGGCCCTTAGGTGCCATAAGGCCTTTGGCTTCTTTTCCAAGATGGGAGTCACAACAGGTTCTTGAGCAGAGGAGGGAATGCGGTCTGGCTTGTTTCAACAGGCTCACTCTGGCTGCCGGGAGATGAGGCTGAAGGGGGGTCACGGCAGGGTGTGAGGCGTGTTGGTAGTGGAGGGGCTTGAATACCGAGGGAGTCGGCACCCGGCCCCGGGAGAGGCAGCCAGGCCCCGACGTGCTGTGCTGGGGCCTCCAGGAGGAAACAGCCAGGGTGTTTGCTACCTAGCCCCCCCGCCCCCCATAGACGCCCTCTGCTCCTGTGATAAATTCTTGACTCCTTTTCCAGGGCTGGCATGCGCGGGCCCCAGCTGGCTTCTCCTAAAGCAGCACCTGACCCTTTCCACCCCCACCCCGGGTTCTGTGGCCTTGGTCTTTGTGATCCCTTCTACAAGTCCCGCACCCAGGCTGGCCCCTGCCCAGGGCCTTCACTGCTGACGCTGTCTCCCCCCGAACGGCCCTACCTACAGGTTGCCTGTTCCGGGCTTATAGCCTCAAGGTCCCTCCCTCCCAAAGTCACAGTGTCCCCAGACGTTGCAGCCCAACACAATTTCAGGGCCTTGCCTCGTCATCTGTTAAAGGTGTTTTCGGTTTTCCGTTTTAAATTTCTCAGTCTCTTGTTTTTGTTCGCCTCCCTCTCTAGGACATAAGCCCCAGGACGGAGCCCTCGGCCTTGACCACTAGCTTTGTAAAGTTGTCACAAACACGCGAAGAGCGTGCACACCCTTGAGAATGTGGTCGTTGCGTGGGTTGTAGCCGGCTCTCCGCACCTGCGCGGTGGGCGCTGCTCTGCCCATTTTCTAAGGGAGGAAAGACTGCCTGGAGGAGTTACATTTACACCTGCCCAAGGGCACACCTGGTTCTAGGACTCGGCAGAGGCGGAGTCCGGACTTGGCTCAGCAGCTCCAGAGCCGGACCTCTGCCCCCTCTCGCCCCCGCCCCTCCAGGCGCAGAGTGCAGAGCTGAGCTGCATGCCCGGCGGGGGGCACAGAGCCGGGACGATGGGTGGGGGGCTCCCTTCCTTGCTCGCTTCCTGAACCAAAGGTGAGGTCTGTGTTCCCAGAAGGGCCGGAAGCGTATTGGGAAGAACAGCGTTGTCTACTGCTTCGTGTACCACCACTAACGTAGAGGGCGGGTATCTGGTGGAACACAGTGACCTCAAGCCCGCCCCCACCCTCAGCCCCTGCGCCTCCCGCGTCGCTCCATCCTCCACCTCGGTCTCTGGCTTGCGGGCTCCCTCCTCTGCCCTCCCGGGCGAGAACAGGTGTCTGGGGGCCAGACCCCGCCATGGAGGCTGCGGTCGCGGGAAAGCGCACGGACCTGGCTCCGGGCTCCCGGCTGCCCCGCCGCGTGCCCTTCCCACGCCCTGCCCCCGCGCCCCCCCACCCCCGTGCCTTAGTTTCCCCATCGGTAAAGGCCGGGTCCTGGTGGCTCCACAGGTGACACACCTGCTTCCGGGACTCGATGGGGGGGGGCCCGGAGCCCTCCCCCCCTCCCGCGGGCTCTCGAGCCCACGCCGACCCCGCGCCCCCCGGGGAGCCCCAGGGGAGGCGGGGGCGGAGGAGGGCCGCCTCGGGGGGGCGGGAGGCGGCGGCGCGGGGGCGGAGACGCGCGCGGCTTCCGCTCCGCGCCTCCTCCTCTCCCCGCCGTCCTGGTCCGCGGCGCCCGAGGGGAGGCGGCAGGCGCCGGGAGCCGCGCGAGGAGCCGCCGCCGCCGCGCCATGGAGCCCGAGTGAGCGCGCGCGGCCCGCCCGGCCCCGGACAACATGGAGGCGGCGCGCCGCGGCTGCTGCTGCTCGCGCTCTGCTGCAGCCTGGCCCCCGCCGCGGGTAGGTGGGCGCGGGCCGCGGGGACAATGGCCCGGCGGCCAAGTGCGCGGCGCGCCGGAGCGACTTTGCAAGTTGGGGGCGAGTTGGGGCGCGCGCCGCGGGTGCCCGCCGCCCCCCGCCGCCCGGCGTTGGAGGAGAGCTGCGCGCGGGCCCTTTGTCTCGCCCGCCCGGGCCCCTCCCGGGAAGGCCGGGCCCCGTCTCGCGGGGGGCGTCCCCCCAGCCCGGGGCCGGCGAGCGGGGCGCGCGGGCGGCGCCGACCCCGCCAGGTGCGGCGCGGGCGGGTCCTCACCTGCCCGCGGCCCCGGGGCGCGCTCGGCGGTGCGGCCGCGTGGAGCCGGCCGGGCGAGGCCGCGCGGGGACCGTGCGGACCCGGGGCCGCGGGGCCGGCGCCCGGCGGCGCCTCTCGGCCGGGAGACGGGCCTGGCCGCCCTGCGCCGCGGACTCCTCGGCGAGCCCGTTTCCGATGGCCGCGGGCTGGCCTCCGGGCCCCGAGAGCTGATCGAAGTTGCGCAGAAAGTTCTCAGACCCGCGCCGGGCGGCCTGGCCTGTCGCGCCGCCGCGTTCCGTCTGGAGGCTGTCGGTTTCCGAGCGGACCGACACCTGCCAGGTGGTGCCCGGCGGACCCGTGTGGCCGCTGCGCCCCCCCACCCCCCCGCGGTGGCACCGGGCCGGCGTCCACGCCAGGGGTGGGTGGCCTCGTGGGGCCGCCGCGCGGGGTGACGTGGTCGCAGCGCGCGGGTGCCTCACTGGTGCGCACCCTGGGGAGAGCGAGGGCCCGGGGACCTTTCTCTCCCACTTTCGGTGTGTCCCAAGGGGTGGAGTTGAGGTCAGGAGGGCTCGGGAAACTTAAGCGTTGTGAAACGCTACACATGTTCTTCTAATTCGGAGATTGCCATGTGGTTTTGAAGCAAATCTCTTGCTACCTAAATCATTCTCTTCGGACGTGAGTGTTTTGTTTTTCTGGAGTGTGGCTGGCCGACTTGGACGGGGACCCGGAGCCCCGGACGCCCCCGGCTGCTGTGCTGCCGCGGGGAGCAGTTTTTTGGGGGGTGGGGTGGGAGCGGGTGGCTCAGGTCCCTTTGTCTGGGCCTCTTTAAGGCAAACAGCTGTCTCGCTGAATATTTCCAGTGTGGACATTGCAGGGAGGTGTCCCGGCCAGGCTTTGTGGTCACATTCCCAGGGCTGCGGCCCCTTCCCTGAGGTTTGGGGGGTACAGAGGGGACAGTTTCCTCCCGCCGGCCTGCCTCCCTGGCGGAAGCCTGGAGAATGCCGGTGGTTTCACCCCAAATGTATCTCCCTCGGGAGCGTGTTTACATTTCTCAGCCGTGTCTGATACTAGCAAAACAAGGTGACGACAGAGCAATGACAGTATCTGGGCAGCTCAGACCAACGTTGCCGCTTTTCTTTCCGGAAATGCCTGGATCACGGAGGCAAAAGGTTTTTTTTTTTTTTTGGGGAGGTGGGTGTTTGTTTTAAAGGTGGGGTTTCTCCAGCTCCAATGCTTTTCACTTCGTTGCAAGCTTGGGATTTCCTGTCCCTTTTGGGGTGACGTTGCTGCAGTCGATGCCTGGCGTTTTGTGGCCGGAGCCCCCAAGGAGAAGCCATCACATCTGTGGAGTTCAGTCGCGTTATGAGGCAGAAATAGAGTTGATCATTTTAACATGAGGAAGCATGTCAGCACGAGGGTTTGAGATCCCCGGCTAATGTGGCAATCCGATCCTAAAATGGAAGGAGAAGGAGACGCTCTTTCCGCACCACTGTTTCGATCGTTCTTGATACGTTACGTCCCCGCTCTGTGCGTTAGATTTATGCGTTGGTCCGGAGGGGAGCCAGTAAGTTTGTACCTAATTATTTTTCCTGATTGCTTCCTGTTGCAATTCGAAGCTGTGAGCCCACGGAAATGCCTTTGTGTTAGTGGCCCCGGTGCTGGGAACGGCCTTCCCCGGCTCAGCTCCGCAGGCCAGGCCTCTCCCCTCTGGCCCACAGCACTTACGGGACCACCTGTCCAGGTCCCCTCCCCCCTGCCGGAGGGTGATTACTCTAGAAGCCTACTGCCTGGCGCACTGGAAGGGCCCAGCAGGTGGGTGCCCAGGTAACTAAATGCTATATGGAGTCCACCGAGAGAGGGTGTCCCCGCCCCCCCCACCCACTGCCACTGCTTTGCAGAAGTGGGGCTCACATGCTTTTCACCCTCCCGTTCAGATCCAAGAATTTACCCAGTCCACGTGATCCCACATTTGCTGTGGTGATCTTGTCGCATTTGGAACCCATTTAATTTCAGCTGCGCCGTATCACCGCTCAGGCATTTAGCAGAATTTGCACACTGCTGGGGGTGGGGGTGCAGTCAGGTGAGGCCTCAGCATGGCTTCCTGCCCTCCCACACCTCCCCCAAAGCTTGGGCTCCCAGACGCTGAGCGGGGGGGCTTTGGGGTCTGACCGGCCGGCGCGGACATGCTCCCCAGCTGTTTGGCCTCGGACGACTTCCTTCGCTTCTCTGCGTCCAGGGTCTTCACCTGGTTCTCCCCACCCCCCACCCCAGGCGGTTGGGAGCATTCAGTGTCGTGTATGAAATGCTCAGCAGACATCCCCGTCCTTGGCCTCGGTGTGAGGCTGAACTGCTTGCCTGTTGTGTAATAGTGGCCTTGACCTTCTGGCCGGGAGGTCAACAGGCTGCATTTCCACAGTCTGGGTTTTTCTTCTTTTTGTGACCGTGGGTATCTAGTCCACTGTCCCGATTCACTTATTGCTGCAACACCTGTGAGGTCTCTTGAGGTCATTGATAGCATGGACAGAGCCTGAGTACTTAGGGACTGTCATCAGCCTTGGTGGTTGCCATGTGGAGGAGCTTGAGCCCCGGAGTCCGCCTTCCTGTGCCTCAGTTTTCTCTTCTGTAAAATGGGATAATAATACTTCCAACCGCTAACCCAGTGAGTTAATGCCTGCCTGGCACCATGTCAGCTCTTACTACCGTTGCTGTTACTCTTGGGCTCCTGGTGCCCTGGGAAGTGCGAGGATAGAACGGCAGATAAGTGTGCCTTTGCCGTTGGAGTGCTCTGTGTCGAGGGGTAGACAGGCACACAGAAACTGGTGGTGCAGCCATGGGAGAGGTGGGCCCAGGGGGCTCTTCCTCACGGTGCCAGAGTCCTGCCCTCAAGGACCAGGTGGTGTCCTCCCCCCAAAGAGGCCAGATCACGAGGCCAAGATTGGATGTGATCCAGAAGGCAGTGGGAGCTTCTGGAAGAATTTAGTCAGGGAGATAGGACATGCAGTGTGGAGTCAGATCTGTCCTCGGTGAAAGGTGATGAATCGATTTTTTTTTTCTTTTTTAAATTGAGGTGAAAATTCTGTAATATAAGATTAACCCTTTTTAAAAAAATGTTTTATTTTTTATTTTTTTGAGAGAGAGAGAGAAGACAGAGACAGAGCATGAGTGGAGTAGGGGCAGAGAGAGAGAGAGAGAGGAAAACACAGAATTTGAACCAGGCTCCCGGCTCCGAGCTGTCAGCACAGAGCCCACCGTGGGGCTCAAACTCATGGACTGTGAGATCTTGACCTGAGCCGAAGTCGGCCACTCAATCGACTGAGCCCCCCAGGCGCCCCATTTTAAAGTATACAGTTCAGGGTCTGCTGGTACCTTCACTGTCCTGTGTCACCCTCACCCCAGGCTGGTTACAGCATTGCCGTCTCCCCACAATAAAGCTCCAGACCCGCTAAACAGTAACTCCGCATCCCTGCCTGTCCCCAGCCTGCTTTCTGTCTCAGGGGACTTGCGTGTCCTGGACATTTCCTGTACATGGCGTCATATGACACGGATGACTGGCTGCATGTGTCAGGTGTTCTGGGTGCGTCCGTGTGGGAGCCCGTGTCCGTGTTCGGTGCGGGAGGCAACATTCACTGTATAGACAGAGCACACTCTGCCTGTCCCCTCGCCCATCGATGGATCGATCTTGCGTGGGGACCTCTCAGCAGGCACGGGCTGCAGGCCCTGGGCCCTGGTGTCCCAGTCGGGGCTGCAACAGCGCAGGCGGCGTTGAGGCGGGCGGGGGGGGAACAGGTTTGTCCCTAGAGCCACATCTTGGTTGAGAGATGTGAGAGCTGGTGGCCGGTGCTGGGGCCAAGCCGGGGGCCAGTGGTGGCCTCCAGGGGAGGGGGACGCTGAGAGGTGGGCTGAGCCGCCGCGTTCAGTGTTGCCGAAGCCCTAACAGCATGGCAGTAGATGTTGGACTTCCAGGGACACTGTTTGTGGCTTATGCCACTTCTCAGTCACTTGACATGCTCCCCAAACGGGGACGCTCTGCTGGTAGCCAGGGGCGGTGACAGGGACCTGCTGACACGTTTGCTCAGAAAGCGGTGGCCCATCTGGTCCCAGTGTGGGCCTGTTGAGGCAGCTGCAGGTCTGGCCGAGAGCCGGCCCGCGGGTCCCTCCTCCAGGCTGGTCTCAGCTTTCTCTTCAGCTCTGGGAGTGGTTTGCTAGCTCTTGACCTCAGTTTCCTCATCCGCAGAGGCGAGCTGGGGCATCGGGCTTGGGGGGTTCAGTGAGACCAGGAGGAGCTTCCCCCGAGGCAGGCCTCCCTGGGAAGGACACAGAAAGGTCCTGCCCTAGGCTCCCAGGTTTCCTTTCCAAAGTGCTCGAGGGCATGGTGAAAGTCAAGGAAGACCTTTCCCAGTGGGGGGCCAGGAGTGTGGGACCTGCTGGGGGCTTGGGTTTGGCAAGCGCTTGTCCCTGAGGGGCGCCTGGTGGCCCTGAAGCTGGCTGCTGACCCTCCCCTGGTGAGTGAGGGTGTCCCGCTCCCCTGAGCCGTGCGGCGCCCCTGTGCACATATGTCATCTGTTAACTGGGGACACTTAAGCCTCCAGGGCTCACCTGCCTGGGGTGCTCACCCCCCCTGGGGTGACAGCAGCCTGTGGCCCTAGATGCCATCTGTGCCCAGAGTCACATGTCCGCTGTCCTGTGTCCTTCTTGCTCAAGGTCTCTCTTCCCCTGGGAAGTTTTCATGGTGATGTCACGTCTGAGCCCTTTTGCAGGGGTGGGGGCTCCTGTACTTTCTGGGTATTTTCTTATCTGCTTCTTGGTTGGTATTTAGTGTACATTTATTGAGTGCTTTCAGTTTGCCTTGATGTCGTTTTCTCGTGCTTAGGGGGACACAGAGATTGCTCGGGGACAAGAGTGGTTTTCAGCCTTTTGGGGGTCTCAGGGGCGCCTGGGAAGGCTCGTCTCCCTGGAGGGAGCCGGCGAGAGTGGTGCCCACACGCTGGGCCCTTCCCTTCCATGAACCTCAGTTTCCTTTTTTTGTAAAATGAAACCAGCTGACCGTAAACTCAGAGGTGTTTTCCAGCATGAAGCTTCCCATTTTTTTCCCTTCAGGGGTCCTCGTGGGTGGGGGCGGGGTGTGCTGCAGGAAGGGCCTTGTCCCGTGTGTGCCACGCTCTCTGGGCCCGCTGCTCCCTGCTCCTGTTCCACTGGACTGTGTGGCCCCCCTAAGGTCCTCAGGGGCCCCCTGCACCCTCAGGTCTAGAGTGTGAAATTCCCCAGCTCTGCCTTCCCGGCCTGTTTCTTCCCCGCACTTCTAAGTGTATGATTCTGTGGCATTAATTACACTTACAAGGGTGTGCAGCCATCACCACCATCTATTTCCAGAATTTTCTGTTACCCAAAACAGAAACTGTTCCCCGGGGGGCGGTCACACCCCATGGGCCGCTCCCCGCGGCCCCCAATAACCTCTGTCCACCTTCACATGGCCGTGGATCTGCCGGTGGTACCCACCTCGTCTTCGTGGGATCATCCGGCGGTGTCCCTTCGTGTCTGGCTTGTTTCACTTAGAGTGGTGGTTTTGGGTTCACCCAGGTTGTAGCGGGTGACAGGACTCCGTTCCCGTCTGTGCTGCGTGAGATTCCCTGTCTGCACGGGCCCATTGGGCTTGCCCTTCACCTGCCGGCGACACCGCGGCTGTGCATGTGCTGGCGCTCGTCTCTGCGGGTGTCTGTCGGGGGCCCGGCTTCCCCCGCGCCGTGCGGTGGGTCTGGGCTCAAGTTTTCGTGAGGCTCCACCGGACCGTCTTCTGCAAGCCCGGCGGCGCGCAGGGATTCCAGTTTCTCCACATCCTGCTCAACACTCGTTTGCTTTGGGTTTTGTTTTTTTGTTTTCTTGTTTTCTGTTCAGTTCTAGTCATCGTGGCAGGCGTGAACCCTACCGCGGTGTGGTTTCAATTCGCATTTTCCCGACGCTGATCCCATCCAGCGTCCTCTCGTGTATCTGTTAGCCAGCCTCTTATGCAAATATATACGGATCTTTATTTATTTACTTTTTATTGCTGCAGAAAAGATGATTTTATTAAAGCTAGGGGATGGGACCCATGGACAGGAGAGATGCCAATGTGTACAGATATTTAAATACGAGACACACGAATACATAGGAACAGCTTAAATATTTACTGTGGTACTTGTTGCCGTGAAGATGAAAATCCTTGTTTATCTCCTGTTTTATTTCTCTCCTTGGAGATGACCAGACCTTTAACACATATTGTAGCAAATGTATTACGTTGCTTTGAACATGGACTCCTATTTTATACATAAACCCACTCACCGTCTGCCAGTGGCTGTAGCCTTTTTTTACTTGCTAATGTATCTTCAGCATTTTGTATCTTTCAGATTTAAAAAATTTTTTTAAAGCATTTACTTATTTTTGAGAAGCAGAGAGACAGAGCACGCATGGAGGGTCAGAGACAGAGGGAGATGGAGAATCTGAAGCAGGCTCCAGGCTCTGAGCTGTCAGCACAGAGCCCAAAGTGGGGCTCGGACCCACGAACTATGAGATCATGACCTGAGCTGAAGTTGGATCCTTAACCGACTGAGCCAGGCGCCCCATTTGCTTAAAAGCTAAGTAATATTTCATAGTATGGATATGCCTTACTTCATAGCTTTTGTCCACTGGAGGGGCCGTAAGTTTTTCTAGGCTCTATTGTTATTAGAAGGCATACCCCTGTGACCACCTCGTTCACACCAATCTGTGTGTGTGCAGGCATTTCTGTAGATACGTTCCTTGTCCAAGAGTATATTCACTTGCTTTTTTTTTTTTTTTTAGAGTGTACCCACTCTTCAGTTTGTAAAGTTTCTATAACTCACCAGACATCTGTGAAAGTATGTGCTTTCCTGGGCCCTTGCCAGTGTTGGCAATCACCAGATTCCATTTTTCTTAAGTCGGTTTGTTTAAAAATTGTAACAGGGGTGCCTGGGGGGCTCAGTCAGTTACATATCCGACTTCGGCTCAGGTCATGAGCTCACAGTTCATGGGTTTCGGTCCCCTGTCGGGCTCTGTGCTGACAGCTCGGAGCCTGGAACCTGCTTCGGGTTCTGTGTCTCCCTCTCTCTGCCCCTCCCCTGCTCACACTCTGTCTCCCTCTTCTCAAAAATAAACATTAAAGAAAATTAAAAGTGATAACACACTCTGATTTGCATATCCTCGTGACTGGCTTCTTGGCCATTTGTATTTCTCTGGAAATTGCCCACTCGTGTCCTTAGCCCATTTGTTTATCCTTTTCTTACTGATTTGCAAGAGCTGTGGCTTATTTGGCATGGACAGTAACTCTGTGTTATATTTGCACCAGAGTTGTTTTTCTCATCTGTAGTCTTTTACCCATATTTCTGGTGGTTTGTTACCGTAAAGGCATTAAAAAGTTTCACATAATCAGAACTCCAGGACTGTTCCCTTAAGGTTTCTGGGTTTTGTGTTCTGTTTCTTTACCCCCAGATTAGAAACACCCCTCCCGGGGCGCCTGGGTGGCTTAGTCGGTTAAGCGTCCGACTTTCGCTTAGGTCATGATCTTGTGGTTCATGGGTTCGAGCCCCGCGTCGGGCTCTGTGCTGACTGCCAGCTCAGAGCCTGGAGCCTGTTTCAGTCTGTGACTCCCTCTCCCTCTGGCCCTCCCCTGCGCTCGCTCTCTCTCTCTCTCTCTCCTAGAAATAAATAAAACATTAAAAAAAAAAGAAACACCCGTCCCTTTATTTTCTTCTAGGGCTGTTATTTGGTGTTTTATATTCAGACATTGTCTTATCTGATTTTTAGGAGGTCTGTGGTGTGAGGTGGGGATCTGAACGGTCCCTGGTCTGCCGTCCGCCGTGTAAGTGGATAGGGAGTTGTCTCAACACCTGGACGGAAAGGTCCAGCCTGTCTTCATTCACTTAAAATACTACTCATCCTTTCACGTGCAGTGTCCACAGATGTGTGGCTCCTTATTCTGGCCCCTTCTCTCCTACTCCATTGACCAGTGGGTGTCTTTCTGTACTAGCATGCTTTTTCTTTTCTTTTCTTTTCTTTAAGTTTATTTATTTTGAGAGAGAGAGAGAGAGAGAAAGAATCCCAAGCAGGCTTCACACTGTCAGCACAGAGCCCAACGTGGGGCTCGAACCCACGAACCGTGAGATTATGACCTCAGCCTAAGTCGATGCCCAACCGACTGAGCCCCCAGGTGCCCCTCCAGTGTGCTGTTGTAACCTGTGTGGCATCGCAGCGTATTTCAGGACTGATGATGCAATTCCCCCTTCTTTGTCATCTTCAGAAAATTGTGTTCACTCTTCTTGTACATTTATTCTTTTGTGACCCACTTCGGAGTCAGCCTCTCAGGTTCCATCCTTTGATCTTTGGATCCGGAGACAGAAAATGGTGACATTGAACAGGTGTCAGAGGGCTGGACTTGAGCAGTGGCCTCTGACAAGTGAGCTGGTCTGTGGCTGCGGAAGTAAATTCATCTTCCGCTGTGAAGGAGCCGGACTTCATGGTCCTGCTTCCTGTTGGCACGTGGGGTGCTTCCGAGGTGACATTTGTGCCAGATCTCCTGCAACGCTGCTGCTTCTGGGCTCTCACGCCAGCAGCCGGCTCGGCAGACGGGCTCTCATGCAGCAAATTCCGGTGTTAGCCCGGAGGCAAATCTAATTACCCCGTAAATTACTGCTCCCCTCCCCTGCTTCGTTCCAGAACAAAATGTGAGTAACTTTAATTTCTTACCTGGGCTGCACCCCTTTATTAGCTCAGATGGGGAGGCGGTACCTGCCTCGCCAAACTCTTAGGTAATTGCTCAATCGGGCATTAAAAACTGCCCGAGCGCGTGGCCCCAGCCAGAACATGTCAGCCAGGTGCCTGGGTGCCTTCCAGACCGTCCGTGGCCAGCAGCTGCCCACCTTGGAGCGTGCCCCGCGAGGGGCAGGCCCTCTCCGTGATCGAAGGAATGTCCTCGCTGCAAGGTGGTTGCCAGCGAGATGTGCACTTGAGGTGCACTTGCGGGGCAAGGCCATTTCTCTGAACTTTCCCCCCCTGAACGAACTTGGTGCCGAAAGGAGACCCGAGTGGCCGCTGTCCCGGCCTCCGGGATTCCTCCTCGCCGAGGCTGGAATCTCCTCACCCCGATGTCCCTTCTTGCTCTGCTCCGCGATGCAGGCGCCATCTCTGTTCCCTCCAGCACATGGTCCGAAAACCCGGTGCTCATTTCCTCTCCGCCGCCCCTCCCCGGGCTCCGAGGCCTCACCTGCAGGCCCCCCACCACGGGAGCGGGAGACCACACCACCTTCTAGCAGTCTCCGCGAGCCTCCCCCTGCCCATTTACTGTCCCCTCTGGCCAGATGAAGTTTTCCACAACGAGTTTCATCCTGGCCTTCGCTTTCTCAGAAGACGACGCCAGTTCCCCACCCTCTGAAGCTGGAACTTTCTGGATATTCCATGCTGCCCCCGGGCTGGTGTTAGTGGCCATCTCCTGTGCTCCCAGGAGGAGTTGCATTCCTCCCCAGACACGTCTGTCTCCTCAGAGTCCAGAACCTTCCGTGGCCAGCCAGCCCGAGGGGCCTTGGGGGACAGAGCTGTCTTCACGTTTGTCCTTCCACCTGCTGGCTGCTGTGGCGTCGATGCTTAGATGCTCAGAGCGGCCTCGGGTGTCCAGGGAGCAAATCTGCCCCGTCCTTATTTCCTCTGGGCCCTAGACCTACTGCGTGGTAAGCTCACCCCATCACGGTATCCGGGGCTGCCGTGTACCCCAAATTATAGAACACCTGTCCTACATAACAGAGGGCTTCTGAGTTGGCCAAGCATGGGACCTGCTTCCCCAACAGAAAGCCGTATTCCTGGGGTATGCACTCTGCGAAGGCCAGCGCTTCCGGAACATACTTAACCATAGCGTCCCGTGTCCATGAAATACCTACCCTCACAGTCTCACCTGTGTTTGCACAGAGGCCTCCTTTCCCGAGTGCCAAAGCAGGATCGGCTCACAGGGGCCGAGATGCTGGATGCGTAGCCCTGCCAGCGGCGGCCCCGGCCTGGGGGACTTAAACTTAGTGCCGTCCCTGCCCGAGAGGCGTGTGGGCCTGGTCGTCTTCACGCCAGCTGCGGTCGCGACTCTGCCTGTCCCTGCAGAGCCGGTGACCACCCGGCCATGTGCCTGTGAACAGAGCCACGCCAAAGCTTGTCACCCTTTCCCCAGCGCCCCCGACCTGCTGGGCTGGGTAAAGGGTGCCGCCGTGTCCCTAGGGAGGTCTCTGCCCATGTGGCCCCCAGCTGGCCACGGGTGGACGGCCCACGGAGGCTGTGCTCGTTCTCATTTAATCCCTTTCTGGGGGCTCCCGTGCCCCCAACCCTGGCACGCGTGCAGGATGGCCCAAGAGTCGGACAGAACAAATCCATTTTCATCCGTGTGGCTGCCATTTCTAGTTTTTAAAACATTTTCCCTTTGTTTGGAAAGATTGTGTCTCTTCAAGGAAAGCACTTTTGTGGCGTAATAACCTTCGCTGCTCACTGGTTGCGGCCATGCAGGTGGCCCGGCACAGCCGGCCGGAGCTCTGGGCAGACGCTCGGGGCTCCCTTTGCACCTCACAGGGGCATCTTCATTCAGCTTTTCCGCACTGAAGGTGCCTCTCAGAGCCAGGACACCTCCGTGGCCCCCTGGGCTGTGGACCTGGGCTGGGAACTCCTGATTCGGAGGGTGAAGTGGAATCCGTTCCCGGATCCACGCAGGTCTGGATCACCACCACGAGGTGGACGCTGGGCCCCGGCAGCTCCACGGGAAAGACCTGCTCAGAGCAGGTGTCCAGCCAGGCTTCCGCGTCCCCGTGTGGCCCAGCTCTCGAGGCCACTCTGCAGAGCAAGGCCTTCCTGGGCCCCACCCACCAGGATGGGACGTGGCTGGAGGTAGGACCCCACCACACAGCCAGAAGGGTCCTGTTAGGGTACCGCCTGGCCGGGGACCGGTGAGAGAGAGTTTCCACGGTCTCCCGGCGTGAAGTCACTGATCTTCTGGATGGCTGGGACCTGGGACCTGAGAGGTTCAGGGTTTTCCTGACCTCACTCACTAGCTTGTATCTGCAGAGCAGGACGAAGAAGCAGGTGGCAACACAGAGTTAGGAATGCGTTCCGGTCCGCGGTCAGGGAGAGCCTCACTGTCAGAAGTGACGGGGGACACATTCCATTAACTGTACCCCTTCCTCTCTTTGTGGGTGTGAGGAAGACAGCTGGGCCTTGTTTTTTCATGTCCGTCTGGAGTACCCAAGGCCAGCTGGGTCACCAGTGCGCTCGGGCAGGTCATCCCGCTGTAGCACACGTGGCATGGTGTGTGTGTGTGTGTTTCCATCCAGCAGCGACCCCCCCACCCCCGCGCTGGGCTCCCAGCAGAGCCTCTGTCTTGGGCACCCCCTGGGCTGAGGACCTGCCATGCCCCAGCCTCCTCCCTGCGGATCCCCTCGGTTCCTTGTGAACAGCTGATCAGGGACCCCAGGGGCCTGGAGGCCTTGAAGCCCCGGCCTCTCCCACCTGTTCCAGACCGGCCCACATTCCTGGCTCTGCTTTCAGCTCTGCGGCCTTGGGCAAGCGAGTTAACTCCTCTGGGCCTTAGTTTCCTCGCCTCTTGGGGACGGTGGGGGGGGTTTGATCATTGCCTGCAAAGTGCCTAGCACGGGGCTGGCTCTGGTGAGTGCTCCAGAATTATTATCTATTAGGGCTGTTATTACAATCGTAATTGTTCTTTCCCGGGGAGAGGGCCCCGAGGGGATCCTGCAGTAGGGTTCAGGTCCAGCTGAGCTGCCGCTCGGCCGAAACTGTCCAGCTCAGACTCATTAGAAGGTGAAGACGGAGTTGCGGTAACGGCCACGTTAGGATCACTCTGCACTCCTCTGTGCCCGGGGAAAGCCCGGCAGGCCTGGGCTCCGGGAGCCCTGAGCCGCGGGAGCAGGTGCACAGGGATGCGGGGTGGGGACCCTTCCTGGACCTTTGCTCTGACACAGGTGTGACCAGGGGGCGTTTATGCTCCGTTCCTTCATCTGGAGACCCTCCCCCTACCCATTGATGTATAGGTGTGGCCAGCACATCCCTGCCTCTCCCTTCTCAGAGGAGGTTATTAGGGACCCCGTTTTCTTCTCTCCATGTCGCCTGCCTTCTGACAGCCTGCTCACTGGCCCGCGGGCCCAAAGGGCTGCGCCACGGTGTCCCCTCCAGTGCGGCAGCCGCCTGGCAGTTATTGCTGGTCCTCTCGTACCAGTCGGCCTTCCCGCTGAAGGCAGAGGAGGGAGCCCGGGCACCGAGTCTTCCGCCTCGGGTGAGGTCCCTGCTCCCCCTGGCGTCCCCGCCCTGGGATGTGGGTGGTCAGTGCCTTTGCCCTGGGCTGCTGACGGGGCCTGGTGCCCAGTAGGCACTCCGTAATTGATGACAGAGGCTGCCCTCCAGTCCGTGTGTCAGGCCGGGCCTCTCACCGCCGCCTCCCTCTCTTCCGCTCTCGGGAGGGGAGCAGCCCCCGCAGCCCCTCCCCTCTGCGCCTGCCCTCTGGCCAAGGCCCCAGGTGCGACCTGCCCATCCCCTCCTGGGCCTGAGCTGGCTTTCCTGCCTTCTGCGCCTCTAGCAGGTGCGCCTGTGTGCCTGGCCCAGAACCAGGCCCCTGGAACAGGCTGAACACAGGCAGGGCAGCGGCGCCCAGGCCCGACCCGGGATGGGGATAGGCTGACCCTCAGCCAGTAGTGACCGTGCTGGTGGTGAGGTGTGAAGGGAGGGCACCTCTCCACCCCGTGCCCACTGCCCGCGCCCGGCTCCTATGCCATCCGGACTCTGGCTTCCTTGGCATCGGTCACTCCCTCTCCATAGAGCACAGTGGCCTCTCTCCCTGCAGTTTGCCACCTTCTGCCTGGCGGCTCGTTCTCTCACTGCTTTGACCTTCACACCAGTCCTGGAGGCAGGGAGGCTGGCCTCATCTCCCTGGTCACCGGAGAGGCTCAGAGCATTGACCTAGTTGTGGAGAGAGCCGGCGAGGGGCAGGCACCCCTCCCTCCACCCCTGCGCTTGCTGCTCAGTGTGTGACAGGAATGTTAGGCCCTGTCGTGAGGGACACACTGAGGCACCCATGAAGGCAGCCGGGTGAGGGGACCCTTGTGGAGTGTGGATTTGCATTCTTGGGTTGCTGTGTGTGTGTGTGTGTGTGTGTGTCTGTGTCTGTCTGTCTGTCTGTCTGTCTGTCTGTATGTGG
Source organism: Proteles cristata cristata (assembly GCA_017311185.1). Classification (NCBI taxonomy): domain Eukaryota; kingdom Metazoa; phylum Chordata; class Mammalia; order Carnivora; family Hyaenidae; genus Proteles; species Proteles cristata. The sequence continues at coordinate 491,791 of JAESUZ010002528.1, read as the reverse complement.
GTGCGTTTAAAAGTAGACTTCACGCCCAGCGCAGAGCCCAACATGGGGCTTGAACTCACAGCCCTGAGATCAAGAATTGAACGCTCAACTGACTAAGCCAGGCAGGCGCCCCCGCTGTGTGGCTTTAATTGCTGATATGTCCACATCCCCTTCCTACAGATGGGAGCGTTGAGTCTGAGGAGACAGGGTGGCCCCGGGGTGACAGGCAGGGACCTGGGGTGGGAGCCCCAGAGATGAGCGGGAGGGGCTGCTGACCCACCAGCCAGACCTGCCCCCCCACCCAAAGCCACGCTCTTCTGGGACCCGCTTGCTCTCTCGGCCTGAGAAGGAGCTGTGCGGAGCGGCCAGGGCACCTCTCTGTTCCATTCCTCCTCCTCCCTGAGGGCGGAGGGCTTGTCCCAGAACAGAGGACCCGGATGTGTGGTCCTGTGTCGGGAGGCCATGGCCCCGAGGGGCAGAGGCTGAGGGGCTGGGCTTCCTCCTTGGCACGTGGTAGGGTCACCGTGGGGCCCCAGGGGCTTGTCTGGCCCTTCTGCGGAGAGACCTGGGGGTCATTCAGGTGCCCCATTAGGCAGAACGATTGATTTTCAGGGACTGGTCGCTGACTAGTGGAGGGTGACCTTGGGCGGGTTACCCAGTCCCCTTGTACCTCAGTCCCCCCGTCTGCTCACCTCGGGGCCCTCAGGACCCTAATTTTGGGCTTCTCCACATTGTTGTGAACCTCCAGACCGAACGCTTAGCTTGTTCCCGGGATAATCAGAGCCGGTCTCCGGTGCTGAGCTGATAGGGAGCCCCCAAACCTGCATCAGGTATTCAAGGCTGACAAGTTCAGTTCTGCTGGCAGTCGGTGCCCGGAGAGGCTTCCAACAGGCGGGGCCAGGAGGCAAGCGGTTAAAAGCAGACTCCGTTGACGAAGGATTTTGTCCACACCGTTCCTCCCGGGACAGAGGTGCCGCGAGCCTCAGGGCTTTGGTTCGGCTCCTGGCAGCAGCCTCGAGGCCTCGGCACCCAGCGGGCGGTGCTGTTTGCGGGAACAGTAGGCCATTTGAAAGCAGAGCCTCCTGGTTTTGCCCCATAAAAAGATTTTGTGGAGGGATGGTACACTTGGCCCGGCTTCAGTATTATTTTCTTGCGATGCTTAAAGAAAATAAAAGCTGGTACAAAGGTATGTGTGTTTCCAAAATGCGTTTCCTTCCCCACATGTTCCTCTCTGCCAGTTCCAGAATGCATCCTGAGCTCGGTTCGCGTTTCCTCTCTGCGGCGCACGGCAGTTCGGCCCCCGTGACCGCACGGGGAAGCGTCGGGGCAGGGGTGCGGCGGCCCCACCTTCTCCCCGCTGCTGCGGAAACGAGCAGCCTGTGCCCAGCCGGTCACGGACCTGCGCCTGCGGACTTGCCGGCCCGCGGTGGTAACTGGCAGGCTGGGGGCGGAGAGCGCCGCGGGCTGCACCTTCGTTCCTGAACCTTGACTTTGCCCTGGAGCCTTGCGCTGAGCTCTTGTATCCGTGTAGCCTCTTGTACTGAGACGTGGTACCGTCTACGTGGAGCTGATCCACGTCAGATGCTGGTCCCTGCCCAGAGGACAGGTGTCCAGGACACAAGGCAGAGGCAGGGAGCTGATCCGCGTCAGATGCTGGTCCCCGCCCAGAGGACAGGTGTCCAGGACACAGGGCAGAGGCAGGGAGCTGATCCGCGTCAGATGCTGGTCCCCGCCCAGAGGACAGGTGTCCAGGACACAAGGCAGAGGCATCCGCGGAGTCCAGCAGGGCCTCAGGTCTTCCTCGACCAGTTGGCCTTCTCTTCTTTCACTTGAGACGGGTGGTGCGTGTGCTGCCTGGGAGCTGTGTGCACGCGCGCGCGCACGCGAGCGCACACACCTGCAGGACTTGGGCTGATTTCCGAGGGCCGTCCAGGGGCCCACCAAAGCTTGCTCTTAGGACAGTTTTGAAACTGGTCCCCATTGACAATGTTTACTGCGGGGGCGCCTGGGGGCTCAGTCAGTTAAGCGTCCGACTTCGGCTCAGGTCATGATCTCATGGTTTGTGGGTTCGAGCCCCGCGTCGGGCTCTGTGCTGACAGCTAGGAGCCTGGAGCTGTTTTGGGTTCTGTGTCTCCCTCTCTCTCTGCGCCTCCCCTGCTCTCTCTCTCTCAAAAATAAACAGACATTACTTAATAAACAAAAAAGATAAACAGATAACAAAAAAGTTAAAAAATGTTTTCTCTGGGGTGTGCATTTTATTTGGGGTAGGCATTTAAGGCAATCTTTATATTTTGGTTGATGCATCCTGCCTCGGAACACGGCTGGTACAAATACCGAGACTTAATAAGTAAAAGTACCTCATTGTTACTACACATTTACCGTGTAGCAGGAACGGTCTAAGGGATGTTCAATTGACTCATTTATTCCTTGCAGTCGCTCTGGGGACTGGGTGCCCATTACATAGATCAGGAAACTAAGTCTTGGAGAGCTTGCAAAACTTGCTTGGGGTCACGTGCAGACTAAAATTGGCAGACCGAGGCCCACTGCTGCCTACCTCTTAATTGCCGTTTGAATTATAAAGCTGTTTTCCTTCATCAATCTAGGAGAGAGGGCTCAGAGCCCCAGTGCATTTTAATAGGCGGCTCCTTATAAGGGTGTGGGGCGAGGTCACTGAGGCCAGAGGTTCTCCTGGGTGGCCTCACCTTCTGGACAAACCTGAGGGGCCACCTGGTGCCTGTTTCCAGGGCCCTCAGGGCTTTGGGTGGAAGCCACTGGCTCCCCTTCCACTGGATGGGCCCCCGAGTCAGTCTCTGCCATGGCCTCGGGCCACTTCCGGGAGCAGGGAGCTGTTGAACCTAAATGGTATGTAATCAGAATGCTATATTTTGTCGAAAATAAGAATGTTAGTAGCAGGCTGGTTTCTGGCAAGTCAAACTGGGACTTTGAAATACATATTTTTCCCTGCTCTGCCCTAAACCTTCTAATTAGTGAGAATGCACATTGGCAGACATAAATCAAATGTCATCTTTCCTACAAACTTGTCCTAGGTATCGGAGTTGGTAACATTCCACGGTTGCTAAATGCAGGCTTGCAGGGTGAGCGTGTGCTTGTGTGTGAACCTGTGCACGTGTGTGTGTGAAAGAGAGCTCCGGAGGTGGAGCCCCACGTGTCAGCACCTGCACGGTCACTGCAGGGAAATAGATATATTTGCCGGATTGAAACATAGTTGGTAGAGGAAACGGCTTCATTTCCTTCACAGGGAGACCTCTCTGGGGTTCATAACCAGACCCTGACCCTGACCTCCACCACCAATGGGCTCCATTAATGGACTTGGTTTTTGAAGAGGCGATTTGTCTCAGGTCACTGGCCCTGGTGTGAGCTGAGTCCTCTCCTCACCGGTGTTGGGGCCAGCTCTGGGGTTTCGGTGCACTTTTGGGGTCGGGGTCAAGGATGTGGCCTTGGGGTCCCTGTCAGTTGGGTCCTTTCTGGTTCTGGGCTGTGTTGGCAGGGTTAGTGCTTTCTTGCCCGTGTGGACCAATGTCTACCACTTGGGTCCTTTGTACCCGGGGTGGTTTGTCGCAGATGATTTCCCACCAACCGGGTGGAGAAGCCTCTTTGTCAGGACAGGCATCCTCTGATTGGGAGACCGTGTGGCCCACAGAGCCCCCAGCCTCGGTGAACATCAGTCTTGTCCCCGAAAAGGGGAGCAGGGGCTGGGGCGGGAGGCGGGTGTGCGAGCCGGACGAGGGTCTGTGGTCTCTTCCCAGTCTCTGAGGGTGTGTCCTGGTCGGTTTTACCTTTGTGTTTTCTGCTTCACTTCACCTTCAGGCCAGGAGTTTTCAAAGTGGGTCCACCCGGGTCAAAACTAAAAGATGCTCCATCATCAGATATACCTGGGAAATCCCGGATCTGGGACATGAACGAGGTTTCCTTCCTCACTGCGGGACTTTTCAGAACCTGTAAAATGGCAGTTGCATGTGAGACTGAGTCCCCTTCTCCCTAGGCTGGCTTTATAGGTTGGGGGAAAAAAGGGTGACTACTGGTGTGTGAGCTGGGTTGTGCCCAAAGTGACATGGGATATCACCAGCACGGTTCTTCCCTGTCACCCTTGCTTTGGTGTGGCTTCTTCACAGTTGTCACCTCTGGGCCATGGTCTCCTCACTCTGCTGACTGTGCGGAGGGGCCCAGCGTCGTGCCTGAATCCAGGGTCAGAGTAAGCTCCAAGCCACTCGTGTCAAAAGACTTGGGGAGATCTTTCCCCTTTTACGTTCTGTGAGGCTGCTTCTTGGTTGCTTTTGGGGTTTATCCCCTGAGATAGATTTGGGTGACATGTGGCGTGGTGGGAGATGGTGCTGACAAAAGCCAGCTTAGGGTCCTTGCTTTACCTCTCGGCTCCGCCCATCAGCTCCACCTCTCGGCTCCGCCCATCGCACGGTGTGTGGCTTCGGTTGCTGGAGGGATGCCCCATCTCCAAGAAAAATAAAGAAATACAGAGCCTGGTGCTCCCTCGAGGCCAGGGGTGGCGGGCAGGGGGTGTTATGAGACTGAGTTGGGTTAAGGTAGAGGGTGAGCCAGCCCACAGCAGATGCCAATTCCTTCCTCTGCCCTCCCTCTAGGGGTCTGCTGCCCCGTGTTGGAGTTAGGTTGAGGGCTGCCTCAATCGAGAGGGGGTTTTGGGGGCTTGTGAGGTGGGAGGCTTAATGACCCCCCAACAGTCATCCGTGGATGTGTCCTGGGCTGGGGAGACCCCATGCGGGGTGGAGGGGTCATGGGCCAGGGTTGGGACCCTTATAGTGGCTCTTGGGGACAGTGGGCTACCCCAGCTGATGCTCAGGGGTCCCTCTGGCAGGCATGCGGTGGATCTGTGCCCCTGGACTTTCCCGAGTGGCCGAGGCCAGGCTCGTCCTCAGCTCTGGCTGGGACATCCGCCTGCCCGCCCCAGGGCACGGCCCCCCGCAATGGGGGTGGGGTGATCGTGGGGACCCATCTCCCTGTTTAATGAAAACCCTAGTTAATGAGACTGTGTCCTCTAAGCTTCTTTTGCTCTGAGGTGTCTGAAACTTGATTTTCTTTGTATCTTTTACAACTGATTTCTTCTTTCCTGCTCTACCCACCCCTCCCCAAACCTGCCCCTGTGGTTTCCTGTTCATCTGCTTCCCTGACCTTTGAAATATGGTCCCTGCTCAGGGAAACTTGCCTGGGCCTCAGGGTTAATTACCGTGTGTGTGTGTGTGTGTGTGTGTGAGAGAGAGAGAGAGAGAGAGAGAGAGAGAGAGAGAGAGAGAGAGAGAGAGAGAGTGAGTGAGTGACGGACAGCTGGGGGACGGCAGGAATGGGGCGACCCAGCTGGAGAAAGGGCTGGCTCTGAGCTGCACAGGTAGCTCAGGCCGGGAGCCCGTGGATGGAGGAGCAGGTGGGAGACACCAGGAGCCCGGCAGCTGCGAGGCAGGCCTGGAGGGCAGGGCGCTGACCCATGTGGCTGGGCTGCGACAGGGAAGGTGGGATGAGAGGTGGTGGCCTTGGTCCTGTGGCCAGTGATGTGCGTAGACCTTGGGAGAGCAGCTTGGTGAATCTCCACAGCTCATCTGCTTAGCCCAGGCAGAGATCTTCTTCTTCTTCTTTTTTTTAAAATATTTTATTTATTTCTGAGAGAGAGAGAGAGAGACACACAGCGTGAGCAGGAGAGGGTTAGAGAGAGAGGGAGACACAGAATCTGAAGCAGCTCCAGGCTGAGCTGTCAACACAGAGCCTGATGCGGGGCTCGAACCCACGAACTGTAAGATCATGACCTGAGCTGAAGTCGGACACTTAACCGACTGAGCAACCCAGGCGCCCCAAGAGTAGATCTTCTTCCACTGTTCCGGAAGATTCCTCGAGCTGTTTCCTAGCCTTCCCCCTGGCTGCCCTACCCAGGAGGCATCACTCAAGTTTTGTCCGTTCTGAATTCCCCGCCCTTGTGGTTGTAATAAAAGCTCTTTCTTTATATTCCAAGCAGCCTTGGTTTGGGAGTAGATAAACAGCCCTTTGTAAGGGGATGTAGGCTTATGCCAACCTTGGCCGTCTAGCTCTGGATGTGAAGCAAAATATGATATTTATTCATTATTTTTGTGCACACGTCAGCACACCCAATTGATGGATGGGTCATTCTCTGGATAGCACTGGAATGGGAAGGGCGGAAGGAGGGCCCTCTGCCAGGAGCCCTGCGTGCCAGGGCCAGCCTCGGAGGCGCACGTCCCCTTGGCCATCCCTGCCCAGAGCTGGGTAGTCTCTCGGAGGACCCGGCTTCCACCTGGGCTCAGTGTGGGACCAGGGAGGGCTCTCGGGTAGGAGCGGCTGCGGGCACGATGGTGGAGATGGTGGGCTCTCCTGGTCTCCCCCGGTGGGAGTGGGGGTACGCAGGGGAGGCAGGGGGGCCGTGACTGGTCAGGTGAGGAGGGAGCCGGGGGAGCAGAGCCGTTCCCCGAGCATTAGGAGATGTCACAGAGGAAGGTTCCCCTCCGGCTCAGCCCCTTCAGGCCGACAAGTTTGAGTTTGTAGAGCTTTTCCATAAAAGGCAGAACATCTGTTCAGTTAAAGGAAACCCAGCATTTTATTATTGCTGTAAATGTCAAGCCTCCCCAGGAGAACGTTGAGGCCACTGCGGAATGTGTCGCAGAATGGAGCCCATCTTCACCGGGTAGAAGCCGAACACGGAAGGTAAAACTGCGGCTGGGATTGTGGTGGTTGAGCCGCGAAGGGCCAGAGGCGTCCCTGGTGCCCAGGGATGGGGAGGGGGAGGGCGTGGTGCGGAGACATCCCCGGCTTCGAGGGGCTGCCCATGTAAAAGGGAGTTTGGGTATTTAAGATGATGCTGATTGAGAAGTCACCATGAGAAGCAGCGGTCGGATTTTGTAGAGGTTGGTGCTCATGGTAGAGCCACAGACTTTTCCATCCATTCTCACATCCCTGCCTTCCATGCTCAGCAATCCGGTGCATGATTCTTGCACTTGGAGGTGAGGGACCGAGTGTCGCTAAGCCCAGAGCTGGGGAGCTGAGTTCAGTTGCACCTTTGGGGACTGCACAGATTTCTCCTTGATCCCCCCGTCATTTTAGCCAGATCTGTGCTTTTTCCTGCATTTCCGCTTAGAGGGGAAATAGATCTTTCCTGCCTGGGGGTGGGGAGAGGCTTCCACATCTCCCTAAACATCCCCCAGCCACAGCCCCAGTGTCTTTGAAGTTTCATGCTTTATTATAACATTCAGGGGAATTCTGCGTTTCCTCTGTTAGAGTCATGCTAGTTTTATTATTTTCTAATTAAAAAAAATTTTTTAGTGTTTATTTTTGAGAGAGACAGAATGTGAGTGGGGGAGGGGCGGGGTGGGGGGGACACAGAATCTGAAGCAGCTCCAGGCTCTGCGCTGTCAGCACAGAACCCAGTGTAGGGCTCAAACTTATGGGCCGTGAGATCAGGACCTGAGCCCAAGTCGGATGCTCAACCAGCTAAGCCACCCAGACGCCCTAAATGATGGTTTGAACTTTAAAGTACCTAGGATTATGTCCAAGTAATAACGTGTAAGACAGTAAGGAAAAGTGATACGGTTTGACAGAAGGGCACTGAAAAAGACCTGAGGGGTCGGGTCAGGGGTAGGAAGACGGTATCCTGGAAATGTCACTTGCCACCACACCCATCTGTGGACTCAGTGCGATTACACAGGGTTCTGTTCTTCCTGTCCTCTCCCTGTGCACAGAGAGGAAGGGGGGTGGTGAGGGGGTGCTGGGTGCCTGGTGTCCGAGAAGCGAGCTGGGGTGCTGTGAGCAGTGGTGGGCGGCAGAGGCTGGGAGCCGTTGGGAGGTTTGTTGCGCTGGTTGCGTAGAGGAAAGAGATCGCCAGATGCAAACGCCAGGTTTGCACTTTGGAGAACGTACCCACGAACGCAGAAAGGGGAAAGGTTAGCAAATACCCCAAGGAATGTGTTCAGTTGTAGGGTGCACCCACACACGTGCATTTGTACCGCATACAACACGCAGAAGGAGAGACAGAGGTGGCTTTGGTGGGGGTGTGTACGGACAGACGATTCTCCGTATCCGTGGCGGTCCTGGCTGTAGCCCCCGCCAGTGCCGCGTTAGCACCGAACCATCAGTGCCGCAGACCCGGCATCTCCCTCTGCCGATCGGTACGTAGTCTGTTTCCATGGGCTTCTGTTTAAAGACGCCTCGCTCGGGGCGCCTGGGTGGCTTAGTCGGTTAAGCGTCCGACTTTCTCTTAGGTCATAATCTTGCAGTTTGTGGGTTCGAGCCCCGCGTCGGGCTCTGTGCTGACTGCCAGCTCAGAGCCTGGAGCCTGTTTCAGTCTGTGACTCCCTCTCTCTGACCCTCCCCTGCTCACTCTGTCTCTCTCTCTCTTAGAAATAAATAAAACATTTAAAAAAATAAAAATAAAAAAATAAAGACGCCTCGCTCAGCATCCGCTGCCGCTGAGCCAGCGCTGAGCACACGGCCGGCCGTGCTGTGAGTCACGCTGAAGGAAACCCGTCGAGCGCGTGTTTTGTCTGCAAGGCGCTAGACAGCACTTGAGCGCTAGGCCTGGGGGCCGTTTATAGCAGTGACGTCCCCAACAAAAAAGCACAGAAACGTGAACAGCGAGGCACAAAGTAGATGGTGGAAAGGGCGCTTTTGTACGATTTGGGAGTGGAAACAAGAAGGCAGAGCGAGAGCTTGAGCCTGTGTGCAGGTGACCCCAGAAACCCCCCAGTGACCTGGGGGGTGTGGGTATAATTCAGTGAGTGGCCAGACTCAGAGATGGGATGTGTGGGTCAAGCGGGTGGCCCACGCCCACTTTTTCTACCGCTGTCTCCCGATGGCCCTGAAGCTGGTGACTTCCGGGTGGCAGTGAGCACACCTCATGCCCAGGTATGGGCTTCTAAAAACAATTTTTTTTAAATGTTTATATTTGAGAGAGACAGAGAGGGTGAGTGTGAGCATGAGCGGGAGAGAGGCAGAGGGGGAGACAGGATCCAAAGTGCGGGGCTCGGACCCACGAGCCGTGAGATCACCACCTGAGCTGACGTCGGACGCTCAACCAGCTGAGCCCCCAGACACCCCTGGGTCTGGGCTTCTAAGTCCCACTGCCCCCGGAGGGGGCCAGGGCTCCTCAGAGGCGAGTCCAGCTACCATCTGGGCAGGGGAAGGGTACCTGTGCCTGGAGCATCTTGTTGAGCCAGAAAGTAAAGAAATCAATCCTCAAGGGGAAGAGGGGACATGGCAAGGGGACGCGAGAGCCAGCGTGAAGGGACCCTTGGTCTCTAAGTCTCAGGAAGCATGGGCACCTGAGTGGGTGGGACTCTTGGGTCTTAACCTGTTTAATGGGATAGGAATCAATGAGTCTAAACCGGCTTAAGTAAACGAATAGCCAGCATATTGTGGACATGCTTTAATGACTGCTCAACCTCTAAAATAAAAATCCTGGGGGCACCTAGGGGCTCAGTAGGTTAAGCGTCTGACTTCGGTTCAGGTCGTGATCTCACGGTTCGTGGGTTCGAGCCCCACATCGGGCTCTGTGCCGACAGCTCAGAGCTGGCTTCAGGTCCTCTGTCCCCCTCTCTCTGCCCCTCCCCCCACTCGTTCTCTCTCTCTCTCTCCCTCCCCCTCTCTCTGTTTCTCTCTCATCCCCTTCCCTGCTTACTTGCATGTTCTCTCTCTCTCTCAGAAATAAACATTAAACATTTTTTAAAATCCTGAATGAAGGCTGTAACTATAGTTCTAAGTCATCCTTTACCGTAGCTTATAACATTCTGTGCTGCTCCACCATCTGTTTTTATTTGTACTGTTAAGTTGTGTTAAATACACATCACATCGCACTGACCATCCTAACCATTTAGAAGCGCCCAGTCCAGTGGCATGAAGTGCATTCACGCCATTCTGTGGCCACCGCCCCCGCCCACCGCGATTTCCTCCCGAGGCCAGGCTCCCGCTCCCGCTGTGGACCTCACTGTGCTGGCAGCTAAGCTGTGATGTTTTTGCTTCTTCATGTCCTGAAAACTTGGAGATTGCATATAAAAGGTCCTCACAGAGACCGTGGGACTTGGTTGTAAATGTGTGCAGGGCTGCGGACGGGCGAGTCAGGAGGGGCTGGCTCTGCCCGGAGCTGGTGCAGGGCTGCGGAGGGGCGAGTCAGGAGGGGCTGGCTCTGCCCGGAGCTGGTGCAGGGCTGCGGAGGGGCGAGTCAGGAGGGGCTGGCTCTGCCCGGAGCTGGTGCAGGGCTGCGGAGGGGCGAGTCAGGAGGGGCTGGCTCTGCCCGGAGCTGGTGCAGGGCTGCGGAGGGGTGAGTCAGGAGGGGCTGGCTCTGCCCGGAGCTGGTGCAGGGCTGGGTGGGTGGACAGGAGACCCACGAGGGAAGGCAGAAGTGGACCCGTGAGTACCCAGAGGTGTGGCCTGAGTGTGGGAGAGGCGTGGGGGGCTGCCTGCCCCTGGGGCTGGGGTGTGCGAGAGGGCAGCCTCAACACCCAGCCGGACAAATTGCTAGAAGACACCCGGAGCCGTTAGGTGTTGGGGAAGCCGTGGTGAGTAAAATTAACTTAGTGCATAGATGTATCTTGGTATCAAGCTTAGGTGTGCTCGGCATTCACTAAGTCATCTTCATCCTTTCAGGGCTCTGGTCTCCCTTCCTCCAGGAAGCCCGCCAGGTGCAGCTGACAGCTCAGTGTCCTTCAGGCCCCAGGCACCTCTTAACCGTCGCCTTCACCTGCTGTTCTTCCTCTTGTAGGTTAACTATGCGTTTCCCACCCAGCCAGTCGCTAGGCTCCTTGAATGTGGGCCCACATAGTCTTCCTTCCCTGTGGGCTGGCGTGGGACAGAGGGTCGCCCGTGGCTGACAAATCCACAGCTTGTGTCCAGGCCTCGCCTGCTCCGCGACAAGCCGTGTAACGCTTGGTGAGGATCAATAAGACACGCACTACAGCCGTGGCCTGTTTGGCGGAGAGCGGGGGATTGGGTTACCTCGAGTGGCTTGTGTTTAGTGTAACCATGTGAACAGTATAAAATACAGGCTATTGCCACGGAAGCCCAGACATCTGCTATGAATTCTGTATATAAATAGTGGATGTGCTTACAGGGGGGAAGAGGGATGGGTGGTGCTGGCTTCTCAGACTCCTGGTCCTGCTGCGGTGGGGACTGGACTTTGCTCACGGGCCCTGGGACCCAAGGGGGGAGGGAGGAGGAGCTGCCTTTCGTCGGACGCCGGCCGAGCGTGCCGGGAACATCCGAGCACGTGCGGACAGCCGGGACGCCTGCTCCCGGACCCCTAGCCCCACGGAGGCGTGGAGAACACGCAGGGCTGTGAGGTGTCCTTGGGGCCGTGCCAAGAAGGGGTCGTGTAAATCCAGGGTCGCGGAAAGGCTCATCTGCGCCTGGTTCAACCAACTGGAAACCAGGACCAAGGAAGAATGTCGTGGGGGATTCAGTCGGCTTGGGGCGCCGTGGTAGCTTTTAACAGAGTAGATCTCGTTGCCTGCCTGTAAAGTTTTGCCCCAAATCTCAGGGCGAGAGGCCAGCACCACCCCCGCCCCGAGTCCGAATCCACGAATGTTCCTTTGGAACAGAGCTGGCTCGGTGCTGTCTCCTGAGCCCTTCAAGCATGCTGCTCCTGGGCCGAGCCTGTGCGTGAGTCGCCCTGGTCGAGCCTCCGGCCTCCAAAGTGGAGGTTCACTGCTCGCCCCCATTCCAGACCAGACCCTGCCGGCCGAGAGGGTCAGGTCTGAGCCGTGGGACGGCTCACCAGTCTGTGGCCCTTCCGAAAAACACATTTGCACAGATCGCTTTGCAGCAACGGAGGCGAAACTTAGGGTGAAAACGTGCAAAGGGTATTTACCCAGAGCCGCAGCAGGTCCGCTTCCCTGGTTCCCCGTTCCCGCCCCGCACTTTGCCACGTCTGCGGATCTCGCACGAATCAGGGCTTCAGTGAGGTGGTGTGTGTGTGTTTTCACTCAACGTGGTATCATACACATTCTCTGATGTTACTGCATCCATTTTCCTGTTACATTTGTGGCTGTGACTTTGCACTGATGGGACAGTCTGGCCGCTGCTGACGTCGCAGGTAGTCTGTTCATTTTTTATTGCACATAAAGCTGCTGCAAAGCGAATACTGCGACCGTGACCTTTGTCCTTCCTCTGGGTGCTCCTCGGGATGACTCCCTGACCGGCTGATCCCCGGGGAGAGGGCTTAGGTGGTTTTATGGTCCTCAATCCCACTTGTCGTGGTGTTTTCTGGAAGGGTTGGCCCGGGTGGCTGTGGCCACGGGGTGACAGCCTGGTTTTCACGGCGATGCTGGCGGCTTCTGGAGCACCGGCCCCTGCCCTCGGCCTGTCTTCCCTCCCCTCCTCTTCCTCTTACGTTACACTTTCATCCTGTGGTTACTTCTTCTCAATGCCCAGAAGCTCAGGCCACAAGCTCAACAGATCGTCCCTGAGCTGAGTGACCTGGGGCAGGTCAAGTGTCCTTCCCAGAGCTACAGTCATCTTACCGGGAGGGATAGGCAGCTAAGACCCCTGACCCCCAGGGGGCTGTGGGATCAGAGGGTCTTCGACACATAGGCATGCTGCCCTGCGGGAAGGAGCACATAGGAGCAGCATCTGCTCCTCGCACATGCTTCACCCCAGGACCTTTGCACTGGCTGCTCCCTCTGTGGTGATGCCTTCCCTCCGGCCCTCCCTCACCCCTTCATGTCTTTGTCCACTTGTTACTTTCTCAGGGGACTGCCTTGACCATCTTACGTGAAATGACAGCTCCCCTCCCAAAAAACCCTTTACCCTGCTCTGTTTTTCCCCAGCCATAGCACGGGTGTTTTAAGGTAGTAACCCTGCTGGTGTATCAAACAGCTGTCTGTTTCCCCGCTGTGATGTAGGACACGAGGGTGGGTTCTGCGTGTCCCAGAGGGCGCCACATGGCGCCCTGCCTCTGCTCTCTGGGCCAGCTCACTGTCCCCTCTTCGCCAGTCCTGGGCCCCTCCCCCACTCTTCCGCTCCACCTGGCCCCGCCCCTGGCTGCTGTGTGTCCTGACCCCCGGCGCCTCGCCACCTGTCTCCTGGTGGGGGGACCACGTGGCCCAGGGTCCCCCAGGCCCCGAGCAGGCCACCGGGAGAGCGATGCTGCCTACTCTTAGCTGCAGAAGTCCCCCACACTGCAGGTTCCCAGGTGATGGAGAGTGAGGCTGGTGCCTCTGGGGACTTGGCCTGAGTGTGCCATGCTTTCTAAACGTTCCAGAAGCAGGAGCGGCTCCTCCTGGAAAGGGCCTGCCCCCTGGGGCTGCGCCCGCCTGGGCTGCCCCCATGCTTGCCTGCCGCCCACCCACCCCTGGCTTCTCAGGGAGGCTCCTCTCCCGAGAGTCTCACTTCAGGAAAAGCACAAAAAATTGAACCTCCCCGCCCCCGTCTGTGGCCTTTGAAGGATACACCTGAACTGCCCAGAGTGTAAACCGTGGTGAAAATGTGGTCTTTCCAGTTTGGGGAGAAAGAACAGACAGCTAGGATTTTCTGTGCCTGGGGCAGCTTGCAGGAGCTCCCTCCCCTCCGGGCCCAGCGCCCACCCTCCCCCGCTGGGAGATCTCTGCTGGGGGGGGGGTTCTGGGTGCCTGGCTAACACTTGGGCAAGCGACCCCCCTGAGAAAGTGCCCCCCACGTTGGCACCTCCTCAGGGCACCTTCCGCCCTGGCTGGGGAGCAGGAGACAGTTGGTCCGTGGGGCCCTCCCCCGATACGCTCCCCACCTGGTGAGCCTCACCCGCTGCCCCTTGAATACCTGTGGCAACGGGGAGCTTGCTCCCTTCCGAGGCAGAGTCTGATTTATAGCAAGGGAAGTCAGCGGCTTCTCCCCGCGTGCTTCAGCAGGGGCTGATGGTGCTGGAGCCCAGTCCTCCCTGGTCGGGGGACGTCATGGGGCTTGGTGTCGGCACCATGCGCGGGTGCCGCTGTGTGTCTGCCGGGAGAAGGTCTGCTTATCAGGGAGCGTCGTCGCCCTCAGAAGGTTAAGAACTGCCGTGTGGAATTTCGACTCCACGTGCTCGGGCAGGTCACGCCTTTGCAGGATGAGTGGGGACGAGCCCGGGGACCTTGCCGCAGGGACTTCAGGCGCCTGGGCACCCTGAACCTCGTGGGCGGGACGGGATTGCTGGCGATCCTTGCTCTGGGTGGCCGGGAACGTTGCGATGGCAGTGAGTGCTCCAGGCGCGCCCTGTCACCCCGGGTGTGCCGTGGGGTGTCTTTGCCGTGGCTTTGCCCGCTGCCGCCCTTGTCCTCCAGATCCCACATGTGGCCCTGTTCCCAGGGAGGCCACCCCCCTGCCCGCCCCCGGGCCTCTCGTCTTGATGGATTCTTCCTCCTCTAGAGGCAATGGACTCTCCCCCTTCTCCCACCACGCTACGCGGCTGGCCAGCCCCGGCCCCTCGCGTGGCACCCAGCTGGTGGCCAGGCCTGTGGCGGGGGGCCGTCCCTCTTCCACTCTCCAGAGCCTCTAGCTGGGGGGTGCCCTACACCCTTCTGGACAGCGCCCCTCTTCCTCCCCCCGTCACGGGGCAGAGGTAACTCAGCCTCTCGAGGTTGGGGAGCTGTGGGGCACATGAAATGCTTTTATAGAGCAGCTGCTGGGGACTGCCAGGCAGGTGGGCACCCCTGGAGTGCAGGGTCCGCGGGGACCCTCGGCCCGTGGGGAACGTGTCCTGTAAGAAGCTGGGAAAACAGGAAAGCTTCCATTTTTCAATTATTAAAAACTTCCTGTTGAAGGAACCATACACAGAAAAATAATACAGTTTTTACAAACCGAATACACTTGATTAGTGTTCCAAAGCGCAGGGGCTGCTGAACTTGGCTGCATGGGCACTTCTCGAAGTCTTCTCTTCTTCCATAAAATGGGCGCGATGTCATCCCCAGTCCAGGCCGTGCACGGGGTCCCCAGACGGCTTCCTGGGGAGCCTGCAAAGGGCCATCAGCCCGCAATGACGGATGTGCTGCACTATCTGTTTGCACCTGCCTGGGGCAGAGAGGGGTGAGACTTGGGGACAGCTGTCCTTTGTGGCCATCTCCTCCTTGCGAGAGGCCAGGATGTAGTGCATCACCCCCCACCCCGTTTGATGTTTATAGCTTTCCTTCCTGCCTCAGAGCCGTAGACTGACGGCGCGCCGCCCGTGGCGGAGCCCCGTGAGGGGTCCTCACCTTGAGCCCTCCTGCGTCCCTGCGTGGCCTGCAGAGGCGTGGCCTGGGCTTGAGCGTGGCACTCGCTTTGGCAGCCTGGCCTCCATCCCAGCGGCACAGGGAGTCGGTGAAGGGGTTTGAGCTGAGGGGGTGGCATTCCAGAATGGGACCCCAAGGCCACAGTCCACGAGGGGCCTGAGCATGGACGGCGGGTCCAGGAGCTGTGCGGGCGGCCTCAGGCTCTGCCAGCCGGGACTGTGCCCTCACGTCCCCTCCCCTCGCGTCAGGCTGACGTGACTTCTCTGCAGCCTCTAGAGGCCCGGTGCAGCGTGGCCGTGGCCTCCTCGTGCGAGGTGAGGGCTTGGCAGGAAGAGTCGCCGTGGCCCGGGGGTGCCGGCCGGCCTCCGTGATTTCAGCCACAGCAGCACAGTTACTGGAGAAGCTTTGCGAAGGCCCCGGCCTGCCCAGGTGCCTTCCTGCGGTGCCTTGGGGGCGCGGAGGGAAGGAGCGGGGCTCTGGGGCGCGGCCGGGCGTGTGGTCAGGGTCCACAGCCCCCCCGCCCCGGGCTGCACGGCTCCTGGCTTGGTCAGCGGTCCTGACCGTTTGCTTCCCCCACCCCCCACCCCCCACCCCTGCAGCCTCGCCGCTCCTGCTGTTTGCCAACCGCCGGGACGTGCGGCTGGTGGATGCCGGCGGAGTCAAGCTGGAGTCCACCGTCGTGGTCAGCGGCCTGGAGGACGCGGCCGCCGTGGATTTCCAGTTCTCCAAGGGAGCCGTGTACTGGACGGACGTGAGCGAGGAGGCCATCAAGCAGATCTACCTGAACCAGACGGGGGCCGCCGTGCAGAACGTGGTCATTTCTGGCCTGGTGTCCCCCGACGGCCTGGCCTGCGACTGGGTCGGCAAGAAGCTGTACTGGACGGACTCGGAGACCAATCGCATCGAGGTGGCCAACCTCAACGGGACGTCCCGGAAGGTCCTCTTCTGGCAGGACCTCGACCAGCCACGGGCCATCGCCTTGGACCCCGCTCACGGGTAAACCCAGCTGCCTTCCTCCCTGGCGGGGCTCCGGGGGTCCTGGTTTCCCTCTTGAATTTCCTTGAGCCCCGGCCACCTTCTCCGGAGGAAACCTGACCCTCCTAACATGAGTTCGCCTCTCAGAGCTCGTCGAGAAGTATTTCCCCTTCGTATTCCATAGTTCGGTTTCCATCCTAAACCCGCCACGTCTGAGGCTCTGGAAGCGCTCGGCCGTGGATTCGTGTCACTAGGTGTCTGTGTCGTGTGTGTGACGGCATCCGAGAAGATGCAGGCAACCCAGCAGGTACAATCTGTACCGTTGACACCTTTCCAGCAGCATCGGCTGGAGGTGGTGTAGAAGGTGAAGGTCCTTGTCTGGAAAGGGAGCTTGCCAGGGCTTTGTTTCTCCGGCCTCTTCCGGAAGCCGCCTGCTCTCCTCTGCTTCCTGGGCCGGCTGGGCCCACTGGGCCCTGAGAAGCCTCAGGGCTGGGAGTTCTGGGTGGGCTTGTGTGACTGGGGGTGAAGCTCGGAACATGCCTGGATTTGGAGGCTGTGCTGGAGAGAGTGGGGAGGTGGCTGAGTGTCGCTGGGCAGCCCGGCCAGGCTCGTTCTAGACTTTTCCGAGCGGGAGGTGTGTGCTCCGTCACCCCTCCACCCTGAGTCCCCACCTCGCACACGCCCTCACCTGGGCGGCAGGTGCCTGTCTGTCCCAGCGGCCGACCTACCGCCGTGTGCGTCCACTTCTCTGTCGGTTCGTTGTTGTACGGGTGGCTCCCCGACACCTTGAACAGAAAGACAGTAGGTTCTGGTCCCAAAGCCACCGACTTGTTCTGGTCCCTGCCGTGCCCTCTCTGCCCTGAGGGTGACGCTGGCTGCACTGTGGCTGCCGTCGGGGTAGCTCGGGGGGCAGGCTGGGTGAAGGGGTGCTGCGGTGGCTGCGCGAACCTCCTCACAGCCGGGTGCTTGCCGTGCTGACTTGGGAGACTCCCCACACTGGCTCCCGGGTCAGCCGCACGCGCACCGGCGCGGGATGGGCTGGGGCTCACGGCCCCGATGTCTGACTCGCTGGGGTCAGGTCAGACAGGCCCCGAGCCTCCCCTCTTCCCCCGAGGAGTGCCCCAGTCCCAACGTCCTGGGGGGCCCAGCCTGACAGTGGCTTCCCTTAGGCCCCTCTGCCCCTCCCCACCCCCTCTGCAAGCAGGCCGAGCTGCCGGGGCCAGGCTGACCTTCCAGGACGTTCCCTGTTTCAGACCTCTTCCATACTGTGGTGTGGCTCCAGGACACTGCCTTTGAGGAGGTGACAGCTGGCATGGCCTAGTCTCCCTGGCTGAGAGGGGACGTTGTCAGTGATGGGAGACGCTGAGGGGTGCTGCCCTGAGGCCCTCATGCACTAGGGGGAGAAGACCATAAGTAGATCATATGTCTGGGGGGATGTGTGCCACAGAAGAGAATAAGGCAGGGCCCGAGGACGAAGAGAGTGAGGCGAGTGGCTTGTATGTCAGGGGCCTAGGAATGTCTGTTGAGCAGAAGCCTGAAGCAGATGAGAGAGAGAGAGAGCCGTGTGGCCATCCAGGGCACGAATATTGCAGGTAGCGAGAGCCGCCAGTGCAAAGGCCCTGAGGCAGCAGGAGGCCTGGCCTGTTTGAGGGGATACAGTGGAGTGAGGGGGAGAGGGGAGGACATGGAGAGGGTAAGGGACAGGCCCTATTTAGAGTGGAGGAGTCGCTGGGACTGACTCCCGTGTAAAGGGGTCTCTTTGGCTGTTGGAGCGAGGGTGGACTTCGGGGTGGGGGCAGGGGGCTCATTAGCACCCATCATTGTGATCTGGAGGTAGAGGGTGGAGGCTTAGATCAGGAAGCTGGGCTTTGGGTGAGCAGGGGCCAGATCTGGGATCTGTTTGGAAGGCAGACCATGCGGGGTTTGCTGGGACTTTGCATGTAGGTTAGAGAGGAAGACAAGGGGCAAGGGTGGTGTGCTGCCCTGTGCCTCCGTGTCCCCATCTGTGCAGGGTTTTGACCTGTTAGTGTCCTGCAGTTAGTGGCTTCAATACATGTTATTGTTGTGCTGAGGATGCCCCTCTCCCCACCCCAAATACGGTCTCCGTGTCAGTGCCTCCTCATGACCTTTCACCATCTTGGTGGGGAGGTGCTTGTGGCTCAGTTAGGAGGTGCCTGGCTGGGGGGTGCTTGGTGCGGAGGTGCTCTGTTGGGAGGTGCTTGTGCTCAGTTAGGAGGTGCTTGGTACCAAGTTGGGAGGTGCTTAGTGCCTGGTTGGGAGGTACTTGGCACTTGGTAGAAAGGTGCTCGGTTGGGAGGTACTTGATTGGGAGGTGCTGGGTGCTTGGTGGGGAGGTGTTTGGTTGGGAGGTGCTTGGTACCTTGTTGGGAGCTGTTTGAGAAGTGCTGGATGCTTGGTGGGGAGGTGCTCAGTTGGGAGGTGCTTGGTGGAAAGATGGTCAGTTGGAGGTGCTTGGTGTCTGGTTGGGAGGTGCTCGGCACTTGGTGGAAAGGTGCTCAGTTATGAGGTGCTTGGTGCCTCGTTGGGAGATGCTCGGCACTTGGTGGAAAGGTACTCAGTTGGGAGGTGCTTGGTGCTTGGTGGAAAGGTGCTTGGTTGGGAGGTGCTCGGTGCTTGGTGGAAAGGTGCCTGTTTGGGAGGTGCTTGGCGCTTGGTGGAAAGGTGCTTGGTTGGGAGGTGCTCGGCGCTTGGTGGAAAGGTGCTCGGTTGGGAGGTGCTTGGTGCCTGTTTGGGAGGTGCTTGGCGCTCGGTGGGGAGCAGTCTTCTCATGTTGACATCGGGCTGGCCTTGCCTGTAGCATCTCTGGGAGCCAGTCAGTGTCTGGCTCGGGCTTTTCCTGTGAAACGATGGAAGTCCTTTCCGATGTTGCCTCTGAATTCGCCCCCGGCCCTGGGGTGAAGTTGACCTTGGGGTCGACGCCCTGGGAAGGACTTCTGGGGCCCTGGCCTTCTCCCCCACACTTCTTTCCCCTGCGGCTACGGTTGGAGATGCCCGTTCTGTCCCCTTGGGCGCCGTGCCGCCCAGGACGGGAGGATCCGGGCCGGCAGCTCGATGCCCACAGTTAAGACACGGTGGGGCTGAGCCCTGGGGACAGAGCGGGGACGACGGGTCTCGTGCCCTGTCCTGGCCACAAGCACGAGCCGCTTTCCCCTCCCCTGCCCGTCGGAGCCTCTGCCGTTTCCTCGTGCCCTCCCGTGACGGGGTTCTTCCTCAGACGAGGGGTTCCCCACCCGGACCTCCTCACCAGGAAGGAGGTTCTCAGTCCGCCTCGGCGTGCACGTGGCCCCGACGCCGGGCTCGCACGGTTTCAGCAGCGCAGGTGGCAGAGTGCGGGCCTCCAGGCAGGGCAGGGGGCCGACCCCGGCGTCCCCGGGGCCGGGTGCCCACGGTCGCGGCAGAGCAGGCCCCGGGGAGGACCCTCCGGCTCTGAGCACCTGGAGCGGGGGCTGCACCAGCCCAGGCCTGCTCGGCCCACGGGGCCGCAGTGGCTCCTGGGTCTCGATTGAAAGCCAGGCTGAAACCCAGCCCCTTCTTTAACGTGCAAAATGGTCCTTCCCTAAAATAACACGCAGCCACGACCCACGACCGCGGCCAGCGTCTGCGCAGAGACGGGGCGGCCGTGCTCTCCTTCGAAGTTCATTGCCTGTCCTCTCCTCCCCCACCCCCCCGCCCGCCGTGGAATTTGGCCGTGGCAGCGTTCAAGGATTTTGCAGAAGCACATCCACGCCGGCTGCTCTCTGCTAACAGAGGGGCTCGCGGATTCCCCATTTAAGGAAACCAGCAGGGCCTCTGTGAGGAAACCCGGGGGAAGGAATGTGAATTATGCTCCTCCAGGAGGCCCTGAGTCTTCACATTTTCCGGCCTTTCTCGTCGGCCGCAGTGGAGCGTTCAGGAAGGGCATGAGTGCATTGCTCGCACTCTCCCGATGTCTTCTCGGCGGGGGGCGGGAAGGCCGGGCCCCCTCCGGGCTGCTGGGGGTGGGAAGAGCACGGCGGGGGGGGGTGGGGGGAGGCGTCAACACCAGGCTGACGGGAGGCTTTGCCGAGCTGGCCGACGGCACCTGCAGGCCTTGGGCTGCCGGGAAAAGCTCACCACCGTCCCGGGCCTGCTGGCACGGGGAGAGTCACGTGACGGCCTGGCCCTGGCCTCGCGGGTCGCTGTGCGGCGCTCCCAGGCCACTGACGTGTGACGTGGGGCAGGCCGGCCTTTTGGAGCCTCGGCTTTGCCATCTGCCCAGTGGGAGTAGTAGTTCCTGCTCACCCTGCGTCACTGAGTCTCCAGCTGCAGAGGAGAGAGTGCAGGAGGGGCCTTAGGGAGAGGTGTTCTAGGTGAAGGGTGCTCCGTTCTCCTCTGTCCCCACCGGGGCTGGAGGGCAGCGGTGCTTGGTGACAACGGCGGGTGTGGTGGCCCCTGTGAGCTCATTGTCGGTGACCCCGGCCCAACTCCTCCAGCAGACGCAAGTGGCACCGGCTCAGACATAACAGCCCTCTGGGAAGACCGCTCGCCTCACAGAGCGGGGGGCCCCCCAGGCACCCACACTTCCTGTGGCCGCAGAGCTGCCCCTGGCTCACAGCAGCGGCTCGGGGGTCGCTGGAAGTGGACGGGATCCAGCCGGTGCAGGAGCGGAGCCAAGGGCAGCGGGGGACTTGCCTGGTTGAGGAGAAGCAGCTGGAAGGGAAGGGTCTGTGGGCCTGGGACGGGGCGCGACCTCTCCCCCGTCTGGATCTGCGCTCCCCCCAGGCCCTCTCACAGATGGCACCAGGCGGGGGCACCCAGGAGCTCCCTGCCTCCCCCCGCTTGGCCCGCCCGGCGGACGGGCTGCTGGTGTTTAAAGCAGGGCTGCTGGTGTTTAAAGCAGTCGCTGAGACCGAGGGCTTGGGATTTGCTGATTGGCCGGGACGCACCTGCCCCCCACTGGGGGGAGGGCAGCGGGGACACCCCACCTCCCGGAGAGCCTCGCAGGCCTCCGGGGGGGAGCGCGGCTTCTCAAAGTGAAAGTGGACCTGCCACCCTTGCGTCCCGTGGCTCATCCACATCTGACCGGAACGTGGTGGGGTCACACGTCCTCCGGGCTGGTGTGGTTCCTGTCCACTGTCGCTATGAACCATGCACGCGGAGTGGTCACCCCACCCGCAGACCTGGGCACATTCTCTGGGTCCTGGTGGGCGTTGATCCTGTTGCCCCAGACGCCTGGTGTCACTGCATGAGGAGTCTTTAACGGGGGTGGTCTCTCGCGGATGTGAGGTGCCTGCCGCTCACTGCAAACCAGGGGACGTGGTGAAGTGGCCCAGGGCACCGCCCGCCCCGGGAAAGACCGCTGTTGGAGTTTCCATGCACACCCCCATGTGGGTTGTTTTTATAGACTTAATATTTTTTAAGCAATTTTAGGTTCACAGCAAAATTGAGGGGAAGGTGTAGAGATTGCCTACGTGCTCATGTATAGTCTGTGGTTTTGACAAAGATTTAAAAAAATTTTTTTTAATGTTTATTTTTGAGAGAGAGAGAGAGAGAGCGAGCGAGCAGGGGAGGGTCAGAGAGGGAGACACAGAATCAGAAGCAGCTCCAGGCTCCCAGCTGTCAGCACAGAGCCCGACGCGGGGCTCAAACCCAGGAACTATGAGATCGTGACCTGAGCCGAAGTCGGACGCTTAACCGACTGAGCCACCTGGGCACCCTGGGTTTTGACAAAGATTTGATGCCACGCTTCCACCAGCATAGTGTCCCTAGGAATAGTTTCACTGTCCCGCAAATCCTCTGTCTGGAGGCCCCTGAGTTTTTTGCCTTTTCCAGATGGTTGGAGCCCCACTGTGTGTAGGCTCTTCAGGTTGGCTGCTTTCGCTTACTAGTGCGCATTTTCGTTCCCTCCATGACTTTTCATGGCTTCACAGCTAATTTTTTAAAACTGTTAAATAATAGTCTATCTTACATGTTTTAATTGGCTTAAGAAGCTCATTTACAGGTGCCCCTGGGTGGCTCAGTTGGTTGGGTGTCCGATTTCAGTTCAGGTCATGATCTTGCGGTTTGTGGGTTCAAGCCCAGCATCCGGCTCCCTGCTGTTGGTGCAGAGCTGGTTTTGGATCCTCCGTCCCCTTCTCTCTCGGCCCCTCCCCCGCCTGTGCTTTCTCAAAAATAAATAAAACAGGGGCACCTGGGTGGCTTAGTCGGTTAAGTGTCCGACTTTCGCTTAGGCCATGATCTCACGGTTCGTGGGTTCGAGCCCCGCGTCGGGCTCTGTGCTGACTGCCAGCTCAGAGCCTGGAGCCTGTTTCAGAGTCTGTGTCTCCCTCTCCCTGACCCTCCCCTGCTCACGCTGTCTCTCTCTCTCTCTCCTAGAAATAAATAAAAATATTAAATAAATAAATAAATAAATAAAACATTAAAAAAAAAAAGTTCATTTACAGCATTTTTGTAGTGGCAAAAAATCAGAAGCAACTCAAACATCTGCTGTGGAGTCCTGTAAATAATTTACCATATTCTGTCATCACCAGAATGAGGTGGGGCCAGGGGCGCCTGGGTGGCTCAGGCTGTTAAGCGTCTAGCTTCAGCTCAGGTCATGACCTCATGGTTGTCAGTTCGAGCCCCGCATCGGGCTCTGTGCTGCCAGCTCAGAGCCTGGGGCCTACTTCAGATTCTGTGTCCCTCTCTCTCTGTCCCTCCTCTGGTCATGCTCTGTCTCTCTCAGAATTAAAAATAAAAAGAGAAAAAGGAGGAATTCTGTTAAAGGAGAGGGTACCCAGAATATATTGCTGCCTGAGAATGAGTTGGGAACACAGTATATTTTGATTACCCGACTTGGTTTAAAAATTAACGTATTACTAACTTTTTAGAAAACAAGTTGGAAGGGGCGCCTGGGTGGCTCAGTCAATTAAGTATCCGACTTCAGCTCAGGTCATGATCTCACAATTTGTGGGTTCGAGCCCCACATCGGGCTGTGTGCTGACAGCTCAGAGCCTGGAGCTGCTTCAGATTCTGTGCCTCCCTCTCTCAGCCCCTTCCTCTGTCTCTCTTTCTCTCTCTCTCTGTCTCAAAAATAAACGTTAAAAAAGAAGGAAAGAAAACAAGTTGGAAGCCATAATATCCCAGGCCGTAAGCACTGGTTATCTGTAACAAGTGCGATTTGAGGACAGATTTGGCCTGTGTTACACGTTTGCGGGTGCATCGGCAAGAAACAGACAAAAAAGCGGGTCTGTTGTAGCTGCCTCTGCTCGTGCCTGCCTCTTCCGTAGGTACATGTACTGGACAGACTGGGGAGAGACCCCGCGAATCGAGCGGGCGGGGATGGACGGCAGCACGCGGAAGGTCATTGTGGACTCGGACATTTACTGGCCCAACGGGCTCACCATCGACCTGGAGGAGCAGAAGCTGTACTGGGCCGACGCCAAGCTCAGTTTCATCCACCGCGCCAACCTGGACGGCTCCTTCCGGTGAGTGCCTGCCTGCGGGGGGGCCCCCGCCTCCCCTCTGCTCCCGGGCCAGTCCGGGCCAGCCGCTGCCCGCTGGACCCTTCTTACCTCAGACCTGTGGTCTCATAGCTGAAACTCTGGGGCCCGAGGAGTTCAGAACTTTCCAGAACCTCACGCGGTAACGGAGTGCCCACCACTCCCGTGCAGGGTCTGGGCGGCCCCTACCGTCTACCACGTGAATGTGTTCACGACACGACACAGAATGTTGCTTCTGGGTGGGGTCGAGAGGCTGTGACTCCGCCCACGTCCACACACAGGCTTTGCCACAGATCGAGTAGTAACCATCCTGCCGTTATCAGGGTTTGTTTGCATTTCAGGACTGCGGCGAAGGGAGCGTGGACCTCACGCCTCGGGGTCTGACAGGGCAGTGAGCGCTTGGCCGTGCCCCTTCCTGCCCCGACTTGTGTCCACTGCGCTCGCTGGTCCCCCCAGAGGGTTTTATGCATAGCCGTTGCTCCGTAAAATGGGCTAACACTCCCAAACTGGGCCACCTAAGTCAGCAAACAGGATTTTTTTGGGGTGGGCTGGGGGGCATCAGGAATTAGGAGTGGCTTAGCTGGGTGGTTCTGGCTCAGCGTGTGTCCTGAGGTTATTTATAGTCAGGCTCCCGGCTGGGGCTACGGTCATCCGAAGGCTCGACTGAGGACAGAGGCTCACTCTGTTGGCTGTCGACAGGAGGCCTCCGTTCTTCCACTGACCATGCCCAGCTGGTTTGAAACGCTCTACCCCGTTCTTTCTGCCAACACACACTGGCCTGAGGCCTGGCTTGGGACTTTGAAGGCGTGGCATCCTGGGGAGCCGTGGTTCTTGCGGAGCTGAGTGATGCTGGCCGCTGTGAAGGGGGAACTAGAGCTGGAAAGGCGGCCGGCTGGGGTGCCTGCCTGAGGGGTTATGACGGCAGACAGCATGGATGGGGAGGCCCTTAAGACATGATGGTGGTGGTGGTGGTGGTGACATGGTGACGTAGTGACGGTGGCTAACCCTTTCATAGCACTTGCTGTTCGCCAAGATATTTATCAGTTCATTTCATGCTCACACCAACCCTATGAAATGTTTGCTAGTATAACTGCCTGTTAGGATGTTGCACAGAGAGGCCTGTGAACTCACCCAGGGCCACACAGCTAGTCAGACTCCAGAGAAACTGGGCACTGGGGTACCTGGGTGGCTCAGTCAGTTGAGAAGTTGAGAGGCTGACTTCAACTCAGGTCATGTCAGCTGTGCTGATGGCTCAGAGCCTAGAACCTGCTTCGGATTCCGTGTTTCCATGTCTCTCTGTCCCTCCTTTGCTCGTTCTCTCTCTCTCTCTCTCTCTGTCTCAAAAATTAATAGGCGTTAAAGTAGTGACATCAAGAAACAAAAAGGAGGCATCGTTGGGTCAGATTAGGGGAGAATATGGGCGTGTGGCTTTCAGTTGCTCAGTATAACCTCGTAAATGTTTCTCTCTCTGAGGTGTGGGTGCCAGGGGCTGGGGTTGTGGTGGTGACCTGTCCCCTGCAGCCTCCTGCCACCAGGGAGCCTATCGTGGGGGAAGGTCATAAACCAGATAATCATACACGCTACCAGCTGTAAAGTTAGAAATCTGCTGCCAGTGTCCACGATCTCATTAAAAATAAGTTCTCGATTGCTGGGCTTTATAAATACATAGCAGAGAGGAGCTTCTTTTTTTCTTTTTTTAATGTGTCATTTTGGGGGTCAGAGAGCGAGGGAGACAGAGGATCCAAAGCAGGCTCTGCGCTGACAGCAGCGAGCCCAACACGGGGCTCAAACTCATGAACTGCAGGACCATGGCCTGAGCCAAAGTTGAATGCTTAACCGCCTGAGCCACCCAGGTGCCCCATCATTTTGATATCAAATTCATTACTGTGATAATATGAATCCTTGGCAATACAGGCACGTTTGTTTCAGTTCGTACTAAGCCGTTTGAACATCAGGGCAGGGCAGGCCTGTTGTCACCAGCTCGTCATCATCAGCTGTGGCTTCCTCCTTGCCACTTCGTTTTTCTTGCGGGCCACTGTCACCAGCCACTTTTCTAGAAACAGTTGGGAGGGCGCAGGTCACTGTCAGGGATGGCGGGAGGCCGGGACGGTCCTGGGGACCCCTGCCCCCGGTTGTCCTGCGTGACGTGACTGGGTCCACGGTGGCCGTGGGGTGTGCGTGAGCACGGGGAGTCTGCTCACGGTCCCTGCCCGCACCCCCACACCCCTGCACCCGCAGGCAGAAGGTGGTGGAGGGCAGCCTGACGCACCCCTTCGCCCTGACGCTCTCCGGGGACACTCTGTACTGGACGGACTGGCAGACGCGCTCCATCCACGCCTGTAACAAGAAGACGGGGGAGAAGAGGAAGGAGATCCTTAGCGCTCTCTACTCGCCCATGGATATTCAAGTGCTCAGCCCAGAGCGGCAGCCTTACTGTGAGTGGGGGGCCGGGTGTGGGAGGGGTGGCCGGCATCTTCCCTCTGCAGGAAGGCTGGGGCGCCTGCCTCAGAGCAGCGGAGAAGGGGAGGTGCTGGTGGAGGGGAGGGAGGTGTGTGCAGGGTGCAGGACCAGGCCGGGCGCAGCTGAGCGAGCCCCCTGCGGAGCGGGTGTGGGGGCTGCTTCAGGTGGGGCCCCCCCCAGCCCCCCGTCCTCTCGGAGGTGGCAGAGGGCCCCCGAGCAGGGTTGCTTCGGTTGCTTCGTTTTCAGGGTCCGACAGAAGTTACATAGTTATCGATCAGTCTGCTGTGAGTTGAGGCTCCCAGCCTGGGGCCCCCGTAGGGTGGTGGCAATGGTCCTCGATGGCGGAAAGCTTGGAACCCATGGGCTCAGGGCTCCTGTGACAGGCAGCTAGCAAGGTGACAGCCCTGGGCTCACGTCCTCCCTTGGTGACCAGGGTGCTCTAGAAGATTCCGGCTTTGAACTTCACCGTGGGGTCGAGGGGTGGCAGGTGTCAGCACCAGAGGGAAGGTGGGGCTCTCCGGGGCTGTCTTCTGGTGAGAGCATCAGGGTCCTTACTGCATCCGCATTTGGGGCAGCCCCCTGCACATGAGGCAGCGCTAGAGGGAGGAGAGGCACCCCCCACGTCTGCCCCAGTTGTCCGCGGTGGGGGGGCGCGGTTAATACTCCACATTTCACAGAACTGCGCCCCAGCCTGCCCTGGGCAGAGCGAAATGCTGGAAAATGCTGGAAGTATTTGTTCAGCTGCATTTCAGTCGTGGATGGGCTTGGGACCGTGAGAAGGGCTGTTCTTAGCCCCAGGCGTGGCCACCAAGCATTTGTGCAGGTCCCGTGGGGGCCAAGCACATCACAGAGATGCAACAGGCCTCTGCTCCGGGGTCCCCGATCCACCCTGCGTGGGCAGGTCCCGAGATCCTGGCCGGGGGTGGCCTTCCCAGAGGAGGCATCATCGAGGGGCCCCGAGGAACACGAGGGTTTCTTACTGCAGAAGGTTGGGAAGAGGAGCAGAGCAGGGGGGTGCCCCCGTGGAGTGGCACATGTGGATGAGAGTGGGGTTGAGGGCTCTGTTCTGGAACCTTCCCTCCCCTCACCCTGCCTTCCCCAGTCCACACGCGGTGTGCGGAGGACAATGGCGGCTGCTCCCACCTGTGCCTGCTGTCCCCGAGGGAGCCTTTCTACACGTGCGCCTGCCCCACCGGCGTCCAGCTTCAGGACAACGGCAAAACGTGCAAGGCAGGTGAGACAGGGGGAGCTGGCGGGGTGTGGGGGGCCGCTGGTGGGGGCGGCGGGGTAGGGGGGGCGGGGGCGGCAGCCACGCCACCAGCACCAGCCCCTTCCTGCCGCGAAGGTTTCACGTGCTCTGGGCTCTACATCCAGGGGCCCCCGGGTGGCCCAGCAGCTGGGACAGACGGTCAGACCTGGGCCCTGCTGCCCGATGGCACCTTGCGGGGCTCGGGACTCGGTCCGATCTGTCTGGCGCCCTGGCAGCAGGCCACCACCAAGCCGTGCTTGCAGCCGAGATGCTCGCAATGGCACTTGTGTGGGAGAACACCGTGAACCAGGGGGCGCCCCGCCCCCGACGGCTCCTTCCCGGCCCTCCCGGTGGGCGCTGCACGTCTGGGGCTGCCGGCCTCCCCACTGGCTTCGTCTCCTGCTTGTCTGCGCTTTCCCACGAGCATTTTCCACGTTGGTAGCGAGTGTCTGATGCGTTTTATCCTTACACCCCATTTCCATGGGGTCTTCGTGCCCTAATAACCTCCCTCCCCCTGGAAACTCAGGTTGCAGACACTTGCTCGGTGGAAAAAGTTTGGGGTGCACGAAGTTCAGTTGACTTCCCTTCGCCCCCCAAGTGTTTATTGGTTCTGCTTCCCCTTAATTTGCAGCACTTGCTGCTTCAAGGTCTCCGGCAGCGATCGTCACGCTCCTTCCTCTGGAGGCCGCCCGAGCCTCCTCATTTCCGGGCGTCAGGTTCAGAGTGTGCTGTGCTGGGAATGACGTGTGTCCAGGATGCAGACTGTCCCTGGGCATCCAGGGCCCAGCGCGGCCGGGTGGCACCGGAGTGGCCGGAGAGAGGCCGGCGAGAGACGTCAGGAAGCAGGCCGGCCCCGGGGCCGGTCGCACTTGGGGGGAAGGAAAGGGAGGCAGGGGGCTTCCCCGGGGACCTGCGGCCGGAGCTGAGGGAGTGTTACCAGGACTTGGGCACGGGTTTAAAACAGAGTTCATCCTGGCAGATCTGAAAAACGGGGAATGTACTAAGTTCCACGTATCCACAAGGAATGACCGCACGCCTGCCGTGTGCTGGGTGCAGAGAGTAAAGCAGTAAATGAGACCCCGCCCCCCCGCCTCCTGGTGTTAGAGGGAATGTTCCCGTAGGTAGCAGCGGGGGCGGCGGAGATCAAGGAGGCACGCGATTGGAGAAAGCTAGTTCAGGTTTGGACCAGGGTGATGCAGGACACCGAGGAAAGATTGAGCTAGAGAATGACGTCCTGAGGGCTGGGGCTGGGGCTGGGCTGCGGGTCCAGATGGAAGGTCGGAGAAGGTCCTTCAGGCTGAGACTTGAGGATGAACAAGAAGGAAGGGCACGGAACAGTGATAAGGAACAGCGTGTGCGGCAGCCCTGAGGCAAGAGCTAGGGGGCAGTGGGACTGACTGCAGGAGTTTGGTCTGTGCTGTCCCCCGGGGCCCCGAGTTCAAAAGAGCCCCGTGCTTGGTTTAATGCTCCATTGTTGCTGACGTGACATGCTTGATAATTGGGGGGCAAGGGGCCCCCGCGTTTGGTTAGCAGTGGCCCTGCACATTGTGTAGCCAGTCCTGCTTCGTGCGTAGAGAAGCTGAAGGGCCACCTGGGGACAGCCTTGGATGTTGGTGTCTGTCTCTCTCTGCTACTTTTCCGTGTGTGTCTGCATTTCACCCGTGGCACCACGGCATCGGCGACCACAGGAGGGGTGTGTGCTTCTCAGGCGTGAGTTGTCCAGTGAGCCGTCTTCCCCTGTTAGGCGTTTCCGTTTTGCGTTTTTGCTGTTTCCACGAGAGAGCCAGCCTGGGGCGTGGCCCCGGGGTCTGGGGATCTGACGCCGCTGCCGTTGATGGGTGACACTTACCTGAGCGCCGGACTGGGTGGGGAGGTGACCTCTGTTCTGCCCACATCTCTGGCCGGCCTGAAGCGGCTTGCGTGTGGACATTTGCGGGGGAGCCGGGAAGCGGGAGCGGACCCAACCCCCCAAAAGGCGCATCACGCCATAGTGCACGCTCAGGTGGGGAGTGTATATGAGCTGCTTCCGTTAAGGGGCCCCGTGAGGCAGGAGAGCCACGCATCAGAGTTCCGGGAGTGGAGTCTGGGGTCACAGAATCCCAGAGTCCTGGCCCAGTGCAGGTGCGCGGCTGGAGAAGCCTGGAGGCTACGCTGGGGCACAGATGGCTTTGGGTCATTGGGGGTGGACAGTGTCTGGGGACTTGTCAGTCTGCCTGTCTTCCTCACCCCCTAGCCAGGGAAGCTGGAGGCACACAGTGTTGTATTAATAGGTATCAGAGGTGCTGTGCTGGGCACCTGCTACATTGTAAGCAGCCACGTCCTTCATGATGCTGGGCCAGGGGGGAAGGGCAGGTCCTCTGGAGGCCTCGGTTTGCCTCCATCGTCCAAGGGCCCTCCCACCCCCAGGGAAGGGCTGGTTTCTTTTCCAGGCGGGAGAACAGGGACTTTCTGGTTCTCAGCCTTCCAGTAGCTGAGCTCTGGGGACCACTGCCTGGAGCCAAGCCCTTGGAGGGCCTTTGTGTTCTTTCTGCAAACATCTGCAGGAGGCGGGGTGCACAGGGCAGAGGATGGGAGGTGCCCTGGGGTGAGAGGGCTTCCTGGAGGAGGCTGCACAAGGGTGTGGGGTTCTGGAAGCTCTGGTGGAGAGCTGACACGAACTCGTGTGGGGTGGGCCTGGTGGATCAGCCGCAGGCCTGTCCCGGTTGGAGGTTGTTGGGTGGGGGCGGGGCGGGGGTGTGCGAGCCACGACTCCTGGCCTCCTTTGGGAAGAACGGCCAGCTGGGGGATTCAACCGCTCAGGGCTACCTTCCCCGGTCTTGTAAGGACTGTTCCCACCTCCGACTGTAAAGTTACTTCCCTAAATAACTCAGCTGGAGAGTGCCAAGCATGTGGACGAAAAATGGTTTTGTCATTTGGAGCGGGCAGTGTGGACGGCTGGGGGCATCTGCAGGGAGCGGCTCGGGGACCCTTATACTGAGGCTGTACCTTTCTGCTTTCGCTCTAGATGCCCTGAAGGGGACATCACGGGACAGGGAGGCTCCCCGAGGACCCAGAGGCATGGGCTGGGAGTCTTGCCATGCACGGGAGTGTGACCACTGGTTCCGTGTTTGATAAGCATGGCTCTCATGCCACGTGCTTCTCACTCGCAGACTGGCTGCTTCTGGGGGCTCTGTGGGGGCTCCTGCAGCCCCCGCCCTGGACCCACTCGAAGCGGAAGTGGGAGGCAGCTGGGGTGGGAAATGGCAAACGGGAGTTTTCTAAACATTTTAGTTTGAGTAGAGAAGAAATCCAGGGGCCGCTCAGAACATTTCAAGGGTTTGCCACCAAGATGGCTTTCTGGAAATTCGGGGTGGAGAGTTGGGGGGTGTCTGTCCATGTTTCTTAATCCACAGGGATCAGGGCACGAGCGAGGAACAGATTCTGTCTTCGGGGGGGATTCCTTGTGTGTGGGCGACAGATAAGGGGAGTCAGAGACTGGGCCCCGAGCGAGGATCGCGAGGGCTTCAGACTCCCCAGAACGCACCACCTGCACTGGCAAACTGGGTGTTAGGGTGCAGATCTGCCTCCAGGGGTTACTTCTTGCCGCAGAATGTGACGTTAAAGGAGAGCGTGTGGTTAGAAGCCTGTAATCCTACGCCCTGAGCACCAAGGGTGCTTTCTTTTTCTCGCCAGAGTCTTCCGGGGGCCCCGTCTGTGGGTGGGTGTAATTCTGCCTCCTGCTGGGTGCAGACTACACGTGGAATGTGGACTTTGATGGCTGCTCATGTGCGGGCTGGGCTGTAGGTGTGAGAATGGCCCGGAGATGGTAGCTGGGAACACGAGGGTAACGTGAAGACAGCGAAAGAAACGCTAAATCCGGCGGGATGTCACCCCTGGCAGTGGGGACCTGAGGGCAAGGTGGGCGAAAACCCGGTGCGGACACCTTGCTGGTGGAGGCCGGGTGCTGGCCGGAGGCTGCCCGCGCTCGGGAGAGGCCAGGGTGGCCGCTGGGGGGATGCGATGGCGGAGCGGCAAAGGATGCCCCGGGGTCCCCTGCGGGTCTCCTTCCTCTTGGCCCTGGACTCAGTGAGGTCCAGTGTCCCAGGGGGCGAATACTGAGGCTACAGCTGAGGGCGGTGCCTGTGGTCTGCAGTTGAGAGTCTGCCAAGGACTTCTGCAGTGGTGAGGAAATTCAGTCTTAGGGGGCCCCAGTCTCAGAGCAATTTCCAATTAGGGATCGCTTTCCATGCCCAGTTATTGTTTTAGGATACCTTCACTCACATCCCCACTGTGTGATCTTGGGAAAATGACTCAACCTCTCTGGGCTTTTCCTCACCTGTAAAAAGAGATGGTAATAGTACCTGATTCTGGGAGTTGTTGGGAGGAGGGCCTGGCTACCCAATAAATAAGAGTTGTACACGAACTTGAACTTGTAGCCAGGCAGGCATGTGGGCAGTCTAATTTGATGCCAGAAGAGCAATTCCTCCCTGAACGTTTGGAATCAGAAGTGGATGATGAGTCCGGCTGGTGCCACGAGGAGGTGGGAGGGGATGTACGGTGGGCGGGGAGCCCTCCTCGCACAGCAGATAGGAGACAGGCAGGAGAGCGAGGTGTGTATCCTGAGCGCACCAGGCTGCCCTCTCCAGGGATCAAGGCCAGCATCCGGCTGGGTGGGATTGGGGTCTGAGGCCGGGGGGCCTGGATGTGTCAGAATCACTCGGACCCTTATGTCACATCCAGGTTCCCCAGCCGATCATTCTCCAGGACAAGGGACGGGGGGTGGGGTGGGGGCGGGCGGAGGGCTGAGTCTGCACTCGACACGTGCCCAAGACAGGCTGATGTGCAGCAGTTGGGGAAAATCCGCACAGCCGGAAACATTTTAAGGCCTGTAGCCACCACGGCCTCAGGCGCGACCTGTGGATTCCTGGGCCTCTCACTCTGGGCGTCTGATTATGATGTTGTGGACTTGAGTCTGAAGAAACATCTGTGCTACGCAGGAGTCCTGTTTCCCTGATTTTGAGCAAATGAAAGCTAGCCCAGTGCTGGGAGTCGGTGCCTTCCCCGAAGCGGGGGGCTGAGATGGCAGCGCACTGGGGCCGGGGGTGATGCCCAGGGGCTGCAAGCTGTCCCTTGGAGCCATGGGGCGGGGCTGGTCACCTCCCAGCTGTGGCCTGTGGTGCTCTTTGCCTGTGAAATGGGGAGAGCAGGATGACTCGCGGGTCGGATGGGAGACAGCTCTCCACATCCGGGAGCCTGCACGTGGAGCCACACAGAAAGGACGGGAGGCCCAGGACACCCTTCCTCTGGGTCAACAGTGTCTTGTGTCCCGTGGCCCTGTGGGCGGGGTGACCGTCTCTCCTGAAGTTTGGCCCCGGTGGGGGTCCTATAGGTTCTGAGAGTAGGAAGGATGTCATAGCAAGACCGTCCCCCACTGCACCCCCCCTCTCGGTCCCAGCTCTGCTGTGGGCTTGGTGAGGCCCTGGGGCCTGAGCGACTCTTGTCCCGCGAGCCAGCAGAGGGGAGGACCTCTGGGCCGGGCTGCGATCCCACGCACCCCTCCCCAGCAGCCTGGCCGATGGAGGCGCCCAGCTGGCTTTGGTTTTCCCCATGTTTTTCCAATTATGTGGGACGGGCTAAAAACAGCAGCAGCGGGGGCCTATTCGGGAGTCACCACCGCCGTCCGAGGGAGCCAGTGGCGTCTGCACACATTCCCCATCTCCAGGGGCTTCTGGGCGCTGCGCGTTCCCGCTGGAGGCCCCGGTGACTTGGGCTGATAGATGACTTGCCGGGGCCGGGGCACGCGGCTTCAGTGCCCCGGGGTGGCCAGCCTGACCCAGAGCATTGTCCTGTGCTCTCCTCCGTGGCCTTTCCCGAGGATGCCGTGGCTGCAGGTCGGGGCGGGCGGGAGGCTCGGGCTGCATGATTTACGGGGCCGCCCGCTGCACCTCGCCAAGAAGTAGTTTTAACAGATGTTCGCAGGCCACGGAACTAAAGGACGAGGGGATGTGGCGAGCCGAGGTGGCGGGGGGCGGGGAGGAACAGAGGCGTCACTGTCGGGCCCGACGAGCAGACTGACAACTGGGGCGAGGTCTCAAAGCCCCTCACATCCATCCGTCTCCCCGGGTGGATTAGCCGAGGCTCAGGGCCGAGGAATAAGGGGCGCGTTTGTTCCCAGTCTGGCTGTCTTGTCACTTATCAGGGAAGTAGGTCAAAGGGAAAAGAAAGGAGGCCCTTGTGGCTGGGGCTGACGCCGCCTGGGCTGTGATTGGCGTTGGGTCTGCAAACAGAAGGCAGCTGCTGTTCTCAGCCATGGACCGTGAATTTTTAATAGCAAGAAAATCAGATCACACAGTTCCAGGAAATGGTGTGACAAGTCCAATCGCTAACTTTTTTTTTTTCTTCTGCGTTTTCTTTGGAAACGAAGGTATAAGTTGCAGACGATGAAATGTACACTTTCCAAGCGTCCACTCTGATTCGCTTTGGGAGTTGTGTGCATCTGCCTGACCACCACCCCAGTCCCCCAGTCCGGGTACAGAGCGTTTCCAGCACCCGGGACATCCCCAGGTGCCCTTTGCATTCACCCCCCAACCCCCCACGCCGCAGGGGCAGCTCTGTCCTGACTTCTATCACTGTGGATTAGTTTTGCCTGCCCAGGAACCTCCTAGAAACGGAACCACACAGCATGTGCCCTTTTGTGTCTGAGCCCGAAGGCTAACTTTACATCTAATAGAAGAGGGGAGCGTGCTGTATTCTTAGAAAACGGTCATCCTGGGGCTGGGGGATAAGACCAAACGGCGCCTCCCGGGTGTGGTTAGCTCGGCGGATGCCCTCGGTCCACCGAAGGGGGGCTGGATTGCCGTCGCTCCCCGCACTGGCCCTGTCCCCCCGCCATCTGTCTGACGTCCCCCTTGCTAGTGCAGCCCGAGTCCAGCTCCAGCCTGGCCCCAGGGCTCAGTCTGTGGAGTCAGGTTCTGGGCTTGCACGTCTGAGCCCTGGTGGGGCCCCCGGGCTGCTAGAGAAAGCGCTCCCCAGCCCCCCACCCCGCCCGCCAGCTGCCCCTCGTGCCCTCGGGCTTTTCGATGGCTGCAGGCCCTCTGTCTTGGTAACACTGACCGCGCCCTAGTGTCTCTACCTTCCCCAACTGCAAGTGCCCCGCGGGCGGTGACCCGACGGCCCGCACGTGCTGGGCTGACGCCAGGGCTCTGGCTCATCATCCGACAGAGGCCAGGAGGCTCTTCCTTGCCGTGTTGCCTCCTCTTCCAACCGAAATGAATAGTTTGGTGCCTTCCAACCCACTGTCTTGAGCACCTGCCTCTGCCTTTGCCAGCGCTGCACCTGCTGCCAGCAGCACCCTCCCCTGCGGCTCCTCACCTGACGTTCCCTCGGGTCTCCATTCAGGCAGCCCAAGTGCTGTGATCTGCTCCCACACCCACTTCGAGGGAGGAAGGGAGGTGGGGAGGGCTCGTGGCTTCCCTGGGACCGCCGTCCACCCCAGACAGTCAGACCCCGGACATTCAGCCCCTGGGACCACTGTCAGCCCCTGGACAGTCAGCCAGCCCCCGGGACCGCCGTCTGCCCCTGGACCGTCAGCCCCCGGACAATCAGCCCCTGGACAGTTAGCCCCCAGTCAGCCAGCCCCCGGGACCACCGTCAGTCCCCGGACAGTCAGCCCCTGGGACCACTGTCAGCCCCTGGACCATCAGCCCCGCACAATCAGCCCTGGACAGTCAGCTCCCAGTCAGGCCGTAGCCCCGACCGCCACTGCACAGTCCCTGGACAGTCAGCCCCTGGGACCGCCATCAGCCCCCAGACAGCTTCAGCCCCTTTCTGTGGACAAAGCCCCTGAATAGTCAGTCCCCAGGACAGTCAGCCCCTGGGACCGCCTCGCAGCCTCCCAGTCAGCCGCTGGGACCACCGTCAGCTCCTGGACAGTCAGCCCCCAGTCAGCCAGCCCCTGGGACCGCCGTCAGTCCCCGGACAGTCAGTCCCTGGGACCGCCATCAGCCCCCAGACAGTCAGCCCCTGGGACTGCCATTAGCCCCCAGACAGTCAGCCCAGGACAGTCAGCCCTGGATAGTCCCCAGGACAGTCAGCCCCTGGGACCGCCGTCAGCCCCTGGACAGTCAGGCCCCGGACAGTCAGGCCCTGGGACCACCGTCAGCCCCTGGACCGTCAGCCCCCAGTCAGCCAGCCCCCGGGACCACTGTCAGTCCCTGGACTGTCAGCTCTCAGACAGTCAGCCCCGGGACCACCGTCAGCTCCCGGACAGTCAGCCCCTGGGATCGTCAGCCCCCCGGGACCACCGTCAGCCCCTGGACAGTCAGCCCCCGGGACCGCTGTCAGTCCCTGGACAGTCAGTCCCTGGGACCGCTGTCAGCCCCCAGACAGTTAGCCCCGGACAGTCAGCCCCCGGACACTGCCCCCTAGTCAGCCAGCCACCGACCACTGTCAGCCCCCGGACCGCCAGCCCCCAGACAGTCAGCCCCTGGACAGTCAGCCCCTGGGACCACCGCCAGCCCCTGAACAGTCGGCCCCAGACAGTCAGGCCCCCCGGGACCGCTGTCAGCCCCGGACAGTCAGCCCCCTGTGACAGTCAGCCCCTGGACACTCAGCCCCCAGTCAGCCAGCCCCCAGGACCACCATCAGCTCCCAGACAGTCAGCCCCCCGGGACCACCGTCAGCCTCTGGACAGTCAGCCCCTGGACCGTCAACTCCCAGACAGTCAGCTCCCAGGACCACTGTCAGCCCCCGGACAGTCAGCCCCTGGGACCGTCAGCCCCCGGGACCACCGTCAGCTCCTGGACAGTCAGCCCCCGAGACCGTCGTCAGCCCCGGATGAACACTGCATCCACTGAGGGGTTTCTGTCGTGCTGGAGCCCATAACTGGGGGCTGTGCCAAGAACGACCTCCTCTTGTCCCTTCCTGCCACCCCTGGGGACGTGGTGTGGTGGGAACCAGGCCATGTGAGTCTGGCCTTGAGCCTGCGTGACATGGCTGTGACCTGAGGGGATGCAGGGTGTCTGCGTCCGTTGACCTGGGCGTATCAAACAAGATCGTGTTCCCCACGGTGCCTTATAAACTGTACGGTGCTGCGCACAAGCCATAGGAACCCCTGGAGCCCAATCACCTTTGAGCTAAAGCAGCAGCACTTTCTCACGGGCCAGCCCACCCCGTGCGTCCGGCCGGCGCTGCCCGGGCAGGTGGGCTGTAGCAGCGAGCGTGCGCCTCGGGGCCGCCGGGCACGCACGCTTCTGAGCGTTGTACTCTTCGGTGCCCTGTGTGAGCCAGGGGATGGAGGGCCGGCGGCCAGCCTGCTGCAGAAGTTTGGGCGGTCACGCTGCGGGTCCTCTGTCTCTCTCTCTCTGCCCCTCTCCCACTTGTGTGCGCGCGCGTGTGCTGTCTCTCTCTCTCAAAGATAAGCATTAAAAAAGAGTTCGGGTGGTCAGAGCTCGCTCAAGGCCACAGAAGGGACGAGGCGGGATTTGAACCTAATCACCTGCCCCGGGCCGTGGCTTAGGAGGCGTGGCCACCACCACCTCTGGGAGCCACAGGACAGGATGTTATGGGAGGGAGCAGGGCAAGGATTGCTTCAGGTGTTTTTGGAGCCCCTGCCGCAGACAGCTGCTCGGGCCCCAGGTTTCCAGTGGAGCCAGCGCCTGGCCGGCCGCTTCCCCTGTGGTCGCTCGGTGCGGCCTCCCGGGCCAGGGCTCCCGGCTGTGGTCTCAGTGCTTGTCCAACAGCTCACCCCAGGGGGCGGCCGAGAAACTCAGTCAATTGCTAAAACACAAAAATAAGTCGGCCGCCTCCCAGCCGTGAAGCTGTTTATGGCCTCAGAGCCTGTAGTGTGGACGGCGGCCTGTGCTGGGACCCGGTGCCGCCCACGCAAAGTCAGGGGTGGGGGCAGCGAGGGTTGCTGGGGCTGCTGGGGGTGGGCGGCTCCGCTCCCCGAGTCCAGCACGGGAAGACATGGGTGGAAAGAGCCGCCCTGGGGTGGGGTGGGGTGGGGTGAACCTGGGCAGGGGCCTGTCCTTTCTTGGAGGTGCCGGTTGGTTCTGTGGGTCCAGTCCGTGATGTCCACTATGCCTGCTGGGAGGGCCCGGTGGGGGGCAGGGCTTGGGGGGCCTGCACATCCCGGAGCTGTTGTGAAAGGAAAGGAAAGATCCTTCCCCACGTTGGGGCGCAGAGGGGATTAACTGAGAACCTTCCAGGTCTCTGCGCCGGTCGACCTGTTAGCGGGCTCTCCTCCTCCTGGGCTGGGGGCGGGGGAGGGGGGCTACAGGCCCTTTGTCCCAGCCCTTCTCCTGTCCTCCTTCCCTCCCACTCGGCTCAGATCCTGGAGGGCCAAAAACGTCACCCCCGTGTGGCGATTTCACCCCCACCCCCTGGTTGTCCCGTGAGGAAACCTTGTCCCGGAGTCCAGGCCCCTCCCCGGCAACCACGAGGCCTCTAAGTATGAGCCCCCCGCCCCCACGTTTTAAAGTCTTGGTTTTTTTTCTGGTTAAAAAGCAGCATTTTTGTTCACCGAGAATGGAAGACGTTCTGCAGAACAACGGAGAAAATAAAACCCCGTATTGTGGCCACGCAGAGGTAGCTGCTGCTTCCGTTTTCGCCGTTTCCTGCTCATCCGTTCTCCACAGTCACTCAGGTTGGGTTTGGACGATTTGTTCATCGCCTGCCGGCGGCGTCGGGGCTGAGCCCTCCCGCACCTCCGTCGGGCCTTCTTCAGGGCCTGGCCCCGCAGCGGCCCCGCGTGTAGTCGACATGCTCGCGCTGTGGGACGTTTAGGTTGTCCGCCGGCTTGGGTCTGCTGTTCCCGCGAGGCCACGGCGACCCTCGGCGACCAGGAATCCGCCACCAGGAATCCGCCTGCCTTTCCAGCAGCTGCTTTGGGCTGGGCCCTCAGAGGGGAAGCGGCGGGGTCAGAGGGTCCCCGAGCCACACTGCCGTCCAGGAAGCGCGCGCGCCGGGTACGGGCCTCCTGGAGGCGGTGGGGGCTGCTGTGGCTGCTCTGAGCAGGCGGCCCTTTCCGCCTCCCGCCCTCGAGGTTAACCCATTTCTCACCTTCGTTGCCTGTGTCTTTTTTTCTGTTAATTTGCCTTCACCTGTTTGTCGCTGGCGTCCGGGTGGTTTTCTGAGCAGCTTCTTTGCCTTTCGGTTGACTTAAAAAACAAATAGACTTTCTCTTGTACGGCAGTTCTGGGTTTACAGGAAAGTCAAGGGGAGGGTCCCGAGAGTCCCTGTGATGCGCCCTCCCGCCTTACGCGGCTTCAGCTGCTATCAGGACCAGCC
Organism: Proteles cristata cristata; assembly: GCA_017311185.1. NCBI lineage: Eukaryota > Metazoa > Chordata > Mammalia > Carnivora > Hyaenidae > Proteles > Proteles cristata. The sequence goes on along the minus strand of JAESUZ010002528.1, from coordinate 453,203 downwards.
GTCCATCTGACGCCGTGAAAGGCCGCATCCTTCTCACGCGATTCAGCAAATCCTGAGGGGCCGGGGAACCGGATGGCCCGGTGCCTGCTTTGTGTAGCCTTCGGGCACCACCGAAGGGTGGTTTTAACACCTTTTACACGGTGGGAAAGAAAATCACAAGAAGAATGTTTGGTGATGCGGGGAAATGAGAGGAAATTCAGATTTCAGTGTCCTCATGTGAAGTTTTGCCTGCGTGCCGTGAGTTGCGACGGCAGGGCTGGGTGGCTGTGACAGAGGCGGCCGCGGCCCACAGGGCCTAGAGCACTTACGTCTGGTGCTTTATAGAACACGGGGGCAGGCCCTCCTGGAGACTAGAAGGCAGATCGGGCCCAGCCCAGAGATAACCGCTGCGGACATTTGCGCGTGTTTCCTGCTGGGCTTTTGTTTCAGGGAGGTGTTTGTTTGTCCTGTGGCTGGACTCTCGCTGCGCGCACAGCAGGCTGTTTGCACGAGGCTTCCTCGCAGACAGTTGTGGGCTCGGAGCCGGCCCAGCGGCCTGCACAGGATGCTGGGCCGCCAAGCACCTGACCTCCCAGCTCAGCTCAGACTTGCCGGGGGTGTGCACGGGTCAGCCCCGTCCTGGCTGCAGAAACGGCCCGGCACGCTCCGGCCTCCACGCTGCTGCCCAAAGCACCCCTGCTTCCTGGAGTCCTCCCCCCTCCACCCCCGCCACCCTTCTGCCTGAACCCGCCTGTCCTTCCGTTGAACCTTCCCTCTCACCCTCTGCTCCCCACCTCTCGTGGGCTGAGTCATGTCCCCCCAAAAGCCCTCTTGGATCCCCAGGCCCTGCGAGTGTGACTTAACTCGGAAATAGGTATAACCACATGAAATGAGGTCACACTGGAGTAGGGCAGGCCCTCCATCCAGTGACTGTGGACCTTCTAAGAGGGAAGTTGAGGCAGAGGCACAGGGGAGGAGGCTGTGTGAAGACAGAGGCCGAGGTCAGAGTGGTAAAGCCACAGGCAAGGAGCAGCCGGGGCTTGCTGGCCACTGCCCGAAGCTGCGAGAGACCAGAAGTTTCCCCTGGAGCCTTCAGAGCGAGCGCGGCCCAGCCAGTGGCTGGGTTTTTCACTTCTGTCCTCCAGAATCGTGAAGGGCTCCGTTTCTGCTGGTAGGAGCCACCCGGTGCGCGGGGCGATGCTCCCGCAGCCCCCCTTCCCGCGTCTTGCCCCCTCTCTACAACCCCGGGCCTGGCACCGCGCCCCGGGATGGGGAGTGGCTTGGTCCACATGGAGGTTGGCAGGCAGAGATGGTGTTGAACTTGACGTGCCCGTGACGTTGGGCCAACCCTCGGGTCTGCTGTTTTGTGTGCAGAACAGCTGCTCTCAGGAAGGCCGGGCCCCAGCCTGGCCTGTGCCCCATGCCCCAGGCTTGGCCCCAAGACAGGGGCGCTGCCCTTCTTTCCTGCGTGCATGTGTGTGTGTGCGCGTGCAGAGAGGAAGGGGGGAGGTCAGGAGCCTGCCCGAAGGAGGCTCCGGGGACCGCTGCCCAGCCAGCGAGGGAAGGTTTCACTTTCCTTGGCAGCGCTGTGGGGCAGGCTCTTTGTTTAAACAACCCCGGAGAAAACCATTTGGCCAAACAGTTAGTTTCTAAACTAAAAGTTTAAACAAACTCCTACCCAGGATCCGAGTCTGGTCCCGGGGAGGGGGTGGGCTGCCCCCCGCCCGCCACGGCCCCAAGCGGCCCGAGGCCAGGACCTCACTGCAGACACCCTTGGAGGTCATCCGTGAGCAGCAGCCTCGGCCAGCGGCCGGCGGAGCCCAGCCCAGGCCGGCGGTCCCCCTCCGCAGCTGCCCACCGCCCGCCCTGTTTCAGGCAGCAGGGTGCTCCCCCTCCCCCCCATCTCTGCATTCTTCTAGACAGAGCTCAAGCAAAAACTTCAAAGGCTCTGCAGCCAGGGGTGTCAGACGCCCGCCCTTGGAGTCAATTATCGCCTACAGATTTATCTCAGCATTTAATTACTGCCTCAGCAACAGAGACTCAATTTTAAGGGATGCTGGTGATGGGGTTCCCTGGTGGTGGGGTGTGCTGGAGGAGGGCTGGGGCCGGGCACACTTCGCCGCTGATGGGTCTGGAATCTACGGCAAAGTCACGGCCACGTGGATCTGAGGTTCTTGGAGTTGAAGGCCAGAACCCCCTTTGGAGGCCCCTGAGCCCCCAGCCCTCCTTCCTAGTGCCCACGCACAGAGGGTCTTCCTCAGCGAACATCTCTGTCCTGTGAGCTCGGGAGCGCCTCGGGGACCGCATCGCGCATCTGTTCCATCCACCCCCACCCTCCCAGTGCCCGGTCCAGGTCTCCTGCAGAGATGCTGGTGGGGTGACCGAGCCAGCTGGGCGACGCATCTCAGGATCGAAGTGTTTGTGCGACCTTATTTTCCCACTTCCTGCTGCGTGCCCTTGAGTGAGGAGCTTAACCTCTCTGTGCATCCAGTTCCTCATCAGTAGAAAGGGGCACAGTCACACCTCCGGGATTGGTGTGATGATCATGCTGTTTTATGTTGTTTTATTTATTTATTAAAAAAAATTTTTTTAATGTTTATTTTTGAGGGGGAGAGAGAGAGACCGAATGTGAGTGGGGGAGGGGCAGAGAGGGAGACACAGAATCCGAAGCAGCTCCAGGCTCTGAGCTGTCAGGACAGAGCCCGATACGGGGCTTGAACCCATGAACTGCGAGATCATGGCCTGAGCCCCCCAGGCGCCCGAGGATCCTGCTGTTTTAGGCGATTGTGTCTGGAGGGTCTTGTGAACAGGGATGGGGGACAGGCTCAACCTGTGTTTGGGGACAGATGGTGGCAGATTAAGCCAGAGGCCTCCGTGGAGTTTGGTTTGTGGTCCCCTTGATGTCAGAGCTAGACAGGAACTCAGCCACCACCTGGTTGGGCTGATTTTTCAGTATCGACGAGGAGACCAAAGCCCAGAGAGGGTCAGGGACCTGCCCAGAGTCACGCAGTGCGAGCGGGGCCAGGAAGTTTCTGCCCTGCACTCTCCCTGCATGTCGTAGGATGTGAGCACCTGCTCTGGGCCTGGCTTTGGGGGCCTCAGAGAGCCAAGGGGACCATGACAGACTCCCGGTAAGCCCGTAGGTGCGGTGGCCACGCAGAGCGGCAGGCGGTGTGAGTGTGTGTGTGTCGTCAGCTCATCCATTGGGCTAGGGGAGGCAGGGGCAGCTTCCTGGAGGAGGAGGAGGTGTGTGACCTGAGCCTTGAAGGACTGGTCAGGTGTCAACAGAGCACATTGGGAATGGAGCCCAGGGGAAGACGATTTGTTGCAGTTCAGAATTCTCCTTCCCTCCCTCCAACACACACCAAATTGGGACCAAATCTGAGGTTAGGTCTTGGAGGTTTCCGCTGTTCTCAGACACTGGCGTGCCTTCTGAGCCCTGCCTGCCTCAGTTTCCCAGCTCTGGGCTCCTAAAGACGGTGCTGTCATGTATGCGCCCTCTAGTGGCGGAACCGGATTAGGCGTTCAGGGCCTTGGAGCAGGATGGCCGAGATCTTGAAGTGCAAGGCCGGGGACCCCAGAGGGGCTCTGCAAGGCACCGGGTCCCGAGGGCCCTGCCACTGTGGACTGGGTCCTGGGGGCTCTGGGTGCAGGGGGCCATGTGCTGTTTGAGGGCTGTGGCTTCACCAGGCAGCTGGCTGCAGAGAGGCGGGGCCCGGGGGCCTGAGTTCAGCGATAGATGTGCTCAGCCCACTCCGTCCCTGTCGCCATCCTGCTGCGTGACTTGAGGTGGGTCATTCCCCATTCTGGGCCTTTCATCAAACCAGGCAAGTGGCCCCAAAGTTCCATAAGTGGTGTCTGGGCCTAATCTTGGTTTTGTGGGTCCTTAGGACTAGAAAGGGCCAGAGTGGACGGGTGGACAGTGACCCAGCCCTGGGGGAGTGTCAGGGTCAGGGCTGCACCACGAGGCTGCATGTGCTGTTTCTCCTGGAAGTTGTGACACATCCCAGCAGGGAGGGTCCGGGACAGAGCTGAAATGTTAATACCACTGGGGCGGGGGGGGAGGGGTCAGAGGAAGATGGGGGTACCTGTCCCCAGGGTGTTCCCCTTGTCAGTGACATAGCCGGGCGGGAAGGGATCAGACTTTACAGTGTTGTGTATGGTTAGATCACACCTGAGGGCCTCAGGGAGGAAGTGGCGTCTGAGCTGAGCCGGGAAAGGTGAGCCTGTGGAAGGTGGGGCCCAGTCGTAGCTTTGAGAAGTATGGCCAACAGGTGCCGTCTGGAGCCCAGAGCCTGTGGGACTTGTATTTGGAACTGGTTTGTGGCCCGGAGAGGGGCTTGCAGGGGGGAAGGAGGGCCGAGTGTAAAGCAGCTCTCACACAGTGGCTGAAGCCAGGTGGCTGTGTGGCTTTCAGCTGGTTGCTTGACCTCTCTGTGGCTACGAGGTCTCATCTATGAGATGATGCAAACAGTGCTAGCCTCAGGGACCATGTAGGAGGACCTCGGCGAGTGTTACCTGGTGTCACATGCGTGGGAGCCCTGACCTCGGGGGCCTGGCTGAGCCCCTCCCCTGCCGTGCCCGCTGCAGGCCCCTTCCGCTGCCCCGCTGCAGGCCTCTCACCCACTGCCTGCGCACCCACAGGGGCTGAGGAGGTGCTGCTGCTGGCCCGGCGGACGGACCTGCGCAGGATCTCTCTGGACACGCCGGACTTCACCGACATCGTGCTGCAGGTCGATGACATCCGGCACGCCATCGCCATCGACTACGACCCACTCGAGGGCTACGTGTACTGGACGGACGACGAGGTGCGGGCCATCCGCAGGGCTTACCTGGATGGCTCTGGTGCCCAGACACTGGTCAACACAGAGATCAACGACCCAGATGGCATCGCGGTCGACTGGGTAGCCCGGAACCTCTACTGGACAGACACGGGCACCGACCGCATCGAGGTGACACGCCTCAACGGCACCTCCCGCAAGATCCTGGTGTCCGAGGACCTGGATGAGCCCCGGGCCATCGTGCTGCACCCCGTGATGGGGTAAGGCTGGGGGCGGGAGGGCCTCCCACCTGGCTGCGGCCAGAGCCAGGCTGACCGGAAGTGAGAGAGATGAGTGGTTCTGGAACTTTCTCCTGTGTCAGAATCCCCTGGAGGAGGGCTTATTTATTTATTTATTTATTTATTTATTTATTATTTATTTATTTTTATTTATTTCTAGGAGAGAGAGAGAGACAGCGTGAGCAGGGGGGGTCAGAGTCACGGACTGAGACAGGCTCCAGGCTCTGAGCTGGCAGTCAGCACAGAGCCCGACGTGGGGCCGAACCACGAACCGCGAGATCATGACCTAAGCGAAAGTCGGACGCTTAACCGACTAAGCCACCCAGGCGCCCTGAGGAGGGCTTATTTAAACGCAGGTGGCTGGCCCTCTGCCCAGACTTCTGATTCAGGACGGCCAGGGTGGGGCCTGAGAACTTGAATTTCTAAGAGACTCCTGGGTTCTACTCCTGCTGGTCCGGGGACGAGACTGAGAAGCTCTGACCCAGGCTGTTGTGTACGTGTGCAGAGGGCCCGGAGAGCTTGGGCAAGGCCTCTCTCCCTATGAAAGTCACCCTTCTCACCTGTAAAATGGAATGGTTCGCCAGGCTGATTTCTGGGCTCATAATGGTAACAGAAGCGATGGCCCTTACTTGCTACGTATGGGCCGGGAGAGGCCTCTTCTGAGCTCCTCACACACGCCGAGTCTTTCCCGCCCCCTCTCACCCTGAGAGGCAGGTACATTTGTACAGTAGAGGAGGCTAAAGCCCAGAGAGGGTAGGGGACTTGGCCCAGGTCACACAGCCAGGAGGCTGGGATTGGATCTGGCCTTGTGGCTCCAACTTTCCATTTTGGGATTCTGTGGAAACGGCTGGTCAGTCGATGTAGGAGCCTTTCTCATAACCTGAGCAGCTCAGGGTAGTGCCGCCCTTCCCGAGGGCTCACGACCAAGGACGTGAATGTGGCAGGATTGGGGGGTGGAGCCACGGCCGCGGCAGAGCCGCCTGCCCTCCGGGCGGGATGTCCTGGAGATGGCCCGGCGGAGCTAGAAGGACAGAAGGGAGGGGGCCCTGGGACCTGTCCTTCGCGGGGACTAGCGGAGCTGCACCAGTAGTGGCCGTGGTTACATGGCCGTGGCTGCCATCTGTGCGGCCCCCACCGGGTGTCGTCCTTCTGTCATTTCATCCCTTCCAGCCCGTGGGTCTCTCAGCAGGGCGTCCGAGCGGGGGCTGAGCCCGTGTCGTTTAAGCCCACGCGGGGGGCACCACCGTTCCCTAGGGAGCCCCTGGCCCGCACGCGCGGCTTGGCGCCTGTCTGTCCAGTTAGCCAGCGTCTCCTGAGCGCCTCCTGGGAGGGTGTTGTCCTTGGCCCTGGGGACGCAGCAGGGACAAGACAGACAGTGTTTTAAGGACGCGTTCTTCTTCTGCAGCCTTATGTACTGGACAGACTGGGGGGAGAACCCCAAAATCGAGTGCGCCAACCTGGACGGTCAAGAGCGGCATGTCCTGGTGAACACCTCCCTCGGCTGGCCCAACGGCTTGGCCCTGGACCTCCAGGAGGGGAAGCTGTACTGGGGAGATGCCAAGACAGACAAAATCGAGGTGAGTCGTGCCCTCTGCCCCCCGCCCCCGTGGGCGCTGGCTCGCTAAGCTGTTTAATGTGGGCTGTGCGGCCCGGCCCGGCCGCCCCGTGGCCCATCCCGCGTTCCAGGCGGGCCTCCGGTGGGCATCTGCGCTCTGCTGTTTGATCAAATATTGAAGAAAATAGCGCATCATGATGCATTTCTGACGTGGAAGGGTCTAAAACTATTTCCAATTGCGAAACCGTAGTAAAAAATGACACGCAGTGGAAGCTAGCGTGACCCTACCCTGAATCGGGTGACGCGTTCCCAGGCATTAAAATACCTTTTCTTTTACCGCGTGGACATCTCCCTGGGCAGCCCGCAGTCTTGTTCTGGGTGATTTTGTAAGTGGCGTCCTGTACGCGTTCTTTGGCAACTTGCTTTTTGCTCCTGGGTGTATTTTTTTGAGGTGCTGTGGGTGAAGCCCCCGATGTCCGTGCCTCCACGCGGCATGGGCGCCTCCCTCACTCGTAGTCGCCTCAGGATCACCACTGTCTGCATCTGGTCCCATCACTGCCTTGGGCAGCACCACCTGGGGTCACCTTCACCTGGGGTCACCTTCACCTGGGGTCACCTTTGCTCCCCTCATGCTTGCCGGGGGGACCCCGCCAGGCGTTTGCAGGAGGCGGGTGGGAGTGAGGACACCAATGTGTGTCCGTGTCGCAGGGTTTGAGCCACGCGTACGAGCAGGAACGTGAAAGGGGCTCGGGGCTGGCGGGTGCCTTTCCCGCACAAACGCAAGTAGCGGCAAAGTAGCTGTTTCCTGTTGGATTCCCTGCAAATCGTCATTTTTAAAGGGATTTTGCTGCTTCTTGAGCCTCTGAGCCTGAAGAAGAGGTTTCCGACGGGGTCGGCCAAGGGGGCTTCGTCTCTGTGGACCCCAGCCCCCCCGGGAGCGGGCCGGGGCTGCGTGCGTCCAGCTGCCACTGCCGGACACGTTAGAGGCGTCGCTGCGTTTGCTCCTGCGGCAGTGTGCTGGGGTTGTTAACTGCGGTAAAATAAACACGATGAGATGACGGTTTTCACGTCTTCAAAGTGTACCATTCAGTGGCGTCTAATACATTCACAGTGTTGTGTGGCCATCATCACTGTCTAGTTCCGGGACGTTTTCATCACCCAGGACCCCAGAGCCATTAAGCAGCCAGTCCCCGGCCCCCCCGGCCCCCCGCCCGCCCCTGGCACCCACGGATCTCCTGTCTGTCCCTGTGGAGCTGCCCGTCCTGGGCATTTCACGTGACCCGGATGTACGAGAGCCAGTCTGTGTGCCTGGCTTCCTCACGTCACACAGCGTTTCCCGGGCCCATCCGTGCAACGTGCCAGCCTGTCCCTCCTTTTTATGGCAAGTGATGTTCCGTTGTCAGGGCCACATGCCAGCCATCCCCTGCGGATGGACCTGTTTCCACCTTTTGGCTACTGTAATACTGTTAAGAGCCTTGCGTGCACATTTTTGTGTGAGCACCTGTTTTTCATACTTTTGGGTATGTGCTTCGTGGAGTTGCTGAGTCCCGTAGGAATTTTAGGTGTAACGTAGCGAGGAACCATCAGACTTCCACACGGTCTGCTCCGTTCTGCATTCTCATGCGCCGTGGACGTGTGTTCTGACGTCACCGTGGCCTCGCCGGCCCTGGCACTTGCTGTTTCCCAGTTGTACTATTGTAGCCACGCTGGTGGGTGCGCTGGGTGTCTCGTGGTTTCGATTTGCATCTCCCCGATGACAAGTGATGGTCGGTCAGTACCTTTGGTGTGTTTGGCCTACAATACTTTTTCAAGATATGTGGCCCAGTCCCCACCTGTGGATGAGAGACAGAGGTCCAGGGGTACGGTGCCTGGCTCTGGGTCATGGTGAGTAGGTTGTTTTATTTTATTTATTTTCATTCATCTTGGGGGAGAGCAGAGGAGGAGCAGAAAGGGGGAGAGGCAGAATCACAGGCGGGCTCCATGCTGTCGGTGAGGAGCCCGACACCGGGCTTGAGCTCACAACCCATGAGGTCATGACCTGAGCCGAGATCGAGAGTCAGCCTCGAGCGCCCCAGGCGCCCCTGGATTTCCGCTTTTAGAATCAATCCACAGACCTAAGATCCAAGCCCTAAGGCGGGTCAGGCCACCGTATGGAATATAAACGTCCCCTTGTAGAACGGACAGAAGCGCGAGGCTGGGGGGACGTGGGACACGGGTTCAGGGGTTGAGCAGCAGAGGAGCAGGAAACAGCCGGCATGGCAGAGGAGGAGGGCGGGCCTGGGGTTAGGGACGGAGCGGGGCGCACGGTGGCTACTTGGGCCGACCAGGAACGTGCACTGCAACCCCGTCACCTGTCGACACGGAGCTAATCCCCAGAAAACCCAAAGGCAGAGGCTGTGGAAGCAGAGGTATTTGGGAATCTTCCATCAGGCAAACCGGGAGCTTCTCTGAGGCTCGAGCTGGTAAGTGTTCTCAATCTCTATGGTCCGGGGTCCCTTTCTTTCCCTGCTCTGGCTCTGGTGACACACGCTTTGGGAATGACGGCCCTGACGGAGACCGTCGCTGCCGCCTCCCGCGTGCCCGGGCCGTGGGCCACTGACGTGCACGGACGCGAGTCTCTTCCTGCTCATGGCAAATGCCACCAGATGGGTTACAGGTGCAGTCGGGCTGTGGTGGCTTTTCAGTGTCTAGCATTTTTTTTTTTTTCCAGTGGTAAAATACCCCCGACCCAGAGGGGAACATTCTTGGAGGGGGCCATGTGTTCTCAGGGCTGGGCCACCCTGGTAAATATGACCAACAGATGATCCTTAGGGCAGACCTTGGGGTCAGGCCCCCAGGGTGGGCGCAGAAGGCCCCTGCGGGGGTCACCGAGGATTTTGAGGGCTCCAGGGGCAACGGCCGAGGGGTCGGGGGACAGGTTTACTTTTCGATGGTCAGGGGAGATGGAGACTGAGCCAGGACTGTGAAGGGGCCGAGCCAGACGCTTAAAGCAAGCGTCCGGGACTCGCTGTCCCCTGAGCTCTCTAACCAGTGCCTGCTCCGCCCTGTGCTTCTGTCTGTCAGCGCCGGGCCCGTGGCCCCGGCCTGGGGCCTCCCGCGGGCAGCTCCTTCATCCCAAGCGCCGTCCGAGCTCCCGTGCCCGGCTGCCCTCTGGTCCCCTCCCTCGGAGCCTGGAGTCCCTCCCGCCCTGTGCTGCGGCCTTGTGCGTGGGGACGACTCGCCTTCTCCTGCGCTTGGCCACGCGGTGTGGGATCTGCCTTTCCTCCTGGGTGCTGGTGGCCGCCTCTCCCGGCTGGAGGCCCCCTCACCCCCGGCTCACTTGTTTCAGGGGGGCCTTGTCTCCCAGAGCAGCTGGGACGTCTTGGATCCGGCTTGAGTTGGGGTCCCCCGCGCTGACCCCCCCAGCGGGGACTCAAGACGCACCGGGTCTGTGTCAGGAGTGCCTGCTCTGTCCCTGAACAGAATTCCCGTCACATCACAGTGCTGTCTGTCACGTCCCCGCCCCTCGGCGTGCACCTGTTCATTCCGCAGCGTCCGCCGGATGCCGCCTCGTGCTGGGACAGCAGCAAGGGGCAGAGCCATGCCCCGGGGGGGGGTGTCCCAGACGGGGGGGACAGACTCAGGGACAGCTGTGCAGCACGTGGGGGGCGGTCAGTGCTCCAGGGGACGCTGGGGAGAGGGTGTGCTGGGGGTGACAGTCAAGCTTCCCGGACGGCACCTCAGCTGCCTTTCTGGCCGCACGTGTTCTGACGCCCTGCCTTCTCCAGCTTATTGGTGCGGATTCTGGTGTCTTCTGTTTCTAGAACAGAGGGAGGAATTGTACCTGTTATCGGTGCTGAACTAGGCAAAGCATTTCTTTTTTTAAAACTTTTAAATGATTTTATTTATTTTTGAGAAAGAGATCAAGTGAGGAAGGGGCGGGTTCGGGGGAGACACAGAATCTGAGGCAGCTCCAGGCTCTGAGCTGTCAGCACAGAGCCCGACGCGGGGCTGGAACCCATGAACCGTGAGATCATGACCTGAGCCGAAGTCAGACGCTTCACCGACTGAGCCCCCCCGGGGGCCCCAAAATAGGCAAAGCATTTAAACTGCTGAACACACATACACGGCAGCCTCAGCCCTGCACACTCCGTGGTGTGTGTCCATGGATGGTGGTAACAGCTGTTAACTGAGTAAAACCGAGGACCAGTCTTGCTCCTTGGAAGCTGAGCTGTAAAGCTTCTTCCTCGGCCGCTTCCCTCTGGGCTGCTCTGACTTGAGGATGGAACAGACAGAGGCCTTGCGGGCCGACCCCTGGCCTGGGCTCTGCAGCCTGTCCCTGCCGGAGAAACGTCACCTGTCACCAGCGTGTGGCTTGCTGCGGACTTGCTGGGGGCGCCAGATCATCCGGGCTCTCGGGGGCCCTCTGCTGTCTCACTCCGGCTGGGACAGCGGGAGTTTGGGTCCCTTGCAGCAGACTTCTGCTGGCGGACATCTGGCATCGGGTAGGCTCTCAGACAGAGTACGCGGCGGGGCAGGCTGGCAGCCGGGCCGAGGGTAAATCCTGGACCGAGAAGTTAAAAATCTGCCCATCTTGCTGCTCCTGACGCTTCCTGAGTCGATGGAGGTGACTTCTGGCACAGCCAGAATAAACACACAGCGTGAGAGTGGCGGTTTTGGGGCCTGTTGGCTGTGTGACCCTCATCCCCAGGGAAGAAGTGAGAACATGGGACGTCTGGGCGACCCAGCCACATGCACGTGCCCGCAAGTGTGTGTCTAAGATCTTTTTTATTACGTGGAACGAAATAGCCTTGGCAATTTTAATTTAATTTTAATCTAATTTTAATTTGATATAATTTTAATTTAGCTGAGTGTGATAATTATTCCATCAGAAGACAAAAGTCTTGGGGCACCTGGGTGGCTCAGTCGGTTCAGCGTCCGACTTTGGCTCAGGTCATGAATTCACAGTTCGTGGGTTCAAGCCCTGCGTCGGGCTCTGTGCTTACAGCTCAGAGCCTGGAGCTGCTTCAGATTCTGTGTCTCCCTCTCTCTCTCTCTCTCCCTCCTCTGCTCCATCTCTGTCTCTTTCTCTCTCTCAAAAATAAACATAAAAAAATTTTTTTGTTAAAAAAGAAAACGTCTTTTTCCTTTAAATATGTGCTTTCAGAGGCTCCTGTCTCTTTGCACGGCTAAGTCAGTGGAAGTGGAGAATTCCGCGTAAAGAAATTGCAGCTCAGGTGGCTCTCCGGGGTCCACATTTTGTGGGCCTCCCCACAGACCTGTGTGGGGTCTGCCCCTCGGTGCTCGGCTGAGGGTGGCCCTTCTTGGGAGCGTGGAGGAGGCCAAGCACAGGAGGGTCAGAGAGAGCAAGCTTGGCCCCGGGTGCCTTTGGTATCTGCGTGATCGTTTTTGCCGTAACTTCCCAGAGGCATCTAGTTTCTTCTGAAAATCAAGGGCATAGGCACCTCTATTCTAGAGCAGGGGAAAACTACACCCTGTGGGCCAGATCGCCTGTTTTTGTCCTGTCCTCAAACTGAGAATGGCTTTTACACTTTTAAATGATTGGGAAAAAAAACCAAAAGTGGTATTTCGTGACTGGTGACAATGACATGAAATTCACATTTCAGTGTCCAGAGTTATTTTTGGTTTTTGCACCAACAATGTTCTCTCAGAACACAGCCACACTTTTCCTTTACAAACTCTCTCTGGTCATTCAAGGACCGTATGGCCACAGAGATGAAAATATTTATGATCCTTTGCAGGAAAAGGTTGCCAGTGCCCGACCTGGAGAATCTGTCTCCCGTGGGCTCCCCTGGCTCCAGCATTGCCGCGTGTTGATTCGATCCCGTTATTCCTGACGTCCGTGTGGACACGTTGGCCTCGCAGGAGTCCGATGGGCACGTGCTCTGTGTCTCATCTCCTCACCGTCAGCTCTGCTCAGGGCTCTAGGAAGTCTGGAGTTTTGAGACGTGGGTGCTCCCGGTAGACAGTCTCCTTTGGTGCTCTGGCTCCAGGGAAAGGCCCGTCCAGCAGAGTTAGCTTTTATGGATGGGCTGGATTTGCTCACGGTGTGCAGGAGAAAGTTGCCGTAAAAACTCACTTCGGGGTCGTTTATTTTTCTTAAGCATTAGAGTCCTGATGGAGAGCCTTCAGGGTGCTTCATGGGTTCTGCAGTCGGGGTGGAGGGTGATCGGGGTGGCGGAGGGGCTTCTCAGCGTGCGGAACCCTGCTCTCCCCTGGCGGTGGGCACAGCTGGGCAGCCGAGGAGGAGAGAGGAGAGGGGCTGGCAGCCGGCGCCATCACCCTTGCCTGCCCCATGTCTTCCGTGGGCCCATTTCCATTGTTCCTGAGCCAGGAAAAATGTACTCTGTTGCCCCATTCAATAGAACGTGTATTTATGTCTGGAATTCAGTTATTAAAGAAAATTGAGAAACTATGGAAATAGTGAAGGAAGAGAAAAAATCTCTTAAAAGTGGTATTGACGTTTTGGTATATTACAACTTGAGTAATGATTTTTTTCTAGATGTGGATGCTTCTCTTTGTGGCGTGACTGTACCGCGGGTGTGGACCACCGCTTCCCCAGACCTGGTTATTCCCGGTTGGGGAAGGAGGGAAACCAGAGGGGCCGGGAGTGGTGCCCAGAGATGGGCACAGAGATCAATACAACCCGGTGAGGCCAGCAGCTCCCCAGCTCATGGTCAAGGGCTTCATCCAGTCCAGTGTTCTCACCTGGGCTGTACATTGGACCCGCGTATGGGGAGCTGCGTTCAGGATCCTCACCGCGCTGGGCTTTCCGGTTCTGATTTTTTGCCTCAGCTCTGGGCCATTGTTCTTTCTTTGGTTAAGTTCCCTGGGTGTCAGGTGGAGAAGCTGAGGTCTACGGGGTGCAGGGACTTGCTGGGCCCGGCACAGAGCTGCCTACCCCTCCTGGGGGACCTGGCCGTTTTGTCCTGTGCCTGAGTTTGATGATCTGTCTTATGTTCCCACCGTCTGTAAAACAGAGGGTTTGTCACTTTCCTGACGAGCTGGAAATCTAATCTGGCTGCAGCAGGCCTGCTGGGATTTGACTTTCATTCATCATGTCTCTTTGATCCTGGCCTGCGCGCCGGAGAGTTCTGATGTGTGTTTTTAGCGAGCGTTCCTTTCAACGTGAACTTCCACAGGACCACCTGTCACCAGAATCCCCTCTTACCCCGGTCGTGTGCTTCATTCGGTTGGTTGAGGCGTTCTTACGTCTAAGGGTGGTTTTCTCCTCTGTGGCTTTTGTGGTCAGTGCTTTTAATCAGCACGGATTCTTCAAGGAAAAGATTCCGTTGGTTTTTTTTTTTTTTTAATGTTTTATTTATTTCTGGGGGGGGGCAGTGTGAGCAAGGGAGGGTCAGAGAGAGAGGGAGACACAGACTCTGAAATAGGCTGCAGGCTCTGAGCTGTCAGCACAGAGCCCGACGCGGGGCTCGAACCCATGAACCGTGAGATTGTGACCTGAGCCGAGGTCGGACGCTTAACCGACTGAGCCACCCAGGCGCCCCAAAAGATTCCGTTTTTGTACCTCAGAGCAAATGGCCGGTAGTGGGTCTGTGGATGGAAAGTGTCAGAGCTGCAGGCTCGGACTCAGGGCCAGAAGTGCCCTCAGAGTCCAGCTGGTCCTGACCAATCACAAACAGACGAGTCGAAGGCCTGCGGTCTGTTAGTCATCCAGGAATCGACTTGAAACTCGAGGCTGTGTAGAGAGTGTGATTCGCTGCCCGCCTGAGCTGCGTGCGGCGGACGCTGCCATCGGAGACCCACCCCTGGTAGCACGGGAAGGGAGAGTCGGCATCCGGGTAGGGGAGGCTGCGGGGAGAGCCCTGAGCCCGCTCCCCGTCACTCAGGGTGCCGTTGTCCGGCTGCGCCAGTGAGCGCGGCACCTGGCCGCGAGGTGCGGGCAGAGGGGAGCGTCTCAGGTCTTGTATTTCCGGCAGCTCAGGCCCGAGGCCATGTCACACCTGTCTGCCGTTCCGCAGGTGATCAACGTCGACGGGACACAGAGGCAGACGCTCCTGGAGGACAAGCTGCCGCACATTTTTGGGTTCACGCTGCTGGGGGACTTCATCTACTGGACTGACTGGCAGCGGCGCAGCATCGAGCGTGTGCACAAGGTCAAGGCCAGCCGAGACGTCATCATTGACCAGCTGCCCGACCTGATGGGGCTCAAGGCTGTGAACGTGGCCAAGGTTGTCGGTGAGTCGGCAGTCGGACACTCAACCAACTGAGCCCCCCAGGCACCCCACCCCCACCCTGCTTTTTGTTATTATTATTATTATTATTATTATTATTTTTGATGGGCCTGGGATATTGACTAGGTGGTGGTCGCAGGCATCACTGGCCATATTGTAACAATGGTTAGTGTTTGTTTTTTTTTTTAATTTTTTAAATGTTTTTTTTTATTTTTGAGAGAGAGAGAGACAGCATGAGCAGGGGAGGGTCAGAGAGAAGGAGACACAGAATCTGAAGACAGGATCCAGGCTCTGAGCTAGCTGTCAGCACAGAGCCGACGCGGGGTGTGAACCCACGAACCGTGAGATTATGACCTGAGCCGAAGTCAAATGCTTACCGACTGAGCCACCCAGGCGCCCCGATGGTTAGTGTTTGTTGAGTGCCTGCCATGTGCCAGGCTCAGTGCCCAGAGCTGCCCAATGCACTCAGCACGGTATTGCCCCACATGCGCCTGGGAAGGAGGAGGCATGGCCACACGGCCGAGAAGAGGCTGAGCTCAGCGCTCACCCTGGGTCTGCCTCACCTCATCGCTGGGTAGCCTGTGAACGTCGTCCAGTATGGCCGTGCTGGGCCCGCACTCGAACGCACACCTTTTGTCTGGAAGCCAGGGTGTGTGGAAAGTTCACTTAACGTGATGATTTGTTTATGAAAAGGATTCCAAAATTCCAAATACAGGTCAGTGGGCTGCACTGAAGAGAGTAGCGTCTGGGGGAAGGGCGGGGGGAGGGGCTCTGCACTTAGAACAGAGCCTGCACCTTGGTGGTGCTCAGCAGACCTCTGGGGGATGAGTGAACGAATGGCCAGAGAGGATCCGGTACGTGCCCTCATGTAGCGCACAGTCTAGTGGGTGAGACACTCAGTTCCGTAGCCAGGCGGCAGCCGGAGCTGGGATGTTAGGGAGGCCTGGCCGGGAAGCACAGGGAGGTCACTTGAGCTTGGAATTTGGGGTGTGGGGGAGGTAAGGTTTGCCTGGCGGAGGGGCAGCTGAGCAACGGCCTGGCGGTGAGGCGGTGTGGGCGCCTCTGTGTCCCTGGGGTGGGCCTTACGCCTGTCCAGCGACCCACACTCCTGGTGAAGAGATGATGGGACCAATACACTTAGTTTTAAACCGTGTTGATTGGGGCGCCTGGGGGGCTCCGTCAGTTGAGTGTCCGACTTCAGCTCAGGTCATGATCTCGCAGCTCGTGAGTTCGGGCCCTGTGTCGGGCTCTGTGCTGACAGCTCGGAGCCTGGAGCCTGCTTTGGATTCTCTGTGTCTCCCCCTTGCTCTCTGCCCTTCCCCTCCTCCTGCTCTGCCTTTCTCTCTCAAAAATAAATAATAAACACTAAAGAAAAAACACGTTGATTATCCACTGTGGATGGTGAGACCCACCTGTGAGTGATCGTTTAAAACAAAAAAAAGCCCAACAGCTAAGAAAAAAGATGAGTCCGTGGGATACAACTTAAAGCTGAGAACCTGGCTTCGTCTCTCTCTCATCTGAGGTTTACTGAGAGAGATGGAGGAAGGGTTCTTTTATTTTAGTTGAAATACTTAACACTAAATTACAGCCAACGTTAGCAGCAGCTCAGCAGGTGAGACGGACAGGCGGCCAGAAATCAGTGAGCGCGCCAAGGGCTGGCCGCTTTCGTGAACAAGAGGCCCTTTGGCCGTCTGGGGAACTCAGAATTTGTGAGGCTGCAGAGTACTGGTGAATTGGGGGGCGGGGGCTGTCCGGGGGTCGACCCGGTCTGTAGGCCAGGAGTCCAGGCCCGGGGAAGGGAGACCTGTCCCCTCATGTGGCATTCTGCCATCCGCGCTGCTTCCTGTGTCACCTGCCTGGTCTCTGGGCTTCCGTTTCCGTGCCCGAAAAACAGGGGTGAGAATGGCCCCTTCCTCCCAGGCTGCTGGGCAGACGGAGTGAGTGTGTACCCACCAGGTTGCCGGGCATGCCCTTCCCCGGACGGGGTCTGTCATCCCCATCTGGTGTCCCCCTTTGACATCTGGCGGAGATGAAGCCACGCTTGGCGGCCGGTCGGTGTGCCTCCCCTTCGGGGCTGCCGAGGCTGAGCGCTGCCGTGCTCGCTTCCAGGAAGCAACCCGTGCGCGGACAAGAACGGGGGCTGCAGCCACCTGTGTTTCTTCACGCCCCGCGCCACCAAGTGCGGCTGCCCCATCGGCCTGGAGCTGCTGAGCGACATGAAGACCTGCATCGTGCCCGAAGCCTTCCTGGTGTTCACCAGCAGGGCCGCCATCCACAGGATCTCCCTGGAGACCAACAACAACGACGTGGCCATCCCGCTCACGGGCGTCAAGGAGGCCTCCGCGCTGGACTTCGATGTGTCCAACAATCACATCTACTGGACAGACGTCAGCCTGAAGGTACAGCCTGTGGGGCGTCCAACAGGCACAGCTTTGTCCTGCGGCGCTGCCCCAAAGGTCTTCCGTTCTGTTTTAAAGACCTGTGATGTTTGTGGGACTTGATCTAGGGAGCTGTTTTATTGATCTGTTGTTATTTGTAAATATTTATTTCTGAGAGAGAGCACACACAAGCTGGGGAGGGGCAGAGAGGGAGGGAGACCGGGGACCCAAGCAGGCTCCGAGCTGTCCACACAGAGCCTGACGCAGGGCTCGAACTCACGAACCTCTAGATCATGACCTGAGCCAAAGTCGGACGCTTGACTGAGCCACCTGGGCACTCCAGCAAACGTTTTTGTTTGTTTGTTTCTTTTTTTTTTACATTTATTCATTTTTGAGTCAGAGAGAGCATGAGCTGGGGAGGGGCAGAGAGAGAGGGAGACACAGAATCTGAAGCAGGGTCCAGGCTCCGAGCTGTCAGCACAGAGCTCGACGTGGGCAAGATCATGACCTGAGCCAAAGTCGGATGCTTAAAACCGACTGAGCCACCCAGGCGCCCCTGGACTCCTATTTTTTTAAAATAAAGTTTTATCGGAACATGGCGATGCCCGTTTGTTTATGGGTTGTCCGCACCTGCATTTGTGCCTCTGGGGTGCGTAGTTGCAACAGCTCTGTGTGGCCCCTGGCACCTAAATATTCACTATCTGCCCTTTTACAGAGAAGCTTGCCGACCCCTTTCGGAAGTATCGGACAACACAGCTTGGTCACTGATCTCTTATTCTCCCCTTTATACAACAAATCTCTTTTTTTTTTTTTTTTTTTGATGTTTTTATTTATTTATAGGAGAGAGAGAGAGACAGCGTGAGCAGGGGAGGGTCAGAGAGAGAGGGAGTCACAGACTGAAACAGGCTCCAGGCTCTGAGCTGGCAGTCAGCACAGAGCCCGACGCGGGGCTCGAACTCACGAACCGCGAGATCATGACCTGAGCGAAAGTCAGACGCTTAACCGACTGAGCCACCCGGGCGCCCCTATACAACAAATCTCTTAAAGATGCCCCTGATTCTAAAATTCACAGGAGCTCCTTGGAGAAAGAGGGATGTACACAGAAAAGTATAAAGAAGAAAATAAGTCACTCAGGACCCCCCCACCCTCCCCACTCCGTCCTCACCTGACATTTTGACATAGTTTCCTCCGAGTTGTTCCCTGTGTTTCTCACGATCACCAGCATTTGCTCTAGAGAATTCTGTAACCTGTTTTTTTTTTTAACTTGACATTCTAGGAGGTGATTGATGAACTGTGGGGAAGTCTTTAACACAACTCCGTAGATGCGTGAAATATTCCCTAGTTACGTAGCCGTTCCCTTATCTTAAATGGTGTGGCTTCCAGTTTCCCCACCGCAGCCCGTACCACGGTCCCCAGCACCCCTGTGCGCAGAACTTGCGTCTGTTTCGGTGCCTCCTCATCTTTTGCGTTTTTATCAGTTCCTCCGGACAAAATTTCATGAGGAAGCTGCCCGGAGAAAAGGGCGTGTCTCTTAAAATATACGTATAAAATGTAAATATTTAAATAGCGCCAGATCATTCTTTTTTTCTAAAAAAGAGTTGTATCTGGCTGAGTTTCACACGTTTACTTGAAAGCTGTCGGCTGTTGACAGCCCGGTCCCCGAGGCGGCCAGTAAGCCGCTCGAGGCGGCCGGGCGTCTCGCGGCGAGAGGTCTGCAGAGACCGGTCCCTAACCCGTGGCCCTTACCTCCTCCTCCGCGGCTCCCAGACCATCAGCCGCGCCTTCATGAACGGGAGCTCCGTGGAGCATGTGATCGAGTTTGGCCTCGACTACCCGGAGGGCATGGCCGTCGACTGGATGGGCAAGAACCTGTACTGGGCAGACACCGGGACCAACAGGATCGAAGTGGCCCGGTTGGACGGGCAGTTCCGGCAGGTCCTTGTGTGGAGGGACCTGGACAACCCCCGCTCGCTGGCCCTGGACCCCACCAAAGGGTGAGAGCCGTCTGTGTCCTTCGTGTACGTCTCTGTGCCCTCCTCGTTCTGTCCAGCCAGCGGGGGTGACCCGAGGGGCGTGGCTGCCGAGGGGGGTGACCCGAGGGGGTGGCTGCCGGGGAGGGGTGACCCAAGGGGCGTGGCTGCCCGGCGGGGGTGACCGAGGGGCGTGGCTGCCCCGGGGGGGGGGTGGTGACCCGAGGGGCGTGGCTGCCCAGTGGGCGCTCTGTGGTTAGAGGGTCTGGCCCCCGCCAGCTTTGAGGTGCCCGGCGCTGGTAGGCCCCTTGGAGGGAGCTAGTTTATCTCACAGAGAGGAAACTGAGGCCGAAGACAGGAGTGGCGGGTGCGGCGCCGGACACCTTCATGTGAGCTGTCTCAGCACAGCGTCCGGGGGCCTTCGAGGGGCAAGTGTCTTTGTCCCTGATTTTACAGATAGGGACACTGAGGCTCAGAGAAGCTAGTGACTTACTGAAGGTCCCACAGCCGTCTCAGAGCCGGCTTTGAAGTGCTTGGACTCCAGCCTGGGGGCCCTGCCCTGGGCACTGGGGCCCCGGGGCCAGGGTCGCGTCTCCCTCTGCACCAGGGTCTTCTGTGCTGCGGACACAGGGCTCCCCCCCAAAGCATCAGCGATGTGCTTGGCGCACCCCAAACCCTGCGTGTCAGGCGCTCTGTTAGGGATGGAGAGATTTCAGGACGACAGCGCGGACAGAGCGATAGGCCCGGGTGTTAGCAGAAGGGCAGGTAACACTCACACGGGCCCGGAGTGGGCTTCCTTCTGTGCAGCTGCTGCGGAAGAAGGAAGGAAGGAGGGCCCCCCGGGGGCAGGTGGGCTCAGTGTGGACCCCAGCCCTGCAGCACCTGAGGCCCCAGGTCCTTGTCTCCGGCCCTCGTTGAGTAAGGGGACCCTGTGTCCTGATTTGCCCACGTCCAGCCCAGCTTCCCGTCACCATGGTGTCCTGTCCAGCTCAATTTGCATTTGTCTCTGCCACAAATGCAGAGTGTCCCAGCCTGGATGTTCTGTTACCAGGTCACCCCACCTGTGCCCCCAGTTTGTGTCTGTAAACAGGTGCATTTGCACTTACCCCTGCAGGTGGCGCTGCCGTGGGAATTCTGGAGGCAGCTGGTGGCCGCATCAGGAGGGACGCTATGGTCGGGGGCAGCGGTGGGGGGTGGGCTCCAAGCGCGTCGCCCTGCCCCTGCTTCCTGCAGCGATGTCACTGTTGTGGCCTTCTCCAGGGTGGCCGTGACCCTCCCCCTGCCCCCCAGTGAGAGAGGCCGCGCCTGAGCATGCCCTGCCCCCTCTGCACCTCCAGGTACATCTACTGGACCGAGTGGGGCGGGAAGCCCAGGATCGTGCGGGCCTTCATGGACGGGACCAACTGCATGACGCTGGTGGACAAGGTGGGCCGGGCCAACGACCTCACCATCGACTACGCTGACCAGCGCCTCTACTGGACAGACCTGGACACCAACATGATCGAGTCGTCCGACATGCGGGGTGAGGGCCGGCCGGGGGCCTGCTGGGCGGGGGGCCTCGGCCTGCGGCGATGGGACGTCCCTGGGCAGGGCGCTGGCTGTCCCTCAGCGCCCGCCGCATCATCCCCTCTGGCCTGCGAGTCCCAAGCCCCGCCCCGATCCAGCCTCCTCCTCCCTGGGCTGGTCCCTCTCCACCCCCTGGTGCTGTTGCTGTAGGCTTGTGACAGAGGCCCGGGTGACAGCTGTTTCCTGCACCCCTGCTGAGAGCCGCGGCCCACCTCAGCCCTGTGCCCGGAATCTAGTTTGATGCTTCAGTATCACAGTGCGGGCTCATGAGGAAACTGAGGCCCAGGGAGGTCACAGGATTTTCCTAAGGTCACAGAGCGCCGCTCAGATTCCAGGGCTCCACGTTTATTGTCCGTCTGACCCTGGGCACCTACTATGTGCCGGGCATTGTGCCGGGATCACTCATGGGCCACACCCAACATCCTGGGATTAGGGTTAAAAAAAAAAAAACCCGCCTTGTTCCATGTCACCCAGCAGCAGGGACGGGACTTGGAGCCGTAGACTGTTCCGCTGGGGGGCAGTGGTTGTGTTAGCTCTCGGGTAACGCCCGGGGGGTGGGGGGGGCAGGGGGGGCTTGGTTTCCTAGTTGCTGCTACCGCCCCCTGTGGTGGGCATGCTCGTGCCCATTTCACCGGTAAGGAAACCGAGGCATAGGCTGGCTGCTGGCTTGTCCCAGGTACCGCGTGGGCAGAGCCAGAGCCCCAGCGTCCTGGTGCCCCCCTCCCCCACGGGCGGGCCGCACCCCACCCCTCACGCTCCCCGTGCCGGCTTCTGAGGCCCCGGCAAGGCCGGAATGTATCCCCAGCCTCACAGTGAGCAACCAGGGGCTGGCAGGAGCCTGCTGGGAACTGGTCACTGGACAGCTGTGGTCGCCTGGAATAATTAAGCTCGCGGATTACCCCGGAGTGAAGACGCGTGGGGCGGAAGTCCACAGACGCCCTGGACGCGTGCAGGACCCTGTAGACTGAGGGGGCCACATGTCGTGGGCCTGGCTGTCACTGTAGCACGCTTCCCACTTAATGTCCCGGACGTTTACCGAGCACTCGATTAGTAAGGCCCCTGGGCGGGTGGAAGGTGGGCCACGGCGCCTCTGAGGTCCCAGGGGGTGTGGAACGTGCACTTGGGGCCGTTGGGGTAAAGGTGCGTCTCATGCATGCTGGTTGTTGGACACCAGGCCCTGCAGCAGGGCCCTGGGGGGGCCTGGGGGGTTGTGGGGGGGCGGGGAGCATAGGTGTGCGTTTGATGGCAGCGGTGCGGGAGCCTCTTAATAACTGGCGTTCTTGTAACGGCAAAATAACCGATGGAGAAACTTCCCGAAAATACAGAACCATATGAAGAAACGTGAATTATTCCTAATTTCACTGCCCCATGATAACCGATGCTGACGTGTTGGCTAGTTCCTCTGGTCTCAAAATTTTAAAAAAAAAATTTTTTTTTAATGTTTTATTTATTTCTACGAGAGAGAGAGAGACAGAGTGAGCAGGGGAGGGTCAGAGAGAGAGAGAGATACAGACTCTGAAACAGGCTCCAGGTTCTGAGCTGGCAGTCAGAACAGAGCCCGACGCGGGGCTCGAACCCACGAACCGCGAGATCGTGACCTGAGCTGAAGTCGGACGCTTAACCGACTAAGCCACCCAGGCGCCCCTGGTCTCAAAATTTTTAACTGATTTTGTTTTTAAGATTTTATTTTTAAAATATTTTTTAATGTTTTTATTTACTTGTGAGAGAGAGAGAGAGGGAGATAGCATGAGCAGGGGAGGGTCAGAGAGAGAGGGAGACACAGAATCTGAAGCAGGGCCCAGGCTCCGACCTGTCAGCACAGAGCCCGATGCGGGGCTTGAACCCACGAGCCGTGAGATCATGACCTGAGCTGAAGTCGGACGCTTAACCGACTGAGCCACCCAGGTGCCCCTAAGATTTTATTTTTAAGTAAATCTCCACACTGACACACGGCCTAGTACTTGCCGCGTAAGGCGTGTTCTCCGCGCGTGGCTGAGCTCTCATGGGGTTAGCCTGCGCTTCGTTTCCCGAGTCTTCTGCTGCCAGGGTGTAGGGTGTGGTTGCTGCCCTGGCTTCTGTCTCCAGGTGCTGGTTTTGCTGTTCTAGAACTTTCTGTCCATGTGATCTTATAGCATGTGCTCTTCAGCGTCTGGCTTCTTTCAGTTGCTCACATTGTTAATGTTTATTGCGCGACTTTACCAGTACACGAAGCTTCACCGTTTTTCACCCACACTATTGACGGACACACTACTGACAGACACACTACTGAAGGGCATTGGATTGTTTGCTGCTCGTGGCTCCTACACACAGTTGCTGCCCTGCACACTCCTGTCTATAATTTGAGCAGACGCCACGTACGCTCCCCTCGCAGGATACGAGGGGACTTGCCCCATCACAGGGTGGGTGGCATCCAGCTTCGGCCGGCCCTGCTTGTCTTCCAGAGCGGTTGAACACCTTGACCTTGACCCAGGCCGCCAGGCAGCTTTGAACCAGTGGGTGGCTGGGCGTTGCTGACGCCGTGCCCGTGTGCCTCCACGCAGGTCAGGAGCGGGTGGTGATTGCCGACGACCTCCCGCACCCCTTCGGCCTCACCCAGTACAGCGATTACATCTACTGGACGGACTGGAACCTGCACAGCATCGAGAGGGCCGACAAGACCAGCGGCCGGAACCGCACGCTCATCCAGGGCCACCTGGACTTCGTGATGGACATCCTGGTGTTCCACGCCTCCCGCCAGGACGGCCTCAATGACTGCACGCACAACAACGGGCAGTGCGGACAGCTGTGTCTCGCCGTCCCCGGCGGCCACCGCTGTGGCTGTGCCTCGCACTACACCCTAGACCCCGGCAGCCGCAACTGCAGCCGTGAGTGTCCTGCTCTGCTCCTGCGCCCCTCCCCCGCCTTAGCCCAGGCTGTGGCTCCGGTGGCCTCCTTCTTCTTTGTAACGTTTATTATTAATGTTTTCATTTATTTTTGAGAGAGAGAGAGAGAGCACAAGCAGGGGAGGGGCAGAGAAAAGGAGAGATACAGAATCCAAAGCAGGCTCCAGGCCCTGAGCCGTCAGCACAGAGCCCGATGCGGGGCTCGAACTCACAAACCGTGAGATCATGACCTGAGCTGAAGTCGTACGCTCAACCGACTGAGCCACCCGGGCGCCCCTATTTATTTTTTTGAGAGAGGAAGAGAGAGAACCCCAAGCCGACTCTGCGCTGTCAGCACGGAGCCCGATGTGGGGTTCAGCCTCAAAAACTGAGACCATGACCTGAACCCAAATCAAGAGTCAGATGCTTGACTAACTGACCCCCCAAGTGCCCCTAGAAAGGAGCTTCTTATCTGGGGGCGCCTTGGTGTTCACGGGTGGTTGAGTAGGCTGCGCACTGCGTAAGCTGCCTGTTACCTGGAGGCCTAGGCCTGACTCTGTGAGTGAGTGCTCTCCCTGGTGACCTTCATGTCCTAAAACATGAGTGTTTGGGAGTGATGGAGTGTCACTGTCAGTCTCAGCTGGGGGCTCGGGCCCCTTCCTGCTCTTGGGCTTCCTTTGGTCCTACCGTCCCCGTCCCCTGGGGGCCAGGACCGTGGGGAAGGGTCAGGCCCAGGGGCCGGCAACCCACCACCAGACTCGATGCCTGTAACTCGAGTCTCTGCCCCTGTGGCTGGCAGACCTGGGGCCGTGACTTCGTTTCAAACCTCCCAACTGTAATCCCGACGGCCTGTGACTGCCAGCCTCTGGCACATCCTGAGCAACGCAGTTTCTTCACCGAGGCCATTTTGTGGCCGGACACCCCCACGAAGCGACCCCACCCACGTCATTGTTCATGCAATTCACTTGACCACATGCAGGCATATGGCAAATCACACACTCATCCAAGCAGCAAGTACGCTTGTGGGTGGGAGTTTAACATTTACTCTCCTTCCGTCTGAAGTCTTGATAATTTAAAAATAAACTGCTCTCTGCTTCAGAATAACTCACGCACTCACAAAATATTAGAACAGCATAAACACCCGTAACATGGAGAATAAAATTCCTCGCAGTCCACCCCCTGGGAGTAGTTTTATGTCCTTCCGGCACTTTCCCCGCTGTGCCCGGCAGGCACATAAGCCAGTCTGCCTCTTCGAGTGAAGTGCAGTGCGGTCCGTCCCCGCCGACCCTGTCTTTGGCTCCAGACGCTGATGTGCCGTCCCCACGTCTGTTTGCCTCGTTCTAGCGCCCACCACCTTCTTGCTGTTCAGCCAGAAATATGCCATCAGCCGCATGATCCCCGATGACCAGCACAGCCCGGACCTCATCCTGCCCCTGCATGGGCTCAGGAACGTCAAGGCCATCGACTATGACCCCCTGGACAGGTTCATCTACTGGGTGGATGGGCGCCAGAATATTAAGCGAGCCAAGGACGACGGGACCCAGGCAAGTGTACCTGGTGGGGAACGAGGGGGTCGCTTCCGCGAGGAACCCGCCGTGGCAGTTTCCGGGCTGCGCCCTTCCCCCGCCCCTTTGCTATGCCTGCAGAGCATGGCTTGCGTCAACAGTGACTTGAGTTCTAATTATGTCATCACAGGGTATGACCTGAGCAGTGTGAAACCCTTAGATTATATGTAGAAATGCAATTTTCTTTTTCTTTCCATGGTGGTTTCGTGCAGGGCTAGTTGGTATCGGTTGTTCTGGATTTATTTTTAGTTCAGAGGAATTGTAGAGTCTGTTTGCTGTTATGCAGCATCTACTAAAATTCACTTCATGACACAGAATTGCACGGTCAAACCACAGGGTGATGGGGGAGGGGGCGAGGCGCACCACACTCAAAGCTCTGGTCAGTGGCACGTGAAGAAGAGATAGGGAGCTGGTAAATACAGGTGCACCTTTCTGCATCTGTTCGATGGTTCCAGAAGGAACTCGTAAGTGACCACGGCGCTTTGCTTGAGACCTGGAGTTGCTGAGCACGTTGGGGTGCAGGGCTGCGTTCATGGGTGTGTGTGAACTGACGGGGGAAGACTCTGTGACATGGGGCGGAAAGTCACGAGCCCAGCGCGCCCAGGGGTGGCCCCCGGCACGTGGGAGATGGAGGGCGCTCTGTGTGTGTGTGTGTGCGTGTGCGTGTGCGCGCGCATGTGCGTGTTCCTGCCCTTCTCCGCATTCTTTGAGCGTTTCTCACGGGTCAACTGAGCGTCGGCAGGTGCGAAATCTGCCTCGGGCTCCAGCTGTCCCCGGGGTATCCCGCATCCCGACAAATCCGCGGTTCCAGAATGCTTGCTCCAGCAGAACGCGCTGCTTCCGTGCTGGGTTTCCGGGGCGTGTTCCACAAAGGATGTTGTCGCTGCAGCCTCGGGGTCCACTCTGAGTCTCCACGTGGCAGGTGGCAGTGGCCGGCATTCACTTCGTCTGGCGTTCACTCTTGGGTGTACCTGGCTCACCACGCCCCTTTCCAAGGACCCCTTTTACAGAAGCCACAGAAGCAAACGGTGTCTGGCCCCGTGGCCACGGTCAGGGGCAGGCACATAGGTTATCATGGTGAAATCTCGGCACCGTTACAATAGCAATGCTGAGAAATGCTGCCAGTGGAGGTTTTTGGGCGATTTTTGTGTCTGTAAAGTTCACTTAGCTGTTTTCTGCCCTGGACGGGGTGCCAGGGCTGTGTGTACGGGCTCACCGTCCCTTCCAGCCAAGTACCGCATCCAACGACGATGTGAAGTTAACAAGCCCTGAGGTCTGTGTCCTTGGTTGTGATAAAACCCCCAGCCGATGGGCTCCCGGGCGGCTCAGTCGGTTAAGCATCTGACTCTTTTTGATATCAGCGGAGGTCATGGTCTCAGGGCCATGGGATCAAGCCCCGCGTTGGGCTCTGCGCTGACCGCATGAGGCTGCCTGGGATTCTCTTCCTCCCTCTCTACCCCTCCCCCACCTCTCAAAATAAAATGAATCAACTTAAAAAAAAAAAGTCCCAGTGGAGCCTTGGCAGCTTCCTGTCATGTCTGCAGGAGCAGAGCCTGGTGACATGGGTATGTGTTCCTTTCATCCCTCCACCGTGCAGGTGAGAGTCCCTTTGAGTCCTTTGGAGAATGGGAGGTGTTAACTGATGGTGGGTGGCTTTCCTGCTGAGAAAGGTACCAGGTGCAAATTGCCTGAAAGTCTCATCAAAAGGCTTCTTTCATGGCGTCCTGCACAAGCAGGGGGAGACTTTGAAGGAAAAGTCCTTTAGGAAACACCTTCTGAGTTTCTACTTAATTTGGAAAACATCTGTTTCCCTCCTGGTGTGTCTCCCAAAACTCCGCCCTCTGGTGGCTTTGATCCTTTCTTAGGGGCATCCCTTAGCCCCGAGGACGACGTTTAGATAGTTCTCTACTTTGGCCAAGTTGCTTTTCTAGTAAACTTTTCCATGGTAGTAAATATACATAAAAAGTATCGTCTTAGCCATTTTCAAGTATACAGCTCAGTGGTGCTAAGTACGCACACTGTCGTGTGGCCGTCACCCCCGGCCATCTCCAGAACTCCGTCGTCTCAAAACTGGAAGTCTGTCCCCATGAAACGCTACCTCCCCCTCCCCCAGCCTAAGGCAACCTCCTTCTGCTTTCCATCTCTGTGAATCTGACTATATTCTAAGTGCTTCATTTAAGTGGAATCACCCAGGGTTATTTTGCCATGACTGCCTCTTTCCTTTGGCGTCGTGACCTCAGGGTTCATCCATATCAGAGCAGGTGTTGGAATTTCCTTCCTCTTACTGCTGAAAATGCTCCATTGTGTGGATGGACCGCAGTCTGCTCCTCTGTCCATCCACTGCTGGGCGCCGGGTCTTTGGGCTGTTGTGACAGCACTGCTGTGGGTGCCCGCACGTGGCTAGGTGCCGCCTCATCCTGGGGAGGAGGCGGGGTACTGACTGCGGCCTCGAATAGGGTTCTATTAAGAAGCCTTGCACTGGCACGGAGTTCGGGTTTTATAACTGGCCAGTCATTCGCCTGCCTGGGGAGAGGTGTGGGCGGCGGGTCACCTCGCGCCATGTGTGTGCTCTGGGGCTGGTGTCCCAAAGTCTGGGGTTCCGCTGGGGACACTGCAGTCTTGCTTCACTCCCAGTCCGTCAGTCGCTCTGGGCTGTGGCCTCGGGCCGGAGTCTATGCTTATGAGAAAGGCACGTGCCCAGTAGGAGGGGACGCTCGGCTCCCAGAGACCCCAGCTCGTGGGGAGGTGGGCCCTTTAAACGGTGCTCTGTGTTCAGATGTGAGTCGCACACGAGCTGCCCAGGGGGACTGGACCAGAAGCTGGGGGCCGAGGGGTGGGGGGCGTGTTCCTTTCCAGCCGGGTTCAAGAGGTGGGCCTGGTGAAGGGGCTTCTTTTTGGCTACAAGCCCCTTCTGCCACCAGGAGACTTTGTTTCAGCGACTGCCAAAGAGAGAAAGAATGTTTGCAGTGAGCTCTTGTCAGAGCATCATCTTAATGATGTCCTTCTCTGAGGAAGGGACTTTTCATCCAACCCATTCAGGGGAGCCCACCCCGCACCAGGTCAGATCAGCTGAGACACTGGCTTTCAGGGTAACCCAAGGGGCCCAGATCCACCAGGGAGTCAGGCTTCGGGTCTGTAAGGCAGACGAGGGGGACACTGGGCTCTCCCTTCTCCCCGCAGCATTTCACAAAGCCAGGTGCTCTCTGTAGATAGCTCCGGAAGGCAGGGCTCGGCCGTGAGACAGCAGGTGACTCGGACTCAGGCAGCGTTCTCCAGACAGTCTCCCAGGGCAGAGACCCGGAGAGTGTAGACGGAACCACTTCCGGGAGAGGTGGCGGCCCTGGACATGCACCGTGGGTCCCCCGTGCACCCCCACCGGGCCTACCCCCTCACCTGTCCCCACCCTCCCCCGGCCCTGCACTCCCACCTGGATCTGTACTCTCACTTGGGCCCGCCGCCCCCGCAGGG
Source organism: Proteles cristata cristata (assembly GCA_017311185.1). Taxonomy (NCBI): domain Eukaryota; kingdom Metazoa; phylum Chordata; class Mammalia; order Carnivora; family Hyaenidae; genus Proteles; species Proteles cristata. The sequence goes on along the minus strand of JAESUZ010002528.1, from coordinate 424,607 downwards.
AAGGGGCTGTCAGAGGTGGGACTCTGTTCTATCCATCTGTTGTCCTGTCCCCTGAACTGAAAACTAACAAGACTTGAAGGCCTTAATCCCAAATCACGAGTCCAAGCCGAGGAGCAAGAAACGAGAAGACGTCTCAGGAAGGAGGCTGTGATCCTGGGCTGAGTGTCAGGCCACCCGGGGGCCCTTCCGGGGCAAGAACAGGACCCGGAGGGCATGGCAGCGGATAGTCCGCCAGGAATTTGCCGATGGGTGGGCTGGAGATCTGAGCTGAGGGGCAAGAGCGCTTCTAGAACCCTCTCTGGGATCTGTTTCCCTCTCAAGCGGGTACGCGGGAGGGTACGGACCTGACAGGAAAGGTCGAAATACAGGGTTGGAGATCGACTTTCGGTCTGAACTCAGACCCCGAGGCCTCTGCCCTCCAGTGATGTCTGTAGCCAACGCGCGTCTCTTCCTGTCTTACATACAGCCCTTCGTTTTGACCTCTCCGAGCCAGAGCCAAAGCCCGGACAGGCAGCCCCATGACCTCAGCATCGACATCTACAGCCGGACGCTGTTCTGGACGTGTGAGGCCACCAACACCATCAACGTCCACCGGCTGAACGGAGACGCCATGGGTGTGGTGCTCCGCGGGGACCGTGACAGGCCGCGGGCCATCGTCGCCAACGCCGAGCGGGGGTGCGAGGCGGGGTGGGGGCACCGCAGAGTGGGGTGCTGAACGTGGCGGGGGGGGCCGGGAAGGAAAGAAGTTTCAATTCGTAGGTTTTGTACCTTCCCCATCAAATCTGAACCCTATGCAAAAACCCCCTCCGTAGCGCCCCAGCTGGGGGCTGGCTATGTCAGTACGTCTCCCCAGCGGGAGCTCACTGCCCTCCTGGGCACAGCCTCGACTCCTGGGAGCTTCTTCCCTCCATGAGGAGGAAGACAGGCCTGGAGGGTCCCGAAGGGAATAGCGGGGCGAGAGGGAGTCTTCAAGCCACGTGCTGTAAAGCTCAGAAATAAAGCTGGGCGTGGCGGGGGGGGGTGGGGGGGGTTCTGAGCGCAGGAAGGTTCGTGCACTGCAGCCACGTCAGGCGGAACCCGAGTTTTGGAGGCGCCGCCTGGTGGAGCTCATGCCTGGTGACGGCCAGCGCGAGCACAGGTCCTGGGCCGGGCAGACCCAAGCTGGGATCCTGACCCCGTGGCTCACTGGCCTCGTGACCTCTGGCAGGTTGTGACCTCGGGGGTACGGTGTCTTCTTCCGAGAAGGAGAGGACGATGGTGGTGCTCAGGGAGCACGAGCCTAGTGTCTTTACGTGGCTCTTCAGCAACCTAATGAGTGTCCCTTGAGGCTTTGTAGCTGCTATGGCGGCCGGAGTGCGTGCCGGTCCCCGAGGCTGCCGCTGGAAGTGACCACAAGCTGGGAGGGCGAGGGTGAAAAGAGCGGATGTTTGTTCTTTCTCGGTTCCAGAGGACAGAAGTCACATCACGCAGTGGCAGGGCTGTGCCCCCTTCAGAGGCTCTGCGGGGACCCTTGTCTCTCTTCCTGCTTCTGGGGCCTCCGGGTGTTCTCTGACCCAGATCCTTAATTGCGTTATAGGATCCCGTTTCCAATCATAGGTCCCATTCGGAGGTTCTGGGTGGATAGGCATTCTTGGGGAGACACTGAACCCCATACGGTCTGGGGTATGAGCTCCAAGAGGCTGGGGCCATGTACCTGGTAATTTTCCGAAGCCCAGCCAGGTGGCCGTGGGGCCAGGGGCTGGTCTGCCTGGCGCCCCGCGAGCTCGTTCCTGGTGAGGGATGGCGGGACTCAACACTCTTCCTCTGCTCCCCTCCCCCAGGTACCTGTACTTCACCAACATGCAGGACCGAGCCGCCAAGATCGAGCGAGCGGCCTTGGACGGCACGGAGCGTGAGGTCCTCTTCACCACGGGCCTCATCCGCCCCGTGGCCCTTGTGGTGGACAACGGGCTGGGCAAGCTCTTCTGGGTGGATGCGGACCTGAAGCGGATCGAGAGCTGCGACCTGTCCGGTGTGTGCCCTGGGGCCTCCCCAGGGATCGGGTCCCTCGGCAACCCACACGTCTGACCTTCCCAGGGACATGCCGCCTTCCTTGTCATCAGTAATGGTGGCGGCAGCCGCCACGTTTGTCAGAGGTCTGTTTCGGGTGGGCGTTGTGCTGGGGCTTCACGCCTGCCACCTAACGGTATCGTCCGAGAGTTCCAGGACGTAGGTCCTGAACGATCCCTGTGTGACGAAGCAGAAGAGGCGTCTCAGAGAGGGTGGGCAACCCGCCAGGGTCCCACAGTGTGGCCCGGGACAGGAGTCTGAGGCCTCTGCCTCCAGCACCCACGCTTGTGGCTGCTGTGCCGTGGGCCGCTTTAGACTGGATGCCTCTAGGCTGGGGACCTGCTTAGAGGGGCCTTTCTTCCGTCCGCAGGGTGGGGGTGGGGCAGGGCCAGCCCACATGCCAGGTCCCCGGCTTCTAGGAGATCTGCCCCAGCTCCCAGCTCCGGCCAGAGCACAGAATCCTGCCCCCGCCCCCCCACCCCCAGCTCCCCGCAGCCCTGTGTTCTGAGCTGAGCACGGGCTGAGCTCTCGGGGTCAGCGGCCACTCGAGGGGGACCTGTCCCACACGCAGGAGCCAACCGCCTGACCCTGGAGGACGCCAACATCGTGCAGCCCGTGGGCCTGACCGTGCTGGGCAAGCACCTGTACTGGATTGACCGCCAGCAGCAGATGATCGAGCGCGTGGAGAAGACCACTGGGGACAAGCGGACTCGAGTCCAGGGCCGGGTTGCCCACCTGACCGGCATTCACGCCGTGGAGGAGATCAGCCTGGAGGAGTTCTGTACGTGCGCGGTGGGCCTGGGGCACCTGCCGGGAGGGCGGGCATCTGCGCAGCGCCCCGAACCGGCCCCTCGGAGACTGGAGGAGGCTGGCCAGTGTGGGGGCCGTGGGGTGACTGGCTGGTGGCAGGGGCTGCTGTCAGGTCCTCGCTGCGCCCCCTCCGTCTCAGCAGTGGATCCGGACCTGCCTTCCTCCTCCGCTCCCAGCCGGACAGTCTCTCTGCTTTTCCAGGGTCCCGTGAGAGTCACCCGCTCTTAGTGTCCCCTTTTGCGAATTCCAGCTCGGTTGATTAGTAGCCTTCATGACATCTACCAAACCCCTTTGCCGGGGGGTAGCTCATGCCACCGCAGTGTTGGGGACCGGGCTGGGAGACTGGAGGCATTTTAGGATTCCGCCTCCGATGGTCTGAGCTGTGACCCAGGGCTGGGAGATCAGGACCCCTGGTTTCTCCCCCCGCTCTGTGTATGGCTTTAGGTGGACAGAGGAGCCTGGGTCTGTCTGTCCCTGTTGTTCTCACTCTGGTTTCAGTAAATACACCCCAGCTGCCCGCTGCGTGCGTGGATAGCGTGGTGAGCAGGGCCATCGCTGTCCCTGTCCCGCGATGCCCATGGTCTGGCCACCTTCGAGCTGCTCGTCTTCAAGGCCCGGGGTGGGGGCTGCCCCACCCGCCACCTCACCCGGGCCCCTCACCCTCCCACTGCCCGTGTCCCCCGTCCCTGGAGTCCCTGTCTCTGCTCGCATTCCCTGTCCAGCTCTGAGTAACTCCTGCCAATTCCTTGGCCCCCACCGTGGGTCAGGTGTGGCACTTTGAGTGGATGAGCTTCTCTCGGCCTCCCTGCTCTGTGACGCTGCTCCCACCGTGTAGCCCCCAGGCCCATGCTCAGTGCTGCACTGCGTAACGTGTGTTGTTTTACCCTGATTCTGCATCACACGTGAGGAGAGTGGGGCTCAGAAAGGGTATTAACTTCCCCCGTCCACTGGCTGGTCAGCACAGTGGGCTGGGACCTGAGGGCAGAGCCCATGTTTCTGCTTTGGCTTTTCTGAACCCCCAGTGGGCCGGGCAGATTGTCAACCAAGTTCATTATAGTCATGTGTGGAGTCCAGACACATGGTTCTAAGTGAGGTTGTGAGGCTCCCTGCTCTGAGCCGGGGGCGTGACCTCTGGTGGAGCGAATCGGTCACTTCTGTGTTGACTACTTAGGGGCTCGTTTCTGTCCTTCGGGCTTCTTGGCCAAGGTCCTGGGTGCGTGAGGCTGCTGGGTCTATAGCTTCCAGAGAGCTGAGGCACCCGACGGGGAGGGGTGAGAACGCCTGAGTTTCCCTGGCCCCCGACAACAACCTCAGGGAAGCCACAGACCACTGGGTGTCACAGCCTTCAGAACTGCTGGCTCGGGGTCACAAGGTGAACGTAGAGCCCATGAAAACCCAGACCTGCCAGTGTTAGCAGAAAGCCGGGCACACCGATCAGCAGGTCCTTGGACCTGAGGGGCTGGGAGAGCCAGGAAATGTTTAACAAGCAGGGATGAGGTTGGAAACTGGAATGTCCCAGTGAGTGCCAGCGTGCGATGTCTGGGGTGACCTGAAGAGGCCCCTTGATTGGGGAGAGAGTGGTAGACCCTTGAGTGAGCTCTCCCGTGTTTATCTGGGACGTGAGGCACCCAGCCTGCTTTCCCACGGAATTCTACAGCTCAACTCTCAACCAGGCGTGGCACTCCCCAGCCCCCAGGGCCCATCTGGACATCACCTGATCTTACACATAAAGTTTTATTGGCACACAGCCACGCCCATTGGTTTGTGCTCATCCACGAGGTGGTCTGGCCCATCAAGCCAAAACTTACTTTCTCATTTATAGAAAGAGTTTGCTGACCGCTGCTCTGAACCGTGACTTCTGTCACTTTAAACTCTCAACCCCCGGGGTTGAGGCAGGACACTGAGTTTTCTGCGGGGCTGGGGGTCGTGCTTTCTCTCATGTCCTCCCAGGCTTCCTGTTCAGGTGTGGGTTTATTCGCTTAACCGAATCGAAAACCACAGGCTCCCTGGGGCCGTGCTGTTCTGTTTATCCCCGTGTATTCGCTTCCTGTGATGGTCATGACACGTCGTCACAAACTGGGTGACTTAACGCAACAGAAGTGTATTCCCCTGCAGTCCAGAGGCCAGATGTCCGAGGTCAAGGTGTCAGCAGGTCTGCGGCCCCGCTCTGGGGGCTGCGGGGGGGAGGGGGGTGGCTCTTTGCCGCCTCTACTTTGTGGTGACCGAAGGTGCTCCTTGGGTCCACGTGGCTCCAGGCGCCGCCTCTGTCCTCACATGGACTTCTCCCCTGTGTCTGTGGTTTCACTCCTTCTGGGGATCTAACAAGGACACCTGTTGTTGGATTTAGGGCCCACCCCGAAAATCCGGGATGACCTCATCTCCAGAGCCTTAATTTGATTATATCCGTGAAGACCCTTTTTCCAAATAAAGGCACATTCACAGGTTTTCAGGCATTGGGACACGGACATGTGTTGGGGGCAGGGGCCACTACACCATGAGAGACAGGCAGTGTAGGTTGATGGTTGGGGGCATAGTGGGAGCTCGTGTAGACGGGCTTGGGTGTGAGTTGGGTCAATCCTGTGAGTGCTTTCGGCCTCTGTTTTCCTGTCTGTAAAATCCACATGAATGGAAGCAGATGCTTTCGGCTGCCCTGGGATTTAAGTGGGATGATCTGCAGGGACCTGGCCTACAGGAGTGACCATTCTTGTGAGTTCTTGCCTGGCTCTTGTTTCCAGAACCCTTGGGGCTGCAGCCCTGAGGTGAGAGGCTGAGCCTGATCCCTTTCTCTCTTTTTGTTTCCACAGCAGCCCACCCATGTGCCCGGGACAATGGCGGTTGCTCCCACATCTGCATTGCCAAGGGTGACGGAACACCACGGTGCTCATGCCCAGTCCATCTTGTGCTCCTGCAGAACCTACTGACCTGTGGTGGTAGGTGTGACCTCAGCACTTTTTCTTGGGACACTGGACAGGGACTTGATTCCCTGCCTGACAAGTCTCTGCCCAGCATCCTTTTAAAATCACACTCAATGTGGCATCCATCCTCCGGGGCCACCTCTCCCTTCATCCTTCACCTGGCCTCCTGTTCCAGAGTATGCATTCGGGGCTATGAATTGCCCTCAAAGTACTGCTTTTGCTGCATCCTACAAATTTTGATAAATTATATCTTCTTCGGTCTGTTCAAATGTTTTAAAATTTTTCCCAAGACAATTCCTTTGGCCCCTGAGTTATTTAGAAGTGTGTCGTTTAATTCCAAAGTATTTGGGGGGATTTCCCAGCTATCAGTCCATTACTAATAACTAGTTTAATTCCGCTGTGGTCAGAGGACATATTTTGTATGATTTGTATCCCTTTATATGACCCAGCAAGTGATCTTTCTTGGTGAGTGCTCCATGTCAGCCTGAGAAGAATATGTCATCCTCTTCTGCTGAGGGAAGTGTTCTGTAGACATCAGTTAGATCCGGCTGACGGATGGTGTTGTTCCCGCTGCCTGTATTCCTCCTGACTGCCTGTGAGCTTTCAGGCAGGGGTGCTAAAGTCTGTAATTCCAGGAGCAGGCTTGTCTTTCTTTTTGTACTTTTGTCTTTTTTTTCTCCTTCCACTCTTGATCCTCTTCTTCCCCTAAAGCTGAGTGGGGAGTGGTCACGGATGTAAGCTTTAAGGTCAGACAGACCAAGTTCAGCTCCCAGCTGTACCACTTCCCAACCATCCCGAGCTGGTCGCTTGCCCTCTCTGGGCCTCCGTGTTCTCTTCTGCGAAATAGAGCGGTCGAGAGTGCCTCCCTCAGAGTTGTGGCATTAAGTAATGAGCACTTTGCGCAGTCCCCAGTGTGGCACACGGGAAGGCCAGCTGCTATTATTGGTGGGACACTGGGTGGTAGTAATAAAAGTGACCACTCTTACTGTCACCATGATGAAGCTCAAATCCTGCGGCTTCCTCTCTACTGCCCTCAGTGTCCCCCAGGTCACATTGGATCCCCCCTCTCCCCTTCTCCTCTGTGAGCTCCTGGGGGCTGGTCTTTATCCTGCCCCTTTTTCTGCTTATCTTTGCCCCTTACAACACTCACACTGTGTCCTGCACACAGCAGACGGCCGGCACATGCCCGCCAGTACACGGAGGCCTGTCCTTAGCTGGCCTTGCCCCTGAAGACACTGGCTGTTGCCCAGGAGCTCCGGGGTTAGGACCACAGGAGCTATTGCTGGCTCCGCGAGAGCTTTGCTGAGAGCGGAGGGGGCATTTTGTGGCTGTCCCTGTTGGGGGCCACTTTGACCCTCTTGAGCGTTTTTATGGCTTTTCTCCAAGTTCTAGCCCCAGGGCTCACATGCTTTGTGGGCTGAGTGGCTCTGTCACTCCCGCAGGCGTCCAGGCCGCCCTGGCAAAGAGGGGGCTGCGCAGAGTGCTCGGCTCTCCCTTGGACCACAGCCCTGGGGCTCTTCACCAATGTGCCCCTCTGCCCCACCCCCCCCTTGGCCCCTCAGACCTGAGGATGCCTGGCTACCTCTGTGGGGAGAGCACAGAAGGAGAAGAGCTCCGAGGGGCTCTCGGGGCTGATGTGGACCCTAGTGCATCACGAAGTGGCGGGAGCCAGACAGCATTCTCTGCAAGCCGCCACTAAAACCGTCTGAGCCCTTCCCCAGCCGGCCCGGCCACCCACCCCGCGCTCACCTGGCTGTCCTGGGAGGGCACTGGTGGCTCTAGCGTTGCTGCTTCTGTTTTTGGGATGAGGAAATGGAGATCAGGGGGCCGGGGGGCTCGTCTGGTTGTACAGTTGCTGAGGGAGCCTGGGTCCAACCCCAGGCCCGTCCAGCTCCCTCCCGTCCCACCCCGCGGCCCAGCGGTGGCCTGGCCTGCGCTTGGCCTGCGCTCAGGAAGTTGGACCTGAGGGGTGGAGCGACTCACCATGGTCAGTGGGTAGGAGGTGGCCCCCGCTCTGCTGGCCTTCACCCAGCTCCCCACCTTCAGGTGACTCCCTCCGTTGGGAGCCTTCCTGTTCCCCCTCGCACCCCTTCACCGCGGTATCCTCGCCTTCCTGCCTCTCCTTAGCTTCCTCCTCAGCAAGATGCCCTGCGGTCCTCCACCGGCCCCTGCCCTGCCGGCGGTGCGCGGGCCGCCCACGGAGTCCCGGTCCCACTGCAGCAGCTGCCTCAGGCCTGTAATGGGCAGGTCCTGAGCACCTGCTTTCTGACCATCCATCTCCCACGGGGTGTGTGTGTGTGTCTGTCTGCCTGCACGTGCACTCAGTGGACGCTCAGCTGTGGCCAGGCAGACACGCACACAGACCATGCACCAGTTGGGCAGCCCAGCCTGGGACCCCAGGCAGGTATCGGCTCCAGTTGGGGGTACAGTGGGCATCCACAGAGGCCTGGCCCAGTGCCCTGAGTTGCATGTGAGGAGATGGAGACACAAGAAGGGGTTGTGCCCTGGCTTCTCAGCGGTCAGGATCGAGTTTCCAGCCCAGATGGTTTTCTGCTCAACTTGGTGTGGTACCTGCTGCTTAGAGCCCAGGTTCCCAACAGCCCCTGTCGCCTCCACAGTAAAAACAACAACAACCAAGATTCACAGCGGCAGGGCAGACCGCGTGGGTGCAGCCCCGTGAATGCCGCGCGGGGCCCGGCGGGGCGGGGCGTGATGGTGCCCCTCTTCTCTGCAGAGCCTCCCACGTGCTCCCCAGACCAGTTCGCGTGTGCCACCGGGGAGATCGACTGCATACCAGGGGCCTGGCGCTGCGATGGCTTCCCCGAGTGTGACGACCAGAGCGACGAGGAGGGCTGCCCGGTGTGCTCGGCGGCCCAGTTCCCCTGCGCGCGGGGCCAGTGCGTGGACTTGCGCCTGCGCTGTGACGGCGAGGCCGACTGCCAGGACCGCTCGGACGAGGCGGACTGCGATGGTGAGGGCGGCCCCGCCCTCTCCCGGCGGCCCCGCCCTCTCCCGGCGGCCCCGCCCCCGGTTCCAGTCCCGCCTCTGTCCCCGCCCCTTAGCAGCCTTGTCCCTTGCGACGGCCACGCCTGCTGGCTGGCCACGCCCCCCCTTCTGCCTGACCCTGGCTCCAGCCCCGCCCCTCGCAGGCCCCGCCCCCACCTCATCCTTGCTGCCCCCTTCCGGAGGTCCCCCGCCCCTGCAAGCCGCTTGCCCAAGCCACGGAGCTTGGGCTCAGTCTGGCCACACAAGAGTAGGGTAGAAGCTTTGTCCGGAGTGAAATCGCTGATCTTCAGCTTGGAAGAGGAAAATGCTATTCTTAGGTCTACTCGGGAAAACCTTGTTACCCACTCTGTCCTGCCAAGCACTTTGGCTCGAAGGCAGACTGGAAGCGTCTTTCTTGCCTTCCCTCGCTGGGTCAAGAGTTTCACAAAAACCCCAGGCGAATCCAGTAGTCAGCTGGCTTTCCATGGTGTACATCCTGGAAATTTTGATCCCCATCCCAAAAGGCAGTGCCGTCCCCCGCAGAGTAGTCTGTGTGATAATGCTTGCTCCTGGGTGGTTTCTAGCAACCTAGTGACCCGAAAGTGACAGAAAGATGTGCTTAGTCATCTCAGTCCACTCTGACCAGCAGGATCTTCCTCTGGACCTTGACAGTGATACTTCTCTCTCTGTGCATTCTCTGAATTTCCCTCTTCTAAACCACCTGCTCCGTAGTTTCCTGCCACATATCAGCACCACGGCCCCATGACTGCCACTGAGCTCTGCCTCCCCCACAGCCACCGGCTGCTGTTCTGAGATAACTCACCCTAGCGGATCACCGTCCACTGTCCCCATTCATGATGAGCAGCTGTTTGTGAAAGATGAAGGCCTGGGGGGCGGGGGCTCATTTCCTCAGCTGTTTCTGTACAGCTGCGGATGTTAAGTCTTTCCAGCTTACAGACCCTTCGAGAATTTGATGGAGGTGGTAGGACCAGGGATTGGCAAACTGCTGAGAGCCAGATCCAGACTGCTGCCAGTCTTCGTCACGCTGTGTAAGAACACAGCCTGGCTCGTTAGTTCACACAGCGTGCTGGTCTTGCACTAAAACAGCAGAGTGAAGTGGTTACAATAGAGACCTGTGGCCCCCGAGGCCCGAACAGCCGCCGCCTGGCCCTTTGCTGGGAAGTTAGCTGAGCCCTGCTGTACAGCCTTGTCCTGGCACAAGTGTTTTCGTGGCTGTCTCAGAGGAAGGCCGGAGCCCTGGCTGGGAGCCCTGGCTGGAGAGCTGGAATAGCAAGTCCTGGGGGCGGGAGATGGCGGAGCCACCCTTCCCCCCCCCGCCCCCCCCCTCCCGGGGAAGTGCCTTCCTCTGGAGCGGTAGCTCCTTCCGGGTTGGCATTCTGGAGCACAGGGAAACTGCCCCTGCCCAGCCTTCCTCCTCTTCTAAAGGGCCGTGAGCTGCCTTTTCCTTCCTGTTTGAGCTCTCCTCCCCCTTCCTGATCCTCCGCCCCGGGAGCTCCGCTGAGATATCACCTGCCCCTGTTCCACCTATTCTAGATCATTCCTCTAGTTGGCTGTCACTTCCCCGTAACTCAAGAGAGCCTTGGTGCAGGGGCTGTGTTAGTCCTGGGTCTGCATGGGTTTGAGCCGGGGTAGGAGCATGATAAATACTTCCTTGGGGGGGGGGGGGGCTCACTGAGGTCCCTTCCCTACCCAGCCTCCCCCGGGCATTGCATAAACCTTGGAATAGGGGCCACCGAGGGGAGGGAGGGTGGAGACTGGATTTACTGTCACCATTCCCTGACCCCATCCTAGAAAGGGTTCCATTTGTCTGCTCTGCATTTGGAACCCAGACCATTTTGTTGGGTCTCGGGGGCGGGGCGGGGAGCCCTGGTTGGTGGCTGTCCACTTAGCCCTCCTGGCCGCGTCGCCCCCTGCAGCGTCTCTGAGCGCAGGCCCTCTCCTTGCAGCCCTCTGCCTGCCCAGCCAGTTCCGGTGCGCCAGCGGCCAGTGCGTCCTCATCAAGCAGCAGTGTGACTCTTTCCCTGACTGCATCGACGGCTCGGATGAGCTCATGTGCGGTGAGCCAGCTTCCCATGGAGGGTGCGCCCTGGGCTGGGGGTCTCCCCGCGAGTGTGGGGTCTAGAGGGAGAAAATATGCTGGGGGCCGAGTGCACAGACAGAAGAGGCTGGGAGGTTGGGAGTACTCAGGCTCGGGAGAGGCAGGCAGGGAAGCCGGGCTGGAGGTATGGGGCTGAGCTGGGAGGGGGTAGGGGACTGTGAGCCATGGTGGCACTTCTGGCTGTGACAGGGACAGGCCCCCTGTGGTTGGGGCTGACTGTGCCTGAGAGGCTGTGCTTCTGCCCGCCATGGTCAGGCAGCGCGATTACTCTGATGGAGGCCGGGGTGGCCCTTTCCCTGGCAGCCTGCTCTCTGGTGAGGAGGTGCATGGTCACATGTGCACACGCATATGCTTCCTGCGCCGGGCATAATGCGGCCCTTACGGTCAGGGATACTGCAGCCACAGGATGTGGGCAGTCAGGGAGGCTTCCTGGAGGTGGTGGCTGTCGAAGGGCTATCTTTGATTCCGACAGGAAGGGAACTGGAGTCCAAGACAGGAAGTGGGAATGTGTGCATGCGTTTGAGGATGCGGGCTCTCTGCATTTACAGTAGAGGCGCCTGGGCTGAGAGCTGACTAACGGGAGAGAGGTCTGGAAGGCAGGGAAGCTAGAAAGCTCCCTGAACACTCTTTGCCTTCCTGGGAAGCTAGGTGGGCCCCTCAGTCAGCATCTCAGGAAGGCAAGCGCCCCGGGTCCCGAGGGCGGAGATGGGTGCCACTGGGGGACGAACCCCCACCCCTTTGCTGGCCGGTGCCAGTCTGATGGTGTCTCTCTTCCACCTCCAGCATGATGGTGGCTTCAGGGTCAGGGGCGACATTTATCCAGAGCCCGGTCTCTGTCACCCGAGCCAGCAATTTCCCTCCTTTGCTTTGGGTTTTGGCTGGGAGGCGGGGGCGCAGGGGTTGGGATCCTTGGGCCAGCCTGGTGGGAAAGTGGGTGTCCGAAAACATGACTCTTTTTTTTTTTTCTTTAAAAAAAATTTTAACGTTTTTTAATTTCTGAGACAGAGACAGAGCATGAGTGGGGAAGGGACAGAGAGAGAGGGAGACACAGAATCCGAAGCAGCTCCAGGCTCTGAGCTGTCAGCACAGAGCCCGACGCGAGGCTCAAACCCATGAACCACGGGATCATGACCTGAGCCGAAGTTGGACGCTTAACCGACTGAGCCACCCAGGCGCCACAAGAGACTCTTATATACAGAGAACAAACAGAAGGTTGCTGGAGGGGTTGTGGTAGGGGGATGGGCTACATGGGTCAGGGGCATTAAGGAATCTACTCTTAAAATCGTTGTTGCACTCTATGCTAACTTGGATGTAAATTTAAAAAATAAATTAAAGATAAAAGAAAAGAAAGTATTCATATATTGAAATGAAAGTTATTTTAAAGAATAAACAAAATATTGTGTTTCTGTTAGAAAGCATAGCATTCCTTTTTAAGTTCTAATCTAATTATTTAAATTTGAGACATGCCATATTCTTGGGTAAAATATGTTCAGGTTCTCCTGACCATCTTATATATAAGAAGTGAGTACCAGCAGCTAATGTAGGTAATGATTGAATCTTTGGTGTGGGGAAGCAAAGGAAAGAACTAATAAAATGCTTCTCCTGAGCCTGAGTGGAGGGTATAATCAAGTAGATCACGCCACTTCAGGAGAGGAGGAGACTGATAACTATGGGTCAGATGTAACTTAAGTGAATTATTGCTAATGTGAGACTTTAAATCACTCTTAGCTGGGGCGCCTGGGTGGCTCAGTCGGTTAAGCGTCTGACTTCGGCTCAGGTCATGATCTCACGGTTCATGGGTTCGAGTCCTGTGTCGGGCTCTGTGCTGACAGCTCAGAACCTGGAGCCTGTTTTGGATTCTGTGACTCCCTCTCTCTCTGACCCTCCCCTGCTCACTCTGTCTCTCTCTCTCTCTCAGAAATTAAAAAAAAAAAAAAACATTGTTAGTAAATAAATCACTCTTAGCTATAACGTATGGAGAGGAATAGTGACCTTCCCCAAATTGGGGGATGCTTTTATATCAGACCAAAAGAAAACAGCTAATATATCTGTATCTTTAAAACAACAATATTCAACGATTAGAATATAAAGGTGTGTACCTACACACGTATACTGATACGTGTATGTATAGATGTGTATATGTTTTTATACAGCTAATGTATAAATAGGCCTTTTTAAAACCTCTAGCTAGTGGGTTTTTGGGGGGCTTTTTGTTTTAGTTTATTTTGTTGCTTACTAATTAATAACTACTCTTTAAATATCTCACAAGTTAAAAGGGGAAAAAAAGAAAGTGACTGTCCTTTTGTCAAAGTTAACTTCAGAGCCCCCAGGCTCCCTCCCTGCCAGGCTTTGTCAGTGGAGCCTGAGGAGCACCCCACGTGTCCCAGGGGCATCACAGGGCCTCCAGGGTACAGCCTTGGGCCACCCCGGAGACCCCCCTAGACACGGGGACGAAGCTGAGGCTGTTGTAGAGGAGTTGCTGTTGAGGGGTGCCAGGAGGGGTAGGGGAGGGAGGAGGGTGCTCCAGGCAGGCGGTGGGGGGCAGCGTGACACCCCAGCACCCAGTCTCTACTCCCTCCACCCTCCCGCAGCGGGTGCGGTGATGCAGTGAGGCACCCCCCCCAGGGCACGCGGTATCACCCCCCCCACCCCAGGAGGGCCTGTTCCTTCTCGGTTGACGGTGGCCACCTCTTCCTGTCCGTCCCCTGGCAGAGATCACCAAGCCACCCTCCGATGACAGCCCGGCCCACGGCAGCGCCATCGGGCCGGTCGTGGGCATCATCCTGTCGCTCTTCGTCATGGGCGGGGTCTACTTCGTTTGCCAGCGCGTGGTGTGCCAGCGCTACACGGGGGCCAGCGGGCCCTTCCCGCACGAGTACGTCAGCGGGACCCCCCACGTACCCCTGCACTTCATAGCCCCGGGCAGCTCGCAGCACGGCCCCTTCCCAGGTAAGGAGCCGGCCTGTGGGAGGGCCCTGGGCACAGGCGGGGTGAGCGGGCAGGACGCACCCTGGCGGTGGCGACAGGACGGGGCCCACCCACCTGAACCTGGGTCTGTGGGCAGCGGGAGCCCGGGAGCGCGTGCCGCGTGGGGACGGCCCGGCCCCTGACCCAGCCCGGCCCCCTCCGCGCGGCAGGCATCTCCTGCGGCAAGTCCATGATGAGCTCCGTGAGCCTGATGGGCGGCCGGGGCGGGGCGCCCCTCTACGACCGGAACCACGTCACCGGGGCTTCGTCCAGCAGCTCCTCCAGCACCAAGGCCACGCTGTACCCTCCGGTGAGTGGCGTGGGGGGAGGCCCGGGCACCGCGGGGTCCCCACCGTCGGTGGCTGACCCGGGGACCCTTCCTGTGGCCTGGCGTTTCTGGGATTATCAGCTGTCCCGCCGTCCCGGAGCACGGTGACCGCGCTCACTCTCCTTCCTTGGCGCATCTTGTCGTTTTTCCCTTGTGACATTTTTTTTCCGTTCAGAGAGGGTGCTCCTTCTTCATGTGGCCAGTCTGGGAGCCCCACAAAAGTATCAAGGGCGGAGTCTCATCAGCCCACCTCCCAGGTTGCCGCGGGTCATCTCAGTGTCCTGGAGCCCCATCTTTGATCCCGGCGGGCCCACCCTGTCCGTGACTGTGCCTCTCGTAGGGCCCGTCTGGACGGGTGCTCCAGGTGTGCCTGTGTGACTTTCTCCTTACCGTCCCTGCACGCGATGTTCCCTCCCAGGGCCTCGCTGGGTCCCAGACCACAGCTGGATCGTTTTCCAGAGCGCGGGCACTCACAGGTGACTTTGCGGCTGAGGTGCTCCCCGAGCGTTCAGCAGCCCGAGCGGGTGAGGGCCTGCTCCTGGCCAAGCCGCACGCTGGAGGGAAATGTCCCGCAGAGGGTGAACCGCGGAAGCCCCCAGGGCCCGAGCCCCCTACGAGTCCCTGCCAGGCGACCTGTCCCGAGGCTGGGGAGGAATCCCCGAGAGCACAGCCCCAGGGACCCGGGCGGGCTTGACGCACGAGTGTGAAGCTGTGTGTACAGGCATCGGGGCTAGCTTTACGCGCTTCTGTGCTTTCTGATCCTTAAAAACCCAACTTCAGGCAACAGGATGTCCTTCTACGGCGAACTCTGTCCCTTGTGCTTTCTTGGGGGTCTCCAGGAAGCCCCACCCTCCGGGGCTGGCTGTTCCTGCCCTCTGCTGTCCCTCGTGTCCGGGCCGTCCCCTCCTTAGCAATCAGGAGGAAGCGGGCAGCAAGGGTCGCTATCGCGGCTTCACCCGCTGGAAACCACATCTCCAGGAGGCCCCAGGCCCGTCTGGGGGCAGCGAAGCCGAGAGCCTGGAATTTAGAATACCACTCACCGTCCCTTCGGTCCTCTCTGCTGCCACTGTCCCCTTGACGCTCACGTGGGCCACGTGACCAGCTAGAAATACCCGCGATTGTGAAAGGGCAGCTCACTCCAGGACAGCCCCCCCTCGGACCCCCATGCAGATACCAGGAGGCTCGGTCCCCTGGCTCTGCTGGGAGCTGGGGGAGGGGTCTTATTAGCGGCAAGAGATGGCACTGTTGGCAGCCACCGATTCTGTTTTTTCAAGTTGATTTATATTGAGAGAGAGAGAAAGAGACCATGAGCAGGGGAGGGGCAGAGAGAGAGGGAGGAAAGAATCCCAAGCAGGCTCCTCGCTGAGGCAGGGCTCGATCCCACAAACCCTGAGATCATGACCGGAGTTGAAATCAAGAGTCGGATGCTTCACAGACTGAGCCACCCAGGCGCCCCCAGCTTTTGTTTTAAAAACCTTGTTGAGCTGTAACTCACATACCATACCAGTCACCCGCTTGAAGGGTAGAATTTGCTGGTGATTACTGTATTCACAGATATGTGTGAGCATCACTGCCATGGATTTTAGAACATTTCATCGGGCCAAAAACAGATCTGCATGAAGCCAGCTGTTTTTAAATTAACTACAATGGGCACCTGGGTGGCTCGGTTGGTTGAGTGTCCAAATTGGGTTCAGGTCATGATTTTGCAGTTGGTGAGTTCAAGCCCCACGTCTCACTCATTGCTGTCAGAGCAGAGCCCACTTTGGATCCTCTGCCCCCCTCTCTCTCTGCCCCGCCCCTGCTTGCCCTGTCTCTCAAAAAAACAAAAAACAAAAAACCAAAAAACCCAACAAAACAATAAGTTAACTACATTGTTTCACATCAGTAATATATGCTCATGGCACAAAATTCCAAAGGTACCTTGGAACGAAAGTACAGTGGAAAGAGGGTCGGTCACCCTCTCATGCTGAGCTTGAACCCGTACCCCTAAAAAGCTACATCCCCTGGTGAATTTTCTGTGTGTCCTCGGGGTAATCTGTACACAGGGAAATACGCAAGGGTACAGACTTTATTTTCCCAGCCAAGAGCGTAATGTTTTGACTTTCGGAGATTGTTGTAAATTCACATGCAGTTGCAAGAATACAGAGAGACCTCATCTGCCCTTCACCCAAGGCAACTCCCCCAAAGGCAACGTCTTGCATAACTGATGCTGTCTGAGGCCTGCCGTGCCGCTCGGACACACTTGGCGTAGACCGGGTGGCTTTCACACCTGTTTGTCAGTTTTGGAGGCTGGAAGTCCAAGATCCGGATGCTGGCAGGTTTGGTGTTGGGGAGGGGGGTGCAGTTCTGGCTCATAGATGGCCGTCTCCTCCTTCCATGGTGGAAAGGGTGAGGTCTGGGGCCGAGCGCTGGTCCCGATCACAAGGACTCCCCCCTCAGGACCCCATCAGCTCCTTAAGGCCCCGCCTCCCTCAGGGGTTAGAACTCACCATAGGGCTTTTGGGGAACACAAAGCCTTGGTCTGTGGTAATAGCACAACAGAAGTGCCAGGGCATCGATACGATATTCTTTGGCCCTATTCAGTTTTACCCGTTTTACGTATGTGCTTTTTTGTCTCGAAGACTTTTCTTTTTCCTGTTTTTAATTTGTTTAACGTTTACTTTAGAGGGAGAGGCAGAGCATGAGCGGGGAGGGGCAGAGAGGGAGAGGGGGACACAGGATCCAAAGCAGGCTCCAGGCTCTGAGCTGTCAGCACAGAGCCCGATGCGGGGCTCGAACTCATGAACCATGAGATCATGACCTGAGCCGAAGTCGGACGCTTAACCGCCTGAGCCACCCAGGGACCCCCAAGGCTTTTTCTCAAGAGCGATTTTAGCTTCACAGCAGGATTGAGGGGACGGTACAGAGATTTCGCATGTGCCTCCGGGCCGTCCTGCACAGAGTCGTACCGTACTTGGTGAGGAATAGTGGTTGATGAAGGCCCGTGGACACACTGCCGTCGTCCAAAGTCCGGAGCATGTAGTACGGCTCACCCTTGCTCTGGCACACCCCGCGGGCCTGGACAGGCGCACGGTGACACACATCCACCGTCGTAGTAGCCCACAGAGCAGACACCGCATCAACCCGGCCAGAAGGAGGCGCTCTTCTGAGCCCAAGTCGCTGAGGGCCTGGACCTGTGGAACGTGGGAGACTTGGTGGCCAGCAGTGCGCTGGGGGCATGGCACTGACGCCCAGCAGAGGCAGGGGTCTGGGCAGAGGCCCAAAGCTCACCTTGCCGGTGGAAGTGAGGAGAAACCAGGTCCAGTTCCATTTGTGGGCAGACGGGGAAACAGGACCCCAGGACCTGGGCTGTGGGGGCGCCTCTGGCAGGCCCTTTCTACTGTGCTTCCCTGCCTGGTCTCTGCTGCTCTCTCTGAATGACAACCCCCCACCCCCAGGATTGTGCCCTCCCAACTTGGTCAAATTCTGAAGACCCTCCAGGCTGGCTATTTGGGCTGAAGAGGACCCCCCCCAGAATAAGGAGTGGGGCCCCTCGCTGCCTTCCAAAGGGCACTTCTTGTAGGTTGCTCACCATGTGTCACCATGGGACCCATTTTAGAGATGGGGAAACTGAGGCCCAGCGAGGTGAAGTCCCTCACCAGGGGGCACACTGCAGCTGGGAAGTGATGGAACAGGACCCACACACGTCTGCCTGGCCACAGAGGTCCCTTTTTTTTTTTTAAATTTTTTAATGTTTTATTTATTTCAGAGAGAGAGAGAGAGCATGAGCAGGGGAGGGGCAGAGAGAGAGGAAGACACAGAATCCAAAGACAGGCTCCAGGCTCTGAGCCAGCCATCAGCACAGAGCCCGATGCGGGACTCGAACCCGCAAACCATGAGATCATGACCTGAGCTGAAGTTGGACGCTTAACCAACTGAGCCACCCAGGCGCCCCCACAGAAGCCCTTTCTACTGCCTTCAGGGACCTGGGGGACTCCAGCCCTTGAGGGCAGGCGGGGACAGCCCCGTTCGCATTCAGCAGTGGGGTCTCGGGAAGCAGGATTGGGCTGTGCCCCCACGAAAGCCCTGCGTGCTCACCTGGGCCGTGTGGCGGGTGGGGTGTTGCCGGTGGTAGTTGCCGGGGAAGACGCAGACCTGGGTGGGTGACCCCTCCCCACGTCCCTCTGGCGCTCCGTGGGGCCGGTGGTGTGCTGTGTGTTACACGACAGGCTTGTATTGTCAGCACAGTTTGGGGGCAGTGCATCCCTGGGCAAGGGGTCCCTTTCCCTGATAAACTTGGAGGTGCCGTGAGGGCCAGCAGTGGGGCTGGGGTCCCCTCTCTCACCTGGAGACCCCCGTACGTGGTCAGGGTTCCAGCTGAAGCACAGAACCACCTGAGTGCTGGGGATAAGGGGCGTCTCAGAGGAATTCGTCTTTGCACCGGGGGGGAGATACGGGGAAGTCACAGTCCAAGCGGGGACTCAAGAGAAGTCCCTGGGGGAGCCACGTGCCCACTGGTGGACACCTCGGGGCCTGTGGGGGTCGGTGCAGGGGGCTGGCGCAAGCATCCAGGGACCTCTCCAGGGTCGGGCCGAGCAGGTGTGGGCCCGGGGTCACTGCTGGTCTGCGGGGTGGACGTTTGGGCCACAGGCAGCGTTGTTTCTCGCTGTGACAACCTTCACGGGGGACAGCCGCGGCTTCCCGTCCGCTTTCCAAGTCTCACGAATGCTGAGCCAGAACGGTTCAGACAGCGCGGGGCCCGCGTAGCCAGGTAGGCCCCTTGCAGCCCTGCCCACCCGCCCAGGCCGGCGTGGACGCGCCGGAGGGGCGCCCGGTTCTGTGCTGCCGCCGTAACCCCTGCTCGGCTCTCCTCAGATCCTGAACCCGCCGCCGTCGCCCGCCACGGACCCCTCCCTGTACAACGTGGACGTGTTCTACTCTTCGAACATTCCCGCCACCGCCAGACCCTACAGGTACGAAGTCCCTGCCACAGCCCCCCACACGCGTGCCCGTCTGGGCCTCCAGACGGGCCTGTGGTGGAGGAGGGCCCTTGTCCCCATTTGCTGGGTGAGGAGACCTGGGAGAGAGGTGCAGGGTGCTGGAGGCTCTCCCGGCCCCTCGGACCACACCTGGCTTGCCTCCCCGTGGAGCAAACCGGACCTACCCGCTGAGTCCGGAAACCAACCAGATCCCATGTTCTGAGCAGGCTCTAGAATGTAGAAGCGGATCTGGGTTTGTCTGTTTTAAGTTGGGACGTGCCCAGGCAGGCGTGGCCTTGAATGGCGCCACCAGGGGATTCCCACTGCCCAGGGAGGCCAGGGCACAGGGGCCAAGGTTTGACTGAATCCAGCGGTAGGACCCCGGCAGTGACACCCCCTCTTGCTGCCTCCGTCCCGTGAGGACCAGCTCCAAGTCTCACGAGCGCAGGTGTGGCACCGGCCGCGGCGGGCCCTCGATCGGAGGATCCTCTCAGCCCCCAGGCGGTCCGTGTTGGGTGGCCCCTGGGTTGGGAGGGGGCATTTGGGATGCTGAGAAGAGGGCTCTGGGTGTGCCAGCCTCTGTCCCGGGGCCAGGTCAGTGCCTGGGGTGACCTCCAACCCAGTGGCCTTAGCCTCCAGGGCCTAGCACACAGGTGCAGAAGCGTGAGAGTGGCCGGCCCCTCCCTGCTCCCCAGAGCTGCCCGGAGCAGGGGAGTGTCGGCGCGGCGCGCCTGCCATCTGGTGGCCATTTCAGGAACTCCAGGGCCCGAAGAGGAGAGAGTCACTGCCCCGGTCAACGACCTGCAGGCCTCTCCCCGCCGCCAGTGCCCAGCAGCCGTGGTGGTGGCCGTCCCCAGGCTGTCACATCCGTGCTTGGCCTCCAGTGCGCGTCCTGCCTTTATCATCATGTCCTTTTTTTTTTTTTTTTTAATTTTTTTTTTTAATGTTTTTATTTATTTCTAGGAGAGAGAGAGCCAGCGTGAGCAGGGGAGGGTCAGAGAGAGAGGGAGTCACAGACTCTGAAACAGGCTCCAGGCTCCGAGCTGGCAGTCAGCACAGAGCCCGACGCGGGGCCCGAACCCACGAACCGCGAGATCATGACCCAAGCGAAAGTCGGACGCTTAACCGACTAAGCCACCCAGGCGCCCCTCATCATGTCCTATTTTTGTGACACCTCTCCCCTCCCACTGTCTCTCGGGGTCCCTTCCTCCCCCTGGGGTCCTGGGAGCCCCATTGTGCTGCTGCACTTTCTCAGCACCCAGTGCCCCTCACTGGCCCCAGGGTGCTGGCTCCACCCCCTTGCCCCCTGCGAGCCCCGCTGGGGCTGTCTAACACGCCGTGACCTCACCCCAGCTCAGGCTGTGCCGCAGCCCTGACACGGGACCTTGGGGTGCGGGAGACGTCCGGGAGGCAGGGCGTTTGGGGGCACCTCCTGGGTCCGATTGCTGTAGACCCTTCCAGACTCACTGGCTTCTGATACTTAGAGGAACGATAAAATGGGGAACGATTGTCAAACGCTTTCTGGTGTCAGGCACCGTTTCTAGCACTTTCCATGAAGACTCTTATTTAATCCTCACAAGCCTCATTTGAACTGGGTACTGTTACATCGTCTTCATTTTATTAATGAGACACTGAAGCCCAGAGAAGTTGAGTAAGCTGCCCCAGGCCAATCAGGTAGGCTCTGGAGGCCTGTTCTCCACGAAGGCAAACACAGGGCACCCGTGTGGCTCAGTCGGTTAAGCGTCCGACTTCAGCTCAGGTCATGATCTCACGGTTCGTGGGTTCGAGCCCCGCGTCGGGCTCTGTGCTGACAGCCAGCTCAGAGCCTGGAGCCTGTTTCGGATTCTGTGTCTCCCTCTGTGCCCCTCCCCTGCTCATGCTCTATCTCTCCCTCAAAAATAAATAAGCTTAAAAAAAAAAGGCAGGCGTGGGGGTGCTGCCTTCCCCTCGGGGCCTGGGCTTGGACCCCCTGGGTGTAGTGGATGTGGGGAGTGTGGCTCAGAGGGACCACACAGCCAAGGGGCCCAGGGGCCTCCCCAAGACGAGGTGCCACGCCCCTCTGTCCCCTTCAGGCCCTACATCATCCGTGGCATGGCGCCCCCGACGACGCCCTGCAGCACCGATGTGTGTGACAGCGACTACAGCGCCAGCCGCTGGAAGGCCAGCAAGTACTACTTGGATTTGAACTCGGACTCAGACCCCTACCCGCCGCCGCCCACGCCCCACAGCCAGTACCTGTCGGCGGAGGACAGCTGCCCGCCATCGCCCGCCACCGAGAGGAGCTACTTCCACCTCTTCCCTCCCCCTCCCTCCCCCTGCACGGACTCGTCCTGACCCCTGCCGGGCCACCCTGGCCTCTCCCTGCACCCTTGTAAATAGTTTTAAATATGAACAAAGAAAAAAATATATTTTATGATTAAAAAATAAATATAGTTGGGATTTAAAAGAACAACAACGACATGAGAAATGTGAACAGCGGTGGGGTGGGCCGGGCCGGGGAAGACTTTGTACAGTGGAGAAAATATTTATAAACTTAATTTTTTTTAAACGTCACTGCCATTCTTTTGTGCCCTGTGTGCTTTTGAGCTGAGCGTCCCCACAGGGTGAATCCCGACCTCCGGCCCTCCCCGGGACGGCTGTCTGGGTTGTGCACTGATCCTCCTGAGCACCGTGTGTCTCTCCCGGTCAGACCCCCTCGGGGTGGGCTGAACCTCTGGGCAGAGGCGGGCGGGCAGGCAGGATGCTTGACCTGTACGGCCGCGAAGGGCCCCAGCTCCGCTGCTTCTGCTCGGCTGTTACCAGCCTGAAGTTCTAAATGCGTTCTGAGAAAGACACGCTGCGTTTTCACTTCGCACGGGGCTCCGCAGAGTCCGCGGCCGGTCTCTGCTGCCATCTGCCGTCTGTGTGTGCTGGCCCCAGGTTACTGCCATCCACCGAGATGGTGCCATGGGCGGGGCCGGGGCTGCCCCTCGTGGCCGTGTACTCGGGTGGCTCCCAGTGAATGGGGCTGGCAGGGTGGGGCGGGTCCCAGCCCTCGCACCCTCCCGTTTCGTCCTGTCCTTCCCGCACACACGCCCTGTAGAGCCTGGCCCCCGCAAGGGCAGTCAGTCAGCACTGCCCCGGGCCAGCTGTGTACCCCCCAGGTTGGTACAGAAGAAGTCGGGTAGATAAGGCCTGCTCCCTGCCCCTGGGGGTGGGGGGCGGGTCCCCACCTGCTGAAGGAGACTGAGAAGTCGGCAAGTCATGAGGAAGCTGGGCTGCTCCCCCGGCGCCAGGCAGGAAGGGACTAACCCCACTGGAATGTCGCAGGGAGGTCAGGGGAGAGCCACCATTTTTAGTCCCCGGGACACTCAAGACTCCATGCGCGGCGATCCGGAAGAAGGGCCTCCTGGCAGGGCCGGAAGTTGAACCCTTGGCCAGCCCCCCGGGCCTGGAATGCCGTCTCCTGGAGGAGACTGTCTCCCAGATGGGGGGACCCCCGAACGCTCAGATCCTGGGGCCCCCGTGCCGGGGAGGCAGGAGGGGAAAGGTGGTAGCCCCCAGGGCCCCCCAGACTGCCCGGCCAGGGGACATGGCTGGGACGTCCGGCACCCACGTCTGCCAGGCCTGGTTTCCTGAGATGTCTGGGGAGCTGCCTCCCCTGCTGATTGCCCAGGCGTTCCCGGGGGTCACGGTCGGCACTGGCGGTGAGGGGGCCCCTGGCAAGACTCGCAGGTGCTGCTGCCCCGGGGGGGACCTGCGCTCAAGGCCCCTTCGCAGGCAGGAGGGACCCGATCTTCCTGGGAAGGCCAGCTCCACTTACTCAACATCCACATGGCCCCCTCTGGTAAGGAAGGGTGCTGTCACTGCCCCCGAGGACTGTCCTTCAAGACCTCCTGCCCGGATGGGACGATGCCTGTTGCAAAGCCTTGCCCAGGGAGCACCTGGCAAGGAGCAGCTCCTTGGTAAACGGAAGCTGTGACCTGTTAGAGCTCAGAGATGTGATGTGCTTGCCTGAGGTCACACTGCTCAGACCAGCAGAAGCAGAGGGTGTACCAGAGCCCTCAGGCCCAAGGTGGGGCCCCCCGCCCAGAGGGCTGCTTGCAGGTGGGTTTGGGGCCTCCCAAGCACCCAGGATTCCTGTTCTTCCAGCCTGGGCCACAAGCCCTGAGGTGCTAATGAAAGCACTAATCTCAGTCTGGCCAGACGGGGGTGGGGGTGGGGGAGCTTGGCTGACTCAGAAGCCGGAGCTGCACCCACTGTGAGGCTCCACTGGGACCCTGTCCACTGTCCTGCCCTTCGGTTCGGTCATGCAGTGTGACGGTCCCCTCTGTTCTAACAGGGCCAGCCAGGGCCAGGCAAGAGCGGGGAGGAGAAGCGGCCTGTGCTGCTGACCACTGGTGACCCCCTGCATGGACCCCTCCCCGCCCCCGGCATGCCAGGCATGTCTGCAGAGGTCACTCTGCGGGACCCTTTCCTGCCATGAGGTCAGCTGGGCGGACGGGGGCCCAACCCGCTGGCCACCTACTGTCTCCCAAGTAAATCTGTCTGCCTTCACTAAGCACCCACTATGTGCAGAGCCCTGCACGTAAGTCACATGCTAGGGGACCCAGAGATCAGACAGTGGCTCCTCTCTCGAAGGCGCTGCAGACAGTTTCCAGAGCTGAGGGGGAGCGCGTTGTGCTGAGATATCCCGGGGCCCAGAGAGAATATCCTATGTAGATGGGAGGGCAGGGAGGGCTTCCTGGAAGAGTTGCTACCTGAGCTGTGTCTTAAATGAGGGGGTGAAGTTAACATGGCTTCTTTCATTTAAATAATCCACATTCATTCACAATGGCCCCGCTAGGTAGATGGTGTCCCCAGGTTGCAGTTGAGGAAACCAAGGCTGAGGGGAAAATAGACTTTTTTTTACTAATTTGTTCAATCGTTCCTTGACACAGTAAGTAGTACCGACAGCTGGACGCTGCTCTGTGTGTCCAAACCTCCAAACCATCTCACCTCTGCAGTGACACCCATGACTTCCCAGGTCTGAGTCCTGTGGGCTCTCACTCCCCACTGGCCCCACCACGCACTCCGCTCAGCCCTCCCGCTCCTCATCCAGAGTGGGTGAGGGGCTCCTCCTTGCCCGGGGTCCAGCAGCTGCCCTGGGCACATGAGAAGAATCCACGTGGCCACATCTTGGCCGTGTCACTGCCAGGCAGGACGCTGGGGAATCAGGGTGTGGCAGATGTGGAAGTTTCTGTCCCCGAGAATCCTGGGTGCTTGGGGGGCCGGGCGGGACTTGGCTCTTGCGGGGTTCCTTCTCGGGACCCACTCAGCTGACTCTTCACATCACTGGGACCCTGTACTGGACCATCCTCAGGGACATCCTGCTGGCTCGTCCCGCCGAGGGCTTCTCCCAGATTCCCCCCTCCCCTCCCCAAATGCCCTCTCCTCTTTTCTCCCCTCGTAAGCTGGACTGGACAGCTTGATCGTGACCGACACTAGTGGCTGCCCTTTCCACCAACCCTTGGGCCACAAACAGTCCTTGGTAGGAAGAACGGTACTCGCCTCCTTGGCAACCCAGACAATCTTAAGGCATTAAAGGAAGAGAAAGAGAACTAAATTTCTGTATTAAAATGGACAGACCTTTCCTATCTGGCCCCACAGCCCTCCAGCTTCGACACATGACTTGGCCCAGCGGCCGCCTGGCCTTTGAGGCATGTCCTCTGTCAGGGCGGCCTCACTCCAGCCCTTAGACCAGATCTGAGGCTTGGTGACATGACAATAAGAAGGACAATGGGCGGGGGGTGGGGGGGGAAGGGGAGGCGCCTGGGTGCCTGAGTCGGTTAAGTGTTGGACTTGAGCTCAGGCAGGTCTTGATCTCATGGTTCTGTGCTGACAGCTCAGAGCCTGGAGCCTGTTTTGGATTCTGTGTCTCCCTCTCTTTCTGACCCTCCCTTGCTCAAGTGCTCTCTCTCTCTCTCTCTCTCTCAAATAAATAAAACGTTAAAAAAAATTAAAAAAGGAAGGACAATGGGGGGCCGGTTTCCCCAAGTTGAGCGCATTCAATTTAAAGCCTTCTTCTGAGTGTATGTATGGGTTAAAATGTCCTTTCTTTCAAGAAATCATGGTAAGAGCATACGGTGTGTGTTTTTTTAAATCACTACTTTAAAAATTTTTATTTAAAAATCATGACTTGATAGAATTGAACTTGACAGCTCTGTGTCTGTTCCCACAAGTTAAGAGGCTAATAGCTGGGTATGTGGGCATTCATTACGCTTCTATGTTTAGATGGATTGGAAATTTAAACAGTAAAAATTAAACCATAAGAGGATTAGGGGGAAAAGGGGGAAGGTGGTGATTCACGAACCTCGAGAAGTTTTATGATGCTGAGGCCAATGCAAAGGTTCAAAATCACTCTCCTGCTTAAAGCTTGTCAATGGCTCCCTATGGCCCTCAGGAGATAGGCTGAGCTCAGATATCTCCTCTTCCTCCAGGAAGTCCTCCCTGACTTCAACCCTGCCAGTTGGGTTAGCTCATCATAATTGGAGACTTTTGGGGTCTGCTTATGCTGGGGGAGGTACTGTATTATTTCACTTAATTACAGTGCAAATGTCCCTGTGACCCTCCTAAGAGTCTGGGGTGAGAGAACCCGAAGCGTGTACTGGCAAGTCCTCTGAAGGTGAGTGAGTAAAGGGATCTGTGTGCGTGGCTGGGCTCTCCCCAGGCTCCCAGCCCTGGCCCAGCCTCCGTCTCAGGCACCGCCCCCCTGTGCAGGGGTTCCCTGCTGCCTCCCCCTGCCCCCTCTGGGGCCTGGCCCTCTGGCCTCTGGCCGGGAGCTACTTCTGCAGCAGAGATTTGCTGTTCTTGCTCTAATCCGCCCTTTCCAAGGTGGGGCCAGCCGTGAACGCGCCCCTTCTCACGCAGGTTTTCCCGGCCCCGGTCCCCTCAGCTGAACAGTTCCTTTGCTTATCGTCCAGGGTCTCCAGGGGCCCGTCCCCCAGACCCCGATCGCCTCCACCGGGTCCTCTGACAAACGTTCACGCTGCGCCCTTCCTCTGCGGGTTTCTCAGCCAGGCCGGCCTGCTCCGGCCCCACCCCGGGTCATCTGCACACCTCTCCTCCCCCAAACCTTCCGCAACGGCACACCTGAACCGGTTTTAACCCTGACTGCGTTCCTCGCTAGCTGTGTGGCCTTCGGCCAGGCCCACAGCCGCTCTGAGCAGCAGGATCAATGGCGAAGAATGCCGGCCCTTGGCTGCTGCCTCCCTAGGGGTCCGGTCACTTCGGGGCACGGACACAGGCCAGGAGGCATTATCAGTACTGGACGTTACACATAAGAACAGGAGACTCAGAGGTTAGATCACCCAGCCCAGCTCACTCGGCCCATATGGCCCACCCCTGGTGCCCGAAGGCTTCCTGGGCTTCTGTTCCCCAATCTGTAAAATGGGGACAGCAGTCCCCTACTGTGATAGAGCCGCCAGTCTCCCCAGAGTCAGCATCAGGCTCTGCGGGGAAGCGGCGAGCTGGGGGAGGGGCATGTTTGCACCAGAGGCCCGGCTTCCCAGGCCGTGGCGTTGACCCAACTCGGCGGGGTTTCATTCTCCTCGTGTGGCACCGGGGCTCAGAGGGCACCTGAGTCCCTGAGACCGAGGGTGCCGGGGGGGCCGGTTGGGGTGGGTGCAAAGGGTGGGGGTGTGGGCGCAGAAAGATCCCGAGCATCTATCTGCGAGGCAACCTGGTGGCCGCACCACTGTTGGCACTCCCGACCCGCAGGGGCCAAACCCTTGTCACTTTTCTCAGGAGGCGCCCGGAAGCTCACAGTAACCAGCCTGCGGCGAGCAGGGGCGGCGGTCCCTGCCCAGGCCGCACCACTGGGGTGAGCTGCCCTAAAGACTTGGAGACAGGCAACCTCCCCGCACGGGCGCCCGTTATGACGCCCCGCCTGGTGCCCACCTGAGCCTGGGCACCGTGTAGCCACCTCGGCCACCTCCTGTCCCACCACCTGCCCCACCTCCTGTGCCCGCCTCCCCAGCGCTCCACAGCTGGCCCTGGGGTCTCAGGTCTCTCCCCCCGCCACCTGGACCCAGGAGCCTACCGCTCTGTCCTCCCCGTTCCCGGGTTGAAAGCCACCCGCTCCAGAGGGGCCCCCGCCCTGTGTTACAAGGGGCGTGTGACCCTCCTCCACAGACGGTCCGAGCCAGGACCCTCTGCTCCCCACGCACCGTACAGGCTGGGCCCAGAACAGGGCTCACCCGAGGGCTGCCCACGAGAGGCCAGCACGCCCCCTGGGGCGTTCCGCCGACCTCGCGTGGCTGGGTTCCACTATGACCCTCACCCTCACCCGGCCTGCGCTGCTCAGCCCTGCGGCCAACTTCCGCCCTCCGGCTGATTTCCTTGTGACTCTGGAAGGAGCTTCGCACCTACCGAGAAGCCAGACAGGTTATTAGAAGGTGCCTACGATGGGCCAAGCTGGGCTACTCCCATGTGTCCCGGCCCCGCCCCCACCCGCGCCCGAGGAGGCCGGGCAGTGGATGTGGGGTCCGGGCGCGCGTTTTGGAAGCGGTTCCGGTGTAAATCCTTCTGTAAGACAAAAGCGATGCCACCAGCCGGCGCACTTTCCTCCCCCGCGGGGCGACGGGCCGCTAGGGGCACGGACCCCTCACCTGGGCCCCGACCACCACTTGGAAGGGAAGGGCCGAGGACGGACGACTCCCCGCTGCCCTGTAAAAGGCAGCCGTGGAGAATGCGGGCATCGATCCCGCTACCTCTCACATGCTAAGCGAGCGCTCTACCACTTGAGCTAATTCCCCAGCTCGCGCGGCCCCTGGCGGCGGGGACGTAATGTGGCGCACGTCATCACGGCCGCCCCCGGACCCTCCAGCCGTGCGTCCGCGGCTCCCGCTACCCCATTGGTCGCCTTGCTGCGCCCAGCTCCACGGCCAGGATTGGTTTGGGTCGATTTAGTTTTAAACAGCATCGGCGGTCGGATTGGTGGTCCGCAGCGTCCGTCAGGCGGAGGCCCTGCTGTTGCTACGGCGTAGGGGGACCCGGCCAGGTTTCTCCCGCTTTCTGATTTGTTTCTCCAGACTCCGGGGTCCTAGAGGTTCCGGATCCGTCAAGTCCATGGGAAAAGAATGCTCCCCTCGCGCTTGACTGACGAGGCCTGTGAGCCAATCGGAGTGGGCGCAGCCGGGCCGCAGGGCGATCCAATAGGCTGTAGGGGGCGGGAGAGGGAGGCCAATGAGCGCGGATCTGGGGGCGGAGATAGAGCCGCGATTGGCTGCGAGGCGGCCGGAGGGAGGGCGGGGGGAACTCAAGGCCTGCTTGATACGTCCGCCATTTTGGGCGCTTCGCTGATGGTGTCGGTGAGCGCGTTTCCCGCCTGAGCGCAACTAGCGGCGGGTCGCGGGCACCTCCAGGTAATGGGGGTAGGGGTGGGGGCGGCGGAGCGGGCCGTGGCGCGGGGTGCGCGGGGGCGCGGGCGGCGGCGGCGAGCCCCCTTCGCCCGGCCTCGGCGGCGCGGGGAGGAGCGTCCCGGCCCCCTCCCCTCCCCCGGAATTCGCCGCTCGGCGGCCGGGGAGGCGCGGCGCCCGGGCCCGCGGCCCGTCCCCGCCCGCGCCTGTCAGCCGCCCGCTCGCCCGCCGCGGGCCGCGGGCCTGGCGGGGCCGGGCGCCGGGGCGGCCGCGCACCGGCGGCGAACTTTGCGCCGGGGTGGCGTCCGCGGCCTGGCGCGGCGGCGGCGGCGGCGGCGGGCGGGGCGCGCCCCTAACCCGGCCGGGCCCCGCTCGGCCTGGCCCGGCCGCCCGCCCCGGACAACTTATCCGGGCGCGGGCCCGCGAGCGTGTCAAGTTGAGGCGGCAGCTCGCCGTAGACTCTCGAAGGCCATTGTCGGGCTCCGTTCTGCGGGAAACAAGTTCTGTGTGGTGGTGCCCTGCGGGCCGCAGAGGCATCGGGACACGCCGGACGCGGCTCGGAGTATGAAAGTCGCCTTCCGAGCGGCTTCTTAACTCCGGTGTTGTGACTCGAATGTCGACCTGGTCACGAACGCCTCCCTGGCGAATATAAGCAAGGGGGGGTGGTCCTTCGTGCGGCCGCAAGAACCTCCCTCTTAAAGCAGCCCGCCCGCCGTGCACTTGGAGGGCTTTCCTCCCCGGTGCTGCTCGCTCCCAGCCCACCTTGAACTTGGCGGTTGTCAGAGCACCGAGGGGGTCCTCGCAAGTATCCCCGGGTCCCGACGCTCCAGCCTCCGGGCTTCCCGTGGTTCCCCCGCTCCTTGTTAACGCTTTCTCTGCGGCTCGGCTAGAGCTTTGTTTATGTTTTGCTTTTACGGGAGGGACGCTTGGTGGTTTTCCTTCCGTCCCCACCGCACTCGTTACTGTAGATCTTGTCCCACTTTGTTAATGGGACGTTTACTTTGATTCGTGTCGTCAAGGTCACGTTGCAGGTGGGCTAGCGAGTGGGAGAGGGACTCCAGAGTTGCAGCCGCTGGAGTGAACGTCTCCTAAGCGGTGGCGGGGCTTCAGCTTGTCTTTACCGCGGAGTCCGAGTGGCTGGCGTTCGGTCTCGGCTTCAGCACTTGCTGGCTCCGTGACCTTGGACAAGTTACTCGGCTTCTCTGCTTTCGCTGTAAGACGGCAATGATAATGGTCTGGCTCGTAAGTTTGTGGGGAGGAAACGAGTTAGAAGCGGTGCCTGGCGTGCAGAATCAGCTTAGTGCGGTTAGTGGCTATTATTACCATTTTAAATTTGGTTTTTAAATGTTTAGATTACTCTTAAGAAGTCAGATGAGCGTGGAAGCCCTGGCTTTCTCCGTGACTGTTTTTAGAAAGCTCTGCGTATTTCACACTCCGCTTTGAGGAGAAGATGAGCTGGAAGTTGTTTTAATTTTTTCAGGAGAGGGGTGATTGAAGATTCATTCAATCACAAATTGTCCTGAAGTGGTAAACCCATGGTGGTGTCTCGGAATGTTTTGTCAGGAGGTGGTTATTGAAGACAAGCCCCTCAGGAGCTCGGGTCAGATTCTGTTCCTGCTCATGTGGGGATCCTAGGTCCTCGGTGTGATGGGTCCCCAACTCTGTCAACTCCAGGGTTCCTCGTGTTCTCCAGGTTATTGAGGTTTGCAGGGGTGCTGTGTACTGGCACGTACTTCAGTGAGCCTAGTGTGGGAAGTAACTGTTCTCCTGCGGAAGCTTTGGAAGCTGTTTGGCCTCTCGGTGTGTCTGGTGAGGGAGTCTAGGTGAGCATCTTGCCGGTGTAACTTAAGAACAGAAAGAAGATTATTTTGGAGTAGAAAACTTTAGCTTTTGTATAAACAAAACAAAACTTTAGCTTTTGCAGCAAAACAAAACAAAAACTTGCTAGTTTGAATTAACTACTTGTGAATTTGAGAATCGGACCACAGCTGGACAGAAAACGAATGGTAAAAAAAAAATAAAAAAATTAAGATTTAGGGGCTTCTGGGTGGCTCAGTCAGTTAAGCGTCTGACTTCAGCTCAGGTCATGATCTCACAGTTCGTGTGTTCGAGCCCCACGTCGGGCTGTGTGCTGACGGCTAGCTCAGAGCCTGGAGCCTGTCTTTGGATTCTGTGTCTCCCTCCTTCTTTGGCCCTCCGCTGCTCATCCTGTCTCTATCTCTCTCATAGAAATAAATAAAACATTAAAAAAATTTTTTTAATTAAAAAAAAAGTTTTAGATGCCAGTTAGTTACTATACAAAAATCTTTCTTAAAACCGTATTTGTCAGGGTTGGTATTTAGTTTGTTGCCATTGTGAACTTCTTGCAGTTTCATATTTTGGATAATTGAGAGGCAGCCTAAGTGGATATTGGTCTAAAATTTTATAAATGTCTCATTACCCCTAAAAAGAACAAATGGTGGTCGTGACAGTGAAGTTCTTCTAATTATCTACTTACCTAAAACTCAGCATTGAGATTATTTCGTTAAAAAAACATAAGAGGCTGTGGTGTGGTTCTCATAGGTCAAAGTCCGAGTCCCATTGTGAACCGAGTACTGTGTTAGCTACTTTTCTTAGGTGAGAAGGACTGAAAAAAATGAATCTGGACTCTTGGCTTCAAGTGGCCTTCTTTTTTTCCTTAAGAGAATCTCAAGTAATTGGTTTTTGGTTTACTCTAGATAAGTGTTTGGTAGTTGGGAGGCAGTTTTGCCCCCAAAGAAACCTTTGGCGACATCTGGAGACATTTTTGCATGTCCTACCTGTGGGGGTGGGCAGTGTGCAATTTGGCTTCTCCATAGAAGGTGGAGAACGGGGATGCTGCTAAATATGCTGTGATGCACAAAATAGCGCCCTAAAGTTACCCAGCCCCCAGTATTAATAGTGCAGGAGCTGAGCAACTCTGTTCTAGATAGATGCTAGGCTGGCACGCGTTAGAATCACTTGGGACATTTTTTAAAATGTTTCTTTATTTTGAGAGAGGGAGACTGTGTGCATGTGAGCAGGGAAGGGGCAGAGAGAGAGGGAGGGAGACTCCCACAAACAGCAAGATCATGACCTGAGCTGAAATCAGGAGTTGGTTGCCTAACCAGCTGAGCCACCCAGGCGACCCTGGGACATTTTTGAGACCATGGATGATGGATTCCACTTCTGGAATTTTGTGGCGGTATTGAGAATATATTTTTTAAGGTTTTATTTATTTATTTTGAGAGAGAGTGAGCCTGGAGGGGGCAGCGGGGCGGGGGGAAGAGAATCCCAAGCAGGCTTCCTGCTGTCAGTGCAGAGCCTGATGTGACATGGGATTAATCCCATGAACCGTGAGATCATGACCTGAGCTGAAATCAAGAGTCAGATGCTCAACCAACTGAGCCACCCAGGGGCCCCAAGAATATATTTTTAGAAAGCTCCCCAGGGAGCAATGAAGTGCAGCGAGGTTTTGGCACCGCTGTTCAAGACCACAGGTCGTAACCACTACTTGTTGGCCAAGGAATCCTTCAGGTGATCTGTGAGCTCTGGCTGTGTGGCGCCTCGATCCTATCCTGGAGATTACTTAGTAGTGGGGATAGTTGCTGTGCATACATTATTTTCAGGTGCCTGAAGGCTGAACTTTAATGTTTATTTTTTTTTGAGAGAGAGTGCATGTGCGACCGGCAGAGGGGCAGAGACAGAGGGAAGCACAAAATCGGAAGCAGGCTCCAGGCTCTGAGCTGTCAGCACAGAACCTGATGCGGGGCTCGAACCCACCAACCGTGAGGTCATGACCTGAGCTGAAGTCAGACACTTAATCCACTGAGCCACCCAGGCGCCCCTGAAGACTGAGCTTTAGAAGAAATTTTAAATGAATAGATTTTATAATATAATTTGGAAACGTTTTTCCTTTACCTCTTGAAAATGTGTTCCCATATTGGGCAGCTCTTGGCTGTTTTGGGTTGTTGGCGCCTACTCTCTGTCACGTGAGTTTTGAGTTTTATCCCCTCTGCTCCCATCCTGTCAGTTGTCAGTTCTCTTTTTAGATGCCAGCTTCATCATGATCTTTTTTTTTTTTTTTCCCTTTTGTAATGAAGACCTACTTCCAGAGAGTTAGCCCTGGATCCGTTTGCCAGTTCTGCCCCTTTAGGGCGAGAGAGAGGTGTACTCCGTGCTTAACATTTTATCACAGAGACCCTTGCCTGCTAGGAAAGGGGGCTCCTCTGTGCTCTGGACTGTGACCCACATGGGTGAGTGTTTTTCTTCCTGGGGGGCTGGGGGGAGAGGTGCAGTACCAGAAGGGCAGGGATCCTTTTCTCACACATAATTTGCAATTTGGATTGTCTAGTTTATTGAATGGAAGAATATTAGCTTAAAAACTATACAGACTTTCAGCAACTGAATGTATCTGGGCATCTATAAGGGAGAAGGTTACGGAGGCATGTTTTTAATTTTTCATCCTGAAATCAGTTTATGGCTGTTGTTGAGAATGACAGGTGACACCTCCCCCACCAACTTCTTCTAATCTTCATTTATTTGATCAGCAAATACAGTAATTGAATCCTTACTCTGCCAGGAGCTGTATTAGGGAGTCACTCTTGAACAGGCACTTAAGGACTTGCAGTCTGGAGGGAGAGGTAGCAATTATAAAAGGGGTGTAGTTTGGGCTGGGAGGCCAGGTAACAAAGCTTGTTAGAATTGAACGTGGGGTACGTAAGTAGGTTCTTCAGGGAGGCCCTATGGGCCTGGGCAGAAAGAGCTTAGGTTTGCTCCTTGCAGGTTGAGTTTGCAAGAAGTCTCTTGCCAAACGCCTTTGTTTCTCAGGTGTGTTAAGTGGTTACTCTGCCCGGCTTCCTTGGGCTGCTGTGTCTTAGCAAGCAGTGCTATTGTGTCCGTGCTGGCGAAGCTGATTTGTAGTGACAGATAGGATTGGTCTGTGATGGGTTTTGCTCCTTAGATGATGGTTGTCCATCAGGCTGGAAACACAGCCTGTCCCGTCCGGCTCAGAGGCGCTGTGTGGGTTCACACCAAACATCTCGCGCATCCTTGAAATTGATTGTGTCTCTAGTGAGAGAGAGAGAGAGAAAGAGAGAGTGAGTGTGTGTGTGTGTGTGTGTGTGTGTGTGTGTGTGTGTGCGCGCGCGCGCGCCCTGCTGCAGGTGGGTCTAGGCTGGCTAGAGATTTGTTTCTGTGGCCTTTTGACTTTGGCTTCGGTTTAGTTGCCACGGAAAACCGCTTTCTTTCTCTCTCCCTCTCCATTTCTTTTTCTTTTTCTTTTTTTTTTTAAATATTTTTTTATTTATTTCTAGGAGAGAGAGAGACAGTGTGAGCAGGGAGTCAGAGAGAGAGGGAGTCACAGACTGAAACAGGCTCCAGGCTCTGAGCTGGCAGTCAGCACAGAGCCCGCGGGGCTCGAACCCACAAACCGCGAGATCATGACCTAAGCAAAAGTCGGACGCTTAACCGACTAAGCCACCCAGGCGCCCTGTCCATTTATTTTTCTTTACTCGGAGAGGGTTGATAGTTACTAGTCGAGTCAATACCCAGTTTATTTCATTGAACTGACATCTGGATACCAGGTAGATCACCTCGTGAAGAAGAAAGTAGAAGGGAACCTTGGCAGTGGTTGAAAGACTTTTCACCTTAATGGGGACAACGTCATGTCCCGGACTTGGCAGCAATCTGGGCTTCACTGTGAGCAGAGGTGTCTCACTGCTCATCACTCACAGCCAGCTAGTGTGGACCTGTCTTGTAGGTGTTAGTGAAGACCAGTCAGCTGTGAAGTTACGCAGGTGAAGTTGGATCGGTTCTGAACATCTTGAAACTCAGATTGGTTTTGTACTTTTTGGCGACCCTGGAGACAACTAGGGTAGTGTTTCTCACAGTGGGAATACATATGACTTGGAGTGGGTTGTGTGCCCCAGAGGGTGACTGCTGTGAAATCTGGTAACCGAAAGGAAAGATGAATTGAAGATTAATATTTTGGGATTAGAGAGGAGAACACAAAGGCTGCAGAAATGAGTGTGACTGCATGTTGAGTCAGATTTGGAGAAAGCTCTTCTGATTGCCGGCTGGAGCCTCGAGTTCTGTACCCACATGCAGATCTGACCAGCAGTGCTGGCGTCACAGGCGAACTTCGGCAGGAAGGGAACGGAAAGCTTGGGTGAGGATGCAAGGCACCCTGAGACCCTGATCAGGGCAAGGCAGGAGAGCTACACGCCCCACTAAGTCACGTGCCACGGTGGCCTGGCAGTTCATGCACATTGGCTGGACGTTGGGGAGATCTGGGCTTTCTGTCTCTGGATGGGGCAGTGGCAGGAGGGGCCCTGGGAAGTACTGACGTGGTTGGCTGTTTGGGGCTTCCTTTCTTGAGAGTCCTGGTTTTGGATCTGGAACAAAACTTAAGAGGACATTCTTAAAGAAAAATGTAGGCCACGCTGGAGAATGGGCCCATGGCAGCAGACAGATCGCAGTTTCTGGGAGACGCCTTCGGTTTCTGGTGGCCCCACTAGACCAGTTTCTTTCTTTCTTTCTTTTTAAATATTTTTATTTATTTCTAGGAGAGAGAGAGAGAGAGAGAGAGTGTGTGAGCAGAGGAGGGTCAGAGAGAGAGGGAGTCACAGACTGAAAAAGGCTCCAGGCTCTGTGCTGGCAGTCAGCACAGAGCCCGACACGGGGCTCGAACCCACGAACCGCAAGATTGTGACCTAAGTGAAAGTCGGATGCTTAACCGACTAAGCCACCCAGGTGCCCCTAGACCACAGTTTCTAGTGTCATTTGTTTCAAGAGTGACATCACATCTAGATCTCACTGAGAACTAAGAATAAATGCTTAGCTTCTGAATTGTTTCCTTTGGCGGTGGTACTTGTCAGTTTTCTGTCATTGTAGTAGACGAGTGGATAGTGTCTCCCAGTTTTGTTTCGTTAACCGGGAGATATAGAGGTTTTCTGTAGCCTCTGGTCAACCGCCATGTCTCATCGGCCTCTGCTGCCTGCTTGCAAGACCCTGACCCTTCTGATTAAAAAATACTCTTTCCGTGTAGACGGCTCGTTCTTGGTTTATTACACCCTGGCATGGATTCAACAACTGTGCATTTGGCACTTATCATGGCATAGTATTTTAAAGTAAGGGAGGGGCGCCTGGGTGCCTTAGTCGGTTAAGCGTCCAACTTTCGCTTAGGTCATGATCTCGCAGTTCGTGGGTTCGAGCCCCGCGTCGGGCTCTGTGCTGACTGCCAGCTCAGAGCCTGGAGCCTGTTTCAGAGTCTGTGTCTCCCTCTCTCTCTGACCCTCCCTTGCTCACGCTGTCTCTCTCTATCCTAGAAATAAATAAAATTATTTTTAAAAAAGTTTAAAAAAAAATAAAGTAAGGGAGTTTTCACAGATTAATACTGTTTCCTTTCCCCAATTCAGAGCGTGTTGTGGAGGTCAAGGGTACGTGAGGATCTAAAATAGCTGGCTCTGAGTTCTGCTTCCCACAGTCTTCCAGCTGTGTAACCCTAATATCAGATGACCTCCTTGTTCCTTAGTTTCCTTATCCTTAAAAAAAAATTTTTTTTTAATGTTTTATTTCTGAGAGAGAGAGAGAGAGAGAGTGTGAGCAGGGGAGGGTCAGAGAGAGAGGGAGACACAGAATCCGAATCAGGCTCCAGGCTCTGAGCTGTCAGCACAGAGCCTGATGCGGGGCTCAAACTCTCACGAACTGAGATCATGACCTGAGCCGAAGTCAGACACTTAACCGACTGAGCCACCCAGGCGCCCCTAGTTTCCTTACCTTGACATGAATATTAAATGCAAACTCCTTTGCACCATGGCTAGAATGGAGTAATGTTTTTATTAGTATTACCGTTACCAGTTTTCTTCCGAATAACAATAGGAGTACAGAAGGGCTCTGTAACATACGGTGCAGTGAGTGTCCTAAAGAGGTGAATTGGAGTTTTAAGGGATCTTAGAGGACTTTGAGGTCTGATGAGCTGCTCTGGGGTGGCCCTGGGTGATGGAGATCTGCATGAGGGGGGCTTATGGGATTAGTGTTTGGATGCAAGGTTTTCTTCACATCCGGATTGTGTTATATATGCTTGAATTAGGTAAATGTAATATTTCTTTGATGGGAGTAGAGATCATATATTTGAGGTTTTGCACTTTGCTCTTTAAAACAGTCTTTAAAATCTTTCTGGCACTTACGACTATAAAGGTAACTGCATTAGGTTTAGAGTGTCCTGTGTTACACGGAACCGTATTTCTCAGTGGACTGTATTCTTGAAGGGAATCACAGAGGCCTTGAGGGAGCATTGTATTTTAACACAAGATTGGATTTTTTTTTTTTTTGCACTTAATTTCTTTACAACTTCCACGTTACAACCAGGCATCTCTTTTCTGTAGAGGGCCAGTTAGTAACTATGTTAGGCTTTGCAGGGTGGAGAATATCTAGAACTGTTCAACTCTGTCATTGGGATATGAAAGCAGCCGTAGACAACACGTAAACACATGAGTCTGGCTGTCTTCCAGTAAAACGTTATTTACGAAAACAGTGTGGGGTATATAAATACCAAATCACTATGGCGTACGTCTCAAACTAGGATATTATTGTTTGTCAATTATTTGCTCGTGAAAAAATAATAAAACTATTCCTAAAACTAAAGCCTCACAAGAAACAAAACAGGTAGTGGGCTGTCCTGCTCTCATCTACTTTTTTATTTTAATTTTTTATGAGATCATTAGTTCAGCGAGTGTACAGCACTGTGTGTGGATAGTAAATGTGGAAACCGGCAAGTGTGTAGCCCTCAGCGGCTTGAAGAAGAGAATGTCGCCGGCACCTGTGCCCTCGGGCCTCCGCCGTCCGCCGTCTCTCCTGACCCCCGGGGGGCAGCGCTACCTGCACCGGTCGGTTTCTTGCTTTCTGGTGGTGCCGTGTGTGGGTGTGGCCTTATATGATGTACGGCTTGCGGTCTTTGAAGTCTATATTCAGTCATTTTGTTCTGTGACTTCCCTTCTCCCCCAGGTTTTTGAGATTCCTTTATTCAAATGTTCGAGTACTTACCATGTCTTCCTATGTTTTCGGTGCTAAGACCTAGGTTCTGATGCTGGGTACGCTGGCATGAGGAAAGCGGACAAGAGTCTGTCCTCAGGGAGCTTACATTTCAGGGGGAAAGATAGTTAACGGGTAGGTCGGAGATGCGGCGGCAGAGTGGAGGCTGGTGCCCCAGGGAGAGAGGTGGGGGCGGGGAGGCGGGCAGGCGGAGGCTGTTTGAAGACGGAAAGGTGGTCAGGGTGGGCCTCCTGGAGAAGGGGGCCGTTGAACAGGAGGGGAGGGAGGGGGCCCTGGGGCCGGGGCTGGCAGGAGCCTTACAGGCGGAGAGGCAGCCAGGGGCGAGGAGAAGGGTGGTGCCTGCTGTGTTGAAGGGACCCTGGGGGGAGGCGAGGCCGGAGGTGCCGCCCGGGAGCCAGTCACCGGGGCCGGCCGTCGCTAGGAGTTTTCTTTCCCTCCCAGTGAGGTGAGAGGTCCCTGTCGCGTTTGGAGCAGACGTGTGGCACGAGGTCTGACCTGTTTTCGGAAGGCTCCCCCGAAGCTGTGAGACAGCTGCCCCTGGCCTGCCGCCAGCAGGGGCCGCGGGGCCCGTCAGCCATAGTGGCAGCTGGCACCGAGGGCCACGGGGCGACCCTGGGAACTGGGTGGGTTCCGGATGCCTCTTGAGGGGACAGCTGACAGATTGAACGCGAGTGTGAGCAGAGTGAAGGGTGTGGGGCTTTGCCGGCCGCGGGGGTTGTCTCCTGTGAGCAAAGGGAAGCCCGCGGGAGGTAGTTTGCGGAGCTGTTGAGAGCCAGCCAGACACGTGCGGGACTCGGGTGGCCGCGCGTGCGGGGAGAGGTCTGGGCCGAGGACGGAAATGTTGGTCTTCCATGTTGTGAGGACACCTGGGGGCCCTGGGGTGGAGCAGGGACACTGAGGAGGACTGAGGCGGCGGCGGAGGATTGGGCTGGGGGACCTGTGCCCAGTGCTGCTGCGTCAGGTCAAGTGAAATGAGGGCCAGGCCTCGCTGGGCGGCTTGGGCAGCACGGAAGTTCGTCGAAGTTCGTCGCTGACCTTGACGGGAGCAGTTCCCACGTGGCGGTGCGTGAGAAACCTGGCGTGGAGGGTTCACGAAGGACGGAGAGAAGAGGGGAGCAGGAAGTTCTTTTGGAGCAGGTGCCGGGACACAAGAGACGTTTGGGACCCCGAGAAGGTTTTGTTGAGATGGGAGGGCATTTTGTCACGGTGGGGAGACTGTGATTCTTTGCAGAGTGAGGCACTGGTGACGCAGGGAGGAGGCTTGGCAGGGGGGCCGCTAGCGAGCCCTGGGCTCCTCCCGGGCTCCTCCCTGCCGGGCACGGGGCAGTGGGAGCCGGCGGGCATTTTCCTCTTGCCTTTTTTTCCCTCGGTGAAGTAGGAGGAAGTTAGCAGCAGGCCGTGACGTCAGGGTGGGCGGCGGCTGGTGGGGCGAGAGGAGGGGAGAAGGTGCGGAAGCCCAGGGGTGGTCTGACCGCGCAGGCCGCACCCTGGGGAGGCCGCCCCGTTCGGAGGGAGAACAGCGCGGGCACTGCGTTCGCTTCACCAGACACACAGCAGGCAGTGGGGCTACGGTGGCGGTGGGGTCGTGGCTTTCCCGGAGCCTCAGTGGCAAAGCCGGAGGAGGTCAAGGGAGGGGCTGCCATGGGGGCCACGGAGCTACTGCTGGGGGCGGGGAGTGAGCTCGCGGGGATGGGGAGCTGTGGCCACGCTGGCGCACAGGACCGTGCTTCGCGCCTCCTCGCTTCTGCGCGCTCTGTCCTGTTGCTCACTGCGAACACGCGTCTCATTTCGTCTTTGTCCCGGCACTGGAGGACGCGATTCTTTCCAGTAGAGCAACGGTGCTGGTGCTGCTGTGAACAAAGGCAGAAACGTTTCTCTGGGACGTAGGCCTCAAGGACCTGCACATCTCTTATGCGCTTAAACGCTGCAAATTGTGTTCCAGGATGGCTGTACCATTGACCTTCCTGCCGGCACTGCCGTTTCGCGTCCTCGCCAGCACTGGCACTGTCAGACTTCTTTATATTTGCCAGTTTGGTGGGTAGGAACCTACATCTCATTTTTAAAAAAAGAACAGCCTTTTTGAGATATAATTCACATACACACTTTGTGCATTTAAAGTGTAGAATTTAACAGGTTTTAGTATATTTGTAGAATTGCGTCCGAATGTCATCATCTAATTTTAGAACGTTTTCATCACCCCTCCCCCCCAAAGAAACCTTGTCCCCTTGGGCAGTCATTCCCTATTTCTTCCTACCTCTCGGCAGCCACTGTACACTTGCTTTCTATAGCTTTGCCTGTTCTGGACATTTCATGTGACTGGAATCATATACCACGAGGGCTTTCGTGTCTGGTTTCTTTCACTTAGCAAAACTCTTTTCAGGGTTCGTCCACATTGTAGAAGGTGTCAGTATCAGTAGTTTGTTGCTTTTTATTGTCCAGTAACGTTCTGTTGTGTGTCTCTACCACGTGTTCCCCATTGGGCTGTTGCTGCTTTTTGACTCTTGGGAGAAATGCCGCCACGAGCGCTCGTGCACAAGTCCTGGGGCGGACACGCGCTTTTGTTTCCGCCGTGTGTGCTCAGGCCTGGGGTTGTTGGATATCTGGGAACTTTGTATGTAACATTTTGAGGAACTACCAAACTTGTTTTCAAAGTGGCTACATCATATTATAGTGTCCCCAAGCACTGCATCAGGGTGGTCATTTCTCCGTGTCCTTGCCAACATTTATTATTTTCCATTTTAAAAAAGTTAATAGCTTCCTAGTGGGTGTGGAGCATGGTATCTCCCTGCACTTCCCTGATGGCCCACGGGTGCTCGCTGGTGGCCGTCTGCGCCCGCCCTGCCCCATCCCTTAGGGGAAAGTCTCTTCACATTCTCTGCCCGTCTCTCTTCATTCACTTTTGCTTAGTTTTAACGTTCTTTTTTCTGATTACTGATGAAGTTAAGCATCTTTTTGGCTATTTGGATTTCGACTTTACTCCTGTCTATTGTTTTAACTGAGTTGTTTGCCTTTTCTTATTTGTAGGAATTCTTTCTCTCTCTCTCTTTTTTTTTTAAGTTAACTTTACTCCCAGTGGGGGGGCCTGAACGGGCAACTCATAGATCAAGAGTCATAGGTTCCACCCTGGAGGCAGCCAGGCGCCCCGTGTAGGAACTCTTCCATATTGATTAGTAATCTTAGATTAATTGTCTGTATGAAAATCTCTTTTCCCAATTTGTGACTTGTCTTTTTACTGTGTCTGTGGGACTTTTTAAAGTGTTTATTGAAAGCATGGAATAAAAGGACAAAAGAGGAGATCGGTGTCTTCCGACACCGTACAGGCAGATAGAAGAGGAAATGACTTTGGTTTATAGGTAGTTGTTTAAAAAAATTTTTTTTAATGTTTGTTTATTTATTTATTTTTGAGACAGAAAAACAGAGCATGAGCAGGGGAGGGGCAGATAGAGAAGGAGACACAGAATTGAAACAAGCTTCAGGCTCTGAGCTGTCAGCACAGAGCCCGAGGCGGGGCTCAAACCCTTGAACTGTGAGATCATGACCTGAGCTGAAGTCGGACAGTTAACTGACTGAAGTATCCAGGCGTCCCTGGGTAGTTGTTTCTTAAAAAGTTTTGTGGTTTTTCTGCGTACAAGTCTTACAACATCTTTTGTTAGATTTATTCTTCGGTTACTTTTACAGTTTTTGTTGCTGTTGGTAATTTTTAAAAAATTTACTTGTTTTTGAAAGAGAGAGAGCAGGAGCATATGCACGCACGGGTGGTACAGAGGTAGAGGGAGA
This sequence comes from Proteles cristata cristata, assembly GCA_017311185.1. NCBI lineage: Eukaryota > Metazoa > Chordata > Mammalia > Carnivora > Hyaenidae > Proteles > Proteles cristata. Next base: position 383,271 of record JAESUZ010002528.1, on the reverse strand, counting down.
GAGAATCCCAAGCAGGCACCTTGATGTGAGCAAGGAGTGTGACACAGGGCTCGATCTCAACGAAATGTGAGACCGTGACCGGAGCTGAAACCGAGTCAGATGTTTAACCGGCTGAGCCACCCAGGTGGCTCATGAAAGGACTTTTTTTTTTTGAAGTTAAATTTTCTATTTGCTGCTGAATGGCATTGCAGTTGCCTTTATATGCAGCTCTTCTGTGCAGCAACTTCTGTAACTTAATAATTTGCCTGTGGACTCGTGGGGTTTTTATGTAGATAGTCATCCAATCTGTATATAATGGCAGTTCATTTCTTTCCAATACTTTCACTTTTTATATCTTACTCTAGTCTTGTTGCACTGCTTCAGAACACCCATTGCAGTGGGGCTGTAAGTGATGATGGCGGACCGTCACTGCCTTGTTCCTTACTTTCAGAGAAATGCTTTGATCTTTCACCGTTAAATGTCTGGTACCATTTCTTTCCTTCAACAGGTTGAGGAAGATTCCCTCAGTATTTGTGGAGCATTAAACAAAATCACAAGTGGGTGTTAATTGAATGCATTTTCTTCTCTTACCAAGATAATGATAATAGGATTTTTCAACTTTAATCTGGTAATGTGAAAAAAAATATGGTAATTTTGAAATTAACCTTACACTTCTGGGATAAACCCATCTTGATCATGACATTTGAAAAAATACATTGTATTTAAACTTTTTTTTGGTATTTTTAAATGTTTTTGACTCTCTAATATCTTAGGATTTATAGATTTCTGTTGATAGGTAAGATTAGCCTGCAGTTTTCCCTTTTTGTATCAATTTTGATAAATTCCATCATCAAAGTTATTGTCTAATAAAATAAGCTGTAATACTTCCTGCTCTTCTCTTAGAGCATTTATATGTAAAATTGAAATTACCTGTTCCTTCAGCATTTTATAAAATTTACCTTTAGAACCGTCAGAGCCTGCCTGGTGTTTTCTGTCTGACATTTTAAAGTTACTGATTTGGTTGGTTTAATAGTCACAGGGTCATTAGTGTGACCCTGCATGAGCAGGGGAGGGTCAGAGAGAGAGGGAGACACAGAATCCGAAACAGCCTCCAGGCTCTGAAGTAGCTGTCAGCACAGAGCCCGATGCGGGGCTTGAACCCATGAACTGTGAGATCATGACCTGAGCTGAAGCCCGACGCTTAACCTACCGAGCCACCCAGGTGCCCCTCTTCTTGAGTTACATTTGGTAATTTACGTTTTTCTAAAATCTGCTTATTTTGTTTTCATTTTCAAATATATTGGCAGAAAGTTTTAAATTTTAATTTCTTTTGAATCTCTGCCTTATTTGTAATTCACCATTAATTTTTAATTTCTATTTTTACTTTTTTAAGTAGGCTCCGTCATGCAGGACTTGAACTCAGACCCTGAGATCAAGACTCAGCCACCCAGGGGCCCCACTGATTTTTAACTTATTAAACAGGATTCTTATGTCGTTAATATTCAGCTTTTTCATATGGTTATGTGTACATATGTTTCTAAATAAAGTAGTAGTTTCTGTTAAATACCACTTTAGCTACATTTCAGAAGTTTTGCTATGTAGGATTTTTGTCTTTTGGTTCTGCATGTATTCAGATTTTCATTATGATTTCTTCATTGACTTAAGAGTTGAGAAGGTATGTTGAAAAATTTTGGTGTATTTATGTGTCTTTTTTTTTTTTTTAAAGATTTTTATTTATTTCTAGGAGAGAGAGAGACAGCGTGAGCAGGGGGAGGGTCAGAGAGAGAGGGAGTCACAGACTGAAACAGGCTCCAGGCTCTGAGCTGGCAGTCAGCACAGAGCCCGACGCGGGGCTCGAACCCACTAACCGCGAGATCATGACCCAAACGAAAGTCGGATGCCTAACCGACTAAGCCACCCAGGCGCCCCTTATGTGTCTTTTTTTTAAATCTTTTTTACTGATGGCTAGCACATACTGTGTTAGTAAAACGTGGTCCAGTGTGATTTTGATTTTGAATTTTGTTGAGGCTGTTTTAATGGTGTCTGATTTGTGGCAAATTTTACCACTACTCCAGTGGGTTTAGAAGCTGGGGTGTGTTTCTCTTTTAAGGTGAGGTTTCTCCATATGTATTAGATGAAGTGCATTAATTGTATTCACACTCAAACTGGTGTCCTTAACTAGTTTTGTCTGCGGTCATGTCATTTACGAAGGGTGTGGTTGAGGCCCCTGTTACGACGGGACCCTGGGCCCATCTGTGCAGCGCTCTCTGGTTTTGCTTTGTGCCTGTAAGTTTAGACTCATTATATTCCCAGTGACGGGCACACTTTGTCATTCTGTTGTGAGTCTGTCTCTTAGAATGCTTTTCCATTAAAGGATATTTTGTCATATATCGGTGTAGCTGTATACCAGTGACTTTTGGTTAATGTTTGCCTGATACCTATTTTTCTGCCCTTTTACTAGCAAGTTTTTTGTGGCTTTGATGTTTTAGATGTGCCTTTTGAAAGCAGCACCAACTAGATTACATTTTTATAATTTGATTTTAAAGCGATGATTTAGTCCATTTATGTTAATTGTGATGGAAACATTTATTTCTGCTGTTTTATTTTCTGCTTTCTAACTTGGCTTTTTGTTGTTGTTCTTTTTCTTCCCTTGTGCATTGTGGGATTTTTTTTTTCTTCACTCCTGTCTACCCCCTGTACTCATTCCAGTAATATGGAGATTAGCCAACTCTTCTTGATAACCTCAGACATTTCATATTTAACTTACAGCCTGTCGTTAATTGATGTCTTTACCCTTAGGAAGAATTGGGAAGGAGTGTAGACTAGAGCACTCAAGAGGTTCTTAACCCTTATGAGAAGCTCTGAATGCTCTGGTCTGCATTTCTTCTCAATTAATCAGCTGCTGTTACATAGTTTTCATTTTGCTGCTTTTAAAATCCCCACAGATGAGGCAGTACCTTTTTTTTTTAACATTTTTTTTTCATTTATTTATTTTTGAGAGACAGAAGGAGACAGAGCACAAATTGGGGAGGGGCAGAGAAAGGAGGAGACACAGAATCCAAAGCAGCTCCAGACTCTGAGCTGTCAGCACAGAGCGCAATGCGGGGCTCAAACTCAGAAACCGTGAGATCTTGACTTGAGCCGAAATCGGACACTTAATTGACTGAGCCACCCAGGTGCTCCGAGGCAGTAGTTTTTTAAAAATATACCGTTTTTCTTGAAAAGCAGTTTTTTGCCTAATACTCAATTCTAGATTGATGATGATTTTTCCCTTAGCACTTTGTATTTCCCATCTTTTTCCATTGCCGCTATTGAGATGAGTTGAAAGTTAGCTGTCAGATATTCCTTACCTGGGAATTTGAGGTGTTCCGTCCCTAAAACGCTCGTTAGGTTGGTCAGTCCAGCAGCTGTGTTTAGTCTCTTTCATCTTTGGGTCGGTGGCGTTATCTTTCATTTGAGTTATACTCTTTTGGTCTTGTTAGCTCTGAATAACCAGGTACCAGAAATAATGCTTTTGCGTACATGTTGATCAGTATTCAGAAACCCTGAGAAGTTGTAAGTACTAGAAGATGTTCATTTTGTTAAGAGCTGGCAAATGTGAATTTTTTTCTCTGTTAGTGTGGAGTGGTCCTGTGTCAGAAAGGAATTTCTTACAGATTTTCTATTCTTTCACATTCGCTAGCTCATTTTTATATCCAGAAATGGGAAAGACTTCAAAGATAATTACCCTTCTAAAATGGAACCATTTGATTGCTAGAAAACATTTATGTGAGCCTTAAATGTGACTAGCCGATACAGAACACCAGAAACAATCTGGAAGAGGGACTGTGGATCAAAATAGATTGTGAGCCAAGAGAAAAGGGAAAGAGCGCATTTCAGCATTTATAATACATGGCCTCTTCTGTGGGAGAGAGGGACTCTTCTGTACTGATTTCTTTATATTGAGCCTTTTCTTACTTTGATTAATAAATGATAGAGGGACAATCAGAAACAAGAGGCATCGAGGGACCTGAGGGACCTGAGGGACCTGAGGGTGTGTAGGCCGGCTAGGGTCAGAAGTCGTTTCGTGGCCTTGGGGCCCCGCTTCCGCCACAGCCCTCCTCTGAGACGGTTGGGTTTGGTGCCAGCACTGCTGATGTCAGGAGCGGAGACTTACCAGCTCCCTCTGGTCCTGGCCCAGTGGTTTTTCAGTGAGGACAAAGAGTTTGAAATGCATAGACAATGTAACTATTGTTTTCATCAAACTTCAAAAAATAAAGCTGGGTAATCCTCCAGGGCATTGAGGAAAGAATGAGAAAGAGGTGTAGGGGGCACGGAGTGGAGAGAGAGCTGGGTTGGCAATACGATTGTAAGGATTAAAAATAAAGATTGCTGCGCGTGTTTATATCTCCAGAAGAAAATAGAGAACATGTGTTCCTGGCGTTTACCATGTCGTCAGGCTGTTTTTCAGTTCTTGATGTCACTTCCTACTGACTTGCTTCCCGTTCAGCGGAAGCCTTCATCATCCGCAAGCTCGCCTCCCTGCCTCACGCTGGTGGGTGCGCAGCGTCTCTTCCTGCTTTGTTTGCCCTGTGCCTATTACTGTAGTTGTCACCTGTGTTTGATTCCTTACACACATTATTTTTAAATTTTCCCTCAAGATGAGTGTGGGATGTTCATCTTTCATATGAAGAAGGAGCCTGGGAGAGGGAGAGAGGCATTCTGGCCAGGATGGGTCAGAGAAAGGGCTGTTTAGTTGATGGGAACTGGATTGGGACCTTGGTTTGACCAGAGTGGCCGTCTTCCCCCTTTCTGAGCCACAGTTTCTTCCCATGTAGAATGGGGGGATTAAAGCTCTGCTCCCTTTTCCATAGAAAATGACTTGGGGGAATTTGAATTTATGAGTGTTTATTTTTTTATTTTTATTTTTTTGTAAGTGTTTTAATATCTATGTAGAAGTCACAGACTTTCTCACGGAGCAGGTGGTTCAGGCCACAAGCTGAGTTTCTTAATGACTAAGCAAATTTGATGAACTTTTGCTGGCTTTGGTTTTAAAATCTTGACTAGGGTAGGATATTGTGAATTTTTCTTTCTTTTTTTTTTAAACAATGTGATTTTTTTTAATGTTTTTTATTTATTTCTAGAGAGAGAGACAGTGTGAGCAGGGGAGGGTCAGAGAGAGAGGGTGTCACAGACTGAAACAGGCTCCAGGCCCTGAGCTGGCAGTCAGCACAGAGCCCGATGCGGGGCCCGAACCCACAAACCGCGAGATCATGACCTAAGCGAAAGTCGAACGCTTAACCGACTAAGCCACTCAGGCGCCCCTTAAACAATGTGATTTTTTAAAGTTTATTTATTTTGAGAGAGAGAGAGAGAGAGAGGGAGGGGAGGGGCAGAGAGGCAGGGAGAGAGAGAAAGAGAATCCCAAGCAGGCTGTGTGCTCTCAGTGAAGAGCTCAGTGCAGTGCTCAAGTCTCCCGAACTGTGAGATCATGACCTGAGCTGAAATCGAGAGTCGGACGCTTTACCGACTGAGCCCTCAAGTGCCCCTTACTTGGTGTTAACTTGTGAAGAGTACAAGCTCTGTGTGTAGATTCACTTTTTTGCACGTGCTGTCCAGTTGTGCCGGGACTGTTTGTTGAAAAGACCTGTCTGCATCATTCTTAGAGATCATTAGTTGACCGTCAGTGTGTGCATCAATTTCTTGGCTTTTTGTCCTGGTGCATTGATTTGTGTCTTCCTTCATGAGCACCACACCGCTCTGAGCACTGTAGCTATGTAGTAAGTCTGGATGTTGAGTAGTGGCAGTCCTTGCCCTTCATTCTTTTCCTTTCCTTCATCATGGAGTTAGCAGTTTTGGGTCTTTCGTTTCCCCGTGTAAACTTTATTTATTTATTTATTTTTTAATGTTTTATTTATTTCTAGGAGAGAGAGAGAGCGTGAGCAGGGGAGGGTCAGAGAGAGAGGGAGACACAGAATCTGAAGCAGGCTCCAGGCTCTGAGCTGGCAGTCAGCACAGAGCCCGATGCGGGGCTCAAACCCACGAACCGCGAGATCATGACCTAAGCGAAAGTCGGGACGCTTAACTGACTAAGCCACCCAGGCGCCCCTCCCTGTGTAAACTTTAGAATCACTTTGTCAGTACCCACAAAATAGCTTGTTCAGATTTTGATTGGATTTGATCAAATTGTTCCTGATCTTAGTTTGCTGGGAGTTTTTACTTATTCATTATTTTTAAAAAATTATTTTTAATGTTTATTTTTGAGAGAGACAGAGAGCAAGCAGGGAGGGACAAAGAGGGAGACACAAAATTGGAACCAGGCTCCAGGGTCCGAGCTGCCAGCACAGAGCCCAACACAGGGCTCAAACCCACAGACTTTGAGGTCATGACCCGAGCCGAAGTCAGACGCTTAACCTACTGGACCACCCAGGTACTCCTTGCTGGGAGTTTTTAGTCACAAATGAGTGTTAGATTTTTATCAGATGCCTTTTCTGCATTTTTTGATATGATCATGTGACTTTTCTTTAGCCTGTTGATATGAATTACATGAATTGATTTTCAGATATTCAGTTAGTCTTGTATACCTGGGATAAATCCTACTTGATTTATAGTTCTTTGTATACCTTGTTGGATTTGATATGCTTTTATGCTATTGAGGATTTTTGCGTCTGTGTTTATGAGAGAGATTGAACTGTAAGTTTCTTGTAAGGTCTTTGTCTGGTTTGGGTAATAGCATAATGCAGGTCTCAGAAATGAGTTAGGAGGTATTGCTTCTGTTTTCTGGTAGGGATTATAAGGAATTGGTATCATTTCTTCCTTAAATGTTGGATAGAATTCATGAGTAGGTCATCTGGACATGGAAGCTTATTTATCACTGATTCATTTTCTTTAATTGATACAGACCTAGTCAGATCGTCTATTTCTCTTGAGTGAGTTGTGACAGATTGTGTCTTTCAAGGACTTGGTCCTTTTCATCTTGGTTTATCAAACTAATGGCCGTACAGTTGTTCATCCTTTTGTTACCCCTTTTGTTTTTAACATTTTATTAAAAGTTTTAAACGTTTTTATTTATTTTTGAGGGACAGAGAGAGACAGAGCATGAGCAGGAGAAGGGCAGAGAGAGGGAGACACAGAATCTGAAGCAGCTCCAGGCTCTGAGCTGTCAGCACAGAGCGCGATGTGGGGCTCAAACCCACAAACTGCAAGATCATGACCTGAGCCAAAGTCAGACACTTAGCCAACTGAGCCACCCAGGTGCCTCTTAGGATATTATTATTTTTTTTTTAATTTTATTTTAATTTTATTTTTATTTATTTCTAGGAGAGAGAGAGAGAGACAGCGTGAGCAGGGGAGGGTCAGAGAGAGAGGGAGTCACAGACTGAAACAGGCTCCAGGCTCTGAGCTGGCAGTCAGCACAGAGCCCGACGCGGGGCTCGAACCCACGAACCGCGAGATCATGACCTAAGCGAAAGTCGGACGCTTAACCGACTAAGCCACCCAGGCGCCCCTATTTTTAATTACTATCTACATCAAATCCCGGGGTTTTAACTCAAAACTCAAAACCTCCAAGATGAAGAGTCACATGCTCCACTGACCACGCCCCCAGGCTACACCCCCCCTTAATCCTTTTATTGTCCATGGGATCTGGAGGGATGGCCCCTCCTTCATTTCTGATATTGGCAATTTAGGTCTTTTTTCTTTAGCTTGGAGAAAGGCTTATACATTTTATTGATTTTTTTTTTTTCTTTTAAAGAACCATCTTTTGGTTTTGTTGATTTTTTTTTTTCGGTTGATTTCTTATTTTCAGTTTCATTGAATTTTCTCGTTTTCATTCTTCTAGTTTTCTGCTTACTTTGGAATTAATTTGCTCTTTATCTAGATTCTCAAGATGAAAGCTCAGGTTATTGGTTTTTAAGTCTTTGTTTTTTAATAATGTTTTCAGTACTGTACATTTCCCTCTGAGCACTGCTTTAGCTGGATCTCCCAAATTTAAAACGTTGTATATTCATGTTCATTTTGTTCAGTTTTTAAAGACTTCCTGAGATCTTTTCTTTGATTCATGTGTTTTTTAAAAGTATGTTTAATTTTCCAGTACTTTGGGATTTTCCAGATCTCTATTACTGCTCTTTCTAATCTCACTGCATTGTGTCTGAGAACAGATACTGTGTGACTCCTCTTCTCTTAAATTGTTAGCTGTGTTTTATGTCCTAGGATGTGGCATGCCTTGGAGACCATTAAGAAAAATGTGTAATTGCTCTTGTTGGATCAAATAGTCTATACATGTCAGTTGTATGTAGTTGATTGGTGGTGCTGTATTGAGTTCAGTATGTCTTCACTGATTTTCTGCCTTCTGGAGCTGTCCACTTCTGATAGAGTGGTCTTACAGACCCCAGCTAGAAGAGTGGATTCGTCTGTTTCTCCTATTTCCCCTTGCAGTTCTGTTATTGTTTTAAATTTGTTTTTTTCTTCTTAATTTAGGGGGAGAGAGAATCTCAGGCGGACTCTACACTCAGCGTGGAGCCCCACACGGGGCTGGATCCCATCACCCTGGAACCATGACCTAGGCCAAAACCAAGAGTCTCATGCTTATCCGACTGAGCTACCCAGGCGCCCCAGTTTTGTTTTTGATTCATCTATTTTTTAAAAAATTACTTTAATTTTTAGAGAGAGATCTAGGGTGAGGGGCAGAAGGAGAGAGAATGTTAATTACGCAGGGTCCACACTCAGCCTGGAGCCCGATGAGGGGCTTGATCCCAGGGCCCTGGGATCGTGACCTGAGCTGAAATCAAGAGTCAGATGCTCGGGGCGCCTGGGTGGCTTAGTCGGTTAAGCGTCCAACTTTCACTTAGGTCATGATCTCGTGGTTCTTGGGTTCAGGCCCCGCGTCGGGCTCTGTGCTGACTGCCAGCTCAGAGCCTGGAGCCTGTTTCAGTCTGTGACTCCCTCTCTCTCTGACCCTCCCCTGCTCACGCTGTCTCTCTCTCTCTCCTAGAAAAAAAAAAAAGAGTCAGATGCTCAACCGACTGAGCCACGCAGGGGCCCCTGATTTGTGTATTTTGCTGCTGTCTTGTTGGGTGTGTAACATTAAGGGTTGTCATAGTTGTGATGCTCCTCTGTATCCCTGATGATTTTCCTTCTCTGAAGCCTGCTCTGTCTTAAATTAAAGTAGCTACTCCCCACTTTTAATTAGTGTTAGTGTGATCTGTCTCCCTCCATTTTCTTGAGTATGTGTCTTTATATTTAAATTTTTTTTTTGAGAGAGAGAGAGTGCCCGTGTGAGCAGGGAGGTGTAAAGGGAGCACCATTATCCCTCTCCAGACCCATTTTCATCTTAGCATACTGAAGCTCCGTGCCCGTCATTACCCTCCAACCCCTGACAGCCAGGATTCTACTTCCTGTCTCTGTGAACTTGACTACTCTAACCACTTCATATAAGTGTGCGTATAAGCACATTTATGTAAGTGAGGTCAGATGGTATTTGTCCTTTTGTTGAGTGACTTCAAGCATGAAGTCCTCAAAGTTCATCTGTGACGGAGCATGTATCAGAACTTCTTCCTTTCTTAGGCTGAATTCTCTCCCATTGTATGCGTATACTACGTTTTGTTTTCCATTCGTTTGTCAGTAGGTACTCACCTCTGCTGTTCGACCGTTGTGATTTGTGTACTGTGAACATGGGTGTGCCTTATCACTGTTTTCATTTCTTTTGGAGTGTGTGCCCAGACGTGGAACGGCTGGGTTGTAGGCTAATTCTATTTTTACTTTTTTTTTTTTTTTTGTCAAAACCACCATACTGTTTTCCATAAAAGCTGCATCGTTGTACATTGCCAGCAACAGGGTGCAGGAGTTTGTTTTTGCTTTTTGAGTGCTTATCTGTGAGCTGTGGAAAGGTGTTTAAAACACTGTTGTTTAGGGGCGCCAGGCGGCTCAGTCGATTGAGCGTTCAACTTTGGCTCAGGTCACGATCTCACAGTTTGCAAGTTTGAGCCCCGTGTCGGGTCTGTGCTGACAGCTCAGCCTGGAGCTGCTTTGGTTTCTGTGTCTCCCTCTCTCTCTGCCCCTACCCCACTCACTCACGCTCTCTTTTTCTCTCTCTCTGTCTCTCAAAAGTGAATAAACATTAAAATGAATAAGTAAACAAAACACTGTTGCTTAAACCCTACTGGCAGCAAAATCCAGGGAAGAGTTTTCTTTGCAGACTTTACAGGTTCTCCGACACTACACCTCCTTTTTAATTTTGTACCAGAGTCGTTTCCCATATTGTCCTTCAGGCTTCCTTATTTTCCACGTGGTGCCCTGTGTAACATCTGCTTTCATACTTTGATGGCTAAACATACCATGTCTGTGGTAATGGTGTTCGGATCTGGCTCTAGCCCCAATTTTCTGTTGGGTTCCATCTACCTCCGGAGATTTCTCGTTCTAGTCTTTCCACCCCAGACTCCGTTATGACCTTAGTAAGGCAGGGTTTAAATACTAGTGAACTTGAATCCCATTACTGCCAAATACTAGTTTGAGCTCTGATCTTTGATTTCCTCTCTTGCATGGTAGGAATGATAAACTTGAGGACACACCTGAATGGTAGGTAGTGAGTATAACCATAGTTACTGTTATCCTATGTACAATTTTCTCTCCTCTTTGATACAATTCTTTTTAATTTTCAAGAGATTATCTAATCCAAGAGTAGTATCATTTTTATTTTATGTCTTATGTATCATTCTTTAAAAAGCTCGTATCAGTGATAAATGAATATCCCTGTTCTCCACATTCTCCCATCAGTTTTAATTAGTTTGAATTTTTTTTGTTTGCTGATTCATGAGATACAAAAGAATATCTCCTGGATTTTCTATTTAAGAAATTAGCCATGCTAAATGTTTCTCACATGTTGGTTTATGTTTTAAGGTTTTTAAAATACTTATTTTGAGAGAGTTGCGTGCACGTGTGCGTACATGCACTGGTGGGGGAAGGGCAGGGGGAGAAAGAGGGAGAGAGGGAGGGCGGGAGAATCCCAAGCAGTCTCTGTGCTGTCAGTATAGAGCCCGACCTGGGGCTCACACTCATCAACCATGAGATTGTGACCTGAGCCGAAATCAAGAGTCAGTAACCGACTGAGTCACTCAGGCACCCCCTGTTTTGGTTTTTTTATGAATGAGTGCTCTGTTCACATCTTCTGACCATTAGGTTTCGATTTCCTTGGCTCCTCCCTAGACATTGCGTAAGCTTAAAAATTATCCCCTGGTGTTTTCAGTTTGCTCCCATGTTTTGAAAGGACTTCCTGTTCCTCTTTGATTCCTGTGCTTGTATCCCTGTTCCTCTCTGGGCTCATTTACAGTCATCCCACCTCTGTAATTGAGAAATAGGCTCATAATAAGCTCCCCAAAACACATTTGTATCAGATGCGTTTACTACTTTATAATAATTGTTGGGTTACTTAATTTATTTTCAGTGTGTAGTTTTTATTTTGAGAGAAAGGGCACACATGTATACAAGCAGGGGAAGGGTGGGGTTGGGGGAGGGAAGAGAGAGTTACAAGCAGGCCCTGAGCTGTTAGCTCAGAACCCAACACAGGGCTCGATCTCATGAACCGTGAGACCATGACCTGAGCCAAATCAAGAGTCAGGTACTTAACTGACCGAGTCACCCAGGCGCCCTGAGTTACTTAATTTCTTAGTGTCAGTGCCCTCAATTACAAATGGAGTTACGAGAAACAATGTGATTTATTCAGCAACACTTCGGATGCCTGCAAAGTGCCAGGCACAAAAATGTTTAAGGACCACGTGGGTCACGATAGCCCTTCTGTGAATGGGGCGGCTGTTGCAGAAGCTTAGCTGTGTTTGTCATTCTCTGGGAGGCGACACGTGGTGGAAAGAGTGGGGCATTTCCAGGCTCCTGGCCTGTAGCCACTCGCCAAGTTTGTGGCCCGAGTCCCTGACTTAACTGCCTTTGCCGCTCAGAATCTCGACCTGGAAGAAGTGATGTAACTTGCCCCGGAGGAGTGTCGTGAGGTCCAGGTGAGGGTGTGTGGGAGCACTTCCGGTGAAGTACACTGCAGAGCTGGTAGCAGACAACTTTTGCTTTCACCTCACTTTGCAGGTACAGATTTTATCATTCCCGTAACCCCGCTATTGGACACGGTGCCCGCGCCCTGCAGTTCACACCCTTCCACGTACTGCGCGTGTGCTTCCGGCGTATTCGCGGCGTGTGCCTCTGTCACTGCTGTCCCTTCCAGAGTGTTTTCGTGGCTTCAGAAAGAAACCCCACATTCATTAGCAGCCACTCCCATTTCTCTCCCATCCCCTTGGCCCCTGTAACCACTAATCTACTTTCTGTCTTGATGGGTTTGCCTGTTCTGGACGTTTCCTGTGGATGGAATCATACAGTCTGTGGTGTTTTGTGACCGGCTTCCCTCCCTTCGCTGTGTGTTCAAGATTCGTGTGGGTTGTAGTGTGTGTTCGCACTTTTGTCGTTGCTGTTGCTAAACACTCTATCACATTTTGTTCGTTAATCAGCTGATGAGTATTTGGATGTCTCTACTTTTTGACTGTGGTGAGTGATGCTTGTGTGAACATTTGTGTGCACGGTTTCCTGTGGACACACGCTTTCACCCCTCTCGGATACACAGCTGGGAGCGGACCTGCTGGGTTCTGAGGTGGTTCTGTGTTTAAGAGAAAACTTTTGAAGAAACCGCCAGCATATTCTCCGATGTGCCTGCATCGTTTTACACTCCCAGCAGGATGTGAGAATTTCAGTTTTCCCACGAGTGTCACCTCTTGTGATTGTGTGTCTTTTTGATTCAAGTAGCGTGTTCTTGTGGGTGTTCTGTGGAATTCCATGGTGCTGCTTTGCATTTCCCTGATGGTTGATGACTTTGAGTACTTTTTCGCTGTGCCAGTTCCCCATCTGTCTGTCTTCTCTGGAGGTGCGACTCCTGAAATCATTTGCCAGTTCTTAAGCTGGGTTGCTTGGCTTTTTATTACTGAGGTGTGAAGTCCCTCGTAGATACAGGACTTCCAGATACTTCCTCCCATCCTCTAGATCGCCTTCTCTCGTTCCTGGTGGTGTCTTTGAACCACAAACGTGTTTACTTTGACAAAGCCCCGTTTATCTATTTTAGTTTGTTTGTTTCTTATATTTTTGGTGTCATATCTAAGAAGGTTTTGCCTCATCTAAGGTCACAAAGATTTGTTGCTCTGTTTTTTTTCTAAGAGTTTTGTTTACATCGTCTTGAAGATTTTTTTTTAGGGCATTTATAAGGTCACAGCAAAATTGAGGAGAAGGTCGGGGATTTCCCACTGTTCCTCCCATCCCACAGCCTCCTTCATTATTATCAGCATCCCAGAGAGGTACACTTGTTTATTTGTTTTTTAATTTTTTTAATGTTTATTTTTGAGAGAGAGAGAGAGAGAGATTGCATGAGCAGGGAAAGGGCAGAGAGACAGAGAAGGTGACATAGAATCTGAAGCAAGCTCTAGGCTCCAGGCTCCAAGCTGTCAAGACAGAACCCGGAGCACCTGGGTGGCTTGGTCAGTTAAGCGTCCGACTTTCGCTTAGGTCATGATCTTGAAGTTTGTGGGTTCGAGCCCCGCGTCGGGCTCTGTGCTGACTGCCAGCTCAGAGCCTGGAGCCTGTTTCGGTCTGTGACTCCCTCTCTCTCTGACCCTTCCCTGCTCATGCTGTCTCTCTCTCTCTCTCCTAGAAATAAATAAAAACATTTAAAAAAAAAAAGTTAAAAAAAAAAAAAAAGAACCCAAAGCCGGCTCAAACCCACCAACCGTGAGATCATGACGTGGGCCGAAGTCAGACGCTTAACTGACTGAGCCCTCCAGGCGCCCCTCGGTGGTACACTAGTTACAGCTGATGAAGCTACGTGGACATATCACAGCCACTCTGGAGTCCATAGTTTACGTCACAGTTTCTTGTTGCACATTCTGTGGGTTTGGATCAATGCGTAATGACATGTATCCATCATGACGGGATCGTACAGAGTATTTTCACTGCCCTAAAAGTCCACTGTTCTTATTCACTGCCCCCCAGACCCTCACAACCACTGATCCTTTAACCATCTGCCTTCTCCAGACTGTCATATGGTTGGAATCACAGTCTGGAACCTTCTCAGATTGGGTTCTTTCACTTGGTGACACACACTTAAGTCCCTCCATGGCTTTTTACGACTTGCTACCTCATTCTTTTCAGTCCTGAGTGATACCCTGTTGTGTGCGTGCACTGCACGTCATCCACTCCCCTCCCGAAGGACGTGGCATCTTGATTGTTTCCAGGTCTTAGCAGTTATGGACACATTTCTCATAAACCTCCATGTGCCTGTTTCTGTGCGCACGGAAGTTCGCCTCCTCTGGCTACACACTAGCAAACACAATTGCTGGATGGTATGGTGGGTACGTTTAGTTTTGTAAGAAACTGCCAGGCTGTCTTTCACAATGGCTGCAACATCTCACGTTCCCGCCTGCGGTGAGGCCGAACCCCTCGCTCCTCAGTGTGGCCAGCATTGGGGTCTGTTTTGGATTTTGACTCTTCTACTAGGTGTGTAGTGGGATCCCACTGTTGTTTGAATTCGCATTTCCCTCATGACACACTGGTGTGGAGCATCTTTCAGATGATCGTATCATGTTTTTAAATGTTTTATTTATTTATTTTTAAAGTAAAACTTTTTTTAATGCTTTTTAAAAATTTTTATGTTTTTTGAGAGTCAGGGAGAGACAGTGCAAGCAGGGGAGCGTCAGAGAAAGAGGAAGATCCAGAATCCGAAACAGGTTCCAAGCTCTGAGCTAGCTGTCAGCACAGAGCCCGACGGGGGGCTTGAACCCACAAATGGTGAGATCATGACCTGAGCCGAAGTCGGACACTTAACCGACTGAGCCACTCAGGAGCCCCAAATGTTTGTTTATTTTTGAGAGAGAAAGAGAGAGCGAGAGAGAGAGCACATGAATGAGAGAGGGGGAAAGAGAGAGGGAGACACAGAATCCGAAGCAGCTCTAGGCTCCAAGCTGTCACCACAGAGCCTGACGCGGGGCTCGAACTCATGAACTGCAAGATCATGACCTGAGCCCAAGACAGACGCTCAGCTGACTGAGCCCCCCCAGGCGCCACGATCATAATCACTTTTAACTATTTCATTGGACGGACAAAAGAACCCTGGTGCAGGTAAAATCATCATCATTTATCATCGCCTATTTAGGTGCCAGGTATTTGTGAGGGACGGGATCATTCGTCCTGTGGTGGCCCCTCCCGTCTCTTGCGTTCTCTGTCGTTAGACGTGTTTTCCTGTTTCAAACTCTTCGTGGACATTGTTATATAAGACTTGCTCAGGATAAACACCATAGGATAAAGTCACAGAAGTAGAATAACTGGGTCAAAGAATGTGAAGAATTCAACATCTTTTGATATCTCTGACTGGAAAAATCATGCAAATTTATATACGTTTACCAACAGTTCCAGTTAGCTTTATATTAAGAAGTTTAAGAACCTTTTGTATGAGGGGACCGTTTTAGCACAAACCTGGAATAGTGTCATGAGCCCTCATTCATGCTCCAAACCTTGTCCCGGAGGCCATCCCTGTGTCACTTACTCCCCCTTCCTCACTGCTCTCCTGTATGGTTACTATTTAAAACCCCTATTGAATTATAATTCAGTACCCTAAAGATGCAGGAAAGTACTCCAATCATAATATGTTTCCACAAGCTGAAATGCACCCGGGCACTTGGCACCCCGGCTGCCGCCTTCGCTCACTTGCGGTCAGCGCCCTCCCTGCCGCGGGCACCAGTGTCCTTACAGCTCCCTGAGCTGATGAGGCGGCCCCGTTTTGGTCCTTGAAGAAGTAGAATCTTCAGGTATGCTCGCTTGGGTCGGAGTCCTTTCCCGGGGCTTCGGCTGTCAGGTTTCCCGTCGTCATGCGCAGTCGCTGACTGCTTGTTCTCGCTGTTGCATGAAATCACGTTGTATGAAATTACTCGGTCGATGGGCATCTAGATAGATGCCAGTTCAGGGCCATTGCGGATAGTGCGGCTCTGAACGTTCAAGGTGTCTTTTTTTTTTTCTTCTTCTTTTTTTTGAGTGAACATACATATATATTTCTTTTGGGACCGCATCTGGGAGTAAAACTGCCAGGTCTTAGAGGTATGCATACATTTGGTTTTGGACCGCCATGGTTCCGTCTCCCAAAGTACTTGTACGAGTGAAATTACGCTTACACCAGCAGCGTGTCACACTTTCACTCCATATCGTCTCCCGCAGCTTGTGCTGTCCATGCTTTCTGTCGCAGCTGCACTCCTGGCCGAGAGGCAGTGTCTTACGATAGTTTGAGTTTGCCCTAGTGAAGTCAGCCACCTTTTCATACTTTTATTGGTCATTTGGAGGTCCTTTTTCTCTACTTTTTTTTAGGTTTATTAGAGCACTCGTGTGCACTGGTGGGGGAGGGGCAGAGAGGAGGGGAGGCAGAGAATCCCAAGCAGGCTCCACTGCTGTCAGTGCAGAGTGCAGAGCCTGAGTCAGGGCTCGATCCCATGACCGACCAACTGACCAACCGACCAACCGTGAGATCACGACCTGAGCCAAAATCAAGAGTCAGATGCGCAACTGACTGAGTCCCCCAGGTACCCCCCGGGATGTCCTTAAAGTCTTTTGTTTTTTTTTTTTACTGTGTTATTAGTTTTTCTTACCGTGTTAGCTCTGTGTTGCAAAACAAATTATTCTTAAACTTTTAGTGGCTCATAGCAACAGAAAAACCTTTAAATTTTTTTAAATGTTTATTTATTTTTGAGAGAGAGGCAGGAGTAGAGAGAGAGAAAGACACAGAATCCAAAGCAGCTCCAGGCTCTGAGCTGTCTGCACAGAGCCTGACACGGGGCTCAAAGTCATGAACCTCGAGATCACGACCTGAGCTGAAGTCGGACGCTCAACCAAATGAGCCACCCAGCCACCCCTACAACAAAACCGGTATTATCTCAGTTTCTGTAGAATATGAACTTGGGGAAGGTCTTGACCACTCAGTGTTTCCCGGCTCTGAAGGTTTGACTGCAGTGGGCGTCTCCCTCCTGGGGTGGCGCATTCATATGCATGGCGGGTTTGTGCTGGCTGTTGGTGGCAGGCCACAGTTCCTTTTCATGTGGCCTTTGTCAGGGATCCTGCGCGTCCTGCCCTCAGGACATGGTGACTGACTTGCGTGTCCCCCCTCCCCCCCCCCCAGAGTAACTTGAGGGAGAGAACACCAAGGGGAAGCCATCATTTTTATGACCTGGCCACGCAAGTCCCATGGCACTGAATTTTGCCATGTTCTCTTTGTTAGAGTCCGTTGTCCCAACTTGCCTTCAAGACGAGGGGAGTTGGGCTCCATTTTTTTTGCAAGGAGGAGCGTCAATATATTTGGACATGGTTTCAGACATGACACTTGGTAGGATTTCTTTTACTTTGGATGTGAGTTTTTCAGGAGATGTTAAGTGTGGTGAATGCCGTCACCTGCTCGGTGACTTTCCTCTGTGTCGTTTGAGAAAGAGAAGTCCTTAGGAATGTAATTCACTGTATGACTTTTCCCTTTATGGTTGGTTCTTTCCATATTACTTGGAAGAAAATCCCCAAAGAATTAGATTGTTTCTTCTGTAAATATGCCACTATACATACATCTACTGTCTTAGAAAGAAAAATACTTTTTTTTTGCTGTTTAATCATTTACAACATAAATGATTGTTATGATTTATGAACACCATAAAACTCTCAGATCTAAAAAGCAACCCGCACACAGTAGTTGCTTAATATTATCTAATACCCAGAGTGAAATTTCCACTTGTCTCATAGTATAATTTTTTGGTACGGTGTTCTAATTTTGGCAAATCAAGATTCACATAAAGTCTGCCAGTTAAAAAAAAAAATGGTAGCTTCCCCATTCATCATTCTTTCCCCCTCCTGCCCTCCCCTATTTGTGGAAGACCTGGTGGTTTTGTGGTGTCCCCCGCAGTGTCCTGTGTCCTATTGCAGGTAGCTGCGTCTGTTTGAGGGGTAAACTTTGTCACCCTCTCACTGGTGGTGCTCGTTCAGGTGTGATCTGTCTGTGGAGGCTGAATGAGGGACCCAAATTGAAATTTTTAAATCACATTGGAACTCATTCAGGTCACAGTTGTTCTATACTTCAAATGTAATGATCGTTTTGGAGTGTACTTTCTACCCTGTCGCTTTCTGGGTTTGTGAGGCCATCTGAGAGTGTTTTCTGTGGAATGACAGCTTACTGACTGTAAAGCTTGTCTGCGCCCCCACCCTGTCCGGTTGATCGTGTTGCAGGGAATAACAGAACAGGCCCCGCTCTTGTTACTTGGCCTTTCTGCGTTTGTCCTCTGCCAGCTTGCTTTTCCTTGGGCCGCCCACCCACGTTCTTCTCTTGCGGCTGAGTTTTTGAGTTTTGATGACCAGTGTTTTAAGAGTTGATGACTCAGAATCTTCAAGTTATTTTTTAGGCCAGCTTGAGTTTCCAGTCTTCCCCAGTCTCCCTTCTAACAGAAATATTTATTTTATTTTTATTATTTTTTTAAACTTTTTAAAAAATGTTTTATTTATTTCTGAGAGAGAGAGAGAAAGAGGCAGTGTGAGCAGGGGAAGGGCAGAGAGTGAGGGGGAGACACAGAATCCAAAGCAGGCTCCAGGCTCTGAGCTGTCAGCACAGAGCCTGACGCGGGGCTCGAACCCATGAACCACGAGATCATGACCTGAGCCGAAGTCAGACGCTTAACTGACTGAGCCACCCAGGCGCCCCCCTTCTAGCAGAAATTTTGGCCATGAGAAATTAGAAAAACTAATGACAACATGATTATAATGTACATTAAAGAAGTAAGCGTGTATCCAAAGTTTAAACATAGGGGCGCTTAGGTGACTCAGTCGGTTAAGCATCCAGCTCAGGTCATGACCGCACGGTTTGTGGGATCGGGCCCTACGTTGCATCGAGCTCTGCGTTGACAGCATGGGGCCTGCTTGGGATTCTCTCTCTCTCTCTCTCTCTCTCTCTCTCTCTCTCTCTCTCTCTCTGCGCCTCCCCTAGTTGTGCTCTCTCCATCTCTCTCAAAATAAATAAACAAAAAAAAGTTCTGAACACAGAATGTTTTCTTAATAACAAGTGTGTTGTACAAGTGTCCTCCAACTTCAGGTGAGAATTACATGTCTCATGTTTTGTTTCTAAGTGAGCGCACATGCATGGTACTGATTGTGGGCTCTACTTTGTTCGGCAAACATCTTGGAGCTAGATCTGAGCCCGGCCCAGCCCCTGCCATGCCCTGGTCACATGTGGTTAAAAAAAAGATGGCCATGGTGCTGGTGCTCTAGTGAAATGCTCAGGACAGTGTCTCAATAAATAGGGTATATTGCAAGCTACATGACTTTTTCAACATGTAACCAACATAAAAATTATCAAGATGTTTTCATTTCTGTTTTCTGTACAAAGCCTTTGAAACCAGGCCTGCCTTTTATGCCTACAGCACACCTCAGTTCAAACAGTCTGTATTTCACGTGCTCAGAAGCCTTCCACGGCTACTGTAGTGGGCCACATGGATCGGAATTATTGTTACCATGCCTCACACGGGGTGACAGGGGACACTGACTGGGAACCCAAATCAGCAGTGGCTTCGACAGGCCAGAGGAGACACAGGGAGATGAATTAGGAAGGTGTGTCTGTTCTACGGGGGTGGGGGTGGGGGTGGCAGAAAATGGAGGAGGGGAGACAGAAGGATCTGGATGGACGGGATAGGGTTGGGAGGGCAGAGCCAGGGCCGTGTCTAGGCTCTTTTACAACGAGACGGGGGGTGCCTTTCCTGACACAGGGAAGATTTGGGGACAGAGGGGACTGCTTGGTGGTCAGTGTCAGTGTGTGACAGACAGGTGGTTTTGGAGGTACTGACTTTGGGGTGCTGTGATCCGTGTGGGGGGGAATGTGGGTTTGAAGTGCAGGGATGGTCTTTGGTTTTATAAGTTTGTATCTCACCTGTGTCTGTAGAGGTATTTTTAAACCCCACTGAAATGGCATCATTTAGTCAACAGAACTTTTTTTGAAAGCGTCCTGGGCTTTGTTTGAGTGGCTGGGGCCACGGCGTGGCTAGAACCAGTGTGAGCTGACACCCCGGCCGATGTGGTCACTTCGGGAGAGTGTAGGAGGTAGTGCACACCACCTGAGGCCGGCGTGGAGGAGCGGAGGGGAGGAGGGGAGAGGAGCCCCAGCTCAGGAGGCTGAAGAAGTCAGGGAGGAAACAAGGAGCCTAAGATACCAAAGAAGCCAAGCGAGGAGAATGTTCTCATGAGGAGGGGCTGCTGGTCCGCGGTAGCGCGAGCTGCCGCGCGGGTGACGGGAAGGTGAGGACAGAAAGAGTTTCGTTTGGACTTAGCCCCATCTGGAGGTCACTGGCCACTGGCGAGAGCAGTTTCAGTGGAGTGGCACAGATAGACACCACATCGGAATGAGTTGAGGAGATTGGAATGCGGTCCGACAAAGGGCTCCTTTTCTGACTTTGAAATCGCCACTGCAGATCATGGAGAAGACCAGCCCGGTAGAAACACGGACAAAGGGTGTAAACAGACAGTTGGCAGAAGAGTGAGGTGTAAGTGCCTCTCAGACACACGAACGGTGCACGTAAGGGCTGGGGCGTGGGGACGCAGTGGGCCTGCACGGTGGTGGCAGTCTGGGTGGGCGCGGCCTCCATGGGGGCTGTCTGCCAGTGTGCATCTAGTGAGGAACGTGCGTTCGCTCCGCCGGGTCTAGTCCCGGCGACTCCGGCAGTAAGTTTAATAGTAAAAATGAAAACTAAACCGGTCATCAGCGGTGCCCTAGTGAAAGCAGAGGGAAGTCTGTCACTTTACTCTGTAAGAACGTAGAATTTGTTTTTGTTTTTTCCTACCGTGCTATAAATCAAACTCTTTAAGAGGGCTTTTTTCCCTTTTTAAAGATGGAGAATAATATTAGGTTTGGTGTGGGCCACAGAAGATACCTGTAAATGTGCCTTTGAAGAGCTAGGTTAAGGTTTTCACTCTGCCTTGATCTTCTGCCTGTTAACTCATTTCACAGGAGTTACTAATCTAACTTCTGTTCTCCAGATACCTGTTAGGATTCTTTTCAAAGGACCCTGTTCTGTTTTATGTATGTATGGGGCTGTACACCACAGGAAAGGTGAGTGTGGTGTATCTTACAAGCTTCGTGGATGAATTCATACTCCAGTTTACCTTACAACACCTAAAAATAACCACAACTCCTATCAGAAGGGCATCAAGTTGTACTTGGTTTGGGTCCTTGACAAAGCAAGCATATGGTAGTGTTTGAGAACACTGAATGTAGCCATGGGGACTATAGTCCACAGCTGTCTGATTGTTGTAGGAGGAAGACTTTCTTAGTCTACTTTTGATGGGAGAAAGAGACAGTACAAACCTTTGTGAGCTCTGTGTTCCCCTGACCTTTCGGCAGCTTGGCCTTCCGCGGAGATGGTGTGTTCCCATGTGAGTGTAAAGCAAAATGAAAACACTGGCCGCACCCAGATAGAGCAGATCGGTTTCCTAGCAGAATACTGTGATACTGTACAACCTTAAATTCTCTGTTACTGGGACACTGCAGTCGAATATCTTCTTGAAATTTACTGAATTTCTTAAGAGTTTGACTGTGGTTACTCATTGGTTCCTTTTTCTTCATCTCTTTGGGTCTTCTGGTTTCACTTACATTCTGTATTTCATTTTCTATGTCCAGAAGGTTAGGATTTGAAGTATCATAAGTGATAGTTTAGTCTGATCTTCTCATACAGCTAAGAAGGTAAGTTTAGAGAGCTGAATTGCTTGCCCAGAGGTTGACTGAACCACATCTGCGTTATCTTTTGAGTCTCCCCGCCGAGTTTGGTGGTGCGGGGCAGTCAGGCCCAAGCTCCTGCCCTCATTTGGAGGGAGGTGTGGTTTTAGCGGCGCTGCCACAGTTCTGATGGAGATCATTTATATGCTGCACTAACTTTTTTATAGTCATGGAGACTAGTTGAACTTTTTAAAAAATGTTTGTTTATGTAGTGAGAGGGAGAGGGAGAGACATGTGCATGAACCCTGGAGGGGCAGAGAGGGGGGCAGAGACGACCCCATCCGTGGGTTGAGTTCTCAGTGGACAGAGTCTTCCACTTTCGTGATGCTTATTAGCACATTTTCCAGTCTCTATACTTTTATTTTACTTATTAATCACTTGGTTACCAAGATGCCCTACAAAAAGTTTTGATGTCTTTCTTGCAGTTGTACTCTGAATTATGGAAATCTCAGCTTTTACATCAAATTAAACTTGATCGTTTATCATGGCTGAGCCGGTTAAGTATCGCTGGCGACCGAGATCATTTTGTCTTGCACACCATTGCTCTGCATCTCTGCACACTGCTGTTGTGATGGGCAGAGTTAGTTCTCTGGGCTTTACTTGGGATGCTGACTTACTAATTTATGACTTGGCTCCATTTTAATAGCAACTTAGATTGGGCTGGCTTCATGCATGACTGCCATGATTTGGGTATCCATTAGGGTGCATAGCCAGACGGTGATGTAATCTAATCAGGTGCCAAAGTTTTTACCTAAAGTACTTTACATATATGATTGTGCTTTTAAAAAGCTGGTAGTATGTATTTACCGTGGATGTTTTACACTTCAATAAAGTCTTTTTTTCCCCCATTCTTGGTATGGTGATTTCTGATTGATTTTTTTTTTTTTTTAAGTTTGAGAGACAGTGTGTGTGAGTGGGGGAGGGGCAGAGAGAGGGAGGGAGAGAGAGAATCCCAGGCAGGCTCCTCATTGTCTGTGCAGAGCCCGACATGGGGCTCTATCTCATGAACCATGAGGTCCTGACCTGAGCCTAAATAAAGAGTTGGATGCTTAACCGACTGAGCCACCCAGGCGCCCCGTGATTAATGATTTAGAAGCCTTGGTATTTTTGCCACGGCTTGCATTAAAATGACTGGCATTTCTGAAGTTAGCTGAGTTACATGTATATGTGTATTTAAGTATAAATAATGAAATAATATAAATATTTACGTGCAAATATATATGTAAATTTTTGTTGAAAGATACCTTTGGGGGTGCGCCTGCGTGGCTCAGTTGGTTAAGCATCTGGCTCTTGATTTAGGCTCAGGTCAGGATTTCCCAGTTAGTGAGTTTGAGCCCTGCATCAGGCTCTGCACTGACTCTGTGCTGACAGCGTGGAGGCTGCTTGGAATGCTCTCTCTCCCCCTCTCTTTGCCCCATCCCTCTCAAAAAGACAAAAACAAACTACACTTAATTGTTGAACTAAGACTACCACACAACTGGAGTCATGGGTTAAAGAATTATATGTTTAAAAAAAAAGATGCCTCTGAAGTCACCCAGATGATTTATTTAGGTTGTTTCCCCCTTACTATGAGTTGTTTGTGTGTTCATTTTTGATGATTTTTGTATTCAGGTTTTTGTGGATTTTTAAATTGTCATTTATAGTGTGCTAGGCATTGAGTTTAAAATGATGAACAAGCCCTCAGAGAGACGGATTCTCTTCCCACCTCACTATATTCTATCCCTTCGGACTTGGTGTTTTGAAAAACATGTGAGAATGAACACTTGCAGAATGGGGATCAAGGTCCAGGTTAAAACGCTACTCTGATCCAGCTGACCTACCTTGGGGCTTCCTGATGTTGTTAGCAAGTTGAGTGACTTGCTTTTATGTGCTCAGGCTTGGGCTGTATCACCTGTCTGTAACTGAGAAGGTGTTTTTTGTTCGTTCATGACGTAGGAGATGAGGAGAAAATCCTTTCTCATATGTTCTGCAGTAGCCCTGGCTGCTGCTTGTGCGTTTGCATCAGTGGAGAGTATCTTGGAATTTATATTAAAAATTCACATGACCGCAGAGAGAGATTTTCATTGCCTTTTTCGCCAAGGTGAGCTTAAAAAAACAAAACCTAGTTCACATAAAGGTTATTTGGAGTAAATCCTTTCTTACTGTCCTTAACTATAAAATAGAAATTAATACCTAAGAGGGTTGAAAACTCTTGCGTAATGCTGGCACAGAGGGTTTGGAAGGGGAGCTGTGCATTGTTGCTCTTCTCAAGCCCTGTGGCTAAGCAAGTACATATTTAGATATTGTTGAGGTGAGAGTCTGGTGTTTTCAATGTTCTAGGCTAAACCAGTCCTCATTTGTGACTGGTAATTTTACAGTTAACATTGTTCTTGAATCTTTTTATTGGCCTTGGTCAGAGTCCATAATATTGAAAAGAGGAGACTGTTGGCTGTTGAAGAAAACGTGGCTCCTTTAAAGCATGGTTGGCAAGAGTACATACAGAAGGAAATGAATCTCTTCTGTGAGGCTTGGTTTCCTATTTTGAAGGGGGCCCTCCGGATCCGTTGCCTCCAGTCTAATGATAGCGGTTTCTGTGGACTGAGAGTTTGTGTCCCCCCTCAAGGTGCGTACACGTCCTTACGTGTCCTCAGTGCGACAGTGCTGGGAGGGGGCTGGACTGTGAGGCTGGAGCCGTCATGAAGGGTATATAAAAGACCCCCCCGAGATTTGTGGCCCCTTCATGCCATGTGAGTTCACGGCAAAAAGGACCACTGTCCGTGACCTGGGGAGCAGATCCTCACCAGACACTGCATCAGCAGATGCTGTGATCTTGGACTTTCCCGGTCTCTAGAACTGTAAGAAATAAATTTCTGTTGCGATAAGCCAGCCAGTGTGGTGTTGTGCCGGGACGTCAGCTGGCAGATGGCGCCACTCACCAGCAGGTCCCTGCTTTTCCTTCTTCGGCCCCACAGCTCCGCGCGGGCGCTCCCACTCTCCCTGTGCTGGGAGAGCTCTTCGGCCAGGCCCGTCTTTCAACTTTGTCCTTTAGCTAATGACGTAAAACTCAGGGTTTCCTGTACGTTAAACACCTGGGGAGAGCTGCCCCTTTTTGAGCAGGAAGGACCTTTCTTCATCCTCGTGGATGATTCCACCATCGTCTGTGTATCTTTAAATTTTTTTTAAATATTTGTTTATTTTTTAATGTTTTTTTTTTCTTTCTAGGAGAGAGAGAGAGAGAGACAGCGTGAGCAGGGGAGGGTCAGAGAGAGAGGGAGTCACAGACTCTGAAACAGGCTCCAGGCTCTGAGCTGGCAGTCAGCACAGAGCCCGACGCGGGGCTCGAACCCATGAACTGCGAGATCATGACTTAAGCGAAAGTCAGACGCTTAACCGATTAAGCCACCCAGGCGCCCCTAATGTTTGTTTATTTTTGAGAGACAGAGCGTGAGTGGGGGAGGGCCAGAGAGAGAGGGAGACAGAATCGGAAGCAGCTCCAGGCTCTGAGCTGTCAGCACAGAGCCTGACACGGGGCTTGACCCCATGAACCACAAGATCATGACCTAAGCCAAAGTCAGACGCTTAGCTGGCAGCCAAGCTGCTCAGGTGCCCTGCCACTGGCATCATATTTAAAGCCTAGATTACTTTTTTTTTTTTAATAGTAAATTCATAAATTACTGAAGCAGGAAGAATGCATAGAGTTAATTAGTCCAACTCATTATTTCATAGATGAAGAAATGGATACTCAGGTTAGATGACGTAGGTCCATAGCTAATGAGTTGCTGACTTTACAGCTTTCTGGTCTCAACATTTAATATCTTTTCCCAGTTAGGCGTTCTTCTTAAAAATGTATTTTGAAAAAAACTTTGTCAGTGTTTACACATCCACAGTTAAATGTAAGCTACTTCTAGGAGGTTGGATAAAAGAAACAGCTTTCTTTAGCCTCCCCACCCTCTTTTCCCTTTCCCAAAGGGCAGCTGTAGTTCTTTGAATTCTTCTAGTCGATTAAAAAATAGGGGCACCTGGGTGGCTTAGTCCGTTAAGCGTCCGACTTTCGCTTAGGTCATGATCTCGCGGTTTGTGGGTTCGAGCCCCATGTCAGGCTCTGTGCTGACTGCCAGCTCAGAGCCTGGAGCCTGTTTCAGAGTCTGTGTCTCCCTCTCTCTCTCTGACCCTCCCCTGCTCATGCTGTCTCTCTCTTTCTCTCTCTCCTAGAAATAAAAATATTTTTTAAAAAAAGTTTATTTACCTCCGTCTGTCTGAAGAATATATTTTGAAGAATTCATACCTGCCTACTTGTATGATGATTTGTTTTTGGTTTTAAGCATATCTTTTGATTTCCTGTTGGGAAAAGATAGGGAATAATTCTTTTCTCCCCTCCCCAGAGTCTGTCTTCACCATCCTTCTGTGATAATTTTAGTGCTGTTTTGGTTAAATCAATATTTAGTTTTATCATTATGACCCTGTGTGCTATTTAATGCTAAGTGGTAAATTACAAATGTTTTTCCTTTCCTAAAAAACTTGGGTATTTCAAGAAATAGTATCACTCCCCCCTCCAAAATTTTATGTTTGTTTGTTTATACCTAATCTCTCCACCCAACGTGGGACTCAAACTCACAACCCTGAGATCAAGAGTTGCATGCTGTACCAACTGAGCCAGTCAGGCACTCATCACTTTTTTATTTTGAGAGAAAGAGAGAGCGCGAGCGAGCGAGCACATGGGCTGTGGAGAGGGGCCGAAGTGGGGAGAGGGGGAGGGAGAGAATCTTAAGCAGGCTCCACGCCTCCCATGACCCTGTGATCATGACCCAAGCCAAAATCAAGAGTGGGATGCTCAACCAGCTGAGCCACCCAGATGCTGCCCTCCATCACCTTTTTTTTTTTAAAGCTATTAATGCACTATTTTAGACTCAGACTTTTAGTCAGTTCCGTGTTCCGGTATTCCATCAGCTTTCTCTTTCTGAGGCTCCCTTTCCTGCCTCCATCCACCCTGCTTGCCCTCCCTGCTGGGAGCACAGTTAGAGAACTGTTAGCTTCCAGGATCCCAGGGCTTCTTTCTGCCTCTCTCCTGCACCAACCCTCTTGTTCCTGTGCGCCCCCCGCCCCCGTCGGTTTTGTAGCTCTCCCTCTTGTGTCAGTGGAGCACAGTAGTTGTCTGTGAGTAACTTGTGTACGAGGTGGATGTTTTGACTCGGGTTTCTTTCTGGGGACTCTTGCTTGATGGTTTGGCTGAGAATTTCCTGGGTCAGAAAACATTTTCCTTCTGTATTAGTCTGTTAATTATTCTCTGTGCCCTTTTAACTAGTTTCCTGTTGTTGTTTTAATGGATGTATTATCTATCTGAGGATATGAGTTATTTTTTTATATTCTCCTTTTCTTGTATAGTCTTTACTCCAGCTTATATTTATCTGTTTGTTTTGTCCTTGACTTTTCATGATAGGGGCTTTCCTGCGATGTCCGGCAGTCTTTGGCGCCTTCGTATTTGAAAGCCAGGGAGACATACACATAGCACACAGAGGTGGATTCTGTGAAATCCTCATCTTTCCCAGCTTCGTCCTTGGCTCTCACATCTTCATTTCTGCATTACATTCTCCAGTAAAAGAACCAGGGCTCCTTGGAAGATGGATGATTTCAGAGCTGGGGCAGAGAACCTTCAAGATGAATCTGGAACATGTTGTTATGCCAGGAAATAAGGAATGCTCGGAAAGTATGGGAAGCACACTAGAGTCTGCTTGAAGGGGTTCTCACAGCCTGAATCTGGGATACCTTGAGCATCAGAGTGGATAATGGCATTAATAAGTAAAATAAGAATCTGTGAGTCCACCATGTTAACAAAATAAAGATGAGTGGAGAGAAGGGGGCATACTTTCCTGAAGTTAGAATGTCATCTGATGGAGGAATAGTAGACTTTCAAAAAAAAAAAACACAACTATAACCGTCAGAGTAACAGTTGATTCAGAGAAAACTTGTCAGTGGGTAGTAAAACTACTGAGTGAATGTTTTAAGAACATAGTCTCAAAATATCTTCCCACAGATTACTTACTAATTGATTACTTGGGAGAAAACAGTATTTTACAGTGGAGCAATCTGGCACGTATCATCTTAACCAGGTGATCAGAGTGATCGCCAACAAAGGGACAAATTGACATCCTCTTTATGTGATACTTTGGGAACAATAAAACGTCATTTATTCCTGCCAGATGCATACCCCGTATTCCTCATAAATGTCAAACAGTGAAAGACAAAGAAATGTGCCGAGCTGTTTCAGACAGGAGAGGAGGGAGATGTGTCCTAGGGTCCGGAATGGGGGTGAGGGAGGATTGCCGTGAAGGGTCTCCTAAAACAGTTGGCAGAATTAGAAAATGAACTGTGTGATCCGCAGTCAGCAGGCACCGTTAAGTCCCTGACTGAGACTGTGCTGGTGTAAATTAGCATCTGTGTTCTTAGGAAACCCACAGTGCGCCTTGGGCGGAGAGGTCAGCGATCTGCAGCCGCTCTCAGGCCCTTGGGATGTTTGCGGACAGGGAGCGCTCAGGCACAAGGGACCCTGTGGTCATTTGTGGGACCAGTGGAAGGCTCGGCGGGAGTTTCTCGTACTGCCCTTGCAACTGTCCTGCAGGTGTGCGATAAAAAGGTGTTCGTTTTGTTGTTGTTGTTGTTTTAAAAGATCATTTTTAACAGTAATAGATTGGAGGCTCCCATCATGGGAGGGGTGCTTTGGCTGCGAATTTTCCAGCACAGTGACGAGTAGCGCTCCTTCGGGAAGTGGCCAGTGTCAGTTTTTCAGGTTCTTTTTTTTCTCTCACGACCCCGTTAGCTCCAGCCCAGTGAGAGCTTCTGGCTGGGGCGGGGGTGGGCGGTGGGGTGTGCCTGCGTCTCCCACAGCCCCTCTGTGGTCAGGGTGGCAAGCTGGCCCCAGCTGTGCCAGCCCGGCTGCCTCCCTGGGCTGGCAGGGGCGGGACAGAGGGTGACGATGTTTAGGGGTCTCAGTGCTCAGGGAGTAACTTCTGCCACCAGCACTCCTTTCACCCCCTTCCAGCATCCCTCCGATTCTGCTGCCTTCTCCTGCTCCTTGTAGATTGTGCCTTTAAAAAACAAGGCAGAACAGCCCGGGTAGTCTTTTTACCGTAGATCTAGGGGCATTTCAGCGCGTATTCAGTATACGCTCTTTACTCAGAGGTCCGCAGCTGCACTCAGACACTGGTCTGTTCCGTCTCCCATCCTTTGGTCTTGTTTCTCGTATTCTCACACTTTAGAATAGCCCAGTGGGTTTCTTACCGTCAGCCCTATAGACCCACTCTTTTTCCTCATCAGCCTAAGTGAGGAGAGTAGGAGCAATTATGCGAAGACTGTATTCCAGAAAAGTGGGTGAAGTCTCAGCATGCTTGTTCCTATTTAATGAGCACTTAGGTTCATAATGCTCCTAAGTACGTTTGGCAGTGGTTTTTTTTTTTCTTTTGGCTTCCCTGGATTTGGGGGGTCGTGGGGCGGGGCCGGCAGGTTGTCCAACTCTGCTGGAGCCTGCCATCCGCCCACAAGCAGGAGAGGCGGGTGGTCTCGGCTCCTGGAAAAAAAATGTTTGCAGATTGGTTTTGAGTGTCCTGTAGCCACTCAAATTAAATGCTCGTGTGTGTGTGTGTGTGCGTGTGTGCGCACACGCACGCACATATCCTGTGGGGCACATAAATTCATTAGATTCTTATATTCTTTTCATTCTAACTTGGGTTTGTTACTGTTTTGGTTGATTCATTTTATCAAGCTGTTAGCATTGTTTCTATTTATTATTTGATGGGAAATATTGACCTGAATGTAGTAAGTTTTCTGGAAGAAAGGTATCACACAAACAGCAATTTTTGTGAGATGCCTCGCAGACTACGTTCTTGCAGGATTTCTCAGTAGCGTATTGTCCATAGTTGGAGTCGTTTGTCGGCAGTGGTGGTTATAAATGAAGTGCCTCAGAAGACTGGGTATAGTCCTTCATGTGTAGTGTTTGATGAATGGACATTAGAATTTGGCTGCACAGCCAGTACTTCAGTGACCTTGATATTCTGCTTACGTTTCCTGGTAACAGTTCTGTTTAAAGGTGTTACATGGGGCTACTTGAAGGCTTTTAGAGGGAGATACTTTGAAAATCTGCTTTAGAATTTTTATTAATTTTTTTATTAAGTATTTAAGTATGTATTACTATATTTTTAAGTTTATTCATTTATTTTGAGAGAGACAGAGACAGCATAAGCAGGGAGGGGGTTGGGGTGCGGAGAGGGAGAGAGAAAGAGAGAGGGAGAGAGAGAATCCCAAGCAGGCTCTGCACGGTCAGCACAGAGCCCTTCATGGGGCTGGAACTCATGAAACTGAGATCGTGGCCTGAGCCGAAACTGAGTCAGACACTTAACCAACTGAGCGACGCAGGCGCCCCAAAACTTAGTATTTTAAAGTGTGGTGCCATTCGTTAGCCCTGTGTTGGATAAGAATATCACTGATGTTTTCATAAGATAACGATAATACATATATTTCTTCTTATTTGTTCACTGATAGTGGTATTGTGGTGTCTAGTTCCGGGTTATTGTCTAGCGTCGGTTAAAAGCTGAGGCAAGGGCCTGAGGGTGCCGTTTTCCCTGTTTTCCCATAGAAAAATTTCAGTTAACTAAACTTTTAAGTCTTCTGAGGTGTTCTCAGGACCCTGAAATAGTACCTTTAATGACAGTTGTCATCAGACCCAAACAGAACACACTGTGACCATATGCTCTTTTTTTCTTCGTAGGAGAGCTTCTGTTTCGCTCCCACACCCCGCTTTACTCCTGCTAATCTGCTAATGCAGTAAATTGGAAGACAACTGTTACCAGGATAACCTGTAATGGGCAAGGAGCCACAGAGAAGAAAACATTTCTTTTAATTTTTAAACTTGGTTTGAAAGGTAAGACCATTAAGATTATCAACTTCAGTGAGTTGCATCGAGGAGAGCAGTGTTCTTTTGGGACACCCTGGAGCCTAGGGGCAGCCAGGGCCAGGCCAGGTACAGTATGGCTCCGCGGCATTTGGGCGGTGGGAAGGGGGGGTTTAGGAAGTTAAATAGCAGCCCCGCAGTCTGCTCCTGGAGGATGTGGAATGTGCAGTTTCCACGGGGTTCCTGGTTTCTGGGGGGGTTGCCCTGACCCCCAACGGGCAGCCAGTCCTGGCCAACTGGAGTAGCCTTCAAAGGAAGACTGCTCAGAGGGGCCCCGCTGCTGCGTCCACATCACCTGTGACAGAGAGAGAGATTGAGATGATTTTGTTTTTATTTTACGCCAGCCAGAGGACATCTCTGGTTTTTATCCAGCCATCTTGACTCCTGGTGAGTCCTAATTGCTATCATTTTGGAACTCGTTACTGAAATTTTTTATTTCTTAATGTCTTATTTATTTCTGAGAGAGAGTGAGACAGACAGACAGCATGAGCAGGGGAGGGTCATAGAGAGAGGGAGACACAGAATCTGAAACAGGCTCTAGGCTCTGAGCTATCGTCAGCGCAGAGCCCGACGTGGGGCTCGAACCCACGAACCATGAGATCTTGACCTGAGCCAAAGTAGGACACTTAACCGGCTGAGCCACCCAGTGCCCCTGAAATTTTTTATTAAAGACCAAGAGGTTGGCTTGGCATATCTGACTTTGTGCTTGGTTGGTACTTCAGAAAATGGCCCAGTGGGGTCTTTTGGGGGATGTGACATACTTTTAGTCCATTTTCATTTGCTCCATTGTATCTTGAGGAGGAGACGGGCATAACGACTCAGCCTTCATCATCTCAGGAGACACAGAGTGACTGTTGTGCCCAACACTGCTCCTGATCCCTGGGGTTGCCTCCCCCTCCACCCCTCGTGAATGGCCCCCTCCGTCTTTGTGCTTACACAGTGAAGCTCCCGCTCCCCAGCCTGATGTTTAAGGTTCTTACTTCCCCAACTTCTTCTCCCTGCTCTTCTGTAAAAGTCCTGCTGGAGAGGCTTCTCTCCCACGTATCCATTCACCTCCTGGCTACCTTTCCTCCTAAGGCTTTTTAAAAAAAAATTTTTTTAAGAGGGAGGGGGTGTGTCATGGGATCAGCCCTTCTCTTCCTCTGCCTGGGGCTACCTTCTGACCTTGTGGGTAAAGCCTCTTCCACTTCCCGCCTGCCTGACTGCAAGCAGAATTCAGCCCAAGTCCAGCGTTCAGATTTGAGAAGGTCAGGACCGTGTAGTTATGAGCTGTGGTCCGACCGACCTTCAGGCCCGTTTACAACATGGATGATCATGTGACACATGTGAGCTGTCGTTTTGCCTTTTTCAGCAGCCGGTTCAGAGCTGGTGGTGACAGGAGGAGGGCACTAGTTTTAGATCCACGGAGACCTCCGGCTTGAATCCAGCTGGTTATTCTAGAGGCCGAACGTCTCTTTTCTGTTTATTGGACCATTGTCTGTTGGTAAATTGTACCATTTATATGCCTTTCACTTTTCTACTCTGACACCAGAGTTTCAAGAATGATTTCAGGAACTGTTTCTATCATAGTACACATATGAGCCTGTTAAAAATTGAGATATAATTGGCACATAACGTGTGAGTTTCAGGTGTACTACATAGTGACTTGGTATTTGCGTATGTAGTGAAATGATCTCCATAGTTAGTTTAGTTGACTTTTGTTACCAGTTACATGTTTTTCTTGTAATGAGAACTTTTAAGATCTTACATAGCAACGTTGAAATCTGTAACACAGGATTATTGACTGTAGTCACCGTGCTGTACCTTACATCTCCTGACTTATTTATTTTATAACTTGAAATCTGTACCTTTGACCCCCTTTACCCATCATATGGTTTTATTATTATCCTGTGTATTTGATCCCCCTGTTTCTAGGGCTCCACTCTCTACCTTTTTGGTCAAACCTTTCTGTATTGTTCCAGTTCCTCTGTGGCCACTCCCTTGTGAGCTCTTAGAATAGCTCATTAAATTCTTTTAGGACTATTTTTTCTCCGTGAGTAGATTTAATCATGCCAGGAGCAAGGTGTTTTGACTTCTCCATTGTACCTGGTACTCTTAGGTGGTGGGCATCATAAATCGTTAAGTGAGAGAGATTTCTCAGGATGACATTTTAGACTGTCTCCCTCTCTTTCTTTCTCTCTCTCTTTTTTAATTTTGTTTTTCTTTGCTGACAAAGACTCTTCTTAGCTGCGGGAATTTACAGAGCACTTCCTGGCCGTTAGCTGTATCCCTCCAGTTTCTTTTTTCACTCCCTCTGCTCATCAGATGCTGCCTGATGTCGGCTGAACGCTTCTCTTACGAAGTTACCCAGTAGTCTCCGGGAGCCCTACCATCTGCGTGGGTGGCTGAGCAGGGTTCCCAAAGGGGAGCAGCCCTGGGAGCGCAGGGCTCTGCAGACCAGGGCTTACAAGACCCAGAGAGGAAATGCTGTAGACCAAGAGGCAAAGAAGAGGGTATTAGAAAGGTATTTATATAATAAGAGCAGATTTTCACAGATCTTACTGATGGAATTAGAAATATAAAGACACTGGAATTCAGTCTTCTGGAATACAGATCTGCTAATGAGAAGGATGGAATTCTTCGGGGTGGATAACATTTCACCTAATGGGTGTCAGAGCCACAGCCCCCGCCACCCTGTTGCAGATGTCCATCTAACCTATTAGTGCTGATCTGTAATGAGGTTATATGTGTTTTGTCTTGGGCAATGTCGTTTTACACAGATAGCTGCCGCCACATTCTGAGACCAGTCTACAGCTCGTACCGTCCTCATCGGGAGGCACTTACAGACTCCTGTTAGAATCTCTTACCTGGTAGATTAAGCGCTTGCAGGTGACAGTTAGGAAAAGCCTCTTCGAGTGTGTGCCTGTATGGGTTTTGCAATAGGAAAACCTGCTTCATGTTTGCGTTCGGGTCTGTAAAATGCTATTGAACTGTAGTTTGAGCTCAGAAAATGGACCCGCTGCAAATGTGTGTGAGAACGGGGATCTCACTTCATTTTAACTCCTAACAGCAGGGGGACGAGTGTGCAGCAGCTTGAATTTCTAATCCCAGCAAAGCTGTCGCTGAAACGACCTTACCGCAGTGGAAACTTTGCAGATTGGTGCCGGTCAGCCTTGGAGTTTTAGGCTCAGTTGATTAAGAAACTTCAAGATTTCAGCCAAGGCCAGTTTCCAGAGCCATTCAGTGTCCAGTGGTAGTGGTTGAGAGTTGTTTTTCTCATTCAGGAAAACTTCAGTCTTGGCCCGGAGCTCAAGAAGTTGCAAAAACACATTAACCCTTGACGAGCTGCCGGCCGTGTGACACGGCAGTTACGGCTCCAAGAGTCCAGGAGGTTCGCTGTTGACGTTGCTGGTCAGTGACGCGGGAGGAACCTTGCACACCTCTTGATGTACCTGCTGATGAAAATAAAAAGAAACTAACCATTAGCTTTAAACGTTGCATTTTTACAACAATGGAAATTTGTCCCATTAAGTTGTTTTTTTGTTCCACACATGCTTTCACTGCCGTCAGCTGTGACACGTTGCAGCGGATTCTGCTGCATGTTGTAGTGACTTCATCTGCACTCGGCTTCTCCGAAAACACTCACCTGTGGTTGTTCCGTGTGAGCTATTCCAAGAGACTCCTTTGTCGCCATTTCCAGCTCCTCCGGGCCCAGCAGCGAGCTGCGTCGGTGGTGTCTTGAGCTCCGCCAGGTTCCCGAGGAAAACCGTCACTGGCCCTCCCACCCTCGGCCAACAGGCCACTTGGAGGCCAGCTTTGCTTGAAGTCTCCTTTTCAGTTTTTATTTTTGTGAAGAAATTCTCCTGTCAGGAGATTTTTCCATTTAAAATGTTTAAGTTCTGGCTCACCTGGGTGGCTCAGTTGGTGAATCGTCCGACTTCAGCTCAGGTCATGATCTCGGTTTGTGAGTTCAAGCCCCACGTCGGGCTCTGTGCTGACAGCTCAGAGCCTGGAGCCTGCTTTGAATTCTGTGTCTCTCTCTTTCTCTGCTCCTCCCCTGCTCACTTTCTCATTCTCTCTTTCTCTCTCTCTCTCAAAAATAAACGTTAAAATTTTTTTTCTTAATGTTTAAGTTTTTCTGGGGCACCAGGTGGCTCAGTCAGTTAAGCATCGGACTTTGGCTCAGGTCATGATCTCACGGCTTGAGTTCGAGCCCCACGTCAGGCTCTCTGCTGTGAGCACAGAGCCCTTTTGGGATCCTCTGTCCCCCTCTCTGCCCCTACCCCGCCCACTTGCTTTCTCTTTCTCTCTGTCTCTCTCTCTCTGTCTCTCAAAACTAAGCAAAAACAAAAAGCTATCCATCCAAAATGGTTAGCATTTAACATTTTTAAGCATTTCTGATGCGGCCTTCCCGTGCGCGAGGGGCACCGTAGTGACTGCTTTGTCTGGCAGCGCGGACGGAGCCTGTGTTCTCCTGGCACACGTGAGGCGCGCTGGCGGAGCAGACGCAGGGCTTTGCCAGCGGGCCTCGTGGCAAAGGAACCCGTCCTGCCGTGTCTTAGGGGCACGGCGCGTGAGGTCCGTTCCTCTTTTCTCATCGGGCCGCTGCGGTGATGCACAGACGACAGGAAACTACAGTCTCACAGCTCCACCCGGGGCACGCACAGCACGTCCTGTCGTGTCGCTGTGATCTGGAAACAGGAGCAGTGCAGCGAGGTGAGAGCGCTGCCCGCGGCCTATCCCGCGCAGCAGCCAGGGACTGTGTAAAGGAGCGGGGTGGCTGCGACTCCGGAAAGCTTAGGTGAATTTCAGAGAGTTCTCACAAGTCCTGGGATGTCGTGCTTGTGATTTTGTCCCCCCTCCCCCCCCCAAAAAAAACCCCTGAAAATCATTCTTTGCTTGGCTTCGTAAAACCAGGCACCAGACGAGCTGTGGCAGCCTCAGTGCCGTCCCCCCGGGAGGCCCGGGGCCCTGCAGTTGGCTCGCACGCTGCCGGCAGGAAGAAACGGGTGAAAAAGGGACCTAATGGGGTGCCTGTGAGAAGGCAGCGATGTGGTTGTGCTGTTGGCTGGCCTGGTCGGTTGGCTTGTCCCGTTTCTTTGTTCGCTCGTGTTTTATACACAGACACGGCAGCATGCACGGCCACCTCCAGCCTCCCGCACGACCGGGCCGCTCGCGGACTGAGCTGCTGTCACAGAGCTCTTACTGGGGGCCGGGAGTGTGCTGGGTGCTGCTGTGGTTTCCGTCCTCTCGTAATATCCATCCTGTGTGGGCATGTCGTTGATGCAGGTGCACAGCTTACACAGCCAGGTAGTGCCCCAAGGTGCACAGCAGGGCTGCAGTCACCTGCTCCTCGTCTCTCCTGTCCCCTCCCTTCCTCCTGCCTTAGTCCTTAACCCTTCATCTCCTGGCTGTTCCTCCTGGTTCCCTCCTTCCGGCTTTGTAAGTCGTGTGCCTGTAGGGAGTGCTTTCTAATCTGGCTCACTTTTTTTTTTTTGGACATTTATTCATTTTTTTAAAAATATTTATTTTTTGAGAGAGAGAGACAGCATGCAAGCACAGGAGAGTCAGAGAGAGAGGGAGACATGGCATCTGAAGCAGCTCCAGGTTCTGAGCTGTCAGCACAGAGCCTGACGCGGGACTTAAACTCGGGTATTGCAAGATCATGACCTGAGCCGAAGTCTGACACTTAAACACCACCCAGGCGCCCCTTGAAGATTTTATTTTTAATTAATCTCTATACCTATCATGGGGCTCAAACCCACAACCCCGAGATCAAGAGTCGTATGCTCCACCCATTAAGCCGGCCAGGGCCCCCTCCTGGCTTATTGCCACGCTTTGGTGGAGCCCATTTTCTAGTAGCTTTTTGAAAAAGCATGAATAAATTTTTCCGACCTTCCATGTCCTAAAGTGCTCTTTTCTAGAATTACTGTCGAGGAAGTGGATGTCATTCTAATTTCCAGTCCTTTTTTGATTGTTTTTTCCTCACTAGAAAAGTTGAGATACTGTTTTTATCTGTGATGCTTTGGAATTTCACACTGTGCCGTAGAAGTCTGTGTCAGCACCCAGTGTGATCAGGGGCGCACGGCCCAGGGGGCAGTGTCCTGGTCTTTGTTTTGATGAGGTTGTTGTTTCGGGGTTGTTTCGATGAGGCAAGCAGTAGTGGATTATAATATGTTCTTCTGAAACTCAAATTACTTGGATGTTGGACTTTCTGAATTATTTCTCCACTTTCTGTCTTTTCATGAATTTGCTGGCATTGTTTCTTTCTCTGTCCTTGATTGCTGTCTTGCTAGAGTTCCAGAGGAGTGCAGACTTGTGTGGGGTTCATCCCAGTAAACATCTGGAAGGTTGCGTAATTCTTTCTGTTTTCCTGTTGAGGCCTCGTGTCATTCCCGATGAAGCCCTGCCTTTTACATCAGTTGGACTTGAGAGGAGGTTCGTCAGACACCACGGCGCTCCTCACTGTGGCCCTTCTCCCGGCACACGCTCTCCTGTTATCCAGGCTTTGCACGTGTTCGTGAGCATAACCTTTAGCCTGATCTTTAACAAGTTCCTGCTTCTACTGCTTGCACGTGTTCTGTATTTTTTCACTCGCTGGCTCTCATTTTATGTTTGGGAACTATAAATGGTAGTATAAAAGAGCTTGAAGATATGCAAAGCTAGTTATTATTTAAAATTTTTTAATATTTATTTTAGAGAGAGAGACAGACAAGACAGACAGAATCTGAAGCAGGCTCTAGACTCTGAGCTGTCAGCACAGAGCCTGATGCAGGGCTCAGACTCAAAGACCGCGAGATCATGACCTGAGCCAAAGTCGGACACTTAACCACCTAAGCCACCCAGGTGCCCCAAAGCTAGTTATTTTATCCCTGAAGTGGCGAGTCCTTCCGCCTGGTCATCCCTGTGGATGCCATGTGGTCAGCAGTGTCTTCCTCCCCAGAACAGGGTATGGTATTGCCAGGCAAGGAGGTGATCTGCCCGGGGCAGGCTACACTCAGATTAGTGTCTTCCATGGCCTTAGACAAGATTCATCTATGACTTAGATATCCTGAGGCTGCTTTGCTTATTAGTCACATCATAATATGACTTTATGTTGAGCTTAACAATCAACTGAAACATTTGGGCCTGTGTCTCTCTGTACGTTACCTTTTTTCTTATGCCTGGTGTTGCCTCCCTCCCTCCCTCAATCATGTTTTTTGATCTTTATCTAAAATATAGTTCACACTAAGTAAATTTCTCTTCATTTCATCATGTTTAGAAATATTTTGAATACTGATCCTCATGTTTTCTGTGCATTTTGATAAGCCCTTGGCATCTTGGTGAACTGACTGATACAGTCGCTGGCCATGAGAGTTGAGCTCCTGGCATTCCCACCCGTGCCCTGGCTGAGCCATCCAGCCGGCTGGTCTTTGCCTTAGACACCAAGATAGGCCGTTCCCGTGGACCAGCGTGTCCTGAGCCAGGAGCGCGCGGCTTGGTCTCCACGTTCCCAAGTCTGAGCTCCGCGGGTCTGAGCGTGCACAGGCTCGCCTCCGCCCAGGGCTCAGCATCTGCTCCCGCCCTCTGCTGGGAGGGGTGCTCTGATGGGCGGGGCACACTCACAGCTTAACAGGCCTGGGTGTGGGCCCAGTTCTGGCTGGCACGTTACCTGATCGGGGCTTTGGTAGGTCACCTGACCTCTGAGAATCTTGGTTTCTCCGTATGCAAAACAAGAACAAAACCATGAAAGGTGGTTTCGAGGTCTCTATCTAGGGTGTATCTCCACGGATCAGCCCCGAGTCCGGCCTGTGGGGGGCGCTCCATGGGTAGCTCTTGGTCGTTGGGTTTCCACCTATAACAGAAAGTTGCACTGTCAGGACAGTTCACCAGACTGTGGGGTAGCTGGACGGGAGTCAAGATTGTGTGTCGTAAGGAGCTGTAAGGGCCATAAGAACCGTTCAGTTCTCTGTGTGACTCTGAACTTTTATTCCTGAGCAGATACGCAGCAGCCCACAAGTTTGCTATTCCTTTCCTTGCACTTGAGCTTGTCGGCCTTGAGATGGCCATGAAGGCGGGCCCCTCCTGGGATAGCAGCCTGGTGCCTCGGCCCCAGGGACTCTGGAGACTGACGCGGACGCTTCATGAGGAAGTACGGCCTGATGAAAGTTTGCTGGGCGAGGAAGATGGAAGGTGAATAGCTGAAGCTAAAAAGGGGACTTCAGCTGTTTCTGTGACCAATTTGCCAATTCCGGTTTCTGTTACAGAATTGGTTATGACTATAAATTAACTAGCATAGTTAGCTTATTCTTGATCTGAAGTCTATTTCTTTTGGGCCCTTTTTCTTTACTTTATTATTTTTTAAATATATTTATTTTGAGAGAGGGAGAGAGGGAGAGAGCAAGGGAGGGGCAGAGAGAGAGGAAGAGAGAGAATCTCAAACAGGCTGTGCATTGTTAGTGCAGAGCCCAGCTTGGGGCTCGATCTCACAAACTGTGAGATCGTGACCTGCGCCAAAATCAAGAGTTGGGCCTTCAACCCCCTGAG
The DNA here is from genome assembly GCA_017311185.1 of Proteles cristata cristata. Classification (NCBI taxonomy): domain Eukaryota; kingdom Metazoa; phylum Chordata; class Mammalia; order Carnivora; family Hyaenidae; genus Proteles; species Proteles cristata. The sequence goes on along the minus strand of JAESUZ010002528.1, from coordinate 344,083 downwards.
CCACCCAGGTGGCCCTTTAGCCTTTTTTTCCAAAACCATCTTAATAGCATTCTCAGTTTGCTCTAGAATTTGGAGCTAATTTGGAGAGGCTGTTCTTTTTGGGCCTCTTGTCTCTATCAGGTACATGAGTAATACAGCAGCCACTGTTAACTTCAAGTTAGACAGCTCAAAACTTACATGTTCCTTGGCTTCACTTTGTAAAACGTGGGCACATTGGGTGTTCTGTGCCCTGGCTGTTGGCGTGGGGGCCCTTTCTAGCTGTGTGGTTCTCAGGCCACAGCTCTCTTGCTGGGCCGCCCCCTGTAGCCGCAGACGGAGACACTGACCTGTGCTGTGCCAGGTAGAAGCTGCCTCCCCGCTCTCCTTTTTGTTTGGTAGTTTTATGGTTTTATTAATAAAATAGGACGTGCACATAGGCCGTCTGTCTTTTCATTTCCTCGGCTGTGTAGCCTGGCATGAGGATTGGTGACTCAGATGGCCAATGGTGCTTCTCAGTGGCTTGGTGCTTCTCGGAGGAGATGCTGTGAGCGGCCCCTGCACGGTGAGATTTGTTGTAAATCAGCAGCACTTCAGGCTCCTTGACACTGGGAACCAGGAACTTCCGGAAGCTGCCAGGCAGCACGTGCTTGTTCTCTTGTTCTTGCGTGATCAGTGTTGGGCACCAAGGGCACCCCTGAGTCTCCTGCACACACTGTTGTCGGTGCCTCAGAGTTCCCCCTGGTTGTGCCTAATTTTGACCTATTCGTCCCCTTTGTAAGGGTTTTGGGCTTCCCCAGAGGTCTGATGGCCGTGGTGCTGAACAGGAGGTGGCTCCCACGTCCGCATGCGGCACCCCTCCTGTGTCCTGGTTATGGGACACTTCTCTCTCATGTTTGGCTCAGATTGTTGATGCTCCTATGTGGTTTCAGTGATTCAGAGAATCCTGGGGCTTGAGATTGAAAATCGACTACTAGAGCCCATGAGAATTTACCTTTTTTTTTTTTTATTAATATTTTTTTTTAACATTCATTTATTTTGAAAGAGACAGACAGAGCGCAAGCTGGGGTGGGGCAGAGAGAGGGAGACACAGAGAATCCGAAGCAGCTCCAGGTTCTGAGCTGTCAGCTCAGAGCCCGACGTGGGGCTGAACCCAGGAACCCTGAGGTCGTGACCTGAGCTTTCACCAACTGAGTCACCCAGGCTCCGCGCCCCTAAGAATTTTCTGATGACTTTGAATTGTATCACCTCTCTTACCTTTGCTTGTTTGCATGTGCACTCCCCCCTCCCCCCCGCCCCTTGTCTCTGTTTCTTGCTCCCTCACGTGTGGCACATCTCTCTCTCTCCCCCCCTCCCCCTCTCTCTCTCAGTCACACACACACCCACCACCCCACCCCACCCCACACCTGAGTCTTCCTTGCCTTCGTTCCTTAGATCTAACAAGGCTTCTGGCAAAAACTTGATTATCATATGTCACTCTCACTACTTGCCTTCTTCCTAATTCCTCACTTAAAAAAAAAAAAAAAAACCAAAAAATTTATTCTTAGTAAAAGTTTTGCATCTACTTGGACTGAAGTATTTGAAATTGTAGAAATTACACATAGAGGTTCATGTACGTTGGAGTTTTCCTAATGACGGTTCGTGTGGGAACACATTACCTCCTTTAATGTGGATCAGGTGACAAAAGTTAGACTGGGTTTTCCTTGGTTGGCACTTGGCTCTTTTAGGATAAAAGTGAAGTGGGTGCCAAGATTGCACCCCTCACCCTGCCCGTAGTGTCCGAGTGCTGGATTTGGAGTTGACTTCAGTGTGGCAGTCGCATTTGCTTTCTGAGGGTCGTGTGTTACCCCGAGCAGCTCAGAATTTGGACACAAGCCATAAATTTGTGTCATCTGATACCACACAGTATGACCAAGATCAAAGACCACACGCACATTGCGCTTTGAAGAGGCAGACTCGTGGCTGGTGTTGGAGGCAGAGCGATAATTCAGTGTGAAGTCTCATGGGGGAGACCTTGGTTTGCAGGGGAGAGGCTGTTGCAGGGCCCCCCACCTTCCGTCTGCCCAGGTTACTCGCTCTGTAGGCTCCTCTATGTCCCGCGTCTCTGTGGCGTTGTAGACCGCTCTGGACGTAAAGGACAGATGTCCTCTTGAGGCTCATTTGCTGGGTCTGCCCGCCTCCGCCACTCCCTTGTGGCCGTCGTGTGCAGTTCCTGCCGCGTCTGCCTTCGTGGCCTCGTCTTTAGCGCTCCCTTCCTGGCCCGTGCGTCAGTCCCGCTCAGACACTGGCCGCACCCCTGACGGGTGGGACCTGTCCCCCTCATGGTCTCTGGGAGTGCACCCTCTGCTGGGTGTCCCCGCCATAGCTCCACTGTCATCTCTGTGTTGCTTGCCTCTGCTTCCGCTCAGAATTGGTCTTTCTAGATGTTACTAAAACATATTGCTTAATCCATACTGTGGATATCGTGACGTGTGTTTTTCTCCATTAAAGCTCACTGGCTCGCTCTTTGCTCCCGCAGCAAGCCCGACGGCTGTGCGGGCGGTCCCGCAGGGGCCCCTGAGACCGGGTCCCGTGTCGCCTCGGCTCGTCCTCGCGCCTTCCGAAAGTCTCTCCTGGTGGTCAGGGCCTTCTCCCTGCCATCAGTCCTGAAGCTGCTGGAAGCCTCGTCCTGTTCTCTGTGCCTGCGGACTGGACTTCTACTGGCCTGGAGCGCTTTTTGCTGCAGCCTCACCTGCTGAACTTGCAGGTCTTTAGAGCCCTGCTCAGGCGTCATGTAGGAGGAAGGAAGTCTTTTCTGGTCTGTGGCTCCCATTCTACAGAACGAGCTTGGAGTCTTTGCCTTTTATTTTCTGTTTCCTCTTTTCTCAGTTTTCTTGTGTTTTCCAAGGGGTAGGGGCCATTTAACACGTTGTTCCTATAGTCAAAGTACTTGTTGATTAATGTAAAACATACTAAACGGAGTTGACTCCTTTATTTGTTGCCATCAAAGAAAAAGCTGAAATATGAAAGAAATTACAAAGTAAAAATGAAAACGATTCTGGGATATCCGGCTGGTGAAAACGTGATTACTTTTGACATGTTCTTGGGCAGAAGCAGTTGCAGAAACAAATACAGTGAAACGGACTCTGGGCTTGTATTGCCCTCTCCTGTAAAGAAACCTGTGTCTCCGATAGGCAGTCCGATTCGGCTTAGTTAGTCCAGCCTTTGTGGGGGGGAGGAGGGGGAGGGGGGCCAGGAGGGGCGCTTTCTGCTTTCTAGAACTCCATGGTCTTCTCCCTCGGTGCTGAGTGAGAGCCGCCCTGGACGCCGGCTGTTCTGCTACTTTGGGGCCAGTCAGGACGTTTGCCTCGCATTCAGCTTGGTTATCTCACAGCGCAGAGGGGCCCCCCGCAGAGTGACACCGCACACCCGTTTCTAGGCACTTCGCTCCCTGCCCCTTCTGGTGCCGCAGCTCCTGGCACACCAAGTGAGCAGCCAGCCACCAAGTGAGCAGCCAGCCGTACTGAGTCCAGCGCGTCCCCGTCTGGGTCTTGTCTGACGCAGCCCGCCTGACTTCCCTGGGTCCCTGAGTCCGGTCCCTGGTGCTCCAGGGCTCTGGGTGCCCGCTGGAGGAGGGAGCAGGGCGAGCAGCCGTCCAGCAGCCCGACCGTCCTTACATCCCGTTTCCAGGCCGCTTGGAAACTTGCCTGGGGGTGTGGGGTCACCAGGTCTGCTGCTCGCAGAATAAGCTTGTTGTTCTTAATCAAGGTGGGGGCCACGAAGGCTCAGTTTACTCCCGACATCAAGGGGAGTCTGGTGGTCTTTTTTGTACATTAATCAGACATTGTTATTTCCCAACATTTTCGAGTGACCCCGGTATTTTTTTCTTCTTTATAATATTTTTGAGTCAGCTTAGAAAATGAAATTCCTAGAGACGTGTACCTCTTTTACAGTTTGGCGAGGTGTATCGAGACCGCCCTGGCCCTCCCAACTCAAGATCTAACCCTTTATTATTTCAGGGAGAGGGATGAAAATTTCCTGTATTCCTGTAAATATTTCTAGATATCAGAGGCTAAATAACGGTTCTGATTTTCTTGTGATGTACTTTTTTTGAGTTAAAGAATATCCAGGATGCTTTATATACATAAGAATAACATGCTGTCTCGAGTACGCATACGTTTCAGGAGAAGGGAGAACGTGGCCCATGTAAGCTCTCCTCACCGACCCCACGCTGGCCCTGTGTGGAAAAGGGGGTTAACTGTTGACTTTGGCTGTGGAAGGAGATGGGGTTGGGGGTGGGCAGCGTGGTTATTTTAGTACCAAGAGAGAAACGTTGAATCGTAATTGTAGTAACACGACCGTCCTGTCCAGTACAGCAACCACCGGCCACATGGGAGTCCCGAGCATGAGATGTGGCCATGCCAAGTAGGGATGTGCTGTGAGTATAAAACACACTCAGATTTTGAGGGCTTAATGACGATAGAATTGTACGTTGAAATGATAATGCTTGGATGTGTGAGGTTAAGTAAAATATACTTTTAAAATGAACAGAGCCAGTTTGTTTTACTGTTTTTGATGTGACTACTAGCAAATGTAAACTTCCGTGTGTCTCCCATTGCGGCACACGTGCCATGTGTGCCATTTCTAGTCGCCAGGTCCCCTGGCGCCGGCCCCACAGCCCCGGGCCCAGGGCCTCCGGGAGGGGTGCGGTAGGGAGGCCTGGGGAGCACCGGGGTTTGCACTCCCGACGGCATGTCCTTGCGTGCCTTCGCTTGAGGCTGTGACGATAAGTGTGTAGGACAGATGTTCCCTTCACGGCACCTACAAAGATAAAGAAGAACATGCATGACACCTCTTGTTTATAGACTGTTTCCTGTGTGTTGTCTTGGACGTAAGCGGCTGCTGCTTCTCCCTTTGGAGAACACTCAGTGTGTTAAGGTGACTTGTGACCGCAGGGGTCTGGTACATGTCTGTTGCAGGACTGGAGGGCGTTGGCAAATACTCATTTCAGAACGTGGAGTCTTGGCGATTCCGGTGGGGCCAGTGATGAAATGGTGTAGACAGAGCTGGATTCATGTATATGCATCCCACGTGATCCACTCCCGCCCCCCCCGCCCCCCGAAGCGTTTGCTGAGATGCTCGGCTGCTCTTCATAAGCTCAGAAGTTCTTAATAACCTTTGAATCCCTTTTTGAGTCTTTGAACGTTTTGCCCTGGGCGCAGCCAGCCCGGGGTGCAGGTACGCCACAGGCGGCGGTAGCGGCTGTGGGGTTTGCGGAGTGTCCAGCCTGTCCTACCGGATGGGTCCTTGCTGAATTCAAGTACGGTTCATAGGAATAGGAGATTTCTGAGTTGTAAATTCATTAGAGCTCTTCTTTGTCATTCCCTCAGTTTACCGCTGTCGTCGGTGGGCAGGAAGGATGCTCGGCAGTTTCTCCCTTCAGAGCGCCACTAGTTTATCTTTCCCCACGTTTATCATGTCATTCTTTCTGGGCTTCTGTTAGAAAGAGATATGACACGTTACACTCTGCGTCTGTCGTGTCCAGAGAAAACCCACTGGTATCAGCTTGTCCACAGGGAGTTTCTGAAGTAAACCACGTGTTTGCCTGGCAGGCCTTTTTCCTGTCTCTCACGGTTATGGGATTGTTTTGAATATGCTTATTGCAGTTGGTTGCAAATGGTCAGCAGTAGTTTATTTATTTATTTATTTATTTTAAATTCTGTTTATTTTTATTTTTTTTTTATTTTTTATTTTTTTAAACATAGTTTATTGTCAAATTAGTTTCCACATAACACCCAGTGCTCATCCCCACAAGTGCCCTCCTCCATGCCCACCCCTCCTCCCCCCCACATCCACCAGTCCTCAGTTTTTGTCAGCATTCAAGAGTCTCTCATGGTTTGCCTCTCTCCCTTTCCCCCACCATTTCCGCCCTTCTTCTCCCCCTTGGTCCTCTGTTAAGCTCCTCCTAATCCTCCTATACGTGCACACATATGATATTTGTCTTTCTCTGCCTGACTTATTTCGCTCAGCATCACACCCTCAAGATCCATCCATGTGGCTACACATGGCCAGATTTCATTGTTTCTCATTGCCATGTAGTATTCCATGGTATAGATAAACCACATCTTCTTGATCCATTCATCTGTGGATGGACACTTAGGCTCTTTCCATGTTTTGGCTATTGTGGAGAGTGCTGCTATGCACATTGGGGTACATGTGCTCCTATGCATCAACATTTCTGTATCCCTTGGGTAAATGCCTAGCAGTGCTATTGGTCAGCAGTAGTTTAAACCTGGGGCGGCGGCGGCATCTGGGGACTTGCTAGAGGTGCAGAATCACTGGCCTGATCCCGGGTCTCCTGAATCTGAATCTGAGACTGCGTTTTAACAAGACCCTGGGTGTCCGCGGCGCCCGTGAGAACTCGGGAAGCTCTGGTGGAAACGGCGCAGACCTCAGAGGTGGGCGTGTTGTTGGCGGGAGCTTCCATTTGCCGACGGGCCTGTGTGGGCTCCAGCCCCCCGAAGCAGGCCTTTGTCCTCGGCTCCTCGCAGCCCAGTTGTGTGGTGAGGACATGGAGATTGGAGGGAGGTCGCTTTCCAAGGCTTCGGGGCAGCCGCAGCCGAGCGGGCAGTGGGGTCCAGGTCCGCTTAGATGCTTCAGGGTCCCAACGAGGCTTGGGAGGAAGTGCTGTTTATTTGGTGAAAGCAAGTGGTTCACGGTGGTTTATGCAAACCACATTTGAGCCCCTATTGAATATATTCTGCCCGCAGCATCCTGGAAAATTCTACAGGTCTGATGTGCTTGTCATGCCTCTTAAAAATTATTTGACCTTGGGGCGCCTGGGTGGCTTAGTCGGTTAAGCGTCCGACTTTCGCTTAGGTCATGATCTCGCGGTTCGTGGGTTCGAGCCCCGCGTCGGGCTCTGTGCTGACTGCCAGCTCAGAGCCTGGAGCCTTTTCAGTCTGTGACTCCCTCTCTCTCTGACCCTCCCCTGCTCACGCTGTCTCTCTCTCTCTCTCTCTCTCTCTCTCTCTCTCCTAGAAATAAATAAAACATTAAAAAAAAAAATGATTTGACCACATCACCGTACTGGTTCCTGTGTCACAGACAGGGTGACCCCTTTTCTCCCAGGAACAGAGTGTCCCTGCTAACATAACTGCTCTGAAGTAGAGGTGCTGTGGCCCAGCTTCTGCTTCTAAAAAGGAAAGTTATTTTGGTAATTACAGAGGACCTTTAGTTAAAGTGGTTATCTGAGATGAATGGGTTTATGGGTCTTTGGTCCTATTTTGTGCCTGTAAGATGGTACTTTTCACTTGGGTTGTAAGTTCCGGGGAGGTCAGAGCAGCAGAGGCCACATGTGGCAAGTGACAGGTGACTCCCCAGTGATCCGCCAAACTAACCTTCAGTTCTTGGGGAGAAAGCCCTGCTTTCCACCTACTTAATCCAACTTCTAAAACAACTCTAGGAATTTGAAGAAAGATGACAGGTAGTTTGGTTTTATTTACCATTCCCTTCTTTGTCTTGTTGATAGAAAAGCCCATGATTTGGTTTTACTCTGAGATATGTGTGTTGTCCACCCCCCCCGCCCCGCTTTTTAAGTTTTTTTAAAGTTTTTTAATGTTTTATTTATTTTTGAGAGAGAGATAGAGACAGCATGAGCAGGGAAGGGTCAGAGAGAGAGGGAGACACAGAATCTGAAGACAGGCTCCAGGCTCTGAGCTGGCTGTCAGCACAGAACCCAACGCGGGGCTCGAACCTACAAACTGTGAGATCATGACCTGAGCCGAAGTTGGAAACTTACCCGACTGAGCCACCCAGGTGCCCCAGGGTTTATTTTTGAGAGAGAGAATATGTGTGTGCAAGCATGAGTGAGAGAGGGACAGAAGATCCAAAGTGGGTTCTCTGCTGACAGCAGAGAGCCTGATGCGGGGCTTGAACTCAAACCAACAGTGAGATCATGACCTGAGCTGAAGTCAGATACTTCGCTGACTGAGCCACCCAGGTGCACCAGAAATTGTATTCCCTTTTATCCCTAAATCCTAGTAAGGATTTTAAAGTCTATGTATGTTCACTAGAAATTAGCTGTTGAAGTGCAGGCTCCTTTCAGTTTTTCTGAGTATCTTAGTTGTGTTTTTGAAAGGACTCTGTTTTATCACAGGGCCCTGGCAGTTGAACTTTGTAACTGTTTGTTCATTTGTAGCTTGTTTCTACCTCCAAGGGCACAGATAGAACTAATTTGCTGGTGCCATTCATTTCCAGTCAGTTTGCTGCTTGACCAAAAGATAATATACATAATGTTTGCTTAAGAAGGCTACTGTAGTTTTGTTTTATTTTTAAGTTTGTAGCATCCCCAGTTTAAGGAAAATGCACTGTGGAAGTACATATTTCAAAGTGTTCAGATTTTGAAAATGCTCTATAATTCCAGATGGTGGAAAACGAAGGGACTTAGGCATTTTAAAACAGTTGCTTAAGCATTCCTATTGTCTTGCTTAAATAAGTATAAGAAAACAAGAAGTCACAGACTCGGGGATGAGAGGGCTGGCCAGTCAGGGAGGGCACAGCGCCGGCGCACACAGACCAAGGGTGTCCTGGTGCATCGGAACAGCCAGGGCAGGCTCCGAGGCTGGCGGGCACCTGCCTCCCGCGTGGTGCCCTGGGGATGGAGGAGGCGTATTCCACCTTTTGGCTTTGCTGTCCCTTAGAGCCTTTCTTGTCTTTAGCATGCAGCCAGATGCAGAGGAGAGTGCACGGGGACTTCTGTGGCTCAGGGCACGTCAGGGAGGACGTTGTCCTGTGCGAGAAGTCAGGGAAGGAAGGATGTTGGGCCTCTGGAAAGTCTGGCCCAGCAGTGTGTGACTGCACCCCGCTGCATGGGGCTGCCAGGGCCTGGGGTAGACGTCCACGCGGGCTCGGAGACGGTGGAGAGGGAAGTTAGCGGTAGCAGGAACCTGATTTCCTCCTGAGCAAGGGATGCTGCTCTTCCTCTGTAAAGGACCAGGAAGTGAATATTTTAGGCCTTGCGGCCACATTTGGTCTCTGCCACACAGTCTTCTCTTTTCCTAAAACAGCCCTTTAAAAATATCTCAACCATTCTTAGCAGGCAGGCTGTGGGCTGTAATTCTCCAATTCTGCTCTTATTTCATCATGACAAATTATCAGTCCTCTTTATAAATCCAGTATTTCAGGAGTTACCTTTATAAAGTTGAAATTCAGGGAGTCAGTTTTTACTTGGATTAGGTGCATGTAATTCTATTCTGACCCATAATTAAGGAGTATGACTTTATCTGTAGTCTGTGGACATGGAGAGTTTCCACCTGGTGGGTGTGAGTGTATATCTTGTATATAATCACCCAGTTGTAAGATCTTGATAATTAGCTTTGCTTTTCTGTGATTGATTTCTTAGTATTCTTTGTTATATGTAGCCTTTCTATATGGGATTACAAAAAATAAAAAGCACATACTACTTGAAATGAGAACTCATTTTTAAAAAAGACTTCAGGCTAAATGAGTGACTGTGTCCAGTGTTCTGACTTCAGGTGGAGAGACTGTTCTGTTTGTTAGATTATCAGAAATTTGCTTTACAGACCAAAATAAGCACAAACTAATCTGATGTCAGTGGAGCGTTGGATAGGATTTGAATACACCTGCTAGCTTTTCAGTCAGTGACTTCGCTAAGTATTTATAATAAGTAAAAGGAGTTCTTTTGATTTGTAGACTTCCCAGGATCGAAATTTCCATGATTAGCTCTGAGGACATGGATGATTACTTTTTTGGTCTTCTCTAAGGTGCCTTTGCTCTAAACGAGAGCTCCGCTCCATTATCCGTCCTAAGTGCCTGTGTCTCCCTTCCAGAACAGTGCAGATTAATAGGTGCTGGGAGCTGGGACATGGCCCGGGGCCTGGGTGCTGGGGCTGTGCAGGAACACAGCCGTCTTCGTGCTCCTACACTTCAGTACAAAGTAGGATGCGGAGCGGTATACAGTGTACGGTGCTCAGGATTTGTGGTTCAAACTACTAGATGAATGAGCCGCGTTGCTCCGGCAGCCGGTGCCGACGGCGTTAGCCTGGGGAGCGGCCTTTCTTTCCCCTTCGCAGTTGGCTTTTGCTGTCGTTTTGTCTTTTTTTTCTTGTCCATTTTAGTAGGGTAAAATGGCATAATCACATCTCTTTTGTTTGCCATTTTCCACGGTCTGAAAACCAGAAAAGCGTTTATGGTTCTATTGATTTCCACCATCTTTCCCCCTAGAGTCCCTTACTAGGGACAGATCACTTTTGCCTCTGTTGGCTGAGCCCTGGAAGCAGGCTGCTCTCCTGTTTCTGTCCTTCACCCGCAAGGGTTCCCATCACAGCGAGCCCCCTGCCGCCCCCGGTCCTAAAGTGAGGTCGGTCACTGGCCGGTGGGTGCAGCTTGGGGACAGCTGGGACCGTGCTGGGAGCTGTGAGTGATGCTGCTTTTTTAGTGTGTCCTGTGACAAATTCTGTACGTAATCGGAGGCAGCTGTGCCTTCTTCTCATGCCGTCCCCCAAGCTTCGTGGTGACCGTGTCCCCGTGCAGGTGCCTCACCGCCAGTCTGGTTTCCGTGAGCGGTCACGGTAGCTCCTGTGCCCTCACTGTCTTCCCGGTGCTGCCGACTGATGTGAGCTTCTCTGCCTTGTGAGATGTGAAGATGTTTTTTTAAGCAGGGACGACTTTTATAACGTCAAAATTTTGTAATCTTCCTTGCAACCTGTTCCCTTAAGGAGTCCTTTTTTTTTTTTTTTTTTTTGAAGATTCCTTAAAACTGCTTAAATTTTAAACTCCATGATCATCTACTTAATAGTCAAGTCACGTGAAGTGGACGTACCTTCACATGTCCCTGAGTAACCTGCCGCAGTGCGCAGTCTTCTGTGCCTGGATCGATCAGCATGACTGGCTGTGTAATAAAATTTGCCCTCTGTGATCTCAGATTTAAAAAATATTTTGGACAGATGTTCATGAAAATACTAAATCAGGGTATATTCCTACCCGATCTTCTAATATGGATGATTTAGCAAAAATAAATAGTTCTCAGAATGTTATGTGTGCCATACATAGGTTACGACCTTTGCAGCTTCCTTCCTTCTACGTGAGCTCTTCCAGCACAGGCAGGATTTTACACGAGCCCACGTGGCTGTTAACGTGCTCTTCCGTGATCACGATAACGGGGGCCACTGCACTGGGTGTGGGCAGGAGAGCTGTGGTTGAGCTGTAGGTTTCACTTGGCAGGGGGTGGGGGTGGGGGGTATTATAGGACGTTGTGTCTCACCGAACCCCGGATCAGGATTTCTGCAGTGAGCGTCTTGGACCGACAAGAGTAACTCTTGAGTAGTCCTAACCCTGATCAGGACTTTTGTTAGATGCTGTCATCTTGTCATGTGTTGCTCAAAAGTGGCATTTGAGAGTGTGTTGTGGCAGCTGCAGATTACATAGTGACTCTGTTTCCTGTTTCCAGTTGTGACCAGTGAGGACCTGGTGTAACTCTGCAGGTGGCCGTGTTCTTGCTATTGCGGCTGGGTGGGAGGAAGGGGAGGGGTGTGTGTGGCACTGTTAACGTCAGGTGGGCTTCCTGATAGCTGAGGATGAGTGGTCTCCCCAGTTCCTGAAGGACTAGCTTCCACTTGTTTCGTTGCTTTGTGAGGAATGGATGGCACCGATCTGATCATTTTAGGACTCTCACGCCTGAGCTGTGAAAAGTGCTGTCTGAGGCTGAAAGTGCTGCTTAGTGGTGGCTATTTAGTTAATTCTTTCAGATTCCGAAGAATACGGTCAAGTACGAGTCACTTGTTGCTTGAAGATAGGACCTCGGTGTCAGATGTGTGCTTCACCTGTAGGAAAGGGTTTGCTTTCTTCCTTTCCCAGCGTCACATTCTTAGCAAAGTGAGGAATGGCTTAATTTTATAGGTTGACATCATCCCAAGCTTTAGAGCTCTTTCAACATTTTTAATTAAAAATTTTTTGTTATCAGTAAAAATATTTTCTTTTCTGAGAAGGAAAAGCCCTGCGAATTTTACTTAGACAGTGTTTATAGGCTCAATATGAAACTGACTGTACTTATGTGATGCAAGTTAGCATTTTAGACTGTGAAACTAGGCTGAAATTTGAAAAGTTAATATGTGAAGTTGAAATTTTATTTGAAATACTCTCTGCATTTTGTTTAGACCAGCATGTTTTGGAAATTTGATCTTCATTCATCATCCCACATAGACACACTTCTAGAAAGAGAAGATGTAACACTGAAGGAGTTAATGGATGAGGAAGATGTTTTACAGGAATGTAAAGCTCAGAACCGCAAACTTATAGAGTTTCTGTTAAAAGCAGAATGTCTCGAAGATTTAGTCTCATTCATTATAGAAGAACCACCTCAAGACATGGATGAAAAGATCAGATACAAGTAAGAAAATTCAATCTTCTCTTGAGGGTGGGACTGAGTGAAGTGGGGGTAGAATCTTGCTCTCTTTGTCCAGCAGCTCCCCAGGGCCGTCGGGGACCGTTTAGACTGTTAAGATGGTCAAGAGTGACAGACTACACAGAGCACGCAATCCATTCTAGAACCAAGTCCAGCGAAATCACAGGGTTTTTAAAATGAGTGTTCTAAATTGCAGTCAGAAGGCTTTGTGGAAGGCAGCGTGCTTTATAAACAGTGATGGAGTTTCTTAAAATAGTAAGATGGTTCAAGTAAGTATTTTCTCTTCTTCGCACATAGGAAGCTAGAGAGTGCGTGACTACCCAAGCTCCCATGCAAGTCCAAGCCAGAGCTTGGGTTATGAGGACCGTTACTGATACAGTAAATTCTGACCTCCGTTAACTTCAGGGAACGGGGTGAGCATGAGCAGAGCTAAATTTAAACAGCAGGTACCTTGGGTCACTGTGGCCAGGTGACAGCCCCAACACTAGTTTCATCTGCTTATGCAGAACAGTAGTGCACTGGGGTTCTTTATCCCCGGCTTCTGCCTGCACTTGGACCACACAGTCCTGCAAACCTGGTGAGCACCCCACGTGTATTTCAAGTCCCTAGGTCTCAGGGATCCGTCCTTCCATATCCAACTGTATTGAAGGATTTGACTCTCCCTCCCCCTTCCCCGATCTCCATCTCCACCCCACCCCCAAAAATAGGACAGATTCGGGAACAAAAAGTCATTGATTATGCATTAAATAAACTTAATGGAATAGGAAGAATTAAGGCTTTTAGTAGATTCTTCTTTGCCCTTTCTCCCCCAGTCTGTTCTTCTTTTCAGATATCTTTTTATTTCTTTCTGGGGAGAATTTTGCTGTCAGAGAAATAATACTTATTAATGCCTTCAAGTTGCTAGTGACTTGGACCTTCAAGGAGGTGAGGTTATGTTCTCTCCTGGCCATTAAGAGTGACAGCTAGCATTAGTGACAGCCTCTACTCAGATCCGTGCCCTGAAAAGGAAGAGGAGAGAAATTTCGCAGCAGGATTCCTAGCATACTTCCCTCCCCCTCCCCCGCAGATAGGAGGGATTCCCTTCATGGTGACCCCACAGGGTGAGTGGTGACCCTGCAGGGGGGGTGGATGGGAGGGATTCCCTTCACAGTGACCCCGCAGGGTGGGCTCAGCTTGTCGTGGGGAGCCAGTGCTCTGCGGGCTTTGCCCCCAGCCCTCCTGGAAGTGGGGGTCGACCTCCCCTCTTAGAGCACTTGAGCCAGAGGGGAGGGCTTACCCTTCTGGGTGGATTTCCTCAGCTGCTGAACAAAGCTGATAACCTGTGTAACTGGGAAGAGTAGGTACAGCACATCTTCTGGAAGGTGCTTATTTTACCACAAAGTAGTCTTGGCCTCTGTGGTATCATCATGCCAGCGTTTGCTTCTGTTACCTTTGAGGTTGCAAGAGCAGGTGTGCTTCCCCGGACACGTGGCCTTCTGGCTGGCACCATTTTGAGGGAGTGTGACTTGAGCTGGGCAGAGGAGTTCTCTGCTCTAGTTCTGGCCTGGGTGGAGCCACCGGCTGTGTGTAAGATACGTGGTACACACAGCTAGATACCCAGAGGGTATTTCTGATGAGATCGGAAAGCTTTTGGGGGTTAAGGTTGATGTAGAGTCATCTCAGGAAATTTAGACCAGTGTATTATAGAGTCTGTGTGATGGAGTGACTGCTGTGTTTTGTGAACCTCATAACTATTAGTTACACATGGGGATTGAACTCATCACTATTCTCAGTCGATGATCATATACGAGGTATTAAAGGTATGTCATTTTGCACTAACCTTTTTAATCTTAATGACAGATACTTCCAGTCTAAACTATTTAGCAGAAATTTGATCTAACAGAACTTGAAGGCTCGGTTCTTAAATGGTATAATAACTCCTAAAACTAAGGTGCTGTTGTTTGGGTCAGGGTTCCTACAGAGGGACTGTGGAGGGGCTGGGGGCAGGCGGGGACCAGGAGGGACTGGGAAACCAGGCTTCAGGAAGGAGAGATGGGACAGGTAGGTCTGGGGCCGCTGCTCCCGGGCCACGTGGCCGTTGGGGTCCACGCCACAGAACACGTGGGCCCCAGCAGCGCGCGTTGCCTGGAGTGGTGGAGGTGAGACCCTGGCCGGAAGCTCTCCGAGGAAGAACTGGGAGCAAAGCCGAGTCAGCTCTTTCAAGTAGTTTCCCTGAAAAGGAGCAGAGAGAGAAAGTGGTCGTGCAGGCAGGTGGGAGCCAGGGGAGATGTGGTGGTGTTTTCATCCCTGGTGGAAGCGGTAGTGGGGTGTCCGTGCGCTGGCGAGGGCCGTGCGCAGTACGGTGGGAAGTGACGGAGCAGAGGGAGGGAGCCGTCTGGGGATGTGCTGTGCCTAAGTAGGCGGGGGGGCCCTGGGATCCGAAGGACGGGGGAGAGGGCTTCAGGAGCTGGGTCGGCTCTGTGGATGGGGGGAGGGAGGAGCCCAGGTGCGGGTTGGGGTGTAGCTACAGAGGAATGGAGGGTCAGAGCCTGCGGCAGGGAGGGGGGTGGTGTTTACCGCAGGATGGAAAGGAGGAGGTCTTTGGGGGTTTTAGAAGCTTGTTTAATGTTTGAGAGAGAGAGGGAGGGGGAGAGAGAGGAGCCCTAGTCTGTCCAGAACCAGAACTTGGAGCCTTTTGTATGGTGCCCAGGCCCATGTGTGCGCTTCTTTATCTAGGCCATATGTCTCAGTCACTGTGCAAAAATAGGTAAAAAATTTATTGAAAACAGTTTGTAAGTGCCCGTGGCCTCTCCTGGACCTCATGTGTCAGAATTCAGAGAACACCCCGACCAAACACGTGTTTGGTTTGCTGCTGTGGTTGAGGCCACTGCCTTTTACCAGTCCCTTATTTGCCAGCAGTTTCAAATGGGGGCGGTTGAGACAGCGCTCCCCCACCCCCGCGGCAGCATTTTGGAAGTTTTATAAAGTAGAAAATAAAGAGGAGTAAGAAAGAGCTGGCTTTTATTTACTCCAGGCTCCTCCTCAGTATTTTGTACGTGGTATCCTTCCCCGTGACATAAATGCTGTTGTCTTAGGGTTGCAGGCCAGTGAGGTTAAGTCACTTGCCCAAGGTCACACAGCTTGCAGGTGGCAGAAGCGGAGTCTGAACCTAGGTGGTGTGACTCTGGAAGCCGCACCTGCACCCACTGTGTAATCCTGTCCCTGGCACGAGGGTGACATGACGTTGTGGCGTCTTTGAGCCCATGTGCTCCATAGAGTAAGAGAGAGCAGAGCGCCTCCGATGCGGCTGAGCCACAGAGCATAGCCATTTGATAATACGACGTCGATGCCTCCACACCTTCCAGTTCTGTTGTCTCTTTTCCCTACAAGGGCTCCTCTGGGGACGTTCTCGTTCTGCTCCATCTTCCGACCGCGCTCCAGCCGCTCTCAGAGGTTGTGGCTTCCTGGTCTGCCGGGGCCTCGCAGCACGCGGTGCCTCAGCGGCTGGGGTCCGTGTCCTGGACTGCAGTCCTCGCCTCTCTCTTGTCCTGCAGCTGCTCGTGGCTGTTCTGTCGCCTCCCCGTCCTGGTCAGCCTTTGACTTGCTGCTCCAGATGCCTGGGTGGTTCTGGCTCCTGGCTGCTTGATGGGCAGGAAGTGAGAGCAGAGAAGTGAGCTTGTGGGTGGAGTGGCCTCGGAGGCTCCGTTTGCTGCCGTTGAAACCAGACGAGAAACTGTGGTACAAGGAGCGAGTGGAGCAGGTGGATCAGCTGTCTGGTTTTCAGAGAGCGAGAGCTCTAGTAGACAGAGGCAAGCGTGCTTTAGGGGTGCGGTGTATCTGGGGCTGTGGGGTCTGCAGGGAGGGCTGTGCCCCCCGCCAGTGAGGTCTGACGGGGGCCTGATCTGGAAACCTGTGGGGAGGTTGGCTTGCAGAGCTCGTTTCTGTCTACAGCCTCCCCACGCGGGTGGCTCAGGCCGACCTCCTGCTCTCCGCTTCCCTGTGTTAGAAGACTCAGTCTCCTGAGATGTAAGACAGGCTGAGCTTGATGAGCCCCCATCCCCACCCCAAACCGCTTCTAGCACCAATTGCACCCCGTGTGAAGATGGATGTGGCGGGGCTCGGAACCTGATTGTGACCCGAGCACCTCCCGGGGGCGGCCATGTGCAGGGCAGTTTCCTGGAAACCAGCGCCCCTCATGGTTGTTCTACAGGCGGGGCCACCTCCCACGCCAAAGCGGGCAGCTCGGGGCCTCGGCTGCGCCGGCCTGTGGGAGGAGGCCCCGCCCTGCAGCGGGGGCTCCCGAGCCCTGGGTGTGCTCTGGTTTTGTTGGGGGGAACGTGGCCTATTACAGCGTGCTTTAGAGGTAATTTTTAGACCCAGGAGAAAATTCACATTGATCTACAGGTTGGATGAAATGGATTGAAATGATTTTCTAATTCCCAAAGGTGATTTTGTTTTTCACAGAATTGTAGGAAGCCTTTCTGATTTGTGTTTTTTACGTTATGTCATGAAACTGTTAATACAGATGATGATACAAGTATCCTGTTCTTCTAGGTACCCAAATATATCTTGTGAGTTGCTCACTTCTGATGTCTCCCAGATGAATGATAGACTGGGAGAAGATGAGTCCTTGCTAATGAAATTATATAGCTTCCTCCTAAACGATTCCCCCTTGAACCCACTACTTGCCAGTTTCTTCAGCAAGGTGCTAAGTATTCTTATCAGCAGAAAACCAGAACAGGTAAATATTATTTTCCAAAAGGTAAGTATTAGGGCTGATCATCCCCCTGAGATGATCCCCAGTAATTTTGTGTTCTGAGTGTGCCTTCAGTCCAGGGTCTGTAGAAGAGTGCTTTAAGTGTGCCGACTTCACACTGATTCACATTAGTGGGGGTACTCTCCCTCGACATTGGCTTTTCTACGTGCCTCATAGCTCCGTTTCGTAGTTTGCTTTGGTTTCCTCTTTTGACGTATTTGAAGCATGAGAATGTGGGGTGTCCACTTGCGAAGGTAGGAGTGTGGCCCCTACTGAGCGGTTGAATGTGTGAGTGGAGTCGTTGGGACTCTGGCCAAGTAAATTTTTATTTTAATTTTTATTTACTTTCACCTCCTGACAAGCACAACACAGATGAAGCTTTAAATCGAAAGGCCTTTCCATAAATGTAATTGATGATTAGTTTATGCAGAAGTCTTGATTCCACTCAGAAGCTTAAGTGCTTAGCCTGAGATGTCTCTGCTTCAACTGCTGGTCCTGTCCAGTAGCGCTCGCCGGGCGCCGGAATTCCTGTTACTGTCCTGGAGGGCACCTCCCCCCCGCAGCCCCGCACATCTGTTGTGTTCTAAACAGCTCAGATCTGGGGGAGTTTCTGTTCTAAGGATCTGTCACACAGGTAGTGGTTTTCAGTGTAGCGTTTCTGGACCAGTAGCGTGGTGCCCCTGAGACTCTGGTAGAAACGCAGGTCCCGGCCGCCTCACGCCTAGTGACTCAGACACTCTGAGGGCGGGGCTCAGCGATCTGATTCTTAATAAGCCTTCTGGATGACTCTCATGCTTACTACAGTGTGAGAGCCACAGCCGTAGTGGATATTGGTGTGAAAAAGCACATGCTTACCAGGAGACCAGGATCCACTGATGGAAACATGCACCCAAGGAGCCACGAGAGCCTCGACGCTCAAGTGCAGACAGCTCTGCCAGAGAGCAGCGGGCAGGGGTGTGGCGCCGACGCGCAACTGCTCCCGCCAGCCAGGCCTGGCCTCCTTCCTGATGGGAAACGGGCCCCGTGACCCGTCCTTGCTGTCGGCCCAGGGACAGAACTATTTTAGGCCCAGTACGTTGGTCCCGTGCCAAGGCAGAGTGGGCACAGGTTTTGTTTTAGAAAGACCAGAATGTCTTTCCGTGTCTCCTGCATGTATTGGAATGGAGGTTCTTCATTCTTAGACCGTAGTCCCCAGATCATGGTCACTGTAACCCAGCTTGTCTTCCCCTGTTCTCCCTTCTGGGGAGAAATGACGGGACTGCTGGGTCTTCCAGCAAAGTCGGAGTCGTCCCCTCAGCCCCAGTCACCCGGCCTTTCAGATGGTTGTAGCCATTATCAGAACGGGTCTTTATGCCTTCAGGGTGCGTTTCCTTTTCCCTCCGTGCTGGGGGAGCCCAAATCCACGGGTCCCGGTTCTCTTCATACCTTTCCTGTAGAGCGAGAATGCGCTTGGAGCTTTCTGGGACTCTGAGCGTCCGCATGGCCTTCCAGGTCAGACATACCTGTGCAGAGGTGGCCGTACGTGCCAGCCGAATGCTGAGCACTGGGCCAGGTCGCTCTGTTTTGTTGCGCTTCTGGGCTTAGGACTGAGTGGAGCCACCCTTGCTCTCCTCACTATAGGAAGAGCTCAAACCCAGCGCCTGCACCCCCGCCTCCCGATGAGAATTAAGAGTGTGAATGAAGGTGCTCCATCACGCGATACACCATTAGGAAGGGTCCGTGCAGCCACAAGCGACAAAAACCGTGTCAACTCCGTCTGCCTTAACCGACACGGACGCTCGTCCGCTCACGGGGCAGGAAACCAAGCTGTGGGACGCCTTCCAGGTTGGGGGCTCGCACGTCATCGGTGTCGTCCTCCATCCGGACGCGTTGCCGTCTGGCTCTGCCGGCCGCCACCCCGGCTGCAGTTCGTGCCTTTGGGCTTGAGTCCAGCGCTCTGCCACTAAATCATGCAGTGTTTTGGTCACATCTGACTTTTTCCTCTTCTCCTCTCCTTGTGCTTTTAAAAACCGTGTGACTCAGTTGTGAGTGGATTAACTGCTTGAAGATTTCTGTTATCACGTGTCACCTCCTTGTCTGGAGAGGGAACGTATAATGGCTAGTCCTGTACTTGTCCCCAAGGGTGGGGGCAGTTTCTGTCATCGCTGGCTCTCGGACTTCTTCACGTGGGACAGTGGCAGGATTGTGGCTTTTGTGGCATCCAAATCTATGTTTAAACCTCAGGGTGGCCACGGTTTGGCTCTAGCAACATACTGAACTGGTCTGTGCCTCGGTTTCCTCATCTGTAACACGGAGTGGGGGCAGCCTCACCGCGAGGGCTCTGGAGGGGTCTTGGGGAGACACAGCCGCTGCCACACTGGGCAGGCTGCTTCTGGGGCTTGGGAAGGGACCCCGGGTACCTCCGGACCGAAGGCGCAACAGGGTGTACGGGCAGAACCCTCTCCCCCTTCCTGCACAGGAGGGCCCCAGGTGGCCTCTGGGGCTCCATTAGTGTTGTTACATCCCTTCTGCATAGCCGCCCGCCCCCCCTCCCCGTGGGAACCCTATCGGTGAACCCAGATAAAACCCAGATGTGGTGTTTCTCCAGCAGGTGACTCAGCCACTTAGACTGGCTTAGAAATCCTTTATGCTTTGAATTCTTTTCCTCACCTTGCTGGAGTCTAATTGGGATTTTGAATATTTTGCATTTCAGTGCAAAGTCTCATGGACTTACTTTATGTCCTTAAACTGTTAAATGGTGTATTCTCCTGCTCTTCACAGAGTATTCAATTATTTATCCTTATTCTTTGAAGATTAGTAATGAAAATGAACAGAAAAGGACTCTGTTGTGGTGTGTTTATGCTAAGGAATGCGTGATAGGTTAGGAGATTGTTCCTAAGGGGCTTGCGGACTGTAACAACTAGCAGCCCTCCAGCGTGACGCCTGACGCCTGACTTGGCGTGTCTGCCGGTCCCCAGCGGAAGATGGTGGTGGTCTTTGAGAGGGGCGGGTCCGGGGGGAGGGGGGTGGGCAGGGTATAAAGTTGACTGTTGTCCGTTTCCGTGTGTTTCAGTTTTGGTTTGTTCTCCTCTAGATCGTGGATTTCTTAAAGAAGAAACGTGATTTTGTAGACCTTATTATAAAGCACATAGGAACTTCGGCCATCATGGATTTGTTGCTCAGGCTCCTGACATGCATTGAGCCTCCGCAGCCCAGGCAGGATGTTCTGAATGTGAGTAGAATTGTGCCCCCCGCACGGGGGCGGGGTGGGGGAGGAGAGGGAGAGGTGGGCACAGGGGCTACCGGGAGCCGAGAGGGGTCCTGGGAGGTTGGGAAAGGAAGGTTGTCTGGGAAACAAGGGGGGTTGGGGAGGAAGGAAGGTGTTGGTTGTTCGCAGGAAGAGATTCAGGTTTTGCAGGATTGGTTCTTCCAGCTATGCCCATTCGTAGGTGCCTGGGGTGCCTTGTGAGGGGTTCTTCACCCTTTGCTGGTTTGTTTTTGGGGGGATGGGTGGAAGATGTATCTTAGAGCTGCCCTGGTGGGGGTGGGAGGTCGGGAGTTAGACACCTCGTCTGCGGGCACTCCAGAGAGTGCGGCCACCCTGCGGGGCCTGGCCGCGAGGACAGCTGTGGCTGTTCCCAGGAAGTCCATCTTCGCAAGTGACTTTCCTCTTGGGAGTAGTCAGGAGCGTAGGCTAAGAGGGAGAATGGGATGTATTTTCAAAAGCACCCATTTTACAGTTCTGGTAGATGATGATTTCAGGATCCATGTGCCTCTTGAAGAGCTGTCTGAAGTGGAATTTGGGTGGAACAAGGAACTTGAAGAGGAGGCTCTTCATGGGCTCTTCTTTGTCTCCTCTTGTCTGCTGTCTCCTCCCCTCTCATTCTCTTCACTGCCTCTTTCCAGAACCTTCCCCGGTCCATTCCATCCTTAATACTCAGATTCAGACCTTAGCACTTAACTCATTTCTTTGAAATCAGTTTTATTGGCAGTGCCTATTTTATTTTATATATGTACATACGTATGTATGTATTTAGAGAGAGCTCCTGCAGACAGGGGAGGGGCAGAGGGAGAGGGAGAATTTTAAGCAGGCTCCACGCTCAGTGGAGCTCCTGCAGGCTCCTGATTCAGGGCTTAATCCACGACCCTGGGATCACAACCTGGGCTGAAACTAAGAGTCGGGCGCCCAACCGAGTGAGCCATCCAGGCGCCCCAGAAATGCCAACTTTAACTAAAGACTCAAAGAACCGGAGGAGAGGCAGGTGTCTGTTGGGTGGTGTTCTGGGAAAGGGCATCTTCTGGTGAGGTGAGCAGGCGGGCCAGGGCAGCTGTCTGGGGGGAAAGGGGGATTAGGCTGTCTGTGGAACCAGGCAGAAAGAAGTCTACTGAGAACCCATGGCTGTTGTGAGGACACGAGCAGAGGGGACCCAGGGAATGTCCTGCGGTTCCCCCTGGGAAGGGGCCCGAAATTGGGGTGCTGGTTCCTATTAGGTGGATTTTGTGGACCTCTTTTCTCAGAAGATGTCGAGGACAGGGGAGGAAGGTCACCTTTATATTTGGATTGCTGGAGGGGGAAATTAGTTTCTTAGAATTCCTTGGGTCACTTCTGGGTTGAATTTTAGGGCCATCTTTAAAGCACTAGATCTCTCCCTCCTGGAGAGATATGGTGATAGACAGTTAATACAGGCCTAGGTTGGGGGAAGGGTAGTTAGAAACTCCTACATGTCTTGGGGCGCCTGGGTGGCTTAGTCGGTTAAGCGGCCGACTTTCGCTTAGGTCATGATCTCGCGGTTCGTGGGTTCGAGCCCCGCGTCGGGCTCCGTGCTGACTGCCAGCTCAGAGCCTGGAGCCTGTTTCAGTCTGTGACTCCCTCTCTCTCTGACCCTCCCTGCTCACGCTGTCTCTCTCTGTCTCCTAGAAATAAATAAAAAAAAAAAAAAAAAAGAAACTCCTACATGTCTTGATTTGGGGCCTGCCATGGGGGGGTTCGTCCCCAGGTGGGCTTGGAGTATAGGTGCTTCTTAATGGCTGTGGAGGCAGGAGGGGTGCAGTCGGGGTGGGGGGCAGGTCAGCTCACAGCCCTCACTTTCCTTCCTTCTCCCTGGGTGGTCAGGACCCTCTGCCCTCTCCCCTCAGACATCACCCCCGGGGCCCAGCTCTCCCCCACCTGCCCTGCTGCATCACAGTCTGCACTTCAGCGAGCTGCCCACGAAGGGAGTTCACGTGCCCATGTTCACACCGGTCCCACTATGCGAGGCGGGGCCTCCAGCCATGGGCCCTCTGGTGGCTTCGTGTGCATTTCCTGGGGCACCGCTGTCCTTGGAGAGCGGACTGCCGGGCCTTCCGCAAAGTGTGTTTGATTTCCTGCCACCCAGGGCCACGCCTCCCCCGGCCCCCAGTCTCCTTTAACCTTTGGGTTTGATTTGGTTTGATTTGGTTTGGGGGTTGTTTAGGGGTTTGTGTGTGTCCTTTCGTGGTTGTGAGTGCTTTGTTACGGTGTTTCTGCTCGCGCACAACCAGCACCCCGCCAGCTGATTCTGAGCTCTTCTTCCTCACTCCTTTCCTCTTCCTGTTTGCATCCCCAGCAGCCCTTCATGTGTAGAGGAGAGGTTGTCCTGGTCAGGATCCCAGCTCTGTCCTAACTCGTGACAGATAAACTCCCCCGCTGTGGCCCGCTGCCCCGCGCTTCCTGTGGCTGTTTTGGTTTTGAGTCTAAAAGTTCCAGATGTTTTAACCCAGAGGCTTGATACTAAATACTGCTTTTGTCGGTGTTTATGAAGCTGTCTGAGAGTGAATGCTCTTACGGAAAGTGTATTGAGTCCCACCTCCCCTCAATGAGCAAAATACAGACCCTTAGGGCTGAGTGTTAGAATTTTTATGCCTGGGTATTATAATTTGGGGCATAATGGGTACTGTTGGCTGCTCTTTAAATAATATATTCACTGGCATTTTCCTTGGGGGACTTTTAATTTCCTGTAGTGTTCAAAGTCCAGAGAGACCTGTAACATGCTACTTAAAATGTGATGGATATTTCCAAGTATGTTAATCTTCATTGGGGCTTGAACAGGAGCCACGCATTGCTATGATTACCTCTACAATGTGTTTTGCAGTGGTTAAATGAGGAGCAAATTATCCAGAGGCTTGTGGAAATAGTTCATCCATCGCAAGAAGAAGATGTAAGTTCTCTTGTGTGACTGTAAACTTGATTTTTTTAATTTATTTTTTTTAAAGCAACCGTGTTTATGTGTGCACAGAACGTAATTGTATGAGACCTGAAGGTAGAGGACGTGTATAACCTGGCATTGTTCAGGTTGACAATTTTCTAAACACTGAAGGGTGAAAAAAAACCTTACATTTTGCTAATGCCCAGGACACTTCCAGAAACGTGGAGGGCGGCAGGCCCTGGTTCTAGCACCAGCTCCCGGAGCCAGGATATGGGGCCGTGTCTGCTTGCCTTTGTTGCAGACCTCCGTCCACACTTCTCTTTTCTTGTACGCACATCTTGGGCCCAAATGGTGTGGCCACATCTGCACTCGCCTCCTCTGTTCTGGCTAGAGCTTTCCAGGTGGCACCTCAGAGTCTTCGCCACCGTCGAGCCCCTGGAGTGTTGGGCTCCCGGTGGTGGTCCTTCCTGGCCCGGCGCACGGTGCACACGGGTTCAGCTGGGTCCCGGGTGCCAACGACAGACTCAGCAGTAGGATCGGGGCCATGTTGGAGTGTGAAGACTGAGCTCTGTGCGGAGGGTACGCCCGTGCGGGTGGGTCCCCCCGTGCGGGTGGGTCCCCAGGACCAGCCCATCTGCCTCATGGAGGAGACTGTCACTCTCTTGCTCTGTCACTGCTCTGGCTGCCCGCCTCGGTGCAGCCAGCCGTTTTCCCCGCACATGTGGCACTTCTCTGTGGCTCAGCCTGCCGTCTGCGAAGGGGCTGGTTAAAGGAGAGGTGGGGAGGTCAGGAGACCCTCTTGTCTGCCCCTAGGAAGCCAGTTAGTTTGAAGAGTGAGCCCCATGGAGGAAGAGTGCAAAGGTAGGCGTGGGTACCCGGAGGCCGTTTTGGCTCACAAAGGTGAATTTTCTGTCGAGGCAAAGTTAGCCCCTTATACTCTGGTGCACCTTTTGATATGTGGAGTTTAGCTAAAACGGGCTTTTCCCCAAAAGGGTTTATCATTAAACGGGCTGTCAACTCCCCATCACGCCCTCGGGACAGTACAGCTGGCGCTCCCCTCGGTATTGTTACTGCCGACGACGTTCAGAACACGGTCCGGTGCGGGCCCTGCCGGTGCCCCAGTGCGGGTGCCCGCCATCTGCTTGGGGCCATGACCCCCCTGCACCAGGGGAGTCGATGCTTCTTGAGTGACCGAGTGTGGCCACTGGGGGCCGCAGAGACGGGGGATGGGGAGCGCAGCCCGTCCCACACGCGGGGAATGTGTGTCTGTGGATGAGGCTTGCCTTTCACCAGGTTCACATTCCTGAACAGGAGAGCTTGATCTACAGGACATGAGGTACACGCGCTTGCACAGGGCTCAGGAGAGGGTAATGGGGGGGCCCAGTTTGGCAGCTTGAGTTTCTTTTTTCTTTTTTTTTTTTTTTTTTAAGAACAAAGCATTTGGGGCATTAAGACTTTCCTTAACTTGCCTTGCAAGAAAGTTAATTTTGCCTCTAGACAGTCCTGTTGATGACTTCGGTTTTGTGTTGTGTGATACATCAGATGCTAAAATTGCACTGGCGTCTGTGTTCATGAAGGAAATGCTAGGCCCCTAACCCGGCTCAGTGGCGTTTGCTGTCCCAGTGTGTGTCGTCATCTGTGCTAGAACATCACCGTCGACCACTCTGGGCACATAACTGCTCAGGCTGCAGGCCGTGCCTGGTGTCACATGCCACGGAACATGGTGCATGCGAATGCCGCCATTTCTGGCCTTTCCTGGAAGGCTGTCAATGCCACCCACTTGGAGACGATGCAGCATTTCTTACCCATTAGCATATTCCAGAAAGCTTTGTCTTTTTTTTTTTTTTTTAACTGTTCATTTTTTAGAGAGACAGAGTGCGCGTGAGTAGGGAAGGGGCAGGGAGCGAAGGAGGGAGACTCTGAAGCAGGCTCCACGCTGTCAGCACGGGGCCCGACAGAGGGCTGGAACTCATCAGTGGGATCATGACCCGAGCTGAAGTCAGACCCTTAACCAGCTGAGCCACCCAGGCGCCCCTCTTTTTTTTTTTTTTTTTTTTTTAATAATTTTATTTATTTCTAGGAGAGAGAGAGACAGCGTGAGCAGGGGAGGTCAGAGAGAGAGGGAGTCACAGACTGAAACAGGCTCCAGGCTCTGAGCTGGCAGTCAGCACAGAGCCCGACGCGGGGCTCGAACCCACGAACCGCGAGATCATGACCTAAGCGAAAGTCGGACGCTTAACCGACTAAGCCACCCAGGCGCCCCTCTTTTTTATTTTTTTTAATCAGTGCTGATTTAAAAGCTGATTTATGAGCTTCTGTGCTGGTAAGAATATATACAGTTGACCTTTGAGCAACACAGGGGTAAGGGGTGCCCACTGCCTATGAAGTTGAAAATCCACGTAGGACTCTGGACTCCGCAGACTCTTAACTGCTGATAGCCTGCGATTGGCCACAGGCCTTACCGATAAGGCGAGCCGTCATTTAGCGCGTGGGTTGTGGGTGTGTTCCACGCACGTGCTGCTAACGGTGAGCCGGAGGGAGACCGTGTCCTTACGAAAGTCCTAAGGAAGAGAAAAACACGTCCGGGCATACTGAACTGCGTTAAGAAAATCTACCCGTAAGTGACCTCGTGCAGTTCAAGCCCATGTTGCTGAAAGGCTAGCGGTATTTGGGGACAAAATTTTTTTTACAGGTTTTCACTTGTAGACATTTTTCCTTGACCGAGCTTTGATCACATGTCCCCACACATGGAAGTACGTCCTGTGCCCTTTTGTGACGTGGAGCTCATTAGCCTGGCAGGATAAAATGCTCACATCTTTATCTGTGTGACTTCTTCTGAGCTTGACCTACTCACTGCAGCTTATTATCGCCAGTGTTAATTTGTGTCATTTCTTAAGCAGTTTCCTCTCTAAGGTTTTATTATGAATTTGACATGTTTGAGTTGATACTTAAAAATGTACTTTTTCCCTTTAGCGGCATTCAAATGCTTCACAGTCACTTTGTGAAATCGTCCGCCTGAGCAGAGACCAGATGTTACAAATCCAGAACAGTACGGAACCAGATCCGCTGCTTGCCACCCTAGAAAAGTATGTTTAAAAGTCTCTTCTTCTTTTTTTCTTATTGATGCTGCTTGATGTGTTACCATTGTGAGTGGTGGGTAAGTCTTCTGCGGGAGCCACCTCCCTACAGAACCCCCTCAGGGGAGGGGGGCGAGGCCATAGCGGTAAGAGCCAGCTCGCCTGACCTCAGCCATCCCGTGGGGCCTGGTGGAGACCCACAGGGTAAGGAGGTAAATAAGTGACATTTATATACAGACTTCAAACCTTTGAAACGGTTGTAAAGTACAGTTTATGAAGCCATCGTAAGGGCGGAGGCCGCATCATAACCATAGTCCCTGCCCCACAAGCCTTTGGTGAACAGTCTTGGACACGAACTGATTTGACCCACTTAGTCCCTGAGTTTTACTAGAGGCTCTTAGTGTTCACTACACCTTCGCAGCTGGCAAGGGGCAGCCTGCTCAGACCTGACTGAAGGGTCACAAGTCTTGTCCGCTTTGTGTCTGGGAACTGCTCGTGCCCTTATTTCTAGACACTCCCTTCGAGCAGCCCTCTCCTCTTTGGGAGGAAGATAGCTTGAGGATGCTCTGCTGTTTGGAAATTTGTGACGGGCCAACCCATGGGTACTAGTTTTTCTAGATTCACAGACTTTCTGAAAGAACGTTTACCGTCAAACATGGGCGTACATGGGACCTGCATCCACACAGCTGCGGGCTGTTCTGGTACAGAAGAACCGGGCACTTCTGCGCTTCGGGGCAGAGAGGGCGCGCACACCATGAGCGCCGTGAGGCCCGGGCGGCCGCCGCGTCAGGCCCTGCCGCTCGTGCTCTCGCTGACGGCTTCGCCGGCCCTCGTCGGCCTCCTGTGTGTCGGCGCTCACATGGCTTCTTTTGGCCTCGCTGCCTGGAAGGCCCTTTATTCAAATAAAACATTTGTGTGTATGATTTTCCCCGGCAAGTGTGAGATGAGCAAGGAGCAAGTCAGAGACGTAACGTTTTTAAAGTCTCTCCCCCAAGAAGCAGAGTTGTGTTTTCCCGGTGAGTATCGCTGAATAGGAAGGAGCTGACTAATTCTGTGATGTAGCAAAGCAGCGTGTTGGCTTCTGAGCGGTAGGTCACCTTACCGGTCCCGTTTCCATTGTTCTTGGCTTCACGGCACATGTCCTCTTCTTATACATAAGAGACGCTCCACATTCAAGTACTAGTAATCATAGCGTTAGGTTGAAGCATGTAAGACTGACATTTGAGTAGGTTAAAAATGTATTGAATACCAGTAATGTCCTGTGGTTCGTGACAGAACTAAAAGTCAGATGTAATTTTAAATTACCAAGTGGCCACTTTCAAGTACAAGGTGAAATTAATTTTAATAATTATTTAATCTAGTTGATACAAAATATTTGAACATATGCACATTTAAAAAATCCTTGAGGTACTCTCCATCCTTTGTACAAAGTTTTGGGAACCCAGCGTGTATTTTACACTTAGGACAGATCAATTCAGGCCGATTACGACTTGCATACAGTGGCCTCCTGTGGTGGTTGACTGTGGCCGTCTGGGACAGCAGGTTCCCCTTAAAGGTGAGACTAATCAGCATTAATCATGGGGTTTCAGTGCCACCAGAGCCCTCTCGAATACGGGACCTGGCCCACGAAGCCAGTATATGTACTGGCTGTTAGAGTTCAGGCTGTGTCTTGAGTCCTGGATCAGCTATAAATTGAGCCCTACAGGTGCCGACTCAGAATTGACATCATTAAATACTAGTTGGAGTAGATTATCTTCAAATTCATGGACTTGAGGAGTCAGGGGTTCCGTGCCGTCACCGAGTTAAATCTTCACTGCCCTGAGCAGTGGGGAGACTTAACTCTCGAATAGTGCCTCCCGCTCTCTTCTTGACAATGAGAACCAACCCCTTGTAGTAGCACACGTGCTCCCACATCATGGTGGTTGCTTAGTAGCTGTTGATTAAGAAAACGCACAGTGACCAAAGGCTTCTGTGGGCCTGGTGAACTCCCTAATCGTGCTAGCATTTGTACACAGCTGACATGTTATCAGGTAGTGATGTAGAATATCTGTTTACATTTGATAAATTATGGAGTAATAAGTACTATGGTATTATCAGGCCAGTCTCCTGGCAGTACATAGTAGGTTACCCATAGTAGTGTGGGCGTCCCCGTATGGACACACTGGGTGGAGGTGCAGGCCAGCTCGCAGAGAGCATCGGGACTGAGCTCAGGCGAAAGAGAACAGTAAAGGTGAGGAGCGGTAGCAGAAGGTCCCTGAGAAAGCGAACGAAAATGTTGGCGCGTAGCGTGGAGGCAGTCTGGGCTTAAATTGAATGTGTTCAGTTTAGTGTCTGCAGTCTGAAGTCCAAAAATTCCTTTAGGAGAGAGAGATTCCTTAAAAGAAGTTGTGTCAGAGAAGGCTGGACTATGCAGCTCTTAATTCTTGATACGGAGGAGCTGAGAATGGCGTCGGGGTTTGATCCCAGGTGAGCCGAATGAGAGGTGGACACAAAGTGAGCCATGGTCTCAAAGGCACCAGGCCCCCAAATGGCTTCCTGCATAGAACAGCTCCTGGGGGGAGTCGATTGCTGCCCATCCAAGAACTCCAGCTCTTTTTAAATGTGAAAGTGGCTGTGTTTTCTCTCATGTGTCAATAAATGCCTTATTACTTAAGGAATATGAAGGCATTCATTTTATCCTATTTGATAAGCTTAGTCCTTCAGTTTATGATTTCTCTGTATTGGTGATATCCGTGTGCTGAGATGAGACTCAGCTGCTGTGTCGCACACATCCTGACTGTCACAGTTTTTTTGGTTCTCCTGTCGCTTTTTCCTGTCAGTAGGATGCTTTCGTGGATGTAGTCGGCTGCGGAAGCCGGGGGTTGGCCAGGGCCTCTATGGTAGCCCCTCCCTCGGGCATCAGCATTGGTGACCGTGTGAGTGCGCTCTCTGCTGAGTAAGAGCATCACACTTGACGGCGCAGGTGGACGCCGCGGCCACGCTCCTGTGCCTGGGTGAGGCTGCTGTTTGAAGAGTGTACCCATTGACTGAGAAAAACCCGTTTTCCAGAGCTCAGTCCCAAACCCAGTACTTACTCTGGAGACTACTGTGTGTTGAGTGCCGGTTTCAGGGCTGATCTGGGAGAAGCTCGAAAGCTCCTTCCAGCAGGGGCTTTTCTGAAGTGAGTAGGTACCAGTTGTATTTGCTTCCCCCAAATAAAAAGAGATTCTCCTGCTCGCTGCTCGAGAGCAAGGGCAGTGGTGTTGGGGTGCGGTGAGCACAGCTGTGCGTCGGGGTGACCGGCATCTCTGCTGGGTGATCAACAGGGGCAGCCCAGCCGTAAGCCCCATTGTGAGGGAGAATCCAGTCTCTAATTCACCTGGATTCTGAAAGTTACTGAGATTTCCATTGAGAACATCCATATAAATTTACCTAACTAATTACCCTCGTGTTTTATATTTATCGTGACCTTGAACATGTAGTAGGAAGAGCCAGCCTACAGAGAATACTTTTTGGGCAGTACTTCAGTCAGATCCATTTCATTGCTACCATGTTATTTTGATTTACCAAATTTTAATTAGAGGGTAAAATGCAACAATTGATCTTGTCTTTTACCTGTTTTAGATCTTAATTATACACTAATGCCTTAGTGGGGAAAACACTTGTGGGTTCTGTTTAACTTTTTGAAAAATTCCCCTCTTTTTGTGGGGCATAGAGTTCCGAATCTTATGACCACCCACAGCTACCGCCCTGCTCTCAGTGGGAGGTGACTGCCAATCTTGACGTATTTGTTGGCTCTCAACAAGGGTGGCAGAGGCGAACGGGGCCCAGGGCCTTGTGCATTCTGCAGGGGCGAGGATGGGGGGGTGTAGCAGGAAAATATACATGGGAGAGTTACATTTATAATAAGCAGGATCACTTGTCTAAAAGTATTAAAAATCAAGCATTAAGTAAAACGGACATGCCCAAGTGAGGTTCATCTCTTGTATAATACTTGCCTTGCTGGTACCGTGATCTTTTTCTCTGACGTTACTGCTACATGATGTTAACGATTAGCACCTGACTGTTGATTTGTTTCCCTAGGCAAGAGATTATAGAACAGCTTCTATCAAATATTTTCCACAAGGAGAAAAATGAATCTGCCATAGTCAGTGCAATCCAGATACTGCTGACTCTGCTTGAGACACGGCGACCCACGTAAGCTTTCCTTTGGTCTCGCAGCAGTGAACCGCTCTGTCCTGCTTTTAGATTTTTGAAAAGTTCAAAGTTGCCGGTTGATAAACTACAACATCATGCCCCTGAATTGCAGGTGCCGCCTCTCTTTCCACTGCATGAACTGTAGCTTTCCAGTTTTACCACTGCACGTAAGCTAGCTTTACGTGAACGTGGCAGGTAGGGGCATGGTTTGGGGAGCTCTGTTTATGGGCAGCGTCTGGGGGTTTGTGCTAGTTACGAAAACGTCACGGCAATAAGGCGTGTCACGGTAGAGAAGCTTATTAAATACGAAAATTGAACAGGGCTGTTCCCCTGGCCGGTGGGCAGCTCTCTCCTCCACGCGCCAATTCAGAGACTCTGTGTCTTGCGGTTCTTCCCTCCTTGTGCTAACGTGCGGCTCCAGATGGTCCTTTGGGGGTTTCACACGCGAGGCCACTGCAGTTGCTAAGGCTGTTTGAGAATGGATGGGCCAATGGCTTGAGGCCTTTACGGAGACATTTGAGGCAAGTGTTTGAGAATCAGAAATGTGGTCTGCTTTCCCCCAGTGTGTGTCCTGGGCCAGCCGTTTGTGTCTGTCCTGTAATTCTTCACAGTTTATGTCCCCTGCCAGCCGGTTCGCTGATTAATTGTCAGCGTTTTCTAATTGTTCCCTGGAGCATGAAAAGAGGTATGTATATGTAAGCACCGCAGGAATATGTAGTTTAGAGATGAGGATTTGTGTTTTCTCACTCACTGTTGGATTTATCCAGGACACCGGGGAGCGTGGAGAGGGCAGAAAAGGGCTGCCGTCAGCAGATGGCCGAAATACACTCTGGGTGTATTTCTAATGATGGAGTCTCGGTTCTCAGCAAAGTAGCGAACACAGCCATCCTGTTTCCCAGGTCGCGGGGCCCGCGTCCTGGTCTGTTTAATCTTTGGTCCGTGGTGGGGGAAGGGCGGTCTGGCAGCACTGCTTCAGAGGTCCAGTAATTTGGAGACTGCGTCTGCAGCTTTGACCGTGTCTTTTCCTGTCAATTCTGTCTCAAATCGTGTAACTGGTAACTTTTAAGGTATTAATCAAGTGGTGCAGGACTGTCTCCTGCGCGTCCTGCATCGAGACGGTAGCACTGTCTCTGAAGATGCTTTGAAAGCACCTGAAGTGGTGCCCTGGTGCCGTGACTTCAGCCAGCTGCCTCGCCTTGACAGGAATACTTCTGAGAGCAAGGATACATCTTTGCATGTGGAAGGGAAAAACCACGTAACTGTATAACCGAAAGCAGACTGAGGAGATGCACCCTTAAGAAGTAAGAGAAGGAAAGTTCTGACGGAAGAAACTTGTCTTTAGATCAGAAAGGTTTATCAAATACCAAACAGGATCAGATTTAAGCGGGGAGGGCTCAGATTTTAGCCTTTTCTTGGTGAGCTTTTGGAATCAGAGGAAAGGATAAATCCTGAAGGTACCTGGCTAAGAAGTCATGGGTTAAGTGACTACAGCGGGAACCAGGTTGCCACATGTGTCATTTGTGTGTGTAAGTGAATTCTACGTTTGTGTTGTAACTGAACGCTGGGACACAGGCCAGACCTGCGACCCTGACCACCATTGCCGGCGCGTGGGCGCGGGAGAGGCGTTTGCAAGCCCTGTGACCTCAGTGTGCCCACCTGGTTTCTGTTCGGGGGGTACATTTTGTGAAGATGTACTTTACCAAAACCAACAGAAAATGTTAGAAGAAAGAACTTAAAGGAGGAATATTGGTAAAAACGTTGATAAATGAAATGGATGGGGCGCAGGGGTAAGAGCATTATTAACAGGAATGTGAAGGCTGACTGTTAAGAATGAATCACTGAATAAGTCACATGTTGGAAAAGACAGAATAAATTTAGATTATTTTGATAAGACTCAAGAAATGAGAAGGGGCGAGTTAGTTAATATTTTGGTTCTTGTCTTACACCGAGGAACTGGGGTGGACTCACAGTCTCTTGTGTCATTCTCACGAATTATACTTCAGATACGGTTTCCGTAAACGTAGAGGAACGGTCGGCTGTGCAACTGCCAAAGCTCCCGGGGGGGCCCGGGGACCTCGGAGCTGTAGACACAGGGTAATTTGCACACACCTGCAAGCCCTTCCCCGGGCGGTGGCGGCAGCACAGGATGGGACTGAGCTGTGCAGCGTGAGAGGATGCTACACTTGCGCAATAGGCCCGAGGAAACAGAGCAGCGGCCTTTGGGGGCGATGCACAACCCCGCTGTGATCCTCCTCTGCCCTCACTCCTGCTGAACAAAGCTCTTCGGCCACCAAGGACGTCCTCTAGCCCTAAAGACACAGGTGAAGACCATTTGCAGTAGGCAGAAGGGCCCGGAAAAAACCCTCTAGCCCACGAGAGAGGCAGGGACACCTTCAGGGCCCCGCCAGATCGAGGTCCCCTCGCGCTGAAGTGAGGTCAGTGAGACCTGAGGACCCATCAACCGCCTGAGACGGGCTAAGCCAGAACAGCGCGTCCCCCATGGGTGTCGGTAATGGCAGCAGCCGGCGATGGAGGAGAAGCCGGTGTGGAAGGAGACACCACAGGCGCAAGAACAGGCTTAAAGACTGAGCTCACGGGTGAGGGGAGAAAACCTTGGCAAACCAGCCCCAACTGTGAACACGAGGTACAGGATGCCCCCCGAGGGCCTGGAGAGAGGGGTGCGTGTTCTGGGAACAAGTACTGCTTATATCGGTTCCTACTAGCCTACGTGACTTGTCTACCTTTCCACCAAAAATCCCAAGACAAGCAAGATTTCAAAATGCTGGAACTGTCTGCCGGGGAATTTAAAATAACTCTGATTAACATGCTATCAGCCGTGGGGAAAATGGACAAATGTGAGCAGGTAGGGAACTCTAGCAGAGGTGGAAGCTCATATGGAAAATTCTGGAGCTAAAAACCACAGCAGAAATGAAGAATGCCTCGGGGCTTACTGGTGAAGTTGGACATAGTCGAGGAAGGACTCTGTAGCATGCTAGAAATTACCCCCACTGAACCGTGAAGCGGGAAACCAAAAAGACTGCTTTGTGAGCCGCAAGGGCCTAGGAGTGACCTGCCGCTGGGAGCAAGGGCCAGTGCCCAGATCTTGGTCCCTCCCACCAGAGTCTCCAGGGACGGGGCCAGGGCTCCGTGGGGAAAGGGCAGGAGAAGTCTCACATCACATAGGACAAAAGTCAGTGTAGAAAACCCTACACAACCCCAGTGTAAGTGGCCGGGGTTATGTCAGTAGAACACAGGAGCCACCGGAAACACGCAGCTTTCATCGGCCTGACCTGATCCACACAGTCAGCACCACCACCAACAGTGTAACGACAACTTGTACAATAGAATAAAGCAGCGTTGCCTTCTCCCAGAGTACACCGTTTCTGCTAGTTCACATCGACACACGTAAAGAGAGGAGAAGAGACGCGTCTCCCCTCAGCAGAATTTCATGTGGTTCCTGTGCATACACCCCCTCGAGGGGGAGAACAGAACTACTCGCTCTTTGTGTGGACTGCACACCGTGACTGCCCGGCAAAGAGCTCTGTGCGGAAAGGTAATAAAAAGAGCAACTTGACAGTGACTCTGATGAGCACATCCTGAGCCGGATAATCAAAGTGAGCAGCCAGTGAGAAGTGGTGTCGACGGTTTGTCCTCTCGCGGTGTAACAGAAATGACGTTTCGCCCGTGCGGGCTTCCACTCAGAGGCCCCGAGCTCATGAGGAGAGTGTGAGACCAGCTCCCGTGACGGCACTGCAGACGCCCCGTCCGGCACGGTGGAAGCGCCGTCACGGCCAGGAGGAGCCCGAGGGGACAGCACAGCCAAGTAAGGTGTGGGGTCTTAGATGGGATTCTGAAATGGAGGAAGGACTTGAGGTAAAAACTGAGGAAATGCAAATAAATAATGGATGTTACATATCAGCGTTGGTTTATTATGACAAACGTGTCGTACTAATGTAAGATATCAGTAATGGGCAGCTGAGTGTGGGTGATGTGGGGACACTATGTTACCTTGGCAGTTTCTGTGAATCTGAAACACTGCTGACAGGAATGGACACAGCACTTAGACAGGAGCCCAGTGAGAACATAGGAGACTAGAACAGCAAGCAGCCCACTTGGCCCAAGTGACACTTGCAGAGCCTTCCCCCAGCCATAGCAGGACGCACAGCCTTTCCACGCGCACGGGGGACTGTTATCAGGATAGACCAGAAGCGCAGCATAAAACTAGCAAATTAAAATAATCTAATCATACATAGTAGTTATTCCTACCATAATAGGTTTACTAGGAATCAGTTAAAAAAAAAAAAAAAAAGATTGTAAGAGCATCCCCAAATATTTGGAAATGAAGCAACACACTTCCTCCTCCCTACCTCTCTCTCTCTCTCTCTTTCCATCTCTCTCTCTCTCTCTCTTCCTCTTAGAGAGGGAGAGAGCACATGTGCACCCACGACCCAGGGAGGGGCAGGGAGGGGGAATCTAAGCAGGCCCCATGCTCAGCGCAGAGCCCAACACAGGGGTCGTGACCTGAGCTGGAATCAAGAGTCGTTCAATCAGCTGAGTCCCCCAGGAACCCCTTAAATGTTTATATCAAGAAAGGAAGACCAAAGCAAAAAAAAAAAAAAAAAAATTTGTGTGCCAATCATCTAAGTTCCTACTTTAAGAAACTAGTAAAGGATGGGGAGCCTGGGGGCTCAGTCGGCTAAGCGTGGAACTTCGGCTCAGGTCCTAATCTCACAGTTTGTGGGCTTGAGCCTTGTGTCAGGCTCTGTGATGACACCTCAGAGGCCTGGACCCTTCTTCAGATTCTGTGTCTCCCTCTTTCTTTCTGCCCCCCCTCCCCCACTTGTTCTTTCTCTCTTTCAAAAACAAACGTTAAAGGGGCGCATGGGTGGCTTAGTTGGTTAAGCATC
The DNA here is from genome assembly GCA_017311185.1 of Proteles cristata cristata. NCBI lineage: Eukaryota > Metazoa > Chordata > Mammalia > Carnivora > Hyaenidae > Proteles > Proteles cristata. The sequence goes on along the minus strand of JAESUZ010002528.1, from coordinate 308,666 downwards.
CGACTTTTGCTTAGGTCATGATCTTGCGGTTCGTGGGGTCGAGCCCCGCGTCGGGCTCTGTGCTGACTGCCAGCTCAGAGCCTGGAGCCTGTTTCAGTCTGACTCCCTCTCTCTCTGACCCTCCCCTGCTCACGCTGTCTCTCTCTCTGTCTCCTAGAAATAAATAAAACATTAAAAAAAAAAGTTAAAAAAAAAAAGAAACTAGTAAAGAAGAGCAAATGAAATCCAAAGCAAGCAGAAGGAAGGAAATAATAAAAATAAGAGCAGAAATCATATGAGATTGAGAAGAGGAAAAATAATACAGAAAACCAGTGAAACTTAAAAGCTGTTTCTTTGAAAAGATAAATGAAATGAATCTATAATCAGATTAAGAAAATGTAGAAAAGATACACATTATAAATGACAGGAATAAAAGAGGGGGCATAATTGCATTCCCTACAGACATTAAAAGAATAATAGAGGGGCGCCTGGGCGACTCCGTCGGTTAAACATCCAACTTGAGCTCAGGTCATGATCTCGCAGTTTGTGAGTTCGATCTTCGCATTGGGCTCTCTGCTGACAGCTCAGAGCCTGGAGCCTGCTTCAGTTTCTGTGTCTCTTCCTCACTATGCCCCTCCCATGTTCATGCTCTGTCTCTGTCTCTCAATAATAAATAAGCATTAAAAAAAAAATAATAGAACATCGTAAACAACTCGGTAAACAATTTCAACAGTTTAAAGGCTGTGGACAGCTTCCTTAAAGAAGTAGTACCACCAAAGCTCCCTCCGGAACGTAATAGCTAGCGTAAACAATCTTAGATCTTTTGAAGAAGTTTAATTCATTTTTAAAAGCTTACAGCAAAGACAACTCATGGCCCACATTAGCTTCATTGGTGAATTCTACCAAAGATCTAAGGACTCTACAAAAATGTGGAGAAGACATTTTCCAGCTCATTTTATGAGGCCATCCTTACTTTGAAACTAATCAAAAATAATACAGGAAGAGAAACTAACAAGACTTCACAAGAACTTAGATGCAAAATTCCTCAAGAAAATATTAGCAAATTAAATCCAGCAGTATATTAAGATAATGTCTCACGGCCAACTATGGTCATTTTGGGAATTCAAGCCTCATTCGTCCTTCAGAAATTAGTCAGTGTGGGGCGCCTGGGTGGCCCAGGCAGTTAAGTGTCCGACTCTGGATTTTGGCTCTGGTCAAGATACCAGGGTCGTGGGATTGAGCCCCACATTGGGCTCTGTGCTAACTGTGGAGCTTGCCTGAGATTCTATCTCCTCCTCCCCGCCCCTCCCCTCCCCCACTCATGTGTGCTGCTCTTGCGTGCGCTCTCAAAAACAATCAATCAGTGATAATAACCAAATGCAGACGAAACGATAGAGCAGTGGGGACTCTTATTTGTGGCTGGTGGGGACACAGGACGGCACAGCATCTGCAGAAGACCACTGGACAGTTTCTCACAAAACTAAGTATAATCCAGCAATTATGCTCCTTGGTATTTACCCAAAGGAGCTGAAAACATGTTCACACACAGACCTGCACACGGATGTTATGGCAGCTTCATCCACACTTGGCAAAACTTGTAAGTAACCAAGATGTTCTTCAGTATGTGAGCGCATAAATCAATCGCAGTATAACCAAACAGGTAGTACGCGCTGCTGAAAAGAATGAGCTGTCAAGCCTCGAAAAGGCATGAGAGAGCCTTCAGTGGTACTAAGTGAAGGAAGCCAAGGCAAAGGTACACACTGTATGGTTCCAGCCATGTGACCTTCGGGAAAAGGCAGAACTGTGGAGACCGTGAACATAGCAGGTATTGGTGGTGAGGAGATCGATGGGCAGAGTGCAGAGGACTCCCGGGGCAGTGACGGTAGTGTGATGCCGTAATGATGCATGTGTGTCATTGTATAGTTGTGCGAGTCCCTGGAATGTACAACACCAAGAATGAACTGTGATGGTGAACCATAGACCTGGGGTGACTATGGTGTGTCAACGTAGGTTCAGTGATTGAAAGGGACATTCCACGCTGCGGGAAGGGTTGCTGATAGGGCGGGGCAGAGGGTGCTTGGACAGTCTCTGTACCTTCCCCTCCACTTTGCTGTGAACTTAAGACTGCTCTGTAAAAATAAGCCATAATAAAAGATGGATCAGTGATATTAACAGATTAAAGAAGAAAAACCATGTGGTCATTTCAATAAATTCCTTTATGATAAAAATCTCTCAGTAAATTAGTAATAGAAAGGCCCTTGGAAACTGATAAGGCTCCCTTAAAAAAAATCTATAGCTGATACCATTCTTAATGGTCAGAGACAGAAATGTTACCCCCCTAAAATCAAGGAAGATGGTGAGGATATTCATTACCAGTCCTGTTCAGCCTCATGCTGGAGTTCCAGCCAGTACAGGAAGGCTGGGAAGAAAGAAGGGGCATCCAGACTGGAAGGGAAGGTATAAATTGAATCAGTGTGCTAATGTCAGGATGGTCCTCATAGAGAATACTAAAGAACATTAAAAAAAAAACAAAAACCAAACCTGTTAGAACTAACAAGTAAATTTAACGTGATTGCTCGACATCAGGTCAATATTAAGAAATTAGTTGGATTTCTTTATAATAGCAATAAACAACTATTTGGGATTTGGAATTTTTATGAAATACCATTTACATAGAAAAAAGAAAGTACTTAGATGTGTGTCTGTTTATAAAATGGGTGCTAGGTTTAATGCTGAAAACCATTCCATATTGATGAAATCAAAGACCACCTAAATAAATGGAGAGAGATACTGTATTCATGAATTACAAAATCCAGTATTGTTGAAATGTCAGTTCCCCCCAGACTGATCTGATCTGGGGTGTCTGTGTAATTCCAGTCAAAATCGAAGCAGGAGTGTTTGTAGAAAACAGCAAGTAATCTCAGAGTCATGGGTTGGAGCCCCACTTTGGCCTCCATGCTGGGTGTGGAGCCTTCTTAGAAAATAAGAAGGCAGGCCACATGCTGTCAGAGAATATTGACAAATCATGTGACTGAGAAGGGACTGTATCCAGCTATGTAAAGAACACTCATAACTTTAATAATAATAAAAACAATCCAGTTTTTTAAGATCAAAATATTTGAGCACTTAATAAAATATATTTGTGTAGCAAATAAATATAAAAATGCCCATCATCTGTCATTACTGAAATTCAAGTTAAACCACATTGAACTACCATTACACACCTTCTGAACAAATTATATTTGTTTCCTGTGGCTGGTATAACAAACTGTTGTAACAAAGCCAGAAACTGGGGCTTAAAACAGCAGAAATTACTCAGTCACAGTGAATGCTGGAAGTCCAAGTTCAAGGTGTCAGCAGTGCTGCACTGCGTTCCAGGGTCAGTAGCAGAGACTCATTCTTAGCCTCTTCAGCTTCTAGTGGCTTTTGGCATTTTTGGGCTTATAGTCACCTGTCTCCTTCATCGTCACATCCCCTTCTCTGCTGTGCCATTGTGTCTCTTTAAAAAAAAATTTTTTTTAAACATTTATTTTTTGAGAGAGAGAGAGAGAGACCGCGTGAGCAGGGGAGGGGCAGAGAGAAGGAGGCACAGACTCTGAAACAGGCTCCAGGCTCTGAACTATCAGCACAGAGCCCGATGTGGGCCCCAGCCTCACAAACCGTGAGATCATGACCGGAGCCTAAGTTGGACACTCAACCAGCTGAGCCACCCAGGTGCCCCATTGTGTCTCCTTTATAAGGACACCCAGGATGTCATTTAGGGGCCACCTGGATAATCTGATCTTCTCTCAAATCCTTAATTAATTACATCTTCAGATAAGGTAACGTTCATAGCCCCTGGGGAATAGGGTGTAGACTTATCTTTTGGGGAGGGGGGCCGCTGTTCAGCCTCCTATACTGCTAAGCCAAACCACAAAATAGACAGTACTCCGTGCTTATGACCGTGGAGGGTACCTGGAGGTCTCAGATGTTACCCTTGTGTGCAAAGTCCTACAACCGGTTTCTAAAAATTTCTGGCAGTTGTCACAGAGTTAAACTGACGTTTATTGTGCCATCCTGCAATGTCTCAGATATTTACCCAAGTAAAAGGAAAACTGTGTCATACAAAATTGTCAGTGTTTTTGTCACCTTTATTCATAGTCACCCAAAACTGTGAACAGACCAGCGTGTCCTCAGACTGGTAAATGGCTAAATGCTGTTACAGCAGCTGAGCCAGAAGTCGCGGACACACGTGGAAGGCTTTCAGGTGCTAGTTTAGTCATCGAGGCTGCCTTCAGATGCTAGGTGTGCGCCAGGCGGCATCCCCGGCCCCTGGCACTAGCCTGACCCCACAGCAGTCCTGAGAGATGCCGGGCAGGCTCCTGGTGCCCAGAGTAGCACGTATGACTGGGGAGTGGGGGGCCAGGGCTGGGGCTCCGCAGCTGCACTGTCGGCCACTAGTTTGCACTGGTGTCCAGCTGACACACCACTTCTGGGTCTGTGTTGTCATTTGAGCTGCATGCCCACGTGTTTATGCCCTTCCCTCCCGATGTCCTTTCTCCTCCCACCTGGAGACCGCTTTTCCCGTGTGCTCACTAGCACCAATTGGGATTTATGTGCCTCATTCTCCTCGCAACCCTTTTCCTGTAAGGAATAGATGATAACGAGTACAGATTGAGCTTCATGCACAAGAGTAATTTATGCTTTTTAAGTATCCAACAACATTGGTTACCCAAGAAAACCTGCAGCGGTGCAGACACAGGCCTGTTGATTAGCAGTATCCCCAACGGCACACGGTATGGGAGGCCCTGTAATTCTCCTTTCGTTGCTCCAGTTTTCTGGTGGGGACCAGCTATCAGGGTTGTAGGTATAAGGAGCTAGGAGGTGTGGGGCACGGGAGGAAATTGCATGTGATTTCTCTCCTGACGCTATAGGGCTTCGCTATAGGGCTTCCCATCACGTTGCTGCTCCCCAGTGAGGTTTTATTGCACCTTCTTCCCATCCTTCCAGAAATGTTGATAGAATCGTAGTTACATAGCTGTCATGTATCCCTACATACTGATAGGGAGCACCTTGACTGATTTGTTTTGAAATCATAATAAAATTACCTTGCTTTGTTTCAAGATTTGAAGGCCATATAGAGATCTGCCCACCAGGCATGAGTCATTCAGCTTGTTCGATCAACAAGAGTGTTCTAGAAGCTATCCGAGGAAGACTTGGATCTTTTCACGAACTTCTGCTTGAGCCACCCAAGGTAGGGCAGCTGTCTTAAGCGTGCTGGCCAGGCCAGTGACTTGCTGTAAATAGTTGTTGGAAAGTATGTGAAGCTTCTGGGAAGTGGAACTGGCTGCGACCTGCACATCCTAGCTAGCCTTCCTGGTTGTCTGCACTGCTTTTAAGCGAGGTTTTAGTTGGCTTTTCTCTGTACGTAGTACCTACACTGCTGGAATCAAGATTAAGCAGAATATTTACCTACTTAGGAAACTCCGCGTTTAGTGGCTTTTTTTTTTCTTTCTGTAAATTCTAGGCCCTTTTATGCCAGATAGTCCTCATGGCATGTCATTTTCACAGCTTTCAGGTAAAGTTAATCTTTTAGGAACTGATGTTTGAGACCAAGGTGCCTGAATCCGAGTTGGGAATGGTGTATCAGTCTGACGAGTAGATGTCTTACTTAAGAAGTAAGTAAGTCACACTCGCCACGGTGTGACTCGAAGAGCTCACTTTCCCGCTGGGGCCTCCGCGCACTAAGCCAGCAGGGACTCAGGCAGCCTGCTGACACACGAGTGACACAGAGTGAGGCCCCCTAAAAGGGAGCCGCCCACGGGCCGCGAGTGCCGTTCCTTCCGCAGCAGAGACCGAGTGCAAGTAAGAGGCTCTTCCTTTGGGAATCTCTCTGGGAGATGCAGGTCCGTGAGGTCCCCCGCCTGCCCGGTGCTTACGCTTTCCTGTTTCCTTCCTCCCTGTGTCATCGCACCCAGTGGCCTAGGCGTTGTGTGGGTCTTGTGGCCTCTACCGTGCCAGAGGCCCTGGGAACCCTACGGTGCTAGTTTCTCCCTTCTACGTTAGGTGCTTCCTGTCTATTTCAGCATTTTGTGGAAGGGAACGTGATCGTTCGCGTCCATGACGCGGGGAGTCTAGTTCAGCCTCCAGACGGTCTCCTTAGACGGCTGACGCCACCAGTTAGCAGTCTTGGGCCCTGCCCGCGTCATGTTGTCTTACCTGTTGGGCCAGTGCTCAGCCCGTGCTTACCCGTCGCGGTTGGCGGCGCCCTTCGTTGCGCCTCGGAAAAGAAATAGGAGAGTCAGGGAAGGAAAAGAAAGGGTTGAAGGAGTAGGTGAAGCGGAGACACTGTCCCAGGTGGGAGTGGGGGAGCTGGGCGGGAGGGGGACGTGTGAGGCAGTGCCCCCGCGCACGTCTTTGCCAGCCCTCCCGTCTCCTCTCTGCTTGGACAGGAAGGCAGCGTGTTGCGTGGATCCTCACACTCTGCTCTCGCTTGGCCTTCCGCTCTTTCACTGCCAGGGCTCCAGGAGGTCGGTTCACACGCAGTTTTGCTAGAGGATGTGGCGCGAGTAGGTCCCGTAAGTTTTAACGCGCCCATCACTTAGAGCTGCCTCCCCTGGGGAGAGGCTGGAGAGGAGCAGGGGGCCGGGGAAAGGGCAGCCTCGCTGGCTGCCGGCTGAGCATTCGCCACCCGTGGCCCTGGGACTCGTGCACGTCCGCAGTGTCCTGAGTGTCTCGTGTGATTCAGAGTGTGGAGACTCCCTTTTATGGGCACGTACAGGTTCGAAGTTGATCCTCTCCCAGGTTGTGACCCAGAGACCGCTTTTGAGTTTGCGTTATTCTCAGTTTGCAGAGATCGGGGATTGTGTTCCAGAACCGCTTGGAACGTGTCTTAGGGTCAAGGTTTCCGGCCAGGTTTGGCGTATCATGCTTTTGTCCCCTTGAGTGTCTGTAGCTTTCTGCGTTCTTCCTGTGGCACTTTTGCTTGTCGAAGCAGGGGGACACCCCATTTCTTAAAAAATGTGTAGCCCAGGGAAGTGACTTGATCTTTCCCCCTCTCGGTTATTCCGACGTGTCTCCACAATCTCAAAAGCAGCTTTGAATTTTCTGTCAGATGGAGAATTCGGGCCCCAGTATCCGCAGGGGGAGCTTACAAGGTGTTCTGCGTTGGCACACACCCTTCCACCCTTTTGCTTGTTTACTGAACTGGATTTAATTGGAAAGCTTTTTCTTCCTCAGAAAAGCGTGATGAAGACTACGTGGGGTGTGCTGGACCCTCCCGTGGGGAACACCCGGTTGAATGTGATTAGGTTGATATCCAGCCTCCTTCAGACAAATACCAGCAGTATCAATGGGGACCTTATGGAGCTGAATAGCATTGGGGTCATATTGGTAAGATTTCCCCCAAAAGATCATTTAATTTGCCCTTGATGATGTGCTGTAGATCTGCAACTTGCCAGATTACAAACCTCACGAATTTCCAGTCTGTCATGACTTCTCCTGTTCTGAGCACACATGGTCTTTCATATAGTTTTGCCTTGAGTTTATCATCAATTTTGAATGCTTGTACGTTTTCAGTATTTATGATTGCTGTGTGTAAAGAAGTATATTAGAAGATTTCAAAGACGATTGGGACCGACTTTTCCCTCAAGAATCTCAGTCTGGCACAGCTGGTTGAGGGGGATCATGTGAGCAAGAAGTGACTGCTGGTTACAGCACCGCGTTCTGCTCATAATTAGCAAAGCGACACGTGTTTGTCTTCTCTCCGCTGAGATAGATCCGTAGAACGGGTCTATATGGAGTCTTTTGAGTTGAGTCTAGATTCTCCCTTGATACAACTATTAATTATTCTGTTGTTGGTGGACAGGGAAAGGGAGACCTCAGGAATTATCTGGACTCCCCTGACCCTCAAGTTGCCCAGCTCCAACGTTTGTGCTTAGAATCCACCTGCCCAGCTCTGAACCCCATCCCTGCTTTGTCCGTCCTGCTCGCCCCCTCCCATCCCCACCCCGACACACACACACACACACACACACACACACACACACACACACAGTGCAGAAGGCATGGAATTAGCACCTAGCGGGTTTCCTGAGCCATCCAGCTCCTCAAGGGGAAGTTTGGGCTCTTTGCATACTGCACAGAAGGTGGGGTCATGTCCACTTCCATCCATGTCTCGTGTCATACTGGGTATAAATGCCTGTGTGAGAGGGAGGGTCTGTTTTTCAGATTGTGCCCAGAGAGGGGACACAGTCTATGGCCAGTGAGTGGTGGAACCAAGACTCAAATTCACATCCAGATTCAGACCGATGAGTGCTCTGTCAGCCACACCATTGCACCACCTGGTGTCACGGAGATATTTTTAGCTATGTTTCAGCTTTGGGTTAAGTGCCGGCAGTGTAGGGATAGAGAGCAGGAGCGTGTTGGAGCAAGATGACACGTTACAGGATTACAGTCTCTTTGGTGAAGTAGTAACCGTTGCCATCTGGGGACAGTTGGCCCTGACCTCTGGCTGGTGTGTAAAAGGATAGCGGTAGAACTTGTACCCCTGTCCCTGAAGTCATCAGTTGCTAGCCTTTTACTATATAGTAAGTACACAGCTATTGTTAATCTGACAACAAATTTTATAAAACTCCTAAATGGGTCATTAATCACTACCTGATTTTGAGTTAAGGTAATCAGACTCAAAGAATGTCCTGAATATACATATACTTGATGCATTTTGTGTTTTTCGAAATGCTCTTTCCTTTTTGTGATACTCTCAACTTTTCGGGCAGTCTGGATCCCGGGTACTTTCTGGAGGTCCGCATGCCCCTCGCTGCCCCCCAGGCCTCTCTTGTTTTACTCCACTCGCCAATAGTTCCATGAGCTTCAAATGCCTGAGTGGTGACTCTTGGTTAAGGTGTGAGTGCCCTGCAGCTGGAGACTGTCTTCTTGTCCCGGTCTTCTGTATGGCATCTAGCACTTGGCACCACACAGAGGCCATCAGTTAAAGGTTTGAGTCAAAGTTAAATTCTCAAAAATTTCTTTGAAAATTATTGGACACTTTCTGCACATAATGCCTGTATTCATTGCCTTGAAAATGTAAAAAGGTTTTCTCTTTCAGAAACTTAGGGTTGCCTCCCTGTGTGCATTGTTATTTTCTACCAGATTCCGTGCGGTTGCTGGCATGTTCAGTGTGCAGGTATCATGCTATGTAGTCTGCACAGTGGCATTTCGAACGCCCTTTAACGTAAACTTGTTTTCCTTTTAAGGAGTCCTGTTGAACTAAGAACATATCATTTTCACTTTATTAAATCACTCTTTGGGGAGTGTAGAGGAGGGGCTTTAAACATTGCAGCCGAATAAAAGCGAGCATCGTTTTCTCTTGGTTGTAGGACATGTTCTTTAAATACACGTGGAACAACTTTTTACACACACAAGTGGAGATCTGCGTTGCACTGATTCTTGCAAGTCCTTTTGAAAACACAGAAACCAGCACCGTCACTGAGCAGGATGCCACGGGTGACAGTTTGCTGCTGAAACACGTAAGCTTCCCGGGTCTCTGTTCTGCTGCCCCTGATGATAGCAGCTTCCCTCGTAAGTGTGAGGTGAATCACTCTAACAGCAGGGGGTTAAGGTCAAAGTCCAGATATTTAACTCTCTTGTTTTCATCACCTTGTTAGGCAGTGAGTCTGTGAATCAAATCCTGGACCAAAAATCATTAGACAAACTCTTAAGAAAAAGTCTAAGTGGCCTTGTTATTTGGTACAGACAATCAGGTTGGGGATTTAGAAACCCTTTGGAGAGCAAAAAAACCATAAAAACTTAAAGTCTGCAGATAGCATTTGACCAGTTGTTTTGGCTTGCCAGTTTTAATATTTTTAATTTGTTTTGAGAGAGGGAGAAAGAGTGTGCAAGCAGGGTAAGGGCAGAGAGAGTGGAGAGGGAGAGAATCCCAGGCAGGCTCCACGCTGCCAGCGCAGAGCCTGACTCGGGGCTTGAACTCTTGAACCGCAATATCATGACCTGAGCCAAAATCAGAAATCAACAGACCGAGCCACACAGGTGCCCTGGCTTGCCAGGTTTTTTTTTTTTTTTTTTTCCGGCTTGCCAGTTTTAACACGTGGGTGAAGGTGGGCAGAAGTGGGCCATGTGCAGTATTGAGTGAAATGTTCTGTGGGTCTGTTTCCTTTTGTTAACTGTGAGGTGATTTTACGAAGTTGGTCTGCAGATCTCTTCTCCCGCTGAAGGTCTGTGGTGGCACGAAACTTCCTAGCTCATGCGGGGCTCCTCGCAAACCGGGGAGGTGGGACAAGCTGGCGTAACCAAGTAGAAGGGGCAGGAGGGCAAGACGGTGACACTGGGTGAAGTCACGTCGCACAACTCGACAGCGAAGGCAGCCTGTGTGGCAGTGCTGCTGCCTGTGCTTCCAAAGCACAGCGGGCGCCGCGGGGCCGGGACAGCTCTGCCAGCGCGCGGCCTGCCTTCTCCCTTTGAATGTCTTAGCCAGGTTTCATGACTAAGAAAGCCTGGCTTTGCTTCGGGTCAGGGACTCGGTGGCAGCGGCACCTGCAGTGTCATCGTTTCCCAGCAGGTACGCTGCAGAAGGCGTGGCCGCTGTTGCCGTCGTGTCCTGGGCGCCGTGTGGGACTTTGTTAGCACGTTGCAGATGAGGTAGCCGGTGGCTCACAGCCAGGGTTAGCTTGCTGGGTGATGACAGGCCACTGCCCTATGTGAGCAGAGCTCTATTTTGTTTTCAAACTTTGACGCCTTGACGTTATTTATATAAATGTTAACTGGAATATTCTTTTCTATTCAGCTTTTTCAAAAGTGTCAGTTAATAGAACGAATACTTGATGCCTGGGAAATGAATGAGAAGAAACAGTAAGTAAACTGTTTTCTGATAGGAATTCTGTGTGATTTTTAACTTGAAGAAAATACCCTCCCTTGCCTTAGAGAACAGTGAGAATAGCCGTGCTACAGACCACTTTACAGTTACAGTGGTTCTCTCCGGGTTGTTTAATCATAGCCATGTATTTTTAGATCCCCCCGTCTTTCTAGCTCTCTTGAGGGGAACCCAGGGGTTGGCTGCCTTTGAAACTTCCTGGGCCTTTGTGAAGAGCTGTTTCTCTGACGGTATGTGGAGTGGAAAGAAAACGAGTCATAGAGTCAAGCCCCCCCCAGATGATGCTTCAAGTTCAGGTTCCCCTGGGTTCTCACGTGGAGAAGAGTCACTTCCTAACTAAAGGGGGGACGGCGACTGCCCTAGTATTTTGTGTTTCGAAAGTTGCCATTAGCTGACGGGCACGCTTACTCGAAGTGGTAGTTGACACACGTGAGTAGCTTTGCCACGCACACTTTTGTCTCCCTCGGCTCTGGGGGCTTTGATGCCGTCTCAGAGTCTGAGGCAGGTGGCAGGGTGTGCTTGGAAAACAGTCTCAGGGGACACTTCTTGCATTTGTTTGAAAAAAAATTTTTTTTAAAATATTTATTCATTTTTGAGAGAGCACAAACAGGGGAGGAGTGGAGAGAGAGGGAGACACAGAATCTGAAGCAGCTCCAGGCTCTGAGCTGTCAGCACAGAGCCCGACGCGGGGCTCGAACTCACAGACTGTGAGATCATGACCCGAGCTGAAATCAGACACTTAACCAACTGAGCCCCCAGGCGCCCCTCTTGCATTTGCTTTTCAGTCAGGCATATCGAGGTATAATTCTCGTGAAAGTCTGCCCTCTTTTGGTGTGCACGTCTCGGGCTCTGATGAACGCATGCAGCTGCATGAACCCCGCAGTCCAGGTGCAGGGCATTCCCGTCGGCCCCTGTGCCTTCGTACTTGACCCTGTGCTGGGAGGGTTCCTGCTCTGTGTCTCTGTTCAGACCCTCTCGTGGCCCCTGGGAGAGCTAGGAACTAGAGGGAGGCACCAGCTTTATTCTGTAAGGTTTGTAAGTGTCACAAGTGCCCACTGGCACTGACGGGGCTGTGAGTGGACTCTGGAAAACGCGTGTGGGGTCTGCGGCTCATGTCAGTGGGCCGCAGGCGCGTCCTGCCTCACGCGGCTGCCTCGGGCGGGCTGTGTCTGGCCAGCTCAGCTCTCTGCTCGTGTTTTGGGCCCCACGTTAGCCCCTTTGTGCCCTCCTCCACCTCCCTGTTCTCTGCCTCCCCTCGCCTGTGCTGAGGCGGCTCGGGTGCTCCATTTCCCCGGTGCTCCACCCTCCAGAGGCTTGACTGCTAAGGGTCCCCCTACCTTGGGGGTTCCCGAACGAGTTTTTCTAGCACTTTCTTGCTCCAGAAGCCGGAAGAACATCAGGAGCCTTGGAGCAAAACACGGGCATGTGGGCATTTGTGCTCCCTTGGGAGCTCGTGGGAGCGCCGCACCGTATCTGACCAAGAAGTGCCTATGAGGAGCACCCAGGGCCGGGGGTCTTGCCGTGTGGCACGGAGAGGCTCTTAGCTACTCAGCTGAGATCAACTCTGAGTCTTCTGACCCTTAGCTGTCCCCAGACCCTTTAAGATTCTTGGCAGATGCTCTGGTTTTCAGGAAAGCCTTCAAGCATGGTATGGCTTTTGTAGCGACCCTCGAACGATGCTCCCTTTAAGCAAAAATCTATGTCCCAACCCTTTATAAATAGGCAGAGAAATCACAGCGATGTGGAGGGTAGCTCAGTGCCCGGATTTGGTAAAGATGGGTCCTGCTTAGGAAGGGTAGGCCCTCAGTGGGGGAGAGCAACGGGGAGTCATTTCTGTATCTAGGTTCCAGGTGTGGAGCGGGCCCAAGACTGGCTGAGAGCCCCTCGACTCAGCCAGATCCTTAAAATCGGCCGCTCTTTTAACCTGAGAAATGCCGTTGGAAGACGGCTGTGTCTGTTAGCAGACGGGAGGGGGTTTGATGTCTCTTAGCAAGATGAACCAGCAGGATTGGCGCCTGAGGTGCCTGCAGTCTTTTTAAAATCTGAAAAATACCTTCCCAGAAAGATGCAAAGCCAAGTCACAGAAATACCAGGTGTCAGTGAGTGTTTGGGCTTTTTTTTTTTTTTTTTAGGTTATTGAAGGTCAGTGATTGGTTTGTATATTGAACGGACCTTGCTGAGTGTGGCCACCACGATATCCTTGAGCAGACTGCGTCTGCCACCCCTACCCCAGCCTGGCCTGGTGACTGTCCGTCCCCAGCTTCAGGGTCTCAGTGTTTAGAACGATCACTCCACACCACTGTGCTTCCCAGGCTGCCTCACGACTCCTTCTGGTCACGAGTCTGAGGATTTGTCCTCTCCCCCCATCAGGGCCGAGGGCGGCAGACGGCACGGCTACATGGGACACCTGACCAGGATAGCTAACTGTATCGTGCACAGCACTGACAAGGGCCCCAACAGTGCGGTGGTGCAGCAGCTTATCAAGGGTAAGTGGCTTCTGGAATAATACTTCGGTTGGATTGGAGGAAGGGTTGAAGGGTAAATTGAGTGGAAACGTTCATAACGTTTTTAATAGTGGTCTGTGGAGTTCCTTTATATTTTGCCAGTTACCTGGAGATCTGAATGAAGTTCTCGAGACCATGTGTGAACAGTGTAGTTCTTTGCTGGGTGTCTTTCCTGATTTCTTCAGTCCTTTGAGGAAGTACCAGCAGCTCGGCCCAGGCACCCGCTCTCGCTCTCAAGGAGCCTGCCCGCTGCATCGTTCCACTGAGCCTGCCTCCCCACACGCTGGCCACTGGGTCGCTTGAGCTGGGGTCACTCTGGCTTGTTATTTTCTTCTAAAGGCCGCTGTATAGCCTTTGGACAGAGTTCCTTCAGCCGGGGCATTACAGCATTTATCCACGTGGTCTCCGTGGATATCCCTCTCTTCCTAAGACGAGGGATAGGGGACCCTCAGAGATGCTCTCTGTGCCAGCATTTACATTGAATCAGGCCACGGTTACCGACAAGAAGCGCAGGTGCCTTTTACCCTGGTGCCCAGGCCAGGCGTCCGTCCCCGCTCCACCGAGAGCCCAAGAGCTCTGTGGACTCGGGCGGCCGGTCCTGCGACTTCATCTGAGTGTGAAAACCTCCAACCTCTGTGGTTCTGAATCCATCCGGACTCCACTTGCCGCACTGTTTCCCGGGTATCCTGTTTGTCTTCTAAGAGCAGCTGTGTGCTTGAGAGGCGGTTCCTTGTCCATTGTGCGCTGAAAGAGCTATTCTAGGCGATGGGGGGGCATTTGGGGGTTCGCCCCCCCCCCACCCCCCCGTAATTTTGCTTCCGGAGACACAGGTCGAGGCTAGATGGCCCCAGGTCGTGTGCTCACCCTGAGGGGGTGGCCGTGGGCATGATTACGTCTGGTAGCTTGTCTTTGTTTTCTGGGAGCTGCTCACCACGTGTGTGAGGGGCACACTCGTGTGCTGAAACCAGAAGTGTCAGAGGGCAGCTCCAGTCAGGGTTCCTAGATTCTAGCTGTAGCGCCCTCTTCTCGGAAAAAGTATTCCTGTGGCCTTTTCTTTAAAATTCCTCTGGAAAGTGCGGCCTCACAGTCGCGTCTGGGTCGCCATGTTGGCCTGTGGGCACGAGCGTCTAGGAAGCACTGTGTTTGAGGGATTGAGCCGCCGAGCCAGGCCCCGGAGCCATCACCGCGTCTCCTGGGTGTGCGGCAGCCTGTGCTACAGTGTTTCCCAAACTTGAGCCACGTGGAAACGGACGGCTTTTCCTCCCACCGTGAAAGACCTACCATTCTCTCTGAAGTTTGCTGGGACACGCTTTCTAGATTCTGTGTTCACCAGTTTTGAGACTTGATAAATTCATGGAGCTGCTCAGCGCCCTTGGCATCAAGCATGGACCATTTGTGCGGTGGCTCTGGTTCCTGAAATTACTGGGGTTCAGGCCACAGGGCCTTATAACTTTCTCCGAGAGGCGGGTGCTCAGATGGGGCACATCTGCCCTGGACGAACTGAGCCGGCAGTGCCCTCGCTGTGTTTCCTGTTTGTTTGATGCGTCTGTGTCTGTGGCCCCTGGAGTGACCACGCCTCTTTCTTTCTCTCCTCTCAAGGTCTTCCAGACGCGGTCAGGGAGCGATGGGAGGCGTTCTGCGCAAGCTCCTTGGGAGAAACTAACAAGAGGAACACAGTAGATCTAGTAGGTTTCACCGGGTCACGTTGCCGTGACTCCAGAGCTCTCGGCCTTTGCCTCCTTATTCAGAAAGAGATGAAAGATCTTTCGTTTGTCTCGGTAATTTGGGGCCAAGGTTAACTTCATATTTCTTTACCAGGAAGAGAGGTCAGTGTTCACCATATCCTTGATAACTTGTCTAGTCAGTTCCTAATTCCTGCCTGGGGTTGACCAGAGGGTACAGGCCACTGACCTCTACCTTGTCGCCCACCCCATTTCCCTCAGTGCCTCAACAGCACCGCTGCTAGCCTGCCTTCTCCTGTGTTGGGTTCGTTGCCTTATGCCTCAGATAACCCGGGGTGGTTAGAAGCCTCAGGATTCCTTCGGATATTTTTTAATATCACTGAGTTGAATTTATCCTCTTTTTAGATGATTCCCGCTGTGGGGAGGGGGACAGTTTCGTAGGTGACTTTGAAACTAACAGATTAGTACTATTAGCCAGGGAATAATGGCATTGATAATATTTTTGAAAATTATATTGGACTTTGGAATGTATTCTTTGTTTTTTTTAACGCATTGAGATTGAAGGTAAGTATTGCTTTTGGTTTTACAGATAAGGAAAAGCATTTCCTTTCATAAGCACACGCCAGCTGATAATTGAGGTGGTGGCCTTAACTCTACACGGAGGTAGATATGTCGGGCATTTAATTCTATGTTTGAAATTCAGCAGCTGCGGTCTGAATTTCTAATATACGCTAACGCCTTGTCTTTGAGGCGGTCAGGTACCTGACATCCTTATCAGTTCACAGCAGAGTTTAGAAACAGGAAACAGAAGGGCTCCGAGCAGAAGCAGAAGTGACAGCTGCAGAGCAGTCGCTAGGTCACCCTGTGTCACACCCCAGAGGGATGTTGCCTTCTATTTGGTAGATTGTCTAACAAATTTGGCTATCTTTTTCCAGACCTTTCACAGATTGGTTGGGTAATGGCTTGTTAAGGATGGGTATAATGATAGAATCAGTTGGAGTTGGAAGATTCTGAAGTTAAGAGATGACTCTAAGGGGAGCTATGTGAGGCCATTTAATTAAAACACGTCTGGGGCCTCAGTGCATCATAGTCCAGCAGAGAAACTGCCGGCCGCTTTGACAGCCCTGAGTCCTCATGGAAGAGTTAAGTGGTTTTTGATGGATATACCTCCCGTGGTGGGTTGCTTTCTTCCCCAATCAGATTGGTTAAAGTTCTGGATCATGAGGGTTTTATTGTAGGGTGAAATTGTTCTCTCTCACTGTTAAATTGAACCATTTAATTTAGAAGCCCCACCTCGATTCTTTGTGAAGGTTGCGGGCAGTGTGGTCTCCTTTAAGGATTTTTGTTATATTTCTTATTTATAAAGGAATATTTAGGAATATCAGTCTGACTTTGTTTCGGAAACTTCTTTAAAATTTTTCATTCAAAGGGTTGACTTTAAAGGTAGACTTCAAAAATGTCCAGTAAAACTCGTTGTTATCAGCGTTTTTTAAAAATTTTTCTGTCTTTGGCAACTCAAACAGATTTCTCTTGTGAGCAGTTCTGTATAAAGAAAGACTTCTTTGCAGTTCAGACAACACTCAGCTGCTCTGCATGGTGCTGTCAGTAACCTGGCCTGTGAATCCATGTAAATGTCCTGTGTATCTGCATTAAGGAGTCTAATCATGCAGTGCAGAATTCATGCAGATATACATGCGGTGCAGAATTCACAAACAGCCCTTTTGGGTCAGACATCTCTGACATCTATGACTTTATAGCTGCGTGGAAGGGAAGACTATCCTGGGCCACCTGTCACTAACAGCAGCTCAGTTCTCTCTGGCCAACAGCGGTGAGGCTTCTAGAGCCCTGTTGATGTTGCTCCTATCCTGTGTGACTTAGCTCTGCTCTCCGATTCTGTGGTCTGTGGGGACTTGCGGGCTGAGGTCTCAAGGCTTCTTCAGTTCCTTGAGCTCCACGCACCCAGGACGTAAATGCCACCTCCCTTCAGCCATAAGCCTGTTCATTAGGGAATTCGGCTTCATAGGGACTCAGGGATACGTAGGTTCCAGGTTTTTAAGAGTGCCTGTGTGTGCTGGGCCCCCAGCGAGACTTCCACTGCAGCCCCTGGGCTCGCCTTGTCTGTGCCCACAGCGTGCCCGGGTACATCCTAGGGGAGTTGGGTGCTGTGTTCCAGGGCACATTCTTATAATAAACCCAGCTTGGGAAACATACTGGGTCTTGCCCTTGCGGAAACGTCCTATGGAAGGAGTGCCTATGTACCCATGTGATGTAGCACAGAGTCTGGGTCGAGGCATTCCAGAGACGTTCATTCCTGAAATAGGCAGTTGAGTGATGGATGGCTTACTCCCTGCCCACTCCCCAGATCGGTAGATAAGATTAGATGCGCTGACTTCCGCTGGTTGTATGATGGCTCAGGTGTGCTCACAGGACTTGAGTCCATGTGCAGTGAACTTCGTTCTGTTCCACTGGCCTGTTCGTATTTGCCTACTCCCGGCAAGGATTTGTTGATTAGTGCACCAGACACTTCCCTGTGCTACTGGCCGTGGGCCTGAGGGTCCTGCTCGCTTCTGTAGGAAAAGCTGTGCCAGCCCCAAGGTGATTCCCCCCCTCCCCACCGAGCTCCGTGACGTACTTTAATCTGTTGACCTCCTCACACCAAAGTGTATGCACAGTAGGCTCATAGGTTGCTTATGTGTTTATGTTGAGAGTTTTGTTTTGAGTGAAATTTGGCATGTTACTTCCAGAGACCTCTATGTGGGTCTGTTGGTAAAAACTGGTTAAGTCTTAGTAAAGTTCGGTAGCATAGGAGGTATTTGCATGGCCTCTGGAAGGTTGAGATGGCTTCATTCTCTGCCTCCTGTCTCTGGGGGAGGAGGTGTTGTCTCCATTGTTTGGTGCGTATTTCCCGTCACTCATGAGCTCACTCAGGGAGGTTGTGTATTGGCCTGGAGACCCAGCAGCGTGGAGTGGAACCGCGGTGTGTCTAGCCTGCCCTGGGCATAGGGAGGGCCTGGGTGGGGGGGTGGCAGGGCCCTGCGATGACAAGAAGGAAGAGTCTGTGACTTCTACATGTCACCTAGGTGAACATTCCAGTTGTGCTTATGATCTTCTTTAGCACTTAGCAAGCTAGCCAGCCAAGGTGAAGAGAACACTGGCCTTTTCCTCTGACAGCGGTTAATGAAATGAAAATGTTGCTATGAAAGAAGGGAACAATCTCAAAAGCTTTTTTCCACTGAAGCATCAAGACTGTATTTAGAACACATCTGGCATGGTCAGAGTGTTCTTATATGCTGCTGTCTTAAAAAATTATGATCTTTCTCATTCAGTGATGTACTGGTATTCATTAATGTAATAAATATTTGAGCAGCTACTGTGTGCCATGCACTGAGCCTATTGCAGTAAACTTGACTGGCAAAAATTCCTGCCTTGATGGAAATGGGTAAAATCTAGGGCAGGGAGCCGGGGGTCTGCTTGGGACAGGTCTGCAAACCTCACTGAGAGGTACATGGAGGCATGAGGGGGGCAGAGCCCGTGCAGAAGCTGGCATCCAAAGGGGGAGAACGAGCCGTGACCTCCAAGGCGCAGCCCTCCTACCGCTCTAGTCCACCCAGGCCCTGGTTATAACCTTAGTGAGATGAAAAGCCGTTAGGTAGGGCGTTTAAAAGTGACGTAATTTGATGTACGTTGTGAAAGAGCACTGTGTGGCTCTTGAATTGAGAACAGACTGTAGTGGGCAGGAGGCGGCAATGACAGCATTAATCCAGGTGACAGTTGGAGGCGGCCTGCGCTGGAGAGAGCAGATAGGCCTCATGAGAAACGACGGTCCTTAGGTTGTGTTTCGACGGTGGAATGAATAGACTTGTGCGGGACAGAAGAAACCAGAAGGCCAGGATTCTAGCTGAGGAAGAAGGAGGTGACGGGTGGCATGTACGGAGATGAAGATGCCTCGGGGGGTGGGGGGGTGCTTGGAGTTTGGGGCGGGCGCTCCAGTGCAGACGCCAAGCTGTGTGGTGAGTGAGGCAGGACCCCAGGCAGCAGGTCCCCTCCCCGCCGGGGGTGTGCTGCGTCTGTCGTCTTTGTAGCTCATTTTATCGGTAAGGATTTCAGGCCAGCTGTGGTGTGGATAGGATGAGAATCACCACATTTCCTGTACATAAATGCCAAGGTGTGTGTGCATTGTGTTAGTAATAACTTCTTAGAGCTCCTTCTTTGGCGAACAAAATTACTTTAAATAACCTCCCAGAATTGCCTTAAGGAGACAAGTTACAGAGAATATGGAAAAAGGGTCCCAGTGTCTGGCACATAGTAGTTGCTCAACAAAAGCTAATTTCTTTCTCGCTTTTTATTAATGAACAATTCATTTTGTAGCAAAGAGTGACACTGTGAATGAGGAAAGCTTGTGTGCTGTTTGAACTTGGATAAGACCTGCTAGGGGTAGCCAAGTCTTTTTTTGTTCTCTCTTGTCCAGTTGACCTAGCTTGTCTTTTGCTTGTCTTCTAATTCTGCCCCCTACCGTGTGGGTAGCCCCCTAAAACATATTTAATAGGATTCTCGCACTAGCATGCCGCCCGAGCAGCCCGGGGCTCCTCTGAACCCCCCCACAGTTGAAGGGCCTGAGCGCTCTTCCCCACCGTGAGCGAGTGGGATTCCGCCTCCCCCTCCTGCATTCGGGCCTCATCCGCACATCTTTCCCCGCTAGCTCCCTGGAGGCATATTCCTTTCATTGATCACAGATTCTGCCTTTGACCTCATCCAGCCAGTTTCAGACTCCCGAGTGTGCACGCCCACCTCTACCCCAGGGAGAATGGGGGGTGGGTTGTTAATCAGAAACCCTAGGCGATTCGCTTGGCTTAGCATCTTCACCAAAGATGGTCTAGGGGAAAAGAGATTGCTTTTATTTGGACGGTGATGTATTCAGTTTCATAGGCCATAGCACATGCAGACCTGTTTGGGGTCTCCTTTGGGTTTCTTGGCCCAGTGTTGGACCATCACGGAGCAAACCAGACCACTTTCTGTAGCTCCGTCCGGGCTCTTAGACACGCATCAAGGGTTAGCAGGTCACGGCCGCTCACGTCTTCCCCTGATGACCGTGCTTTCTGCCAGTTACACTTCCGTGAAAAGTAAAGGGTGAGAAATTCAGGAAATACAGTGTTAGTTACCCTCAGAAATACAGTGCTCATTTTAGAATTTTGCAAACTGTTCATATTTATTAACTGGCTATATAGCAGTCACTGTTACCTCATGCTTAGTCATTTGTATGTTTCCATTTCTAATTGTTAATATGTTTCCCCAATACTGTGTGTCACTTATGAATGAATAAAAACCACTTACCATGAATTGGTGAGCAGTTCATGTTTGTGTTTTTGTTTAATTTGAATTGGTTGTAAGTTTTGAGGGCAAGGGCTACATTTCTAAGGACAAAAGATTTGGGGTCTTTTTTTTTTTTTTTTAATTTTTTTTTTAATGTTTATTTATTTTTAGGAGAGAGAGAGAGAGACAGCATGAGCAGGGGAGGTCAGAGAGAGAGGGAGTCACAGACTGAAACAGGCTCCAGGCTCTGAGCTGGCAGTCAGCACAGAGCCCGACGCGGGGCTCAAACCCACGAACCGCCAGACCATGACCTAAGCGAAAGTCGGACGCTTAACCGACTAAGCCACCCAGGCGCCCCGTATTTGGGGTCTTTTTATGAGCAGGGTACTGCTTGTTCAGAGTCCCCTCTTGGGTTTATGGACAGTATTCTTCTCAGAGTGGATGGGGACGCTAGAAGTGGAAGTGCTTGTATCTGAACCTGACCTTCGGGGGGGGCGGGGCGGGGGGACGAGTAACCCCTGCGCACGGCAGTTTCACTTTCTGAGCTTGGCACATACGAATCACTTGTATACTTTGCCTGAGCTATTCCTTCCACCCACCCTTTGTAAACATTTAATTGGAGCTAAGTGTGAAAATCACTTGAATGGAGTAACTATCCTCTTCTCTGCTTTCTGGTGGTTATTAGTAACGAGAAATAGCACAAGTAGGCAGCGGAAGGGCCGGTAACCTGGCCGTCTGGTTGGGTGAAGGGGGCCTTTGGATTATTTGGGTGGGTTTTATAACTTAACTGTTGCTTATTTCTGTTCTTGCTGTTGTTACACCTTGAGAGAAAAACTAAATGTGATTGTTTTTCCATAAAAATTATGCTGATACAAATGTCCAAAACGTTTCTCTGTTAAATAGTGTTTTACGTTTTTATGCATATAGGTTACAACCTGCCATATTCATTCATCCAGTGATGATGAAATTGACTTTAAAGAAACGGGTTTCTCACAGGACTCTTCTTTGCAGCAAGTGAGTCACGCCTAAAGCTTTGCTTTTTGTTTTTATTTGAAATGCTTAGTCTAGTTGCCGCCCACGAGTCCCCTTCTGAGGCAGGTCATGCACCAGGATGTGATTTGGGGTTACCTGTTAGCTAGGCAGAACCATTAGAAGTAGGAAGCGTCGGGTATGTGCAAGAAGGTGTGTACCGATTATATTTCAAGGCGCTGTTTCCTCCCTGGTCACAACAGTGCCAGGTCGGGTAAGTGCTCAGACCCGAACAAACCGAATGGCTCAGCCAGTGTCCCAGAGAGGCTCGTGCAGCCCCGTGTGCCCGCCGCGTGGTTGCCGCATCCCTGCGGTGGAGGCCTTCAGTAACAGGAGTTACACTCTTAATGTCAGCCAGAATAACTTTAAAAAAAAAAAAAAAAAATCTGTGAACTAAATGGCTTACACGCTTCTAATATCCTTAAGTTCTATTCTGGTGAAAGTTGTAGTTGAATGAATTCATTGCCACCCTACTCTCCTGCCCCAAGTCCTCCCCAATTGTCAGCTGCTTATACTGTCTGTGGGGGAGGAAATGGTATAAAAACGGCACGCCCGGGCTTACCCCTCACCCAGGGGTGGTTCTTGCAGTCTCACTACCTTGGCCGGCACCAGATGGTGGGGGCTGGCAGTACAGGCCCCTCTTCCAAGTCCCCGTCTCTCCACATGGGCAGATCATGCCAGGACCATGCGTTGGCGTGGACTCAATCCGGTGCGGTGGGGGTGGCAGAGCCCCCTTCCCGCCTGGCACTGGAGGTTTGCTTGCCTTCTTTTTTCTTAATCGTTAAGCCTTGTCTTTTACCAGGGCCAGGATGAAGCCACTCGTGGCTCTGCTGACCCTGGGTTTCGGCCTCCCAGCAGGGTGTTCTGCTCTGGTCAGGGTGGATGCTCAGTCAGGTTCACAGTCACGTTCACAGGACAGGTCTGGAGTGGTTTTTCAGCACTCAGCTGGCGTCTCCATCGATTATTGACACTGCTGCCCTGCAGAAGCCCACCTCCCAGTGTCAGGGGCATGGGCGGCGCACCCATGGGGGCGCTGATGAGCACCAGGGGTCTTCTTTAGAACACAGTAGCCCCTCACTGCCACCTGCAAGCCGTGGCTTGGGTGCTCACCTGGCTCACTGTGAGCCCTCATGCCCACAGGCCCTTCTTCCTTGACCCCAGAGTCCTCTGGTTTGACGGCAGCCTCTCTCTATCTACCCCTATGGAAGCATCTGGAAGGTACTGAAACCGGCCCCTCAGCCTGGCGAGATCTCCCACACTACATGTCTTTCACCCCTGCGGGGAAGCTCCGCGGTGTAAAGTGTAAATTATCAGGGTGCTTCTGAACCTGTTGGAATTGCTTTAAGAAGAATGCCCTAAACACCTATTTGCAGATGAGATAATAACCTTGGAACTTCAGGCGACTGACTTAATCCAGGAGTGGTTCCATTGAGGTATCTGGAAAGTAGGCCCCCTTCTCATGCAGTCTGCTCCACAGCTGTTCTGAGGAGAACATTTTCTGACATTTTTTTGGTTTGACCAACTGCTGATGTGCACGTGACGTGAAGCCATCAGCCACAAAACTGCCTTCCCAGCAAAGCTCTCCGCGGCTCCTGGTCCTGTGGCTTTTCCCTCTTGGAGTAGGTAGGATAGTTCTTTACTGCTGGATGTGCCCCAAGTCAGTGTTTCTTTGCGTGCTTAAGTTGTAAGTCAGTCGTGGGTCATTTTGAAAATAAGAAATATGTTCCAGACTTTTTTTTTTTTAATTTGAGGCCAGGGTAGGTTAATTTAAGAATTTTACGCTGGTCTCCATGGTAGAATACTAGCTTACATATATTAGTTTCAGTTTCTCGTTCACATTTAAAGTTAGGTTTCATGTAGGTATAAAGTCCTGAGTATAGAGAGCTTCAGGCCGGTCATTTAATAAGGTCACTTGACCATGTCACCTGTGAGGCCATGTTTGGCCCAGGGAATGCTTCACAGCTTTTGTGTCCCTACTAGTTGGGTTGTGCCTTCCGGCCCTTCTGATTTCCTCACCTCTAGAGTTCCACTCTTCCTCCTCCAAGTCTGGCAGAGGTGTGGAGCGTGAGGCCCCCTTCTGGTGGCTCCGGAGGCCTGGCGGGCGCCGCCCACTCCCTGCTGCACGCAGGCCTGGGCAGGGTCGGTAGGGGACACCAGGGCTTCCTGTCGCCCTAGCAGCGCCTCCGAGGAGATTTGCTTAAATAAAGCGGTAGACTCACTTCTCTGACGTGAACAGCCCCTGGCTTTGGCCAGGATGACAGTTGTAGGAAGTATGGGGTTTGTATGTGGGGGGGTTTTTTGAATAAATAAGTTTTTAATAATTACACAGCCATCAGGTGCTTCCGAGACTGGGATTTCTCCAAGCCCAAAGCACTTTTTATATAACTTTAAATAGAACATAGTAGCAGTCTTCACGTAGGTGAGTTTAGTACCCTTTGATGGCTTTCTTAGTAAAAATCATATCCAAACCCTGAGGTTCTTTGCTAATTTACATCTTCGTGGAATCTGTAATATTCTTAGAACTAATGAGGACCGACGAGGTTGGTTGGTTTTCTTTTTCCCCTGAGTTACTGCATCGAAGTCACTTGTGTCTGCGAGTGGCCGTGTGTATCTCCCAAGGTACCCGAGTGAATAGATAGGGAGACAGACAGACGGGGCAGATCTGGGCGTACGTTGTACGTGCATCCACACACACACTTAGAATACACTTAGTGTCTGTGTGCTCTCTCTGAAGCACTTAAAGGAACTCTTTTGGGTTTTATGAACCCCCAAAATTGATAACACAAACTCCAGAGGCACAAAAAAAGGTGGGGAGGAGAACCAAAAAGACTGGGGAGGGACCTTTTCCCTTGTGCGGCCAGATTTCTAATCTGTAAGTCACCTCGGAGCCCGGCCTGGTCCGCTTGCTGGGAAGAACGACGTCATGATTCTGCACCACATCTTTGAAGGCACCACACATCCCGTTTTACCTCAGAAAAGGCAGAGATGCTGTTCAGAGGAATCTGTTGCTTTCTTTTGAGTTTAATGACCATCAGTGCTACGGTTCCTAGTCTTCATTCTGTGTCCAAGCTCAGCCCGGCCTTCCAGAACGCGGCCCTGCCCTTCTGCGTTCACCCACACTCCCACGACTCAGCCTCGACTCGGCCTGCCTTACCAGATGCGCTCCCGTGAGGCTGGCCCCTGCCCCCGTGTCATATAGCATCCTCTCTGAGGACAGGAAACGGGGCGGCATGGAAGTGCACGAGTGAGCACAGGGGTGGCGGGAAAGGGGGGTCTCTCCAGCTAGAGAAAAGAAGTTTTAGGTTCTCGGCAAACTAGACACCACTTTTTTCAGACCTACGGAAAAAGATGCCTTCCAAAGCCAAATACAAGGTTTATTTTTTAGTCGTCTTCGATTTGGATTATCCATGCCATGATTCCCTGCCAGCAGCCTGAGTAATCAGGAAGGAGCCAAAGAGGCGTTTGTGCAGCAGATGTCTGCGGGGTGGGCTCCGGGCTCGGCTCCGGAGGAGGGCCAGGAGCACTGGGTTTCGTGCGGAGGCAGCTGCGTCCCTCCCGGCGAGCGGCTTCCGGTGTGACGCCCATAGTTCAGCTCCCGGCCGCCACTGCTGCCCCGTGCGTGGTGCTCACGTGCCGGAGAGCCTTGTCTCCTGCCCAGAGCAGGCCCGCCAGGCCACACACTGCTGCTCGGTCGTCTCCGTGTTCGTGGTTGGGGCGCGAGGAGTGCCACTTGCTTGTCTTCAGCGTCCTCGACTCCTGCTTGGGGCCGCAGAACGCCTTCGCCCAGTCCTCTCCCTCTGCTCAGCCTGCTTGTTGTCCTAAACCTGAACATCCACGTTTCTGTCAAGTCCATGTTAACATCCCCCCGTCTCTCACCTGAGGAAACCCAGATGAGCCCCGTGCCCCCTAGAATGTAGGAGACACGATGGGCTTCTCCGGACCTCACAGAGTGGTGTCCCGTCAGTGCTAAGACTTGGTCCCCACTCTGAGGCAGGTAGGGTAGGAGCTACTTTTAGACTCTTCCCGGCCTCTGAGACTGAAGTCTTTTTTGAAGAGAATGAAGTGTCCCTGAATGTTGTGTTGTAGGCTGGCAGTTTGTGATTACTGGTTGTGTTCCCCCCTCCCCCCGTGCGGTGTCACTGTAGTGGATCGGAGGGTGGGGAGGGGTGAGGGGAGGGCGGGTGGTCACCACTTCCTGGATCTTAGGTTAAGGTTGGTTGTGTCCAGAGCTGATTGATAATCTTATAATTTCAGAGGTTGATACATCTTATAATTTCAGACTGTCAATTGATCACCTCTTCGAACTAGACTTAATCCAGTCCTCCCTCTAAAGATAATTTGCGATAGAGGGCAGAGTGGTCGTTAACATTTCCTACAGTGACTTGTGCATTAGAATGACCTGTGGGCCAAACTCTAGACGTGTCCTTTTTTGGGTAAATTGTGTCTGAAATTATTTGATTGTTTTTTTTTTTTTTAGAAAGACACACCAACTTTTTAAGCCCTAAGCCTTTGTAAATAAGATGGTTTCTGAAGCACAAGTGGGCAGATAGTATGTAGAATGTCATTAGAATCATTATATCACTGTCACTGGCCCTGGGGTTGCCAGGCCTTTTCTGATTATCAGATGCAACAAATGACGTCCAATTTTATTGACCAGTTTGGCTTCAACGATGAGAAGTTCGCAGATCAAGATGACATTGGCAAGTGAGTATATCTTCCTGTCCCCTGTCTCGTGCACTCCTGCCTTTTGTTAGATGCGGGGTCCCCCTGTGGTTCCAGCCGTTGAGCCCTGAAGCCACCAGAGGGCGGTGGGGATGAGGGCACCCCTCCCCCCGCAGAGAGGGGCACCCCTGCCGCAGCCTCTCAAGGGGGCTTGTTGCCATTTATATATATTGAGCTTTGCTCAGGAGCTCAGGTCACTGCTCTGCCCCGTCCGGCAACTGTGCCAGGCAGCGGCCCCCAGGGTGGTGAGGCCCTGATGTAGTCGGTGGGCGGGAGCGGCCCTGTGCCTTCCCAGCAGCTCACGCCACGTGTGTCCTCCCCGGCCCACTCAGCGGGACGCAGGGCTGGTGGGGGGAGAGGGCACAAAATCCGGAATACTGGTACCATACCAGATCGCAGAGCAACACGTGTGGGTGATACTCGGAAATGCGAACAAATGGGCCGGCGTCTGGCCTGGGGAAGGGAGAGGTATTTATTTTCAAGGAAAGCATTTACGAGGAGGCGTTAGAGCTCATTGAGAACCGAGTTTAGTATCAAATGGCTTCTGTCACGGGTCACTGCCTGATGATGCCCGTCAGTACCCAGCATCTGGGTGGCTCCTTGCTAGCGGTTAGGGGCCTGTGGTTTAGTGATGCAGCCAGCAGGACCATCTTCTGTCACAAGGTGCGGTTTCTAGCACCTGAGAAGCAGAAGACCCCTGCACACTCCAGCCTTTCCGATGGATGTGCTGTGTTAGCACAGTGGATGGAGCCTTCCCTGCAAACAGAGCAAGAGTTCAAGGCTGCCCTAAGCATCAGCCCCCTGAGATGCAAAATGAGCAAGGACTGTCCACGTCCACATGGTGGTCGTGTCTGTGCCGTGGACGCACTCACACCAGGGCCCGCGGACTCCCCACGCGGCATCTCAGCACCTGGCCTGTCTCTGCTCTCAGTAAATGTTCCCAGTTAGGAATCCAGGCCCTTTAAATTTATGTTGGGTGCTTGGAATAACGATGGATTAGAATAGATCTTTAAGAATTACATTTCCTTTAGGGCACCGGGGTGGCTCATTCAGTTAAGGGTCCGACTCTTCAACTCAGATGAGGACTTCACAGTCCTGACATCGAGCCTCACGTTGGGCTCCGCACTGGCCATGGAGCCTGCTTAAGATTCTGCCCCTCTGCCCCTCCTCTGCTCACACTCTTTCTCCAAAATAAATGAGTAAGAATCCTACTTACTCAAAAAATTGTGTTTCACCAGCTCTGAGATCTTTCACCCCTACCTTCCTGCTGGTCATCCCATACCATAGGGTTTGGGGGGTATCTGTGCTGTGCATGAATTTGGCCATCCCTGAAGAAGGCTTAGTGTCTGACAGCCCTTGGGGACTTTCTCATGTTTTGACTTGTTTCTTTTTTTCAAATAACCGTTTTCTTGGTTGTGGAAGTATGGCCTGTGGAGCCGCGGCTGTTGCCGTGGACGTTAAAACTCTTTATGGGAAGGCTTGCGGGGGTGTTGGTTCCGTCCTATGAGGCTGCACCCCCACCCTTCCGTCTTAGTACCTGGGAAGAGGCGTCGTTCAACGTAGGAAAGTTTTGCTTTTGTCTTACCTGGGGAGATTTTAATGATAGTGTAAATATTTTAAATTCGGAGAATTTTGTAAATTGTGTTTTGGTCAGTCTGTAAGTAAGTAACTATTCCTGTACTTACATTTTGTTTCCAGTGTTTCTTTCGATCGAGTATCAGACATCAACTTTACTCTCAATACAAACGAAAGTGTAAGTATTCGTGTTCCCTTAGTAACGAGGTATAGGAGAGGTAGACGGCAGGGCCTGGGGTCTGCCAGAGCCTGTGTGCGGACACCGTGTGCCCTGAGACCCCCGCGCCCCAGGACTCTCGTCTTCGGCTGGTATTACCCCCCTGCCCCCCATGTGACCTGCGTGGTCCCTGTGGGCATGTGAGTTTGCAGCCCTGGCTTAAGGTGTGACAGGGCTGATAAAACCGGGTCGCTTGTGATTGCAGTCTAGACGTTTAGCTTCAGAGAGTGCATTTTGACTCGAGCCAGCTGCCTTTTCCTTCGGATGTATGTCACCAGGAGAGAAACTTGGGCTAGATCAGGGCCAGCTTGTCCTCTCCAGGCAGGGCTCCGACCCCCCGGTCAGCCCCATCGGCGCATGATGTGGGGTTGGTGTCATGTAAGTGGGCACAGTCTTGATTTTTAGGTTGATTAACACGAGGGACCCCTGGTTTATTCCCTGATGTGACAAGGTAGAAACTCCTGACTGGGCCACTGATGCCCATTGCTGCTTGGCTGGAGCTGTAGAAGCAGAGGAAACGAGGGTTGCTTTCCTACAGGGCAGATTTGGGACTGAGCCCCAGGTGGGGGGATGGGGGGCGGGACAGGGAAGCTCTTGGCGTTAAGCGGTGCTTTACCAGGTGAGGGGGTCTGGGAAGACCGCACAGGCTTCTGTGGGCTAGTTTTGAATCAAGTCCTTTGGGGGAACTTTCTGCTGTTGCACAGAAGCTGACACCACGCCTTTACGTTTGTTTTTGGCATGTGTGGTAGGCACTGTTTTTTAAAGGAAATGAGGGATGCAGTTTACATTGATAGCTTTTGGAGAAAATCACTTGATTTTTAAGTTTGCTCTTTCCGTGCTCTCGTTTTTATTTAGGGAAATATTGCCTTGTTCGAAGCCTGTTGTAAGGAAAGAATCCAGCAGTTTGACGACGGCGGCTCTGATGAGGAAGACATCTGGGAGGAAAAGCACATTGCGTTCACACCGGAATCCCAAAGGCGGTCCAGGTGAAGGAGTCTGTTGCGGCGCCACAGTGCCCAGTGCAGACAGTTGGTGCGGGGGGGGGCATGCGTCCTGTCCTTGGCAGATGCACATTCTTGACCTAGAGACCAGTGTTTCTGTCGTGATCAGAAATGGCCTTGTTAACCGCTGCAAGGTGGTGCTAGTTCGCCTGTGGCCAGTGTGATGGGCACGGACGAGTCTGGTGATGAACTTGAAACTGCGGGGAGCGTGGAGGCCTAGTCGGGAAGCGCTGTGGCTCCGCCTCTTCTGAACAGAAGGCAGTGCTGAGGAGTGTGACGCAGGGCACCCTGCACAGATGTCCCCTCGCCCCTGACG
Organism: Proteles cristata cristata; assembly: GCA_017311185.1. Taxonomy (NCBI): domain Eukaryota; kingdom Metazoa; phylum Chordata; class Mammalia; order Carnivora; family Hyaenidae; genus Proteles; species Proteles cristata. Next base: position 279,464 of record JAESUZ010002528.1, on the reverse strand, counting down.
CCCGCAGCAGCCCACTTCCATACCGCCTCCTCTGAAAAACTGAAGTTTTCCCCAAGGGAGGGAAAAGCTGTTTCTAAAAGTTAGTCTAGCCTGGGGAGATGGGGTCCTGCCGGCCGGGGCCCTTTGGAATCAGTCCTGTTGGGTTTTTTCCTGTCTAACTGGTTTCCGTCGCTGTGGCACGAGAACACGGAGTTCCTATCCGAGTGTCCATTACCAGAATCTTCTTAGTTGGGAGAGTAGCAGCTGAACTCTCATTTTTATTTCGCTTATTTTTAATAAGTAACGTGTCGGTGCGCCTGGGTGGCCTAGTCGGTTAAGCGTCCAACTTTCGCTTAGGTCATGATCTCGCGGTTCGTGGGTTCGAGCCCCGCGTCGGGCTCTGTGCTGACTGCCAGCTCAGAGCCTGGAGCCTGTTTCAGTCTGTGACTCCCTCTCTCTCTGACCCTCCCCTGCTCATGCTGTCTCTCTCTCTCCTAGAAATAAATAAAACATTTAAAAAAATTAAAAAAAAAAAATAAGTAACGTGTCCACCTGGTGAACAATTCAAAGAAAACAGAATATACAGTGAAAAGTGCAGCCCCCACCCCCCCACCCCTGGCCCCAGCCCCACTAGCCATTTCTCCCTCATGCTGGGTACCATGCACCAGCACCCCCTGCCGTGTCTCTGCGCACCCCAGCAGCTGTGTTGTGTGTCTAAGGAGGGCTCACTGCTTTGGGTTACAGAAGACCCACCTGGGGCTTAAACACAGGAAAGGGGTATTTGTCTCATAATCCACAGCTGTCTAGCCTAGCTTCTTTCTCCATGCCCACTTTGTCGTCCTCCGCATGCAACTCATTACTTTGTAATCACAAGGTAGCCGCAGCTCCAGGACCAGGAAGCGAGAGATAGATAGCTTCACAGTGATTTTTGTTTTGTTTTGTTTTGTTTTGTTTTTAGTTTTTAAGATAAAGCCTTAGTTAAACTTGTCACCGTTTGCTATGAAATTTTGGGCCTCACTTTGAGTGAGTTCACTAAGTGGCCCTTGCCTACTATCACAGGCCGACCTCACACAGTACAGCACTTAGGGAATGACGTGTGGTGGTGAAGGTAGTGTCCTGGAGGACGTGACAGTTGATGTCCAGAGGGAACACAGGACAATGAGAAAAGGCAACTTTTTATTATTTAACAGCCCTCTTGAGGTATAATTGGCATATAGAAAACTGTATTTATTTAGATTACACAGCGTAGTAAGTTTGGACATGAATACATCCGTGAAACCATCAGCTCAGTCAAGATCATGAACTTCTCCATTATCTATAAAAGTTTCCTCATGCCCTTTCATATTGCCTTCCCCCCGTCTGCTTTTTGTTCCTTGAGAGTGATTTGTGTTTTCTAGAGTTTTATGTAAATCAGATTGCACATTACATATTTTATGTGGCCTCTTCCACTCAGCACAGTTATTTTGAGAGTCATTCACGTTGGGTGATGTTTCAGTAACTCATTCCATTTCGTGGCTGAATAATGTTCCATTGAATGAACGTACCACCCACCAGACGCGTGAACGTGTTTATCCACCTACCTGCTAATGGACATCAGGGTTTCTAGTTTGGGGCTATGGAATCACTTGAGAGTAGACTGGTAAGTTATGGATATATATTGTAAACCTTGAAGCAACCAGTAAGCAAAACAGAGTTGTAGTTAATAAGCCAACAAAGGAAATTAAATCATAAAAAATTCTGAAAAGAGGGCAACAAAATAAAAAGGCAGCTGAGACATACAAAAAACTAACAGCAGTAGGATAATATTAAACCTAGGCAACCATACCAGGATTCATTAAATAATATTAAATGACCTCAAAACTTCAGTTAAAATGAAGAGGTTTCAGATTGGATTAAAAAAAAAAATAAGGTCTAACATATGCTGCCTCTGGGAAGTAACTTAAATATAAAGACACAAACAGGCTGTAAGAAAAGGTAGAGGATCTACATATTTAATAATAAAATGGATTTCAGAGGACAGGCAAAAAGAAGGTGATAAAGGGGTCAAGTCTTCAGGAAGATGGAACAGCTTTAAATGCCTACGCACCTGATAACAGAGCGTCAGAACACGCAGGGCGGAAGCAGCGAAGTGGCAAAAAGAAGCAGACAAACCTGTGGTTACCGCCACATGTCTGTGCTCCCTCTGTCGGTAGTTGGTCACGAGCAGAAATCAGGTGCGGAGCACCTGATACCATCAGCTAGCGCGGCCCTGCTGGACTTGTGCAAAGCACCTCAGCCAGTGACAGCACCAGAGGCCATACTGTCAGGTGCACGTGAGAAATTTACACCAAGAGAAATCCTATCCAGGATGTAAAGCAAGTCTCAGTAAGTTCCTAAAGGTTTAAGTCCTGCAAAGTATGTTCTCTGACCCCAGGGGAATTTAGTTAGAAGCCAGTCACAGAAGGATCTCTGGAAAATCCCCAAATACATGGAAACTAAATAGCAAGTGGGTTAATAAGGAAATCAAAGAGGGGGTGACAGGACAGTTCTAGGGCTGCTTTTATTCACAAGTAGAGACCTCTCCAAGCCATGACCTTGGCTTCCACCTTAGGAAACAAAAGAACAGTAGAGGAAATCACTGTGATCTAAAGTCGTTCTCTGAGAAACTTGAGGAGTCCGTGCCCCTCCAGACAGAGCGGTCAGGAGAAGCAGGGGTACACATTACTGACACCACGAGGAACGAGAACAGCGACCCCACCTCAGTTCCAAAAGCATAATAAGGGCGGGTTGTGAATAATCCATGCCAGTAAGTCCGACACTGAGATGATCTTTGAAAGACTCAGACTACCAAAGCTCCCCTGTCCCCCGAGAAAGGTAACCGGAATAGTCCTGTATCTATTGAAGTTGAATTTTTAGTTTAAAACTTCCCACATAAACAAAAAACTCTGGGCCCATCTGTCTTCTCTGGTGAATTCTACCAAACGTTTCAGGAATGATACCAGGTTTATACAAAAGCTTCTAGAAATTTGAAAAGAGGGATCTGGTGCCTGTGTCATTCTCAGAGGCCACATCAGTGTGACCTGACAGCAGAGCTGACATGGCATGACAAGAAATGTGGCTCCATTGTCCTCGTTAATGTGGATGCAGAAACGCCCTTGAGGGTTTTAATAATAAAGGCAACAATAATACCTCATGACCAAATAAAGTCTGTTTCAGAAACAGCTGGTTTAACATTTGAAAATCAGTCAGTAAGCATGTGGCTGACCCCAACCTCTATGCCCAGTAAGAGTTCTTAGCAAACTGGAGATGGAATTTCTTCACCTGATTAACACTTCTGCAGTAAGCCGGTAGTTGGTAGCGTGGTAAGAAGTGAACAATTGCCCCCTGAGATCAGGAACCAGGCAGAAGATACCTACTCTTCCCACAGCTTTTCACTAATGTCGCTGGGGCTTCTAGCCGGGGCACCAAGTCAAGAAAAAGAAAAGCCATCTAGATTGGAAAGGAGAGGGTAAAATTATCTTTATTCACAGACAACAGTCACTGTCAGTGTAGAAAAGTTGTTGGAATCTATGAAAAGGCTATTAGAACAATTAAGTAGGTTTGGCATGATCACGCTGTACAAGGTCAGTGTGGTCATACTTCCCCATCCCGCAGCAGACAGTTGGGACTGACATCACAAGAGTCTTACTCATTGTAGCCTCAGATTATTAAATATGCAAGGGTAACTGACAAGATGTGCAAGAGTTGGACCCTGCCCTGAACATCGCATGACAGCTGAGAGAGATCCAGAATTGGCAAATGTTTGTGATTTGGAGCCCAGTATCACTCGAATGCCAGTTCTCCCCAGATTGATCTAGACTCCGTGGAGTTTCAAGTACAATGGTAAGAAATGGCAGAGGAGCCAGAGGAGCCAAAACAGCCTTCATAAAGAACAGAGCTGGAGCACTAACAGTACCTGATTTCAGAAGACAGTAACTGCGACAGTGTGGTCACTAGAAGAGATCGGGGGACGGCGTAGAGGATAAATTATTGGCTATAGTGACAACAGACTTTTGACGGAGGTGTTCAGTCGAGAAAGGGTAGTCCCTTGAACAAACAGTTCTGGAACAAGTGAACATCTGCATGCAGAGTAAAGGAACTCAGTCCATACCTCTTACCATGTGTATACGTGGACTCGAAGTGGATCTTAAACCTAAATGTGACACATCAGGCTATAAAACTTCTACAGAAGATCCTCGTGACCTTGGGTTGGGGCGAGATTTCTGAGATCAACACCATAAGCACATGCATGAGAGGAAATCTTCATAAGCTCAAGTTCGTCAAAATTAAGCCCTTCTGCTGTTGTGATGACACTGGTAAGAGGGAGGGACAGTGTGCAGACTCGGGGGGATATCTGCAGGTCGCGTGTCTGACACGGGGCTTCCGTGCAGGGCGCACGAAGGGCTCAGAGGGCCCTGTAATAACAACAGCCTGTTTTCTAAACTGCTGAAGGTGGGAAAAGACCCTTCAGGAACGATGTGTGGGTGGCAGGGCGGCACATGGACAGCAGCTCAGCGTCTCGGCCGCAAGGGCAGTGCCACAGTGAGCTGCCTTTGAGTCCTGTTAGAAGCCACTCACGTGTTGACACAGAGCCCAGGCGCCGGGAGGACAGCCGAGAGCGAGGGTAGGAGGCAGGCTCACGAGGCAGGAATGATCCAGACAAAGCGCATGAGATTTTCTCTTCTTGGATGACCTTCAGAGTTCTCTGGATTTTGCTAGTGACAGATTGGCATCGTTAACTATTTTGGTCTTTTTTCCCCTTTTCCCTTAGCTCGGGGAGCACGGACAGTGAAGAAAGTACAGACTCTGAAGAAGAAGACGGAGCAAAACAAGACTTGTTTGAACCCAGTGGTGCCAGTACGGAGGATAAAATGGAGGTAGACTTGAATGAACGTAAGTTGTCTTCTTTCTGTATTAGTCACTGTGTGTCGAAAACGGGGGTATTTTAAAACTAGGCGCTCTGGTCTGCAGATAGGAGTTAGGTTGAAACGCGGTCCTCTGAGTCCCCTTGGCGGTTTAAGTGTTGGGGACAGAGCCTCAGGGAAAGAGCCGCTTGTCCCTCTGAGGACCGGGTGTCTCCTGCGGTATGGATGCCCTCTGGGTGGGTCCGGCCCGAGGACTGGGACCTCCAGCCTCTGGGTGCCCGGTAGAAAGGGAGACTGCATAGACTGTGGAAAGGTGAGGGAGTGCTGTGTTTGTGGAGTTAGGAATAACTGTACTGAAGGCGACACCTTAAAGCTGATGATTTGAAATGGATTCTTCAGTTTATTTATGAAGCCCATAACCCTTAAGCTTGTCTAGCCTGTGTTTATGTCCCTGCTACTTGCTAAGAAGACTTGCGGCAGCTGGCCTTTAAACTACTGTTGACTTCTGGAAGTTCAGATTAATGTATATGTGGGAGGGCCACGTGGATTGCTGTTGGGGCTTTCCTCGGGGCCGATGGGGCCCCTGAGCCCCCAGGAAGGCTTCTGGATACTCGATACTTGAGACCACACCCCCCCAGCGCCGGGGCCCTAGCAGTAACTAACACCCCCTCATGGTGCAGACCCAGCGAGCGAGGGCCATGGGGGAAGCGCGGTTCGATCTGTCCTCTCGTTGCTTTCCCAGCACACCATCTTCAGGAGGAAGAAATGGGTTTTTCTCTCTGTAATTCGCTTCGAATCCTCACGCCTTCATCACGTTCTGACTGTGTGCAGGTGCGGGACACCCCAGACTTGGTCCCAGAGCTCAGGGTCTCCTGAGGAACAGGGGCGACTGCAGTAGATTCTGGGGAGCTCACCTGGGAAGTTCACTTCCATGAGGCCTGCAGCGTGGTGTGCGATGAGAGCAAGGACACAGGGACCTAATTTCACCCGAGGGGACACCTCTTTGAGGAGGTGATGTTGAACCAGACCTGCGGGTTAGGTACGATCTGCTGGCAGGCAGTGCGGGGAGGATACGGTGAAGGAGGTGAACGTGAGGAGAGAGGCAGGGACACAGTTGGGAAGGGTCCGAAGCGCAGGATCTCTGTCCGCGTGGAGTGTGGCAGGCACCCCCCACTGTGCCCCAGCCCCGAGGCTCTAAGCCCCTCCACTCTGAGTTGTTACAGACCCTTCATTAGGTCCCCGTGTTGATTAAATCACTGGCCCTCGGTGATTTGCTCCCCTCCTGGGAGTTGGGGCTGGAAGTTGCAGCCCTCGGACTCCGGGCTGGTGCCCCTGGGTCCCAGCCCTGCCCTGTGCCTCTCCAGGAGTCCAGGCCTCTGGCCACGTCTTCAGCGCACAAAAAGTCAGATTCCAACGGTTTGGGGGTCCTGTGCCCAGGAAGGCATTTCTTGCCCTTCCTGTGTGTGCTGGCTCCAGTGGGCTGCGGAAGCCGTCAGCAGTGCCACGTGGGGCCACACCTGGATTGGGAAGCATCTGAAGTCTCCAGCTGATTAATCAGCCATTAAATAGCCAGCTTGTTGCTTTTTTTATACAACTTTTTGTTTTGGGATGAGTGGATGTACAGCAAAGCTGCAGAGATGGAACAGGGAGCGGCTCTGCTCCCTTCTCTCTCCGTCTTCTCCCAGCGTTCATGTGATCTCGGTACATTTGTCACAAGTAAGAAACGAGTGTTTTCTTCTAGGTGTAGCTTTGCGTCCTTGTGTGGTTTCTTTTTCCTTTTCCCGTGGTATTTGTTAGTTGTTTGTTTATCGAGAGAAACTATTTCATACCCGGGTGTTCGTGTTTCATAGTCGGGGGACACAGCTCAGGGACGACCTTCCATGGAACTCAACCCAAAGAAGCTCTTCACATTCCAGAAACACTTTGCACTCTGGAAGATACGGGCCACCATCATCTCCTCAAGATCTTTCATGGGATCAGAATTTCTGTAGAAATCTGCATCCGCCCTCTTTCTTGGGTTGGCCACAGCAAACTTGGCCAGAGGCCTCGCATCTGAGGTTTCATCCAGGCACCGGAAGTCATGGTAGCTGTTCTCAACTCCAGCCTCAAACCCAGCATCCTTCCTGAGGCAGAGGTGGCCTTGTGTGGTGTTTCTGTGGGGAAAACCAGTCTTAGAAATGAGAAGTCAGGGATTAAAGGAAATCCAGTTTCTTGATCGGATGGATGTTATCATGTCGCCCTCCATGTGACCATGCTATTTCCACTGCTGCCGGTGGTGCATCAGAGCGTCCTGTCCCTGCCACGCTGGTGCTTGTCATTGCAAGTCTGGCTTTTAAAACACATCTTGTATTCTGTTAAACCACTGAGGGTATTCTCAAAGTGAAATTCCTCCCCTCTTTTCAGCACCCAGCTGGTCGGCCAACTTCGATGTCCCCATGGAGACGACCCACGGTGCTCCCTTAGATTCTGTCGGGTCTGATGTCTGGAGCACAGAGGAGCCGATGCCGACCAAGGAGACGGGCTGGGCTTCTTTTTCAGAGTTCACGTCTCCCCTGAGGTGAGTGCTCGGGTGCCAGCCCCTCCCCCTTTCCGCGGGAGGGTTGGGGATGGCCTGTCAGCTGTGGGCACTGTTTGTGAAGGTGGTGCCTTACCCGAGATGACAGATCAGTATGGGGCGGACAGCGACAAATTCAAGGAAACCGGCCTCCGGCCTCCTCCCAGGACGAGCCGAGAAAGGCAGTCAGCTGTGCACTCAGCCCAGGAAGGTGCGGCCCCAGGAGGCGACACAGCTGACGGAGATGCCGTCTGCAGGGCGTGTGCGCTCGGGAAACAGGATGGAGAATGGGGACAGGGTGGAGCCGAAGAACTCACAGGTGCCGCTGTACGGAGCGCTGCGGGAAAGTGCAAGACGTATCTTGAAGTGAACGCATAATATGAATTTGTATGTCACCTGTAGCTGTAAATCAGGGACGTGAAAGATACGGTTGTCGTTCTTGTTATTGGTAGCTTTCTTCCTGACAGCACCTATCATTTCATAGTTTTCCTGAATAATATTGTCAGCGTTTGAGTATTAACCGTGGATTTCAGGTCTTATTCGGCTTAGTTTGATTTGCTTAACATTATTTTATTCTGTCTACTGAGAAAAAACCCGACCTTCACCACCCCTTTTCAAAGACTGTTGCTTTCCCTGTTCTAACGAGCAGTGTTAACTGCTCACTGGTAACAGGCCAGACCGGAGCCCGGGTTACTGTCCTTGGCAGAGCACAGGGCCAGCTCCAGCCTTGCCAGCCGCGGCAGTGCCAGCGGGAAGTTCTTGTTCGGGGGTAGAAGTGAGCTTGGTGGCAAATGTCCCTAAGACATTGTAAGTTATTTGACTGACTCTGGCCCCGGACCGTCGCGTTTCCACCTCTTGCTTTCTGCCGTCTTCCTGTAACTGAAGGCCAAGTGCCCTCAGTTAATCAGAAGATTGTCGAAGGAGCTTGCTCGCCTCTTCCCTTGTGCTCGTCATGTTAGCTCATTATCAATGAGCTACTCAGAGCGTGGGGCTCAGGGTAAGTAGGGATTTTTGTAAAAATGGCACCACAGAAACAGTGATACCACGCAGTGTGAATCCCTGCTGTCCCAGCCCTGGGGCGTGGGGATCATGGGGAGGATGTGAACTGGTGCCCTTCAAACCTTTCCGCACCCCACCCTCCCGAGAAGTCCCGACGCTGCCATCCCGCTGCTTTTGCGAAGCAGTTACCTGCCCCACGCCCGTCGACCTCCAGACAGCGTGCTTCCCTCCGCACATAGATCTCCGTGTCAGCGGAGCCAGTGACCCACTGCCCGTGTCTCACCACTGAAACTGGAAGGGACTTTCAAAGGGTTTTGTGAAGAACAGTAACTGAGAGCTGTTTCCCGCTGCTAATGAGCTGAATTTTCTCTTTTCTTAAAGTACAAAAGATTCTCTAAGGAGTAATTCTCCAGTGGAAATGGAAACCAGCACTGAGCCAATGGACCCTCTGACTCCCAGTGTTGCCGCGCTCGGAGTGCAGCCAGAAGGTGGGTGCGGAGAGCAAGGCTCGAGCCCACGGGCCCGCTGGCTGCTCCTGGGAGGTGGTTCAGGCTTCCACTTGGTGCTCAGTTTTCCAGATCTAGAGTTCTCCTGTCTGCGTAATAGGTTTGGGCTCAAGGGCTCATAGGAGTCAGGAAATTGGGCTGGTAGCTCTAACGTCCACAGGGCAAGTAATGGAGAGAATCTGCGTTTCCATTTCAGAGCTGAGCTCGTTGATTCTAGAAGGCATAGGGGTCTAAGTTGTCAGTTACTCCGTCCTGCCAACACACAGACACGGACACAGGCCCAGAAAGGACGAACGAGTTAGCTTGCGGCGACCGGGGTGCAGACCAGAGTTAGTCACGTGTGTTTTCAGGCCCGGCTGGTGCCCAGCTCTTTTGTCACATGGAATTTGCTGGAACCTGTGTGTGTCCAGGCACGTTTCAGGCTGTAAGGCTGTTCATTTTCTTCTCGCCTTTATGAACAGTCAGAATGGTCCAGGGTGTCCAGAATGGTTCAAGCTGCACAACACTGGCCTTGCCAAGGCCCTGAGCTCTTTCCAGCCCGGTGAGCAGGGCTGGGGAGGAGGTTGGTGAGAGGGGGATGTGAGGAATTCGAATGTGGAAGGGAATCGAACAAGGAGTGAGGAGGCGGGGGCCGTGGGAGGCACAAGAACCAAGGAGGAAGTAATAAAACCAGTAACCAGTGTCTATTTGTCTTTCTTTTAGACAGTTCATATAGGTGACATCACTTTATCCCTCAGCAGTTTTGCAAGTGGGTTTAGTTACCCCCGTTTTACAGATAAGAAAGTCCTGCTCTAGGGGATCTACAGCTAGTAAGTGGAGGCTGAGGCTCGAATTCAGCAAATGTGACCGCAGAGCCCAGGATCATAACCAACGTAGCATATAGTTCCCTGTGACAGAATAAGAAGTAATCCACAAGCAGCCACAGGAAAGTCACTTAAGAAAAAAAATGGGACCCAAGGGGACCCAGTTGAAAATAGGACCCAACTGAAAGAATAACAGGACGAATGAGAACAGTTCCCCGAATTCACTGTAACCGCAGGACTTGTGGGTTGAAGTGGGTGAGGCTAGAATGTATCTGGCTGCCTAGTGTGCCGCGGGCTGTGGCCTGGAGCCTCCGTAAAGGGGACGCCGGGGACGTCGGTATGTGGGTGGAGGGCAGAGCTGGGAAGGCCAGGGGCCCGCCGGGCCTGTGCTCAAGAGGGCCTGCGGGACGCCTCCCTGGTGGGCATTTTCTAGAAGCCTGTGCCCGTCAGGAACTGGCCGAGGCAGCGGCCAGCAGACCATCTCTTCCTTCTCCAGGCAGTGGCCGGGGCGTCGGGTGGCCAGGGCTGCACAGAAGGCGGGGCGTGGTTCTCATTGGCTTTAGTGCGTGTGGCCATCGGCTGTGTCATTTGCAGCTCCAGGTAGCATGGCCATGGAGGCCAGCTCTGACGGAGAGGAGGACGCGGAGAGCACAGACAAGGTAACCGAGACCGTGATGAACGGCGGCATGAAGGAAACGCTCAGCCTCACTGTAGATGCCAAGACGGAAACCGCAGTCTTCAAAAGGTAACCGGGGCTGGAGCGTGTGGCGGCCTCAGGCTGTTGGGAGGCTGGGGGGTTCAGGGGGGCCTCCCATGTTAGCATCTTTCATTGGGTTTATTATTGTGGGTTCAGACATTGGCTGGACCTCTTCCCAGCATCTCTGTTCAGCCCAGTAAATCTAAACGAAGATGTGGAGAGTTTGGGGTCCCTGAGTGCCTTTCTTTCTCTCTGTGTGTCGTGCTCAGAAGACCATAAATTGTGTCTAGCAGGCCCCGAATACAGTTCAGGAGACGGACGCCTCTGTAGTCGTGCTAGAAACTGGCATGCAGCCAGGCCCCAGCCCGTCAAACCCAGAGGGTCAGCGTCGTGCATGCTGCTTTCTCCAGACACTATGTAGCCGCGAGGATTCAGTAGCAAAATGGTAGCTTAGGAAGCATTGTGGGTGTTAACCTCACGTAAGTTCGTGGATCAAAAAAGGAATCATAGTGGAAAATAAAAACAGAAAACTGAAAGGGTAACAAAAACACTTCTGTCAAAACTCGTGTGCTGTGCAGAATCCACGCCTGCAGCTGTGTCTCCCTGCAGCACCTGGCCTTTCGTATTGGGAAGGGCGCTTCCCACCCCGTTAGGGGCCACTGCCAAACACACAGCAGGCGTGAGAGGGGAACGCGGATTTCCCCTGTGAGCGTGCAGGCTCACGAGTTCAAAGTTAGAAGCTAGCGAGGGCTCCTGGGTGGCTCAGTAAATTAAGCATCTGATTTCAGCTCAGGTCCATGAGTTCGAGTCCTGCGTCAGGCTCTGTGCTGCAGCTCTGTGCTGCAGAGCCTGGAGCGCTTCAGATTCTGTGTCTCCCTCTCTCTACCCCTCCCCCAGACACGTGCTCTGTTTCTGTTTCTCTCTCTCTCTCAAAAATAAATATTAAAAATATATTTTTTATTTTTTATTTTTTTTATTTTTTTATTTGTTTTTTATTTATTTCTAGGATAGAGAGAGAGAGAGACAGCGTGAGCAGGGGAGGGTCAGAGAGAGAGGGAGTCACAGACTGAAACAGGCTCCAGGCTCTGAGCTGGCAGTCAGCACAGAGCCCGACGCGGGGCTCGAACCCACGAACCGCGAGATCATGACCTAAGTGAAAGTCGGACGCTTAACTGACTAAGCCACCCAGGCGCCCCAAAAATATATTTTTTAAATAATAGCCTTTTGGAGTGCCTGGGCGCCTCAGTCAGTTGAACATCTGACTCTTGATTTTGGCTCAGGTTCTGATCCTGTGGTCATGGGATCGAGCCCCACATTGGGCTTCATTCATGCTGAGCATGGAGCCTGCTTATGATTCTCTTGGCTCTCTCGCTCTCTCTGCTCCTTTCTCCTGTTGACACTCTCTCTAAAACAAATTTTTAAAAAATCAGTAGCCGTTTTCGGCATCAATAATAAGCAACCAGGACGTGTAAGAAAAGGCATTTATGAGCTACGTCAAACTTAAGTTAATTCCTGAGTAATTAAACCCACGTAGCTAGAGAGAAAACTGGGAGGGAGCGATAGAAGCAGGCCCAGAAGAAGAGCAGGCAGAGAGGCCACAGTGGGGGTGGCAGCGCTGTGCATGGAGTCGGGCGTCGGGCGTTGCGGAAAGCGAGGTGGGATTGGGGGTGTGCACGCTGGGGCACACGGGCCTTCCCGGCTGCGCCGAGCACACAGGGTACAACGAGGTGTGCCGCTCACCGCCGGCTCTGTGCCTCAGAGCACATACGTAGGTGGTGACCGTGCATTTACGAGGGTGGAAGGAACGTGTGGTAAGCAAGCACATGCGGGTAGTTGCTTTCATGAGGATGGGGGAGGGATGGGGATAAAGGAGAGTAAGGAACCAGGCAACTCGGGTAAATCTTTAGGCTTTAGATCAGTTCCCTCCTTATAGATTGCCGAGACCCCTCTGACAGCCACCGAAAAAAATTTTCCTAAGCAAATGCAGGACAGGACCCGGCTCTAGGAATGATGGCCCTTCCTGGAGGGAACCTCCAGCTGCCCTTTAGGTAACTTCAGTGCTGTCTTAGCTGTGTCCCCACAGGACATCCCTGGGACATGTGTCCCCATGGGAAGTAGGCAGCGGCCTACTCGCACAGCCCGCAGAGTCCCCCCGCGTTTGCTGCTTGTCTTTCCCCGCCAGCCGCCATTGAGGGGCGAGAGCCCTGCCAGCACTGCGTCGTCCAAGCCCTCTGGCCGCTCAGAGCGGCCTTCGCCCGTTGTGGCCGCCCTTCCTGCCTCACTTCCTTCACGGTGCTCCTCGAGGAGCTCCGCCCCACCACAGGCCCCCGGTCCCCTGCTCACGTGACTGGGGCCGCCAGCGGATCGGGGTCTGTCCTGCTGACTGTGTGATGCTGGGCTGGGCCCTGAGAGCAAACTGCCTTAACTAAAGACTCGTTCCTTCAAACAGGTTCATTTGACACCTCCACCGAGTCTGCCGTTCTGCGTACGTGCAGTCGTGGACACACTCCCCCCCCACATTCCTCATTTATAGGAGTATTCTGAAACTCTTGTACATTTCTTTTTCTGTTTTGCACACTTGGCTTCAGAGTGTTGAAATCCTATCGGTATGTACAGTAATGCGGGCCGTTCTTGATCCGACTTCAGCTGCATTACATCATCCTTCCTCCGGGTCCCCCCCTGTGTGTGGTCCTTTTCTGTCGTGATTTCCCAGTCACTGTCTGTGGTCCCTGCGGTCCCTGCCCTGAGCATGCTCAGCCCCAGGGCTGTACTCCATGGCAGCCACAACTTCCAGGCTCATTGCATGTGCCTTCATCCTCCACCCGAGCTGGCGCCCAGGGCCCCTAATGCTGCCTGTCATCCTCTTCTCCGCAGCGAGGAAGGAAAACTGTCTACCTCTCAAGATGCTGCTTGTAAAGATGTGGAGGAGGGCCCTGAGACGGCAGGGGCGAAGTCTGCGGGCCCCCGGCCCCTCAGCGGTAGCCCAGAGCAGAGGTAACTCCCCCTGGCTCAGGTCTGCCCCGGGTCTGCTCTGCCTGTGGCTCTTGTCTCCTGGGAGCTGGGAGGAAGGTCGGCATCCAGGGCTCGGGGCGGAGGAGGGGTCCTTGCAGTTGTGCTCGGGCATTCGGTGACAGCCCGGTGGAGTTTTCTCAGGCCACCTCTAGGCAGGGTGCCTGAGTCAGGGTCTTAGGACAGTTCGCCTCCTTGTCCCAAAAGGTGGAAACCTGACTAGTGTTTGGAGATTCAGCAACCTCACTTGCTCTTTAAAAAATCACTGGGAATGGAACGGTCTCGGATGCTGGCGCACCTTCCCCCCGTACGGCTTTTTTTTTTTTCTTTTGAGGACATGCCATGTTGAGGCTGGTATTGAGCCCCTCCGGGTTTGGGTCTCTAGGCTGGGCAGCCAAGTTCTCATTGGGTCCCCAGGTCCTAAGCCACTGGCCACAAGCAGCCCCTGGTGACCCCTTTCCCACAGTCCTGCACATGTGACACACGGGGAGAGCCTGCCTGGAGGCCCTTTTATAAATGCGGCTAAATATTCTTAACCCTTAGATGACTCCCGGTGTAGTTTTGGTTTTGCACAGTGTTTGTCTTGATGAAGGGTGAGAATCCCAGTGCCAGAGCTGAGTGATGTGGAACATGATGTTTTCTTTCTAGTCCCCTTTTGCTTACACTGAGCCAGTGGTCTGAAGGGATAGACCAAGCCAAAGCCTCAGCCACCGGGCGCCCCAGACCATACACACGGCCTCGCAGATAGAGCAGGGGCGGCCTCCGAATGCTCCAGAGCTCGTGCCCGAAGAGGAGGACTTGCCCTTGTGCCACAAGGAACTTGGCTCAGCACTTCCCAGAGCTGACCATTTTGGTCATACGTATCTGAGTTTGTACGTTCCTTCGATAAGGAATAAAGTAACCTTTAAAGCCATTTCAGAGAAGTTGTACTTTCCCCCTCGCCAGACCCCCACTTCCCGAATCTTCATCATTTTGGGGGTAACATAACTAGCCGGGACCAGCAGGGGGCGCTCTCCGTTCACTGGTCGGCAAACCCTGCTTTTTGTTCCTTTACTGGGAATGACTGTCAGAATGAGGGGTTTGCGTTTATTGTTAAAACAAAGCCTTTTGGGCGTGTAAGACAAATTAATCACAAGAGCTGTTTGAGCGCGTTGGCTCTGGTGAAGGCTTTGGAAGGAGGGGCCGAGGGACACCCCAGGCCCGGGCATGCAGGCGTCCAGGCAAGTCACCGTTTTGGCCTGCAGTTTTCAGTGGTTTTTTTGAAAGGTATTTGGTGGGATCTTACTCCCGGTAGTTGTGTCCTCTCCCTAATCCCACCTGCAAATGCCTTCGGGCGGAGAACGGCTCTGAAGGCGGGGTGGCCCAGGTCCGTCCCGGTTTGGAGAAGTCGCTTCTGGAGCCTCCTGTCTTCCCGGATATCAGTGATGCAGGAGGCTCTGCGATCATCTCCCAGGCTCTCTGGAGCGCAGATCATTTGCCTCCGCAGAACCCGCCTAGAAACATCCGGTGTGACGAGCCCTGCCTGCTGGACCGAGGTGGCGGGGGTGCACCGGGGAGAGCTGGTGGCAGACCCTTGTGTCCGTGCTCTCATCTGTCCGTCCTTCCTCCGTCCGACACATGGGAGCGCGGCGGCCACGGGTCTAGGCCTGGGGGTGAAGCAGCAGCGTAACAGACGCCCGGGCGGTGGAGGGCCGTGTAGAACGAGGTGCCGCGGGAGAGAGGCCAGGAGTCCCACTTAATACAGACGGTGGAGGGAGGCTGCCTGCAAGGTGGCATTGAGCTGCCGTGGTGACCGGGAGAAGGTAAGTCTGGCCTGTCACGTCTGTGCCCTGAGAGCGACATGCGGCCGCGTTGGAGGTCGAGCTCTTGGGACTCGCCGTGAGCACTGGTCTCCACACGGCTCCTGTCACGGCTGGGCGTGGTGCTCCCCGAGGCTGACAGGGGCACTGCTGCCGGATTTCATCGTTAACAACAGTTGTGTGCGCCCCTCGTGCCGGCCAGCTTTGCACACGTCCCGTCTCACCCACCCCCAGGGCCTTCTTGTCCCCACCCCCCTTCACAGAGGGAGAAGCTGAGCTGAGACAGTTTGGAAAATGCTCTGGAGACCCTGCCGCCTGTGAGCAGTGACAGTGGGGTCTGTACCAGAGTGTCCCTGAGGCACGGAGTCTCCTCGAATGTGGGCAGGTCGCTTGCGGAGCCGGCTTCTGGTCTGTCACCTGTAGCAGGTGTCTGGAGCCCCGGGCTTGTGAGCTGCAAGCCGGGCCCGAAGCACCCGTGTGCACCCAGTGCCCTTTTCCGGAAACACTGCACATGGGGCTGTCGTTTTAGCAGGAACGGGAGTTTGTATGTCCGCCACCACGTTGTCTGTCTAGCCTTCCCTCCTCGGTGCACCCGCCTCAGCCCTAACGCTTGTCTGGCGGAAGCACATCAGTGAAAATGCACACCTGTTTTCCAGGGCTGCCTGTGTCCATGCTCCTTTCCCCTCTTTTGGTAAAAGAATCCTGATCTTTTTTTTTTTTTTTTTTTATAAAGTGATTTTATTTTATTTATTTTTTTATTTCTAGGAGAGAGAGAGACAGCGTGAGCAGGGGAGGGTCAGAGAGAGAGGGAGTCACAGACTGAAACAGGCTCCAGGCTCCGAGCTGGCAGTCAGCACAGAGCCCGACGCGGGGCTCGAACCCATGAACCGTGAGATCATGAACCCAAGCGAAAGTCGGACGCTTAACCGACTAAGCCACCCAGGCGCCCCAAAAGAATCCTGATCTTTGAGTGAAATTTTATGTGGGTTTTAATACGTTGATCAAAAAGTTGTTTGGAAGGAGGAATGAGCAAGTGGTTCATGACGGGTCCGGAACCACGGTCCGAAAGCCACTGCGCTAGGTTGCACGTGCACTCCTGGAAGGCTGCGGCGCGATGGCTTCGTGGAGCCCTGCTCCAACATGACCCTTGCTAAGTGTCCGCTGTCCACACACGGGACACGTTGAAGCCACTCAGTTAGATTCCCTGGAGGTTTGGAAAAACAAATATGTGAAGCAGTCCATTAAGGAACATTCCATGAAGGAACCCCCCATCCCCAGGGCCAGGCCTCGTGCTAATGTTGAACGTTCCCGCCCCCAGGGGGCTGGACAAGGTGTCTCACACACCATCTCCCGTGCCTGCGTTGAGTGCCTCAGATGTCTGTCTGTTCCCCGTAGGACTGACCAGCCGAGCACGCCCGGCGACACATCCGTCAATGGCCCCGTATGATGAGGGGCCTCCGCTGCTGAGGGCCGCAGACCGCCACCGTTGGGGCCGCCGGAGTCTTCACCGGGAGCCCGCCCGGCTGCCACTGCTGCACTCGCTCTGCAAGGGATCAGGACCAGCAACCTTTCTATTCTAGATTCTAAGACGCTGTACAGAGAAATCCAGAAGTGTAAAAATATTGCACATTGACAAATACCAAGAATTTTTGCGTATGTTTATATTGTATTGTTCTAAATGATGGGTAGCCTGTGAAATACGATCTTGCCACCCATGTAATAATAGTAGTCATACTATAGTTAAAATGGCTGTAAGAATAGTTTTATAAAAGTGAATACACAGATCTATTGTATTTGAAACATAACTATTTGACAATTATTAGTGTGACCAAAGTATTAGGCCGTTTTCATACATTTTTCACCTTGTACAAAAATTCTGAATTCATTTCCCTTCCAGGCTGGCGAGGAGTCGTAGGGCTGAAAACGCCCTCTAAGTGTTATTTTGGTTGTTCTGACTTACAAGACGTGATTTTGGAGAAGAAATATTTGGTGTTCTTTCTATAACCAGCTTTTGATTGGTAACTGTTTTCTGTATTGTTTTAAACGGATCAAAAAATGTAAGTCTATTGGTAGAGATTGAGTATTTATTGCTACAACTTAGCTGATAAATTGATGTTATTGTAAAGCCATATGTTCTGTTAAAGTCTCGTTTGCTTGAAATGGTTATTCCTACAAGTGAGACACTAGACTGTGTGGAGTGTACATGGCTTGTGGTTTGAGTTGCTTCGTTTTTCGTTTTCGTTTCTGTTTTTTGTTCTGTTTCAGTAGTTCCTCTGCCTTTTAACCCATTCACCAAAATTTACCTTGTTAACAAGCATCACCAGTGAACATTTCCGAGCAGTTTGCGTGTTCGGCGGACCTGCGAGGCGGGTCAGCTGGAGAGCGCTCATGCCGCAGGCTGGTGTTCTAAACCCGGAATCAAAACCTGGCCCCTAAGCATGGTGATTGTTTTCCTGTACCTTGTGAGGTTTTCCACTCGTAAATTCTAAACCAGTGTATTTTTTTTTTTTTTTTAGAACTGGTTTGTGTATATATATAGTGATTATGGATACTAATTCAGTGTAATTTATAATTTTCTATGTCAGTATAAAAAATACATCACAGCCTTCTCAAACAGCTGAAGCAATATATTGTATATTGCCATATCGTCTGGGGAAAGGGTTCAATTACTTCACCTCTTGCACTTTTAGACGCAGATCAGTTTTTCATTTCTGTAATAGAAAATTATTCACGTATTTTTACATCATTTGTTTTTCCTGACCAGTATTTAAAACCAAAAGGATATTCTGAATAATGGCCAACGATTTTTTTAGAACTAGCATCCCAAGCAGCGTGCCTAAACATTACATTGCAAATGGAAATAAAAAAAATCAAATGTTGAATGCCTTATTTCTTATTTACTTTTCCATTGTAAATGGTGTGGAAACTCGAGGTGAGTCTCACCAAGGCGGGCCCAGTGCGCCGGGACCACAGGGTCGGCCGCGCGCCGGGGACGGTCGGCGGGGGTGCCGTCCCTGGCCTTGGCGCACCTCCTCAGGAACCCTGTCCGCGGTGAGCTCCTCCCTGAAGAGACTGTGCTCGTGCACTCGCCTCCGGAAGCCAGCGCCGCCGGAGGACAGGCTCCTTCCATTCGGCCCGAGGATGCGGACTTCCAGGCCGGCTGACGGCTGGTCCACTCTGGTGCCGCCGGCTGCCGCCAGGGCCCGGCTCCAGGGCGCCGCGGTTCGGATCCGGTTGGCTTCTCCATCCCACCCCAGGTAACGCAGCGTCTCATTTCATCCCACCTTCTGCTGAGGAAAGAACCCTCGAGGTTTTCCTTTGGAGTAGCATTTTGTTTAGCTTGTCCAGCGTGGCAGGGAGAGGACACGCGGGTAGAAAGGAGCGAGCGCCTTGGGGGTGCCGGCCCGCGGGGCCAGGAGCGAGCACGCTCTCAGTGTCTAACTTCTGTGTATGGGCCACACTGAGTTGTGAGACTAACAAATGTCTACAGTACAGTACCTGTATCAGAGATAACTGCGACAAAAATAAAGCCTGATTCTTTGTTTCTAGAAATCTCCTCTTGTGCCTCGCTTGGGCTTTCATAAGCAGACAAGGTGTGTAACAGGGTGTCCTGACCTAAGCTCGGAGGGAAGAGTGTGCCGTCCCTAGGGCACCCCAACCTGGCCACCGGTGGCGCTCCAGGGCCCAGTAAGAACTGCAGACAGAGAACCGCCGCGCACCCTTGTCTCTAGGCGGTTTACTGGTCCTGCAGCGCCTCCCCGTCTCCATGCTTCTCCGGCCTGTATTTTTGGCCTCCATCCCTACCAGTGACTCCGGGGGTAAAATTCTCAAGGGCTCCATCAGGAAGCTTAAATCATGAGGTTAAAATCCAGCCTCTTGTTTTTCATTCACCTTCCACCTGTTTGCATAAGCAGGTGCGGCCATTCCTGGAGCCGGTCACCAAGGCCGTCTGCCGGCCGCGCATGTGCCTCCACACCCGCCGGAGCCTGCGGGTATCCTGCGGGGCGACCAAGGGCCCCGGCCCTGGGGCTTGTGGTCACCACCCACCTCACCCTCTCATGATGGCTGACTGCCTCCCCCGCTTTCCCCGCCTTGGAACGTGATAGTTAACATGTTTTCAGGCTTAAAAGTAGGTAGAATAGTTCTTGCCTTGAGGTAAGTGTTTAATAATCGTTAGTGTCACTTCGCGGCCCCGTAATGTCACAGGCTAACCTTTCTAAATCCTGCCTTTGAGCCTGCGTTATTTAAAACCTGTGCCTCCTAAAAACCGAGGCACTCCAATCAGATGGATTGAATGAGTTCTCTGCTTCAGGGCGGGCTACAGCCCAGCGCTGGCTACAACCCCATCCCTGCTACGGCCCCGCCCCGGCTACAGCCCAACACCAGCTACAGCCCGGAGATTGCTGCGGCCCCGCCCCCCGGCTAGGGCCCCGCCCCCGGCTGCGGCCCCGCCCCCGGCTACAGTCCTGAGATGATTACGGCCCCGCCCCCTGCAGCCCCGCCCCGGCTACAGCCCAGAGAGCCAGGGCCCTGCCCCCGGCTGCGGCCCCGCCCCGGCTGTCCTGAGATGATTACCCGCCCCCTGCCCCGGCTACCCAACACCAGCTACAGCCCAGAGATTGCTACGGCCCCGCCCCCGGCTGCGGCCCCGCCGCCCGGCTACAGTCCTGAGATGATTACGGCCCCGCCCCGGCTACAGCCCAACACCAGCTACAGCCCCGCCCCCCGGCTAGGGCCCCGCCCCCTAGCTGCGGCCCCGCCCCCCTGCAGCCCCGCGCCGCGGCGGCGCTCCCCGAGCACTGTTGTGGCCGCCGGTGCCCTGAGCGGGAGAGGAGGGGCTGGGCCGCCTCACTCGTGGCACCACTGTGTCCGTCCTGCGCTCCGAGGCGCGCCCCCGTCTGGACCCCGCTCCCGTGCACGCGCACGCGGCTTCTGGAGGTTCGTTCTCGGCAGGCAGCGTGCGCCCTCTGCCCTCGCCGCCTCTGCCCGTTACCGGTTGCCTGAAACACGGGCGCCGCGGCGCGGCGTTTGAAGCGATCACCCCAGATCGGCCCTGCGTGCTTTCCAGGCGAGGGCGGGGGCGCCTGCGCGGCCGCCTTGAGCTCGCGTCACGGTCTCACCGCCCTGGGTTCGAGCCGCAGGGTGCTTTCTGCTGTGGCGCGAGCGGGCTTCGGAGCCTGTCTCCGCTCACACGCTCGCTCGCTCTCTCAAAACACATAAACATTTAAAGGTAAGTAAATAAGAACAGAGGCAAGGACCGCTGCGGCTGCGGCATTCCGCAGCGAAGCCCGGGCGCGGCCCGGCTTGGGCCGTGGGTTCTGCTCTCGCCTGTCCGCTGTCGCCACTGCCGCTCTGCGCACCCTTCAGGGCCCTGCGGGGACCTGAGGTTTCTGAGGGCGCCCAGCTAGCAGGGGGCAGAGTCGTGGGGATTAAGTGCAACACATAAACATAGGACAGCAATGCTGCGCCGTAAATGTCCACCTAATGTTCACCGTAAGCTCCTTCCAGGGGCGCCTGGGCGGCTCAGTCAGTGAAAGCCTCCGACTCTTGACTGCAGCTCAGGTCAGGATCTCACAGTTTGTGAGTTCGAGCCCCGGGTCAAGCTTCTGTGCTGACCACGTGGAGCCTGCTTGGCATTCTCTCTCTCCTCTGCCCCTCCCCTGCTCGTTGCTCTAAACAGATAGATGATTAGATAGATAGATAGATAGATAGATAGATAGATAGATAGATAAAACTTTAAAAGTTATTAAAAAATAAAAGACACTCGTGGTCAAACCCTTTTGGTTATTTTTTTCTTAGAATTTGACAGTTTGATTTCAAAGTAGCGCAGTGAATGGAGACGAGCTGCATGGAAGGTTTGGTAGCCGGTAGAGCGATAGAAGTGTCAACCGCTGCAGCAGTAGACAGATTGAGGAATCGCGCCCAGACCAGTGCTGAGGCAGAGCCGTGTGTGTGTGTGTGTGTGTGTGTGTGTGTGTGTGTGTGTGTGTGAGCAGTGTGTCCGCTTACAGGAGTAGAGACTTGCCGGTGACTTCTGGGACCGCCCCCCTTGCTACTGGACCTGACCTTCGATTAGCAGTTCCCACGATCCGCTGAGTTGAGGCGGTACGAGAGATCACAGGACCTGCCAACCCCTAGATGTTGACTGTTGACCTTTATAGAGATAGGCTGCCAGCCCCCGGGATGGATCAGGAGATGGAATCGGATCCACCAATAGACCCACAGGCGCACCGTCCGTGGTTTTCAACAGTGTTGCCGAGGCCGTGGTTTGTGGACAGGAAAGTCTTTCCACCCAATGGCCAACAACTGGGTGTTTGGGGAAAAAAGAACCTCGATCCTATTGTACACTTTATCCAGAAATCACTCCCAAGTAGGTCACAGGTCTAAACAGAACCACTTAAGCTACTAAAAGAAAACAGAAATATGTAAGCCACTTTGGAATGGGCAAAGTTTTCTTAGGACACAGAGCACAAATCACAGACGAAAATGCAGTGGACGTTCACCACAGTGAACATCTGCTCTTCAAAATGAGCAGCTGGGCCCCGGACTGCCAAGAAAAAAAATCTCCACGTGCCCTGACAGGCCTCCTACCCTGAAGTTAGAAAGATGCAAATCAAAAATAAGATGGAAAACCCAGTTAACAAATGGGCAGGAGACCCGAACACATCATCCCAAAGAAGGTACACAGGTGGCCAAGAAGAGCATGAAAAGTTGTTCAATGTCCGCATAGACTCCACGTGGTTCCAGGAGCCCAGAGGCCATGTCCTCCAGCATGGCCAGGAACGTACCGGCTGAGAGGGCCCTCTCTGCAGGCCGCCATTACAGAATGCGGCTCAACGGTCACAGTGAGATGGGGGGCCCCAAAGTGATGGAGGTCAGGTGGTAGCGCATAACCACGAGAAGTCAGAGAATAGCAGTTTACCACGGCCGAGCGGGTCAAGGGGTGGCCTTGAAAGACAACGGCAAAGGGACTCTTCCCAACGGATGGAGCTGCGTGCGGTGCGCCTGTTCGTTTACTTTGTGTGGAAGAAGCGGCCCGAGGTTAGACTATACGCAGATCCATGGTCAGTGCCAAAGGGCCTGGCTGGCTGGTCTAGGACCTAGAAGAAGGAGGGCTGAGTGACCAGAGAGGAGAAGGTGTGGACTGGAGACATGCGCCGGGCGTCGGGCAGTGGACACAAAGCGTGAGGCTCTCTGGATCACACAGTCCTGCCCAGCACCTCCACCGGAAGAGGCACTGAACAACCAAGCAGACAAAATAACTCAGCCAGTTGGCGTTAGCCTTCGTTGGCAGCCACACCAACACCAAAATGATGGGCAGGGGAATGAAGTGGCCACAGCAGCAGACGGAGGACAGGCATGGACCCAACAGTGTGGCTTCCCGCTTTCCACGGTGGACTAGCTACTTGTCCATCTGAATGTCCAATCCACCAACAGCAGGAGACTGCCACTGAGCCACGAATGTGGCACTATTCCTCAAGGAGACCAACCAGCCGCTCCGTGGCAAGCTGACAGCATTGGAAGGGCCAGTGGTTCGCACAAGGGTAGATGCTTCTTCCGGACGTGGGCTCGGCCTTCCTTGCTCCATTGACCTTCCTGGCTCCAGAACCTCAGCCAGAGCCACTCTCCGAGGACTTGCGGAATGTCCGGGCTGGAGGCGTGTGTTCTCACAACACAGCTCCTGACCAAGGAACCAGCTTTACAGTGAAGGAGACGTGGGAATGGGCCGGGCCCCTGCATCGGGCTCTGCGCTGGCTGACAGCGTGGAGCCAGCTTGGGATTCTCTCTCCCTCTCTCTGCCCCTCCCCTGCCCACGCTCTGTCTCTCTCTCAAAATAAAGAAATAAACTTAAAAAAAAAAATACATGCAGTGATTATCTGGTTGTGTGGGGGATGGGGGGCAGGCCCACCGGAATACGCACTGGAGGTGATACACCACATTAGTAGAACCAAGGATAAAAATCACATGATCGGAGATGCAGAAAGAGCATTTGACAAAATTCTGCATTTTTCATGATAAAAACTGAAAGTACATTGGGCATAGAAGAAGTGTACCCCAACATAATAAGGGCCATATATGACAAGACTTGTGTTTGTATTTCCCTCAGGTAAACACCCAGAAGTGGCATCACTGGATCATATGGTAGTTTTATTTTCAAATTTTTGAGAAACTCCCATGCTATTTATTGGCTGCCCCAATTTACATCTCTGTGAAAGTGCATGATGCTTCCCCTCTTTCCACACGCTTGGCCACGCTCATTATCGCTTGTCTATTTGCTAATGGCCATTCTGACTGGTGAGAGATGGCATCTCACTGCGGACTCGACTTGCATTTCCCCGATGAGTAGGGTTGTTGAGCACTTTCTCATGTCCTTCCTGGCCATTTGGATGTCTCTGGGAAAATTTCTCTTCAGGTCCTTTGCCTACTTTCTAAGTGTGTTTTCTTGTTCATTTTGCTCCTGAGTTTATGAGTTCCTTATACGTGCCGGACAATAACCCCTTATCATATTGGTTTGCAAGTATTTTCTCCCACTCGTCAGCTGTCTTTCCATTTGGTCGATTGTTTGTTTTGCTGTGCACAAGCTTTTGAGTCTGATGCAGCCCCAGCTGTTTATTTTTGTTTTTGTTGTTTATGCTTCTGGTATCATATTAAAAACTTATCGCTAAAACCCAAAGCCATCTACAAATTCGGTGCAATCCCAATCAAAATTGCTCCAGCATTCTTCTCAAAACTAGAACAAACTATCCTAAAATTTGTATGGAACCACAAAAGACCCCAAATAGACAAAGTAATATTGAAGAAGAAATCCAAAACAGGAGGCATCACCATCCCAGACTTTAGCCTCTACTGCAAAGCTGTCATCATCAAGACAGTATGGTATTGTCACGAAAATGACACATAGACCAATGGAACAGAATTGAGAACTCAGAAGTGGATCCAAAAGTGTACAGCCAACTAATCTTTGACAAGGTGGGAAAGAGTATCCAATGGAAAAAAGACAGCCTCTTTAACACATGGTGCTGGGAGAACTGGATAGCAACATGCAGAAGAATGAAAGTAGACCATTTTCTCACACCATGCACAAAAAGAAACTCAAAATGGATAAAGAACCTGAACGTGAGACAGGAAACCATCAAAACCCTAGAGGAGAAAGCAGGAAACAACCTCCTTGACCTCCACCGCAGCAATTTCTTACTTGATACATCCCCAAAGGCAAGGGAATCAAGAGCAAAAATGAACTATTGGGACCTCATCAAGATTAAAAGCTTCTGCCCGGCAAAGGGAACAATCCATAAAACTAATAGGCAACCACAGAATGGGAAAAGATAGCTGCAAGTGACAAATCAAATAAAGGACTAGTATCCAAAATCGATAAGGTACTCACCAAACTCCACACCCGGAAAACAAACAACCCACTGAAGTAATGGGCAGAAGATATGAACAGACACTTCTCCAAAGAGGACATCCAGATGGCCAACAGACACATGAAACGATGCTCAGCGTCCCTCCTCATCAGGCAAATACAAATCAAAACCACACTGAGATACCACCTCACGCCGCTCAGAGTGGCTAAAATGAGCAAATCAGAGGACTCTAGATATCGGCGAGCATGTGGAGAAACAGGCACCCTCCTACACTGTTGGTGGGAAGGTTAACTGGTGCAGCCCCTCTGGAAAAGAGTGTGGAGGTTCCTCAAAAAACTAACAACAGAACTCCCCTATGACCCAGCAATAGCACTGCTAGGAATTTACCCAAGGGACACAGGAGTGCTGATGCATAGGGGCACATGGACCCCAATGTTCATAGCAGCACTCTCAATAATAGCCAAAACATGGAAAGGGCCTAAGTGTCCATCAACAGATGAATGGATCAAGAAGATGTGGTTTATCTATACCATGGAATACTACATGGCAATGAGAAACAATGAAATCTGGCCATGTGTAGCAACGTGGATGGACCTTGAGGGTGTTATGCTGAGCGAAATAAGTCAGGCAGAGAAGGACAAATATCATATGTTTGCACGTATAGGAGGATTAGGAGGAACTTAACAGAGGACCGTGGGGAAGAAGAAGGGCGGAAATGGTGGGGAGAGGGAGGGAGGCAAACCATGACAGACTCTTGAATGCTGAGAACAAACTGAGGACTGATGGGGGTGGGGGGGAGGGGGGTGATGGGCGTGGAGGAGGGCACTTGTGGGGATGAGCCCTGGGTGTTATATGGAAACCAACTTGACAATAAACTATTAAAAACTAAATAAATAATAATAACAAAATAACAAAATAAAAACTTATTGCAAAAACCAATGTCAAGGAGCTTTTTTTTTCTGTTTTCTTCCAAGAGTTTTACATTTCAGGTCTTACATTTAAGTCTTAATGGATTTAAGTCTCCATTTCAAGTTAATTTTTGTGAGCAGTGTGAACACATGTGAATATGCAGATTTCCAGCACCATTTATTTTCTTTAATGTTTATTTATTTTTGAAAGAGAGAGAGCACGAGAGGGAAGAGGGCAGAGAGAGAGAGGGAGAGAGAATCCCAAGCAGGCTCCACACTGTCGGCACAGAGCCCAAAGTGGGGCTCGAACTCACGAACTGTGAGATCATGACCTGAGCCGAAATCAAGAGTTGGACACTCAGTGGACTGAGCCACCCAGGCGCCGCCCAACACCATTTATTGAAGGCACTTTACCCGTCGAGTCTTCTCGGTTCTCTTGTCAATATTAGTTGACTATATACGCATGGGCTTCTTTCTGAATTTCCATCATTTTTCCCCCAGCCTATTTGTGTCTTTTGTATTTCAAATCCATCTCTTGTGTGTAGAATACTTGCTGCTTTTTAAAAAATCTCATGTAACAATATCTGCCTTTTGATTGGAGTAGTTAGCCCAGGAGCTGGCGAATCTCCCGTACTGATGAGCAGTTTAGGCCCGTCGGGCCAGTGTCGGTGCTGAGTACATACTGCTGCCCCTGAGGCCTGAAATCTGCCATAAAGTAAATAAATGGGTGTGGCTGTTTCCAATAACACTTTATTTATAAAAACAGACAAGAGGCAGTACTTGGCCCACCAGCCGTAGCTGGCTGACCTTGGGTTTGGTCCATTTATGTTGACTGCAGTTAGAGGGGTGATTGGATTCACTGACATTTTTCATTTTGTTTTAGTCTCCTCCGGCTTTATTGTGGCTGGCCCTCTAACCCTCCTTTCTTCTGTGGCATTAATCGAGTATTTTTAGTATTCCATTTCAGCTTCCTTCACTGGCCATTCGGCATTTTTCAGTGGCTTCTCTAGGGACTATGGTGAGAGTCTCCAACATATCAAAATATACGTAAAGTTTATGCTTAATTGCTGCAGGTAGATTATCGGTGTCTTTTTTTTTTTTTAATTTTTCAATGTTTTTTATTTATTTCTGAGAGAGAGAAAGACAGCGTGAGCAGGGGAGGGTCAGAGAGAGACACAGAATCCAAAGCAGGCCCCAGGCTCTGAGCTAGCTGTCAGCAAAGAGCCCGACACGAGGCTCGAACCCACCAACTGTGAGATCATGACCTAAGCTGAAGTCAGATGCTTTACCAACTGAGCCACCCAGACGCCCCAGATTATCTATCGGTGTCCTGAAGCAGAAGAGTTCCATTTGCTTCCCGCTTCCTTTGCACTATTATGGTCACATATATCGCGTCTATGCAGAATATAAACCTGATATCTTTGCTTTATAAATAGTTCTGTCTTCTTACGATTTTTATTAGGTGAAACTCATATAAGACCAACCTTTTTTTTTTAAGTTTATTTATTTTGAGAGAGACAGCACGGGGGAGGGGAAGAGAAAGAGGAGAGAGAGAGAGTCCCAAGCAGGCTCCACGCCATCAGGGCAGAGCCCGACGCAGGGCTCGATCTCACAGAACCACGAGATCATGACCTGAACCCAAATCAAAAGTGGGACGCCTAACCGACCGAGCCACCCAGGTGCCCCATAAAGCCCGCCATTTTTAGGTGAGCAATTCAGTGGCATTTGGTACATGCCCAGTGCTGTCCGCTCACGACCTCTCTCTAGTACCCGAATATTTTCATCACCCCTCTCCCTCCTCCAAGCCTCTAGGAAGCACCACCCCACTTCCTGTCTCTACGGATTCATCTAGAGAAAACATCTCATATAAATAGATTTGTGTAACGTGTGACTTTTCAAGTCCGGCTCCTTTCACGGTGCAGAACATTTTCAAGTTTATCCACATCATAGCAGGTGTCAGAGCTTCGTTCCTTTTTATGGCTGAAGAACATTCCATTGAACGGACAGACCACGATTCGTGCATCCATTCATTTGGACATCGGGGCTGCTTCCGCCTCGTGGCTGTTGTGCCTGGCGCCGCAGAGCCAGGAAGAAATACAGAGAAGAAAACAACCCTATGTCTATACGTGTTTACCCCGGGCCGGTTATTCTTTGTACCTTGTGGATTCGTCTGGGGTCCTTTACCTTCCACCTGAAACTTCCCTTAGCATCTCTTGTGCTGAAGATCAGCCGGCCGAACTTTCAAGCTTTTGTCTACCTGAAGAGGTGTTTAGCCCAGGCTTCGTTCTTCAATTGCTTCACAGCATCTGGTAGCAGAGACCGCTGGTCCCGCCTCGGCTTCCGGCCGGAGCCCCCGGGCCTCATGCTCCACGCCTGCACCCTTCCCGGCGCGGCGAGGATCGGAGGGGGCCACCTCCCTGCTGCTCCCGTGCTGGAGAGGTCGATGCCCCGTCTCCCGGCTGCTCCGCCAGCCCGATACTCAGTCCCCCGACACCCCGACCCCGTAAGGCTTCAGCTTTCTGCCACCAAGCTGTGCCTGAGCCGGGGAGGACGCACTGTCCAAAGAGTAGAAAACCCACCAATACCACCCAGCGTGGTTATCTCCCAAGCGCAGACCCCGCTCTCACACGTGCCTGCGGTTTTACTCCGCTCCCTTAGGTCCCTGCCACGCGTGTGTGGCTTGGTGGCCGTCGGGGGATTGGGCGGAGTTTACACTCAGATTCTGGGTCTCAGTCCTTCTGCAGCGACCTCGCCCCCAGGATTCTCCCCCACATTCCCGGCTCCTCCGCCAGCCCCAGACTTGCCGCCCCCCTGCCCCCCGGCCAAGCTGGGAAGGTGGTGGCTTTCCACGGCCCGTAGCCGTGGTGTGGGGAGCATCCCAAGTCCCCGGCGGGTCTTCCATGCCCGCATCAGTCGGTTTCCAGCCGCTGAGGGCAGTTCTCCAGAAAAGGGGCCGCAGTGAGAGGTAAACCACCAGCGTTCAAAGCAGCTGGGGCCACGGGCCTGGGGAAGGCGCTGGGCCGGGCACTCACATCCAGCTCCGGGGAGGAAGGCTGCGTTTCACCGCTGCCTGGGTTGTGGGTTGGGGCCAATCTCCTAGGAATTAGATTTCCACCAAAGCACCCCTGCTATGCACTCCCCCATCACCCCCCTGTCTGCTTGTCTCCTGACAAATTCTTCTTGAATGCAGCCGAAGTCCATGATTTGCCTCTGGAAACTCTCCTGTGATTTCGGGTCCCTGGGCTTCAAGGACCGCCATGGAAAGCTTCATTTCAGAGGCTCCTACCTCTCAGCCTCATCTGTCCTGTGCACTTTAACCCCTGCCCCATCTCAGGAATGGAATTGAGTACCCAGCTTTTCTTTCGAGGGACCCAGCCAGACCCTGGCCCTGCCCCCAGACCCTCCCCCTTCAGGGGTGGCCGGGGAACGAAAACTCCCCACTTCGAGGCCTCCCTGATGGGAGTCTTAACAGACTTCACTTTCATAGAATTTCTGGTGGAACAAAAATTTGTAGTGATTGTTTTGCTTTCCGCAGAAAGCACTTTCGACTTTGAGGTCTTTTTCTGTTGTGGTATTTCTTGGGCAAATCCTGTCTCTGAGTTCCGAGCTTCAGGCTCACCCATGAGATCAGAGCATCTCCGTGTTCACAGATGCAGAGCCCTCAAACAGCTGCTGACTTTGGAGCCGACACTCTTTGTTTTAAAAATTCGCCGAATGGAATGTTCGATCCCAGCCCTCTGTCCTTGCCTTTGAAAAGAGAGCCTGGCTATTGAGTACCAGGCAAATAAGGGATACTTTTGAGAGAAAAGCATGGCCAAGACTCCAAATCCTGGGAGCAGACAGAGGCTGAAAAGAGATGTAAAAAACCCCTTCATGTAGAAAATTACAGGCACGGCGATGCTATTAGACGCCTGTGACTAATCACGCTAATGCCCGCTGTTGTCAATTAGCCTCATTAGCACAAGCAGTGGCCGCCCGGAATGACATTATTTTGATGACCGCACGCAGCTGTTCGTTCCTGGAGGGGGAGTGAGATTTCCAAAAAGGTTATGCTACCAGGAAATTAATCCTACCCGACAGTGTTGGAAGTTTAGGAAAAGGGGGCAAAAAACTATAAGCAAGCAGACCCAAAAAAATCATAAAGGCAATGAAAGTTGCACCATAATTTTTACTGTTATTTCCTTACGCTTTTATTTGCTCTGCTAACGTGGACCAGGGCCATTGTGTGGTGAGTGGGAGACAAGATTACTCACATTAGAATTCAGCCGAGACGTTAAGCCCATTAGGGAGGCAATGCAAAAAGAGCGTCTAAAAGCTGAGCTGAATTCAGCTCAGCTCTGGGGCTCAGGAGAGGGGCCGGGCAGCCCGAGGGGCTCCAGACTCGGCCCAGGACCCTGGGTGCAGCCTCCAGAGAGCCTCCCGCTCCCCCCCGGGGTGCTGCTCCTGGCCTGGACCACAGGCTCCCGTGGCGCAACGGAGGCCGTGCTGGGGGGCTGGAGGGGAGCCACGGGTCTCACACACGCTGTGGCTCCCGACCCCACCCTGGAGCAGAGAGGGCAGAGAGCCCGGGCCCTCCCACCAAGCTCTGGAGACCCAGGCAACACAAGGTGGGGCCCCCGCGTGCCCGGTGGGTGCTGCTGAGCAGGGTGGCAGCCCGGCACAGAGTGCCCGCGGCGCGGCCCTCCCCTCGGCTCGGCCCTGCGCTGCTGCTCCCGCAAATCTCCGTCCTGAGTCCCTCTCCCACCAGGACCCGCTGTGAGCGATTTCCCGCCCCGGACTGCGACCTGCTCCCTTGCCGCATGTGCGCCCTCGAGGCGGGTGCCCCACACCTGAATTCTGCACTTTCTGCTCACACCTCTCCTCCTGGGAGTGGCTTCATCCATAAATGGGGCGGGGTGGGAGGGCCCAGGCCACCTTGAACCTCGCATCCAGCCAGGGAGGAGCGGGCCCTGCAGCGCCCGATGGGCCTGGACACTCACAAGCCAAACTAAAAACACGGCGGCTTTGTCATCAGGCGGGAACTGCAGACGTGAGCACCCACAGCCCCGCGGAGACACGGTGAGGTTGTATCTCCCACGAGCCCGTCCCACGCTCCCGCACACCCACGTAGCCTCACTCCCTTCCGCCAGCAGCCCTCTCAAGGGTAAACTGAGTCAGGGCAGATGGGAAGGGGTGTCTCCTGCTCACTCGCATCCTGAGTTTCAGCCGTGTGGTTGTAAGTGGCCCCTGTTCCCTGGTTTTCTGCACAACGATGCAGAAATAAAAACTTGCATACTTTCATGCGGACGGCACAATTTGGCTACGGGGTGCTGCGGTCGGCAGTGAGGGTCCCCCGAGTCACAGCCTGCGGCCCCCACCCTCACCCCCTACGCCTCCTCCTGCTCCCTCTGAGGACCCCTCACCCCGGGGATGGCTGTTCCAGGGGGGGCTACGGGGGGCTGGTGGGGACTCGTTCTCCAGGGCGCAGTGTCCGCCCAACTTGCATTTATCTTGCAAGGCGGCATTTTCAGACCCAGACGCAATTTTTATCGAGCAGGTGTCAGTGTGCTGGACAGTGTGGTCTCCCGCCACGGCCCTGCTGGGGACAGACGCCGAATCCCAGAACAACCTGCTCTGTTCTCTGAGCAGCCTCACACAGTGGACCACTTTCTGGGAACGTCTGCTCCGAAAACAAAGCTCAGGGGTGAGGCATCGCCTTGGTGATGGCGGGGGGGTGGGGGGGGTTCCGAGTGGCAGCCAGTGTTTCTGAGGTGGGTCCTCTGCTGGCCTCGGACAGGACTCAGCTGGAGCCCAGGACTCCAGGACCCCAGGTCACGGAGGGGCCCCTGCCCACCAACCTGAGCCCCCTGAGCTGGTCCGAGGCGCGGGCGCCCGGGGGCAGGAGCAGGCAAAGCTGAGCCCTCTCCTGGGACAAGGTCCCCAGGCGGGGCCCCTGGAGGGCAGCTGGTCCCTCATCTCTCAGGAAGGAGGTCAGGGCGGGGAGACACGTAGCCGCCCCCCTGCGTCCCTGCGCGCAGCCCGGGAGGGAGCGACGTGCCCCTCACGCTGTGGCTGCAGCCCCTACACAGCCCTTTGTCCCCGTATTTCCAAACAGGGGCCTCTGACAGGGCCGTGGGATGGCTGTTTTCCAGCGGGACAGGGAGGCAGTGCGCGTCCCTCCAGCGCGGCTGACGGAGAATCCGCCTCCCGCCATCGAAGGTGCAGAAACATGTCCCGAGGCCTCACAGCCCTTGGCGCACATTTGTAGGCTTGATCAAGTGTCTGCCAGGAATGCGCTTCGCAGGGTTCCCGAGTTTGCGGTGGGGACCGCGGGTTGGCGCTCTGCGAACACGGGACTTGACACACGCTTCGCTCCACCCACCCCCATCCGCTTCCACAGAGCAAAGGCTGTGCGGTGCGGCCGGAACAGCAGGGGCGAGCACAGTCCTGCAGGAGGGGCAGCCTGGGGTCCGGACGCAGGGGCCCGCGGCCCACGTAGATGCACCCCGCTGGGCTGGGCCGCGTGTGTCACCCGGACGGCGAGGCCCCGGCCCTGCGACTCCCCGGAGCTGAATCCTGCCAACAACTGAAAGAATTTGCTGGTGATGCCCTTACACCCGAGCACCGGTTCTGATCGGGGCTGAATCCGGCCCTCTGCCAATAAAGTTTTATTTGCACCCAGCCACACCTCTTCATCCACGTGTGGCCTGTGGCTGCGTTGATGCTGAGCACTCGTGACAGATGCCGGGTGGCCCACACGGCCGGAAATCTTCCCTGTCCCGCCCTTGACAGACTCAGCAGATGCCTGATTGAGCGGCGGCCACAGGGTCCTCGCCGGCTTCTCTCGGCCCCCTGGGGAACAGAAGCCTTGGTCCTGAGCCAACCTGGGCGAGGCGTGGGCTGGTCCCCCTGCAGCCCGAGGCGTCTCAGGGCCCTGAGCCCCTCTGTGCACAAAATGAAGTCAGGGGTTCAGAGATGAGTGCTCCCCTCCTGTCTCCCGTGACCTGGCCCTCGCTCGAAGGGTCAGTGCTCTAGACTGTTCTCGGCCCAAGTTCTTAATTCTGGTGAATAGTCTTGAAATGTGTTTTTAATAGCTTCAGATGAGATGCAAATCTTGTTAGGTGACGCCAAAGCAAATTCAAATATAAATTCCCATTTGCCTTTAATGGTTTCAAATATTAAAGTCACCGACAGAGAGTCAAGTAAAGGAATAAAAACGCAGATGGATGGGGAGAAACGCGTCTCGCAGGCAGCGGCCGCCCCCCTTCTCCAGAGTTCACCGCCCGCCCGTGGCCTTGGGCCTGGAAGCCTGTTCACTAGTGTGGGTGTGAGCGCCCGGGGTCGAGGGGAAGCGCCCCGTCTCTCAGCCCCAGAAGGGGTTCATAGCGCAGCTATGAACACATTAAAGGGAAGAAAAAAAGCCAAACTATCACCACAGAAACAGCTACTCCAAAGAGTTCATCTTTACTCTGTGTTCTGGAAAAGAAGTCATTAGCCCATGAGCTTCAATGGCCCAAATTGCTGATAATTTCAGCATAAATGAGCCCATTATTGCTGCCACGACAGTTCTTTTCCTTGTTGATGAAAAGTGAGCGCCGAGTCTTATTATCCTCTCCAGGCATGAGGGGCGGAGAGGGAGGGGGCGTCCCTGGCCGGTCCCCTCCCCCTTCCTTTAGAGAGGCTGCTGCTCACCTCCGTGACCCTGGCAGGCACCCCCGGCGGGCCCCCCGGCGGCAGTTCCCGGAGGGCTTTGTGGGACCACAGCTCTGAGCCAACCCGGACAAGATTTTTTGAGCCCGAGGTGGGGGCACTGCCCTTCGGGAGTGTGGGTGTTCAACACACGGGCCAGGCGTCCACTTCCGGCTGCGCGGGCTTTTCGGGCACAATACAGAGGTGCCACAGGCTGAACCTGTGGGTCCCCAACACGTGTGTCAAAGCCCTAACCGCTCCGCCCGACACGTGACCGTATTCGGAGCCAGGCCTTTGGGAGGTGGTTGGGGTCAGACCAGATGGGGCCCCCTGACGGGGTTGGTGCCTGCTCGCGCTCTCTCCCTGCGCGAGGCCTCCAGGGCAGGGAGAAGTCGCTGTGTGTGTTTAAGCTGGCCCGGCTGACCTGGGCACCGAGCCTAGTGCCAACCGCTAGAAGGCTGGAAGGGCATTGCCGAGAGGGAACAGAATGGGCAGAGGCAGTAGCGGACGCAGGAGGGCAAGGTGGGGATGAGCGGGGGCCACCTTGCCAGGACACCCGGCTCCGCCAGGTGCCCCGTGTCATGCGCCACAGAGCGTCCTGCCCGCTCGAAGCGACACAAGACCGCAGCGGGGCGCGGACCCAGGGGCCTTCCAGGCTGCGACACGCACCAGGCGACTTTCCGTCCCAAGGAAGGGGACGCACAGGAGGCAGGCGGAAGTATGTCCCCACTTGACAGCATTTTTACGGGGTTGGTTTGTTTTTTAAAGAAAAGTTCATTTGCCGTATGTTATTCAATTAGGAGACCTGCCAGGCACGTTGATGTTTTTTAAAAGGGCAAAAATAACCTAATAAGTCAAATTCGATTGGCAAACCGGAGTCTGTACGATTTCCAGAGGAGCTGTGTGGCGCTGTGGCTCAGATCAGGACACAGGGATGGGAAGGCCGGGAAGCGGGTCCAGAGCGAGGGCCTGGAGCTCGCGGGGTGCGGCTGGGGGGGCCGAGGGAGGGGCAGGACCCCAGGCATGGGTGGGGATGGGAGGGGGCAGGGTTAGGGTTAGGAAAATAGCCGCTCGAGACGCCCCCTCCCCTGCACGTCCCTGCGCAGGAGGCGGACGCCCCGATTTCCTTGACATGAGGTCAGGGCCTGAGGACAGAGAGGGTCTGTCTGGCCTGGAAGAAGCAGACATTATGGCGTGAGGCGACCATAACCCGGGGGGCAGGTCACGCTCAGAGACGCGCACATGTGTACACACACGCGCACACACCCTGCTCTCACATGTGCACACTCACGGGCACTCTCACAGACACATGGGCACACACGTGAGCTCACACTCAGGTATGCGCACTCACACGCACCCATGCCCATGTGTACCATGCTCATGCACATGCTCGCACACACACACACGCTCGCGTACACATGCTCACACTCAACGCGAGGCAGGGCGGGGCTCAAGGGTTATTCCTCCAGCAGCCGACGCACATTCTGGTCTAAAATGACCTGCTAGCTGAGCACCTGCCTCTGTGCTTCAGCTGGTGGGGCTGCTCCGGTGGCTTCAAACACCACTGACGCTTTTTTTTTTTATGACGTTCGTTCATTTTTTGAGAACAGAGTGCGAGTAGGGGAGGGGCAGAGAGAGGGGGAGACACAGAATCGGAAGCAGCTCCAGGGTCTGAGCTGGAAGCACAGAGCCCGACGCAGGGCTCGAGCCCACGATCTGTGAGATCATGAGCTGAAGTCAGATGCTCAGCCGACCGAGCCACTCAGATGCCCCTGCACCTGCTCATTTAGAACAACGGAAACCACCGTCTGCTGGGGGCAGGTCTGGAACTTCGGTGACAAGCAGACTCCCAGAGGCTCGTGAGAGAAGGTGGGGGTGGGGATTGGTCTGGCGGAAAGCAGGCTGCCCTCCGTATCCCAGGCCACAGGCTAGGCCAGCCTCAGTGTCCCCTCCTGTAACATGGCTGGTGTCTGCCTCCTACAGCCCGGAACAGTCTAGAAGTTGGAGCTGATGGCTGCCCACACGGGGGCTGCAGGGCCCCACGTTCATGAAATGTCTGACGCTGGGCTGTTCCTCGACAGAGCAAGGTCTCCAGAAACTCAGTTTCCCTGTGGCTCCGGGTCGTCTGCAGCCAGGCCGCCTGGGGCTACGCAGTGGCTCAGGGCAGGCGGGAGGCAGGCCGGGTCCCTGGGCTGAGGAGGGGGAGGCAGGCAGGGCTCCTGCGGGAGATGGACCCGAGGGGGAGAGTGGGGAGGAGGAGGCCTGGGGAGGGCACAGTGGGGGGAGGGGGGCCCTGTTCACGGCCCAGCTCTCCTCGTGCCGGAGGGCCAATCTCGGGATCCCCACTGTCCTGGCTTCAAATCCTGGCTCTGCCCTTCCTGAGCCGGTGACCGAGCTTCTCTGAGCCTCCATTTCCCCACTGTTGAAGGACATTAACGATTTCAGCTCCGAGTTACTTAGGGGCTTTTGGTTAACGTGACAGAAATCATCTTGAGATACTGCAGCTAAAAAGAGGAGTTGAATCTACTCAGGGCCCAGAGGGCACCTGGGCGTCAGGTAGCCCCTGGTTCCCGGGACAGAGAAACCCCCGCTCCGCCTCTCTCCCTGGCCTCTCACTTTCTGCCCTGCGGCTCCATTTCTGCTCTCTCCTCCCAGCATCCAGAAGGGCAGGAAGTGATCTTCCTAGCAGGAAGCTTTCATGCTTTAGACTCAGCCCCTCAAGAGTACTCTTCTTAGTTCCAAATTCTGAGGGCCCCAGACTGGTCCCATAACTCCTGGGAAGGTGGGGGGGGAACCTCATGGCACAAAAAGGCTGCCAGGCATCAGCCCAAGCAGATAAGGGGAGAGGATATGGGGGTCGCTGTGAGCTGGTGGGTTGAGCCCAGGTCTCACTAACTGAGTGAGACCCCAGGCATTACTGAGGGGGTGACCTTGGGAGAAACCTGTAAAGGAAGTGAGGGGAGCGGGATGGGACAGAGAAGAAGCCCGGTGCGTGCCAGCCTGGTCCTGCGGCAGCTCCGGGGCGTTAGCGACCTTCACAGGCTTATCCTGTCTTGAGGAAGGAAGTCGAACCTTCTGGCTGTTCATTAGGGCCTGCGCAGAGGGTGGGGAGCCTCCCGGCATTGCAGAGCTGGGTGGGTCCCGGTGGCTCTGGTCGGAGGGTGCAGCAGGGAGCTAAGAGCACTTGGAGCAGCCGTGCGAGCCCGGTGGGGATCTGGGCACAGAGCAGCGGCACCCGCTCCCCCCGCTGCTCAGCTCCCCTCAACCAGCGGCTGCAGACGGTGGCTGATGGATTGTCAGGGACTCGGTGACAGATGGGTCAGCGCCTGAGCAGTAAGGAGAGCTGAAGAGAGGAGTCCTGTGTTCGGCCTGGTGGGAGGGCACCACCCCCTTCTGTGCTCACCCCCAATTCGACATGGTCCCCAAACCCCTGGGGAGCGTGATCCCAGGGGAAATGGCACTTAACCAGCCCCACGACAGACCAGCCTCAGGACACAAAGCCCCGCACCCCGTCTGCGGACCGATTTCCAGCGCACGAGAAGCACGCAGGCTTTCAGACCTAAACTACAGGCTTCATTTGAGAACCCTTCCATCACGATGACCCAGAAACGAGCCTCGAAGAAGGTGGGATAATGCCATCAGAAGGGTCACGCCGCCCTCATGATTCTCCTGACAGGCACAGATTTATATAATAATCAGAAAGCATTTTCAACATTAAGGAGCCCAGCAGCCCCGCCGAGGACGCCTTGGATGAGCGCGCATTAGTCAGGATGCGTCAGCGCCCCGCCCGCCCGTCGCCTCTCCCGGAGGCTTCCAGCTTTGCTGGGGACGTGACGCTGTCTGGGAGCTAGCTTGTGAAGTTGGTAGAACCGTGTTTCCAAGTGACTCGTCCCGGGGCGGGGGGGCCGGAATCTGTAGAGAACACTGGACTCTGAGGATAATGATCCCCTCCGGCCATTTTATCCCCCTTTTGGAAACTTGTGGTAAGACACACATAACACGTACCATTTCACACACTGCGCGTACGAGTCATTGGCGCTAGGTGTATTCACCGTGTTGTGCAGCCATCACCACTGCGCATTTCTAGAATGTTTTCCTCTTCCCGGACAGAAACTCCGTCCCCATTAAACACCGACTCCCTCTCCCCTCCCCCACCCCCCAGTGGCCTCTCTCCTACTTCCTGTCTCAATGGACCTGACTCCTCTAGGGACCTCATACAAGGGGAATCAGACAGGACTTGGCTTCTTCCAACCAGCGTCGAGTCCTCAAGCTTCATCCAGGTGGCAGGTGGCAGAATGCCCTTGCCTTTTAAGGCTGAATCAGACTCATTAGATGGACCACATTTACCCATCCATTCATCCACTGATGGGCACGTAGGCTGCCACCACCTTTTGGCTGTTGTGAATAACGCTGCTGTGGTCACACATATGCACACCCAGTCATTTTGGCAATAGAAAGTACCAGAACACAGTCAGGGAGGCGCCCTGCCCCTACAGAGCCTCGGGTCCTTAGGGCTCTGTCTGCAGGCAGAGCCCCAGGAAGAAGCAGGCTTCAAGGAGTTTTGCATCGAGAGACAGAGAACCACATGGATTTAGGAATTTGCTCACAGATTTCAAAAGTCTTAAAAAGATTACTACTTTCTGTTGTTAGGAATTTATACAGGGAGGATCAGGTTAGACCCGGAGAGGGGGCTTGGGGCTTTTATCACAAGCAGGGGGGCTAGGAACACTACTTAATGGACAAAATAAAACATTTTTCTTTGCAAACCAAGCTGGGATGTGAGTTAACTTTGTTCCCCATTGTAGCTGTAACTGTATGGTTTCAAATTTTGATAATTCACCTCTGTGAATGGCAGAAGAGAAAGGCGTCAGCTAAAACTGATGAGCCTGAGGGAGAGGGGGAGGGGAAATCCATGTGGCCAGTTGACAGAGACGCGGGGACCCTCACCCTCTCCTCTCCACCCCGGGGTGCACCCCACAGCGGTGCCCACGGCTCTGCCATCTGCTCTGAACTTCCTGAGTCAAGGCCACCTCCCTAGGGGCCCAGCTTCCTGGACCCCCACCTCCCAGCACCCCCTCTCACCTCGAATCCCCCCAGGCCCCCTCCCACTGCCCGAAGGCAGGAGGCCTCCCACCCCCTCTTCCCACCTGGGTGCACTTTGTCAACTGAAAAGAAAGGTTTCTCCCAAAAACTACAAATCGGCAACACATTTTTGCAAGGGGATGAAACACTTCCACGAGTGAAGACCCACACGCGCACTTCTGCTGGGGCTGGCGGTGCGGCCCCCGTGCCTCGTGAGAGACCCCTCTACTCCCTGTGCCATCTCCACCAGAGCCACCGCCCCCTTCCTCCGTGTCCTCCCCCAGGGAGGGGACACCCTGTCCCCCAACTCGGCAGAGCCATCCAGGGCTGGGATTCGGAAAGCAAACCTCAGATGAAAGTTCCTGTAATGGACCGTCTCATGCTCCACAGACACGGGAAAAGGGAAATCAAACCAGAGAGTGACCAAAGGAGCCAAATTGTTGTATCTCAGACACAGAGGGAAGAAGCCTCTAATGGGCTCCGGCAAACTCTCCCGGCCTTCAGCACTTCTGAGCGGACAGCGCCTTTCATCTGTCTCCGCGCTGTGTGCCTAATGGGCCCCTGCGGTCCCCCTGCCCCCCCCCGCCCCCACCTGTCCTCTCCTGCCCCTTCCTGTCCCCTCCCGTCCCCTCCTGTCCCCCTTCTCCTGTCCCCTTCTCCCTCCCCGTCCCCTCCTGTCCCCTCCGTCTGCCCTCCTGTCCCCTCCCTGTCCCCTCCCCCCTGTCCCTCCTGTCCCCTCCCCTTCCCGTCCCCTCCCGTCCCCTCCTGCCCCCTCCTGTCCCCTCCTGTCCCCTCCCGTCCCCTCCCCGCCCTTCCCTGTCCCCCTTCCTGTCCCCTCCTCCCCTCCTCCTGTCCTCCTGTCCCCCTGTCCCCCTGTCCCCTCCTGTCCCCTGTCCCCTCCTGCCCCCCCTCTCCTGTCCCCTTTCCTGTCCCGCCCCCCTCTGTCCTTTCCCTCCTGTGTCTTCCTGTCCCCTGTCCCCTGCTGCCTGTCCCCTCCTGTCCCCTTCCCCGTCCCTCCCGTCCCCTCCCGTCCCCTCCCCTGTCCTCCCCCCCTCCTGTCCCCTTCCTTCCTGTCCTCCTTCCCCTCCTCCCCTCCCCCCTTTCCTGTCCCCTTCTTTCCTCCTGTCCCCTCCTTCCTGTCCTCCTCCCTCTGTCCTCCTTTCCCCTCCTGTCCCTTCCTGTTTCCTCCTGTCCCCTCCTCCTCCTTCCTGTCCCCTCCTGTCCGTCCTTTCCCCTCCTGTCCCTCCCGTCCCCCTCTGTCCTTCCCGTGTCCCCTTCCTGTCCTCTCCTGTCCTCCTGTCCCCTCCTCCCTCCCCTCCCCTCCGTCCCCTCCCCCTGTCCCCTTCCTGTCCTTCTGTCCCCTTTCCTGTCCTGTCCCCTCCTGTCCCCTCCTCCTGTCCCCCTCCTGTCCCCTTCTGTCCCCTTCCTGTTCCATCCTGTCCCCTCCTGTTCCCCTCCTGTCCCCCGTCCCCTCCTGTCCCCTCCTGTCCCCTGCTGTCCCCCTTCCTGGCCCTCTGTCCCCTTCCTGTGCCATCCTGTCCTCCTGCCCCTCCTGTCCTCTCTTTCCTGTCCCCCTCCTGTCCCCTTCCTGTCCCCTTCCTGTCCCCTTCCTGTCCCCTCCCGTCCCCTCCTGTCCCCTCCCGTCCCCTCCTGTCCCCTCCTCCCCTCTCCTGTCCCCTCCTCTGTCCCCCCTCCTGTCCCCTCCGTCCCTCCTGTCCTCCTGTCCGTCCCCTCCTCCTGTCCCTCCTGTCCCCCTCCCCTGTCCCCTCCTGTCCCCTCCTGTCCCCTGTCCCCTCCCCCCTTCCTGTCCCCTCCTGTCCCCTCCTGTCCCCTCCTGTCCTCCTGTCCCCTCCTGTCCCCCCTCCTGTCCCCTCCTGTCCCCTGCTGAGCTGCCTCCATGCCCTCCTGTCTCTATCTGTGCCCCTCCCGTCCCATACTATCCCTGCTTCTGTCCTCCATCCCCAGGGGCCTCCTTAGAGGTGACAAGTCTCATCATGTGCTCATTATTCCTTCTGCTTTTAAGAACTTTCCTTTCAGGACATTTTATTCTTGGTGATAATACATCTTTATTTTTCTACACTGTTTCTGGGAAAGGGAACATTTTCAGATCATTTAGAAATATCTTCTTGATTTTCAGAAGGAGGAAGTAAATGCTGTTTTCTCCCTTGTCACAGCGACGATTCCACACAAGACTAAACCATCTCAAGGCGACTTTGTGACTGTCTTAGTCATAAAAGCTAATCCCTGTTCTTGATCAGAACTGAAATCGCAGAATGAGGGTAAAACTCCCCGGGCACACGAGTCTTGCCCTGCCCTCAGGAGCACCCGCCCCAGAGCCCGGGCTCACCGAGCCTGTCAGGGCGTCAGGCACCCTCGGGAAGCAAAGCCCCTCCAAGCGCTTCTGGACACGCAAGCGCCATGCAGACCCACGTCCCCTGTGGCTGCACTGTGTTTGGGGGCCCCGCGGGCTGCACCCCATGGTCCCCCAGCCTTGTCTCTGTGCCCGTCTCCGCACCCTCCACAGGGGCCTGACACCTGGCAGCTGCTCTGCGTGGTCATGTGACACTTCAGTCCCTCCTGGAAACAGCGTGCCCACGTGGTCTGGTTGGAACGCTGGACTTGGACGACCTCTAGGACTTCGGAACCTCAGCAGTTCTCCTTCCGTTGCCATTGGACGCAGTAGTGACATCAAATACCTGGTCGTGTGACGTGGTGTCCCATCCCAGCTGGACCGCAAGCACCCAGAGGGCAGGCTGCCCCTCACGAGTGCCGATGCCCCTGCGGTTACCAACGTGAAGCTGACCTGGGCCCACGGACCCGGTGGCCACAGCTTCAGAAGCACAGACGGGTCTCTAGCGTACGCGTCAGGTGTGAGTGTTGCCTACAGAGCCACCAAGACTGGGACGGGGCGCGGGGCAGCCACAGTGACGAGACCCAGTGGAGTCCCTTAGTGGCACTGATGAGTGTGACAGCCCAGCCTGCCAGCTGTCACCCCACAGCAGGTGCCGAGCCTGAAAAGGTCACATTCTGTGCCGGCTGTGGTGTCCCAGGCATTCACAGGAGTCCAGCAGCACCAGCCCCGTGGGCTGTGGGGTCAGTGGGGTCAGGAGCAAGTCCGGACCTCCCTGCCATGCCTAGACCCACACCAGCCCTCTGACCTGCTCAAGGCTGAGGGGACAGGTCACTCCTGCCCTCTCCCATGTGGCTCCATGGCATCAGCCTTGTGCCTGTGTACCGGGGGTCTGGGAATGACAGGAGGGTTCACCTGTGACAGTCCAGGTACACTCACCATCTCAGGAGCTTGGGTGGTGATTCCTAAGTGGATGCAGCACAGGATGACCATAGGGAGAGACCCAAGGGAAAAGCCATGGGTGTTTCTGCAGTTACATGTAGGGCATCTCGTCTCCCAGGTCACATGGCAAAGAACGATTCCTTCCGTGAATCAGCAAACAAAAACAAAAGCAAGCAACAACCTAAAACAGAATAAAACCAAATGCCAACCAGGGAGAATTTTCAGCAAGGGGAGGGGGCACTTGTCAGTGTGTAAAACCATAAACCCTCACGCCTTCGAACAACAACCAGAGAGAAAAGTTTATGGGAAAAGACCCCATTATAAGGGCCACAAACGAAGTGAAGGAATCAGGCATTCACACAGCAAGGAGTGGAATAAAAACCATGTGAGGAAAACGTGGAAATCCACATGGAAGTTCCCGCTGAGACCTGGCTTGGGAAGATCCATGTCGCAAAGTTGTCGGCTGTGCTCAGGGGTAATCTGCACATGTGGAAAATCCCAATAAAATGTCAAAAAGTTTCTCCTAGAAGCAGATAAGCAATGTTGAAAATTCATACAAATAAATAAGCAATGAGAGCTGCTGTAAAATCTGTAGGAGAGGAACAACAAAGAGAAATTTGGACAATATACAGAAGTTTTTTTAATGTTTATTGTTTATTTTGAGAGACAGAGAGACAGAGCTTGAGCAAGGGAGGGGTAGCAAGAGAGGGAGAGAGAGAATCCCAAGTGGGGTTTGTATTGAAAGTGCAGAGCCCGATGTGGGGGCTTGAGCCCACCAACTGCAAGATCATGACCTAAGCAGAAATCAAGAGTGAGATGCTTGACCAAGCTTAACTGACTGAGCCACCCAGGGCCCCCCCCCAAAAAATGAGGTTTTTTTTTATTAAAAAAGATATTTGGCATGTTAATATTGGAAATTTTCCTATACTATTTTTGTTTTCATTACTGAGAATTTAAAAAAAAAACTAGAAGGGGAAAAAAACCCTCAAACACCAAAATATAATTGTATTTTCTTTTTTTTAATGTTTATTTATTTTTGAGAGAGAATGAGCAGGGGAGGGGCAGATAGAGAGGGAGACACAGAACCCGAAGCAGTCGCCAGGCTCAAACTGTCAGCACAGAGCCTGAGGTGGGGCTCGAACCCAGGGACCATGAGATCTTGACCTGAGCCGAAGTCAGATGCTCAGCCGACTGAGCCACCCAGGCGCCCCTGTCATTGTATCTTCTAAATGCACATAGACTAATAGGTGGCTGGGAGGGGTGGGGCAGAGGCTAGGAAGGTGTTTTTGATCAACCTGAAAACAGAAGGCTGGTCTTAGGACCCAGCCCTGCTACCTAGGAGCTGAGCCCAGCAAGAAAGTATGCTGTGTGTGTGAGATGTTCTGTTTCCAGAACAAAGGAAAAGGTATCCCCGGAAACAATTTGGTTTCAGGTGGGTCTGGACCAAATGTTTGGAAAGGGGTGGGAAGTGAGTACAGGGAGCACACGGGAGAGCCTCGAACGCCATGCCAAAACGCCTGAACCCGATTCCTTAGACAGGGAAGACTTGTCGAGGTTTCTTAGCAGGAAGAGTTGTGGTCAGATCAAAACACAGAGGGGCCTGGACAGGGAGGGGCCGGCAAGGCCGGGGGCCGTGTGCTGGAATGAGGCTCAGACGCCCCGACACTTGGCCCACTGGGAAGCGGGGGGTGTCTCTCCATGCTCTTGCACCTGGGCCGAGACCCCGTGCACACAGCAGAAGGTCCAGGCGTCTCCTCCTCCCGCGAACTCTGCTGCCCCGGCGTCAGGAAGCCCATGCAGCCGTGTGAAGGGGCCGAAGGGCCCTGGCTCCAGGCCCCCGGGTGACACCACGTCAGGCAGAACGGAGTTGTCCCTGCCAAGCCTGCCCGTGGTGCAAAACTGACCCACTAAGTGTTTTAAGACACAATGTCTGGGGACAGTTAGCTATGTGACAGTGAATACCTGGACCCAGGGAGGAGGACCCGGGGAGGAGGTCTCGGCTGGACTCTGGAGAGAGACACTTGGTGGGACTTCGCTGGGTCCAGTGAAGTGGCCAGGAAGAGCTGTTCCCGGAGTCGTTTCCTGCTGAAATCACAGCAACCCCCTCTGCCCTCACCCCCCACGGTCTGCAGTCGCCAGGCGATCCAGGCGGGCTGGGGGGACCAGCTGCCCGGCAGGGGGCTGCCATCCGGGCGGCTCGCAGGACAGCTGTGCTCCCAGGAAAAAGATGGCCCTCGTGATGGTAATTGGCAATGTCCTTCCTTTGGGAAGTCAGCCTGACTCTTCAAATATAATAACAGGGCTTGAGAATTTAATTTTTTCCCCCATGGTCACGATCTGTTCCGTTCTCCATGCACCACAGGGGAAGAAAGCTCTTACCACGAAGGACTTGTCAGCCTGATGTCCCCTTAATTACTGTTCATGCCACCTTCCTACCCAATGTCTGTCTTATGTCTAAAAAACAGAGAACCCACATGGGCCTTTTCCTTTTCTTCATAGTAGAACTTGGCTCCCAAGAAAAAGTTTCAGTGGAAACAAGGGAGACAGGAGTCTTGAGAAGCTTGTCTCCGTGACCAGGAATCTCTGTTCTGGAGGACTTATCCCAGCCACGAGGGCTGCCAGGAATAAAAGACGCCAGGGTCAGGGGCGCCTGGGTGGCTTAGTCGGTTAAGCGTCTGACTTTCGCTTAGGTCATGATCTCGCGGTTCGTGGGTTCGGGCCCCGCATCGGGCTCTGTGCTGACTGCCAGCTCAGAGCCTGGAGCCTATTTCAGAGTCTATATCTCCCTCTCTCTCTCTGACCCTCCCCTGCTCACACTGTCTCTCTCTCTCCTAGAAATAAATTTAAAAAATAAAAATAAAAAATAAAATCAAGATGCCTGCATCAATGTGAATTTCAGATAACAGGAAATAACGATTTAGTAGAAGGGACGTATTTAAGCTCAAAATGTATTCGCTGTTCATCTAAAATTCAAATGCATCTGTGGGTCCTATATTTGTATTTCCGAGTCAGCAGGTATCAACCTCAAAAGCAGGCAGGACGCAGAGAAAGGCGGGCTTGGTGTAGACGGAGGCACCCAGGGGGTGAGGGAAGCGCAAGGGGGACCCTACGTGGAGCATGACCTCGGACAGACTCCTGGCCAGCTGAACCAGATTCTCAAAGATGGAGAGGAGGCAGCTGGCAAGAGGTGATGGCCTCAGGTGACCAGTGGTCCTCACTTGCCGGGGACTTCCCAGAAGCCCTTCAGTCTCAGGCAACCTGGGCTCCTTGCTCCCTCTCAGCAGGAATTGCAAAATCATGGAGGTGGGTTTCTCCCATAAATGGCTTGACTCTGTCCACTCT
This sequence comes from Proteles cristata cristata, assembly GCA_017311185.1. NCBI lineage: Eukaryota > Metazoa > Chordata > Mammalia > Carnivora > Hyaenidae > Proteles > Proteles cristata. Next base: position 234,578 of record JAESUZ010002528.1, on the reverse strand, counting down.
TCCCCACCCTGTCCGCCCCCACCCTGCAGGACTGGCGTGAAGGCAAGCAGGGTGAGGCACTGGCCTTGGGTACAAAATGGCGTGGGCACCAAAACTCAATGGTCAAGATACACGTTTCAATGTGATACTTAAAGGAAATGTAAAAATATCCATGATGAACAAAATACCAAAAATTTATTTTTTTTAATGTTTTATTTATTTTTGAGAGACAGAGAAAGACAGAGCATGAGTAGAAGGGCAGAGAGAGAGGGAGACACAGAAACTGAAGCAGGCTCCCGGCTCTGAGCTGTCAGCACAGATCCCGACGCGGAGCTTGAACTCACAAACTGTGAGATCATGACCTGAGCCGAAGTCAGACGCTTAATCAACTGAGCCACCCAGGCAGCCCTGTATACAAGTTTTTGTCTGAATACCTGTTTTCAGTTCTTTTGGGTACAGCCCTAGGAACTGATTGTTGGTCATATAGTAATTCGATATGGAAGTTTTTCAAGGACCTTATTTGAATTTTTGGTATTTTGAGGGCGCCCGGGTGGCTCAGTCAGTGAAGTGTCCGACTTTGGCTCAGGTCATAACCTCACAGTTTGTGGGTTCAAGCCCTGCTTCGGGCTCTGTGCTAACAGCTAGCTCAGAGTCTGGAGCCTGTTTCGGATTCGGTGTCTCCCTCTCTCTCTGCCCCTCCCCCACTTGGGCTCTGTCTCTCTCCCAAAAATAATTAAACGTTAAAAAAAAATTTTTTTAACTCATACACAAATATACAAATGCTCACGGTGGCATTATCTGCTATCGCCAAAAGGTGGACACAAGCCAGTGTCTCGACCGAGGAGTGGATAAAAACGTGATCTATCCTTGAAATGAAAAAGACTCAGCCATTAAAGCCATGAGGCACTAACACGCTGCAATCTTAAAAACATTCTGCTCAGTGAAGGCAGACTAACACGTGAGGCCACACATCATGAGTCCTTTGTGTGAAATGTCCGGACCAGGCCGAAGGGACAGATGTCCCCTCAACACCTTGACCTCGGACTGCCAGCCTCAGGACTGAGGAAGAGTTCCACTCTGTCGTGTGAGCCACAAGCTCGGGGTCCGGCAGCCGCGGGAAACTAACACAAGTCCCCCTTGTGGGATCGGCAAACATTCTTCAAGTGCGGTAGCACCCAGCCAGGGTTTGGGGCAGAGGGTCCTCCGTTTCTAACACAAGCGGAAAGTGCACACCTTGGGTACCCTGACCCCCGCCAGGGTCTCCATCACCTGCTTATGGAAGAAGTTCGTAGGAGGAAGTCCAGCTCCGCCCAGGACTCTGGAAACACAGGGAACGTCCAGGACCCCGGGAGGTGATCAGGGTGGGAGCACCCACACAGCAGGGCAGCGCCCGACCGCAGGAAGAAGGGGGCGGTCCTCGATCAGAAAGGCATGTGAGATGGCGTAAAACCAGAATGGCAAGTTGCAGAAAAATAAACATTGCGAAATTCCAGTTCACTTTCTTTTTCCATTTTTTGTTTATTTTTGTAAGTTTATTTATTTTGAGAGAGCACGTGTGCGTGCAAGTGGGGGAGGGGCAGAGAGAGAGAATCCCAAGCAGGCTCCACGCTGATGGCACAGAGCCTGACGTGGGGCTCAATCCCATGAACCGTGAGATCATGACCTGAGCTGAAGTCAGACGCTTAGCCCACTGAGCCCCCCAGGCGCCCTGCTTCCTTTTCTCTAATCGCACATACGACCCGAGTGGAAACAGAACCATCTGGAATATCACACACGACTAATTGCAATCTCCTTCTAGAAGGGTGGATGGCAGGACTTACGTCTCTTATTTTAAAAACTTCTTTTTTTTAATATTTTTATTTATTTCTAGGAGAGAGAGAGAGACAGCGTGAGCAGGGGAGGGTCAGAGAGAGAGGGAGTCACAGACTGAAAGAGGCTCCAGGCTCTGAGCTGGCAGTCAGCACAGAGCCCGACGCGGGGCTCGAACCCACGAACCGCGAGATCATGACCTGAGCGAAAGTTGGACGCTTAACCGACTAAGCCACCCAGGTGCCCCTTAAAAACTTCTTTAAAAGCATATTATGATTATGGGTGACTTTTCCATTTTATGCTTTTCTGCCTGTTGCAAATACAGCGTCTTCGACAACAAGCATTTAAAATAAAGTAACTCTGGGGCGCCTGGGTGGCTTAGTCGGTTAAGCGTCCGACTTTCGCTTAGGTCATGATCTCGCGGTTCGTGGGTTCGAGCCCCGCGTCGGGCCCTGTGCTGACTGCCAGCTCAGAGCCTGGAGCCTCTTTCAGTCTGTGACTCCCTCTCTCTATGACCCTCCCCTGCTCATGCTGTCTCTCTCTCTCTCCTAGAAATAAATAAAAATATTAAAAAACAAAAAATAAAATAAAGTAACTCTACCCCGAAGCTACAAAGGAAAACATGCTCTGCGTTCAAAAGAGCCAGGGCCCCATCCAGCCTTTGCAGGAGCCGCAGACCTGCCCAGCCTCGATCTAGACCCTTCTGGATCATCGGTCAGTACCATTCGGAGTCCAGTGCTGGCTGACCTGTCCCCCCACGTCCCCACCGCCTTGTTCACAGTTCACAGTGACCCTGTGAAGCCGGAAGTTCACAGGTGAGGGAACGGAGGCACAGGGGAGGTTGATGACAGATTCGGGCCACATGGGGCTTGAACGCTGAGATGGGCTTTAGGCCACCGGCTCCTTTCCCTACCCTGACGGGTGACTGCAAGTGTCTCTAGCACCCCACCCCCAAACCAGTCAGGCCAGTGAACCTTCCCAAGGCAGGGGCAGTTGACGCCTCCCGGCAGGGACTTTCCCTTGGGGAGCAGATCCCCAACCCCTGAATGAGCTGATGAAGCCAGTGAGGATGGTGGCTCTTCCCTGCCCTCCCAGTGATGTACATCGAAAGTGACTCTCAGTGCCCTGTGCCTTTTAAGGGACCGATTCAATTCCTGTCCACCCACAAGCTGGCTACCGGCTGGACACTGTCACCCCCTGACAGGCTCAGGGCAGCAGCAGGCTCACACCGGTGCCCACGGGTCAGCAAATCACCCGGTTCTGGGTTTACAGAGACGCGAAGCAACACGGGGCAGGTTCTGGCAGAGTGGGGGTGGGGCGGGGAGGAAAGAAACTCTAGCGGGTCCATTGTCATAAAGTTTAAAACAGGTGAAGTGAGGGGCGCCTGGGGGGCTCAGTCGGTTGGGCGTCCGACTTAGACTCAGGTCATGATCTCACAGCTTATGAGTTCGAGCCCCACGTCAGGTTCTGTGCTGACATTCGGAGCCTGGAGCTGCGTCGGATTCTGTGTCCCTCTCTCTGCCCCTCCCCTGCTCATGCTCTCTTGCTCTTTCTCTCAAAAATAAATAAACATTAAAAAAAAATTAAAACAGGCAAAGTGAGTCTCTGCTGTAGGAAGTCTAGCAGAGGGTCCTCTGGGGTAGGGGGGTGGGGGGGTGACAGGTAGTAACAGGAGGGGCTGGGGGCCCGGAAACGGATTTGTCCCACCTCGCCTCAAGGCTGCTAATGCTGTGTGTTTGGTCAAACAGTCGGCTCAACACTCATTTGTGCACCTTTTTGCATGTGGATTATTCTTCAACGAAAGGTTTTTAAAAACACTTATCATTCTGAAGCCCCTTAAAGTACTTTGGGTCCCTGAGGGGCAGATGGGAGCACCCTGAGTCTGCTTTTCTGCATAGCTCAGGCCGCCAGGAGGAAGTGCGCCCTCGCTTCTGACACGGCCCCTCCCGGTTGGCCCCCAGCTGCCTGCCCTGTCCCTCAGCACCCACATCCCATTAGCCAGATGGGCTCCCACATGGCCCTGGGGTGCTGCCCGTGGGCCCACGGGCCAGGAAACAGGTGCCGCTGCCCAGGGCCTGCAGCTGAGTCACCAGCTTCCAGCCCCCCAAGCGCAGACAGTCAGCTCTCCCCTTCCTCTGGGGTGGTGAGTCATCCCAGGGCGCAGATGGGTCCCCAGAGCCGAGCTGCGCCCCAGGGTACCAGGAGCTCCTCAGGGTGGGCTCATCATGGTGTGTGAGGCAGCAGGGACGTGGAAGAGCCCATGCGAGTGCCCCGGCTCAAGAGGCAGAGGGAGGAGCCTGGAACCCAGCTCAGGCAGCAGTGGGCTGCGGGCGGGGGTGCAGGAGGGAACATGCTCGGGGGTGGGCTCAGGGTGCCAGCTGATGCTCTAAAGGGTGCAGTCTGCATTCTCCCAGTGACCCCAGGCTTGGCTCCACACTGTCCCCCTGGGGAGGTGAGGGCGCCCAGAGCCTGGGGAGCAGGCACAGAGGGCAGGGGTGCCATTCCTGGGCCAGGACGGCTGTAAACACCCGGAACCCGACAGAGCCACCCACCGAACCCCCCAGAAATGCATCCCCGGTTCAACTTGCCCAGAGAGAGCCCGGAAGTGCCTGCGGCCTCCCCATCCCTTCCTGGGGGCTCTTCCTGCTTCTCAGACTGGGTTGGTTTCTGTGGCCGGTGGTGAACGGGGCTTCTAAGGGAAGACGGGCCAGCTCCCAGCGCACGGTGAAATCACGCTTTCTGCTTGATTTCCATTACTCTAATGGTGACCCATTTTGTCTGCCACACACTGGGCTGTCTTCAAGATGACAAGTTGACAATGACTCCATCGGGTCATCGCTGAGCACACAGAGCCCATTATAACACTGGCTGTGGGATCCAGGACAGCTCGCAGCGGGGGGTGAAAGGGGGAGCAGGCGTCTGTCATCCCAGGGGCGCCGTCTCTTTGCTGAATGCCTCCGCGGGCCCGCGCCACGCCACCACCCTGCTCTGTCTGCCGCCTTCCCCCGCCCACCGAAGTCTCCCCGGCCAGGGTCACCGGCCAGGGTCACCGGCCACCTTCCAGGACGTGGGCAGACCCCCCTCGCCCGGGATAAGGGAGGACGCGGGGCGACCCCCAGGTGGTGTCGTGGCGAAAGCCCTCACGAACTTCAAGGAGGCACATTTGCTTCGAGCTCGTGTATCTAAATTACCCAGCGTTCGTTAAATGGAGTCACAGTACATGTGAAGCCTGCTCATGTTTGCTTATGATTTTTCTGAGACGCCTGGAAAAAGCAGCCACAGGACAGATACGTGGACGTTCTTGTTCCCAATCAGTTATGGGGTCCACGTGGCCCCCCCCCAGGTTGGGGCCCAGCCTCCCCGCCAGGCGGCTACACCTGCGCCCTTGGTCCCTGGGCTCCGCCCCCAGGAAGGTGTGGGCGCTACCACACGGATACTAGGAAAATCCGTCTGATGGCCCCGCCTAAGCACCTCCTTTCACAGGGTGAGAACACTGTCCCCCTCAGGGCCACCTTCTCCCCACTTTGCAACCTGGGTGCTGGCTCCCTGGTCAGGGCGCTCGGCCCCAACCTGCCTGTGGCCAGGTTTTCTTTAGGATCTGGGTGGACATAAGAGAGTCACGTGCTGTGGAGAGGGCGCCTCTATACCTATTCACCTTGCAGCCACGATGCTGACTTAACGGCAAAATGTCTCTTTATTTTTTTTTAATGTTTTTTATTTACTTCTAGGAGAGAGAGAGAGAGAGAGAGACCGCGTGAGCAGGGGAGGGTCAGAGAGAGAGGGAGTCACAGACTGAACAGGATCCAGGCTCTGAGCTGGCAGTCAGCACAGAGCCCGACGCAGGGCTCGAACCCACGAACCGCGAGATCATGACCTAAGCGAAACTCGGACGCTTAACCGACTAAGCCACCCGGGCGCCCCACAAAATGTCTCTTTAATAAAGACGCTCTTACCAACAAAACTACCGTAAAGTTTCTGTTAAAGTAGAGAGGGGAGGGGTGCTCGGGTGGCTCAGTCGGCTAAGCATCTGACTCGATCTCAGCTCAAGTCTTGATCTCGGGGTCGTGAGTTCAGGCCCCACGTCGTGAGTTCAAGCTCCTTGCTGGGCTCTGCACTGGGCGTGGAGCCTACTTCAAAAATACATAAATAAAAGTGAGGTCCCAAAGGGAACAAAATGAGTACAGCCACCCAAACGAGAGCGGTGGGGGCCGAACCAAACGGTCCTCATTTTCCAGCCCGTGTCGGGATGGCCTTGGGGTCTTTCTTAATTAGTCCCAAGGACGCTGACTTACAGCTTCTGCTTCTTTAGCCACAGAGGCTCCTTGACAAAGTGAGCTGAGTTCAGAAGGGTACTCGACCCTCGCTGATGGCAGCAGGCACCTCACGCGGGAGACCGGAAGGAGGCAGAGATGGGCCAAGACCAGCCGGGCACTGGGATGCCCTTGCTCTCAGGAGAAAAGTGAGCGCTCCGCAGTGACAGCGCAGGTCCCTCCCCAAGCCGGTCTCCCCAACAGCACCCCTCCTCGCCTTCCAGCAAGCCAGGGCCAGGGCGGGCACTCGGCACCCCCGGGGCTAGGGCCCCGCTCCTTCCTTCCCAGCCAACTGGCCTTGACCTCAGGGCCCCTGGGCCTTTCCGCGTCCAGGCGTCCAGGCGTCCAGGCAGAGGCAAATGGCTCTCCCGCTGTGCCTGCCAAGGTTCAGAAGGCTGGCATGCAGGATGCCTGCCGGGCGGCATCGTCATTCTCATCTGTCCTGGGTCTTGTTCGCTCCAGGGTCCCTGGTGACGTCAACCCACCTAATATCTGGCCTGGTGGGTGGGGAGGGGGTTGCAGCTTCCCGGTAAGGAACCGGGGCCGCCAGGCACCTACAGGCAGGGCTGCGGGGGCGGCCGCGGCTGAGGACTCGACGGCCAGTGATGTCCAGCCAGGTGGGAGGAGGAGCTCAGGGCCACCTTCACCTGGTGGCTTCTTCCTTCCTCGGAAGCCTGGAGGTGCCACTCTTGGATGTCCCTTGATGTCTGGGGGGAGAGGACAGTGTGGCCTGGCCCAAACTCAGGAAGCCTTCACGGAGTGCGCCAAGGAGCGATGTCCTCGCAACCTGCCGCGGGACAGCCTCTTCCTGCTGCTCTGCCCGCCTGCCCACCGGCTGGCTGTCTCTAGGAGCCTGGGCTGCTCTCGCTCTGGGTCCCCCGGACCCCCGAGGGCTCAACCACCACCTGCCCCTGCTCAAAACAGCTCTGTGTCCTGGACCCGGGAGCCGTGGGCATCAGCAGGGACCCTTTCTGAGACAGCAGCGTCTGGGATGCAGGGGTACCCATGGCAACCAGGCTGGGAGCCAACCCCCCCCCAGGAGACAGCCCCATTTCTCTGGCTGATTTGCCCCTTTTTAGCAAAACAGGGCAGAGGTCACTGGGCACCGGAGGCAGTGAAGCCACGCCCGCCTTCCCCCCACGAGTGGCTTCTGAGGCTGAACCCGCACTCCAGCCAGGGCACATGTCTGCAGGGGAGGGGTCCTGCTCCGTGCCCGCCCCACCCCTCCCCCAGGACCACGAGACTGAGGGCTTGTCTCGGGGTTGGCTCAGGGGCACCCAGCCTCCTTCTTCTGCAGCAGGGGAATGCTGCGTGGATGGGGGGGGCTTCACTCCCCTGCTTAGACCCGGGTTGGGAGTAAGGAGGGGTGGGGCTCATCACCGCAGCAATGACCTGGGCCATGGGATGTTGGGAGCTCTCCCCTACGGATTTCGGGGGCTCCCTGCACGGGCTGATGGGGGCTCCCCATTCAGTATACGGGGGCTCTTAGACAGGTGACAGAGTCCCTCCCATGGTACAATGGCCCTGAGTGGGGTGATGGAAACTTGTGGGGTGACGGGGACTCTCTGCAAGGGTGATGGGGCTCTCTGCGGGTGATGAGGCTCTCTGCAGGGGTGACAGGGCTCTCTGCAGGGGTGACGGGGATTGGGGGAGGGAGGCTCTCTCTGCAGGGGTGATGGGGCCTCTGCAGGGTGACGGGATGGGGAGGGGGGCTCTGCAGGGTGATGGGGGCTCTAGGGGTGATGGGGCGGAGGGGCTCTCTGCAGGGTGATGGGGGCCTCTGCAGGGGTGATGGGGCCTTCTGCGGGGTGATGAGGCTCTCTGCAGGTGATGGGGGCCTGGGCTGGGGTGATGGGGGGCTCTCTGCAGGGGTGATGAGGCTCTGTGGGGTGATGGGGCTCTGCAGGGTGATGGGGACTCTGCAGGGGTGATGGGGCTCTACAGGGGTGATGGGGCTCTTCTGGGGTGATGGGGCTCTGCAGGGGTGGGGATGAGGCTCTCTGCAGGGGTGATGGGAGCTTCCCTGCAGGGGGTGATGGGGGCTCTGCAGGGGTGATGGGACTCTCTGCAGGTGATGGGGGGCTCTATGGGGTGATGGGGGCTCTCTGGGGGGTGATGGGGACGGGGGAGGGGGCTCTCTGCAGGGTGATGGGGGCTCTCTGCGGGGTGACAGTGGCCGTCCCGAGGGGTTTGGGGGCATTCCGCCGCCGCCGCACCAGCACCCATGCTACAGAACCGCTCGCAGCCTCCTCCGCAGGAGCCGCTACCGCCCCTCCCGCCCCCGGAGGGGGGAGCCCGCTGCCGGGGGACGCGGGAGGCGGGAACTGAGCCCCGTGACACGCGAGCGGCATAAATAGCGGCGGCAGCTCTGGGCGGCGAACACGTCGAGGGAGCCCAGCCGCCGCGCTTCCGCCCCGTGTCCGGAGGCCGCGCGATGCGGTGAGCGCCCCGGCTCTGCCAGACCCGACCGACCCGACCGGACGCCCGGACCCGCCGCCGGGACCCGCCGCCGCCGCCGCCCGGGGATCCCCGCCGCCGCCCAAGGTACCGCGCGCCCCGGGCGGGGGGCCGTGCGGCGGGAGGCGGGCCCCTCCCGGCGGCTCCTCCGCGCCCCTCCCTCCGCGGGGCCCTCCCGAGGCCCCTCGCGCCCGCCAGCCCCCCACCCCCGGCGGCACTGGCGGCCCCGCCTCCGCCCGACGTGCGCCCCGCGCCCTCCCCGCAGATGCCCGGCGGCTGCGCGCTCCTGCTCGCCTGGCTGCTAGTCGCCGCGGCGCTGTCGGCCACCCCGGGGCTCGGGTCACCGGTGAGTGCGGGGCGCGCCCTCCCGCTTGGGGCAGTGGGGGCGGGGGCAGCGGCCCAGGAGCGGACCGGCCGGGGTCCCGCGGGGCGCCCAGCTCCTCCGCGCGGGGCGCCTCTGCCGGCGCACAGCCAGCTCCCGGCGGCGGCGGACCGGTAACCTCTGGCGGCGCGGGACTCGGCCCGCAGCCGAGCTGCCAGCAAACCCCCGCTCACTCCGTCCAGCAGGGGGCCGCGCACGCGAGCCCCCGCCGCGTGTGTCCTCAAGGTGGCTTAGAAGCGAGCTGGGTGCACCGTGCGTTCGGGGCCGGTGGCTCTCGAGTGAATTATTCGGTAAAGCCAGCGCCGTGTTCAGGTCGAATAGCGCGTATTTGGGGGCAAAGCAGGATTTTCTTGCAGCCCGGGAAGGGTATGCCTTGTTCGGGTTCCTCCACCACGCGGGGAAAGCAGGGTGAGCTTCCTGGAGTGTGCGTCTTGCTTTGAGGGTTTAGGTCGCTTGACGTGACAGAGGGGAAGCATGTGTTCTTGTAAATTCCGTGATCACCGAAGCTCAGGCAACAGCCCCCCATCGTGGGTTATGCAGACGGAAGCTGCCTCGGGGGCCTCTCACAGCCCCTGCAGCCCCGGCCTGGCCATCTGACCCCCTTTTCTCCTGCCAAAGGTGAAGGAAAAGAGAGGCTGGACCCTGAACAGCGCTGGCTACCTCCTCGGTCCACGTAAGTGACAGCGAGCGCGGCCCCTCCAGTGCCGTCCGGAGCCACGTGTGCCGACCGTGCTCCTGAGGTCGGGGAGCCAGGTGCCGCTGTGACACACCCACTCTCCAGTCCCAGTCCACCGAGGGGAAGTGGGGGCTCCGTGAGGCTGGGACAGGACGGGCTTAAGGCGCGGCTGATACCAACAGTCGCCGCGTCCATCGTGGCGCCCTTTCCCGCCCTCTCCCGCTTGCTCCCCCTGCGTCCATCTCTCAGAACAAATAGGCAGATTCCTGGGGTCCTCTTACCCCATGTGCCCCGCCTCCTTGCCTTGCCCTTTCTTGAAACGTGACCCGTCCTGCGGCCTGAGGCCAGGCAGGCCCCTGGCACCCCTCCCCTTGCCTCCTCCCCAGCCCCTTCCCCTCAGGGCTGCCCTCGCCCCGCCCCCAGAACCTCACCCCCAGTGACCAGGGACCTGTGAGTCGCCAGCCTCAGCCTTCCCAGCCTTCCTGCTCTGGACATGTGCCCAAGCACCGTTCCTTCTGGAAGTCTCTCCCTCCTTGCCTTCCTGCCCTGCTCCCCAGACGTCGCTCGGGCTTCCCCAGATCTCAGCCCTTGAATGTGGACCTTCCCCTGGGGCTCTGTTCTGGGTCTTCTCCCGAGTCCCTGTGCCCTCCCCCAGACCCCCATCCCCCCTCAGCATCACAAAGCACAGACCGTCTTTGGCACTCAAGCCCTCTCTCCGTTGTGTTTCTGGAAGCCCTGGATGACCCCAGGACAGTCGACACATGCTGGCCCCGTGCCCTGCTCCAAGCCTTTCAGCTCCCCATTCAGTACCCTCGCCTGCGGGCCCCCCAGCCCACTGGCATCACCAGGACCCCTCGCGGCGCCCTGCTCTCTGGGGACAGACGGTCAGCCGTCCGTGCGCCACAGGGCAGGACTCGGTTTTCGCTGCCTGACCAAAATGCCTGTGTTGGGGGGGAGTGGTGAGCAGGAAGAGGCCTGCCACCTGTCAGCTGGTGGGGTCCGGTGACCCACGCGTGAAGGTCTCCCAGGGCGGGACTGGGGCCGGGGCTGGTGGGCAGGGGCTTGCGTCCGACCCCGTGGAGAGCCAGGAGGCGCCCACACCCCTCACCCCAGGCCATATGTGGAAACTGGTCAGCTGGTCCGAGTCCTGATGTTCCCCGAAGGGGCCCGCCAGCCAGGCCTCTGTAGCACTAGCACTTTCTCCGCTTTGAAAGCTCAAATCTGGGCGAGTGTGGGATGGGAGGGCACTTTCGCTGACTTGCAAGCGCCCAGCAGGGTGCCAGGCCACCCTGAGCCTTCGCTCTGTGCCAGGAACCCACCAGCTAAAACGTGAGGCTGGGGCGGGGAGCGTGCATGCGTGTAGAACACACTAGAACTCGAGTGTGTGGCTTCTCCTGCAGCCATCGATTCCCAGAACTTGCCAGGCCGTGAGCAGACTAATGTTAGGTGTCCTGTCCTTGATTTGATGCTGTCTGGACACAGTGTAACTGTGGACCGTTAAAAAAAAAAACCCAAAAACAAAAACACAAAACCCTCCCCTGTCTCCCCTATTTATTTACTGCATTCCGCAGCGAGAAAGGGGCAAACGGCTCCATCCCCACAGAGTAACGGGGAAGAACTCGCAGGGTTTTAGCTCCTGACCCCCCCTCCCCGCCCCTGCCGTGTATATATACAGCCCTCCTGCTGCACAAGGCTCTCTGCTGGCCTGGGGGACACTTCCAGAAACACAGGCAGAGATGAGCGGGGGGCGGTGGGGGGTTGCGCACAGGCAGCGTCTCTGGGAGCTGTGGTCTCCGGTCAAAGCCAAGGGCAGGTCCCCCACACGGTCCTGTCCCTGTAAGTGGATCGACCCCGCCTGCGGGACGCAGATGGGCCCAGAGGGTTCACGTTTTCCCGAGCTCTGTGGGACCCTGAGCTCCGTCACCCGAGAGCATCCTGTCTCGGTGCTTCTGGCCCAGAAGAGAGGAGGGGCCCTTCACAGATCCTTGTTCAAGGTGCTTCGGAATGTTGAACATCTGTCCCTCAGGAAGGAAACACATAATGAAGGTTGTATGTCTGTTGGGCTGGGCCACCAGGAGCCGGACGTCCAGACCGGCTTGTGGGTGCGCCCCGTTCCTGCGGGTGTGGGGCGTCCCCCGCCGCTGCTGCAGGGGGGAGGCGGGGGGAGGCGCTGGCCCTGTTCCAGGTGCCACGCGAGGGTCGCCCTGCTTCTTCCCGAGTGTCATGCCAGGACTTCCGGACGGACGGGCTCCGGCTCTGGAGGAAGGGGTTCGTTTTCTCTTGCCCGCCCGCACCCCGTCCTCGCCGCCCCTTCACCTCCGCAGCCTCAGCGCCCCAACTCAGGCGCCTCTCGCCCTGCTGGGCGCTGGGCCAGGGCCTCCTGGTCCCTTTCTCAGTTGCTCAGCGGATGGCTCTGCCTGCATCACGATTCCCTCATCTCAGACCACTGAACACCCGTGTGCATGCACACTTAGCCCCCTCCTGCCGCCTCTGTCTGTCTCTGGCTGCCTGGCTCCAGTCCAGCTGCCACAGACGACTTGGAAAACTAAGCCTGTTTTCAGGGACATAGGACCCCTCCCCCGCGGTGTCCCCAAGAGACACCCGGTTCAGGCACCAGCGCCCCTGGGGCCCCCTGGATGCCCCCTCGCTCCCCTCCTGCCTGGGGGGGCTCCCCGCTCTGGCAGAGTCCCAGCACCTGGGGGACGTCCCTGCCTCCGGCCCTGGCACAAGCTCTTAGCGCCACAGAGAACGATCTTCCTGCTCCTGTGGCTTCCCCGTGTGGCGTTGTCTGGAGTGTGTGCTGATTACAAGCGGCCGGCGAGTCCTTCTCTGGGAGCGGGGCGTGTGGGGCATGTGGGCGATCCGGTAACCGTGGCCGCCTGCTTTCCCCTCTGCTCGGAAACAGATGCTGTTGACAACCACAGGTCGTTTCAGGAGAAGCCCGGCCTCACCGGCAAACGGGAGCTCCCGCCTGAGGACGCAGGGACGCCAGGTGAGGGGCCGCCACCTCCCAGGGCTCCCAGGTCCTAGGCGCCAGGCCTCCGAGGAGTTTGGCCTTGACCTGGCTCTCCCCCCTCCACATCCCCCTCCCTCCCCGCTGTGCTGAGCGAGGCCCCCTGTAGAGGGGCCAGTCCACTGACTTCCAGATGCCCGGCTCCTCTGCAGTGGGGAGGCGAGGTGCAGACCGCCGTGGGGCCGGGGTTCAGATGCGGATTCTTTCTGTTTTCCAGGAAGCTTCGCCCGGCCGCTGTCCGAGAACGCTGTTGTGCGCACCATCATCGAGTTTCTGACTTTCTTGCGTCTCAAAGGTATGTGAAATATTGCCAATTAAAAAAATTTTTTTTATGTTTATTTATTTTTGAAAGAGAGAGAGAGCACGCGAGCAGGGGAGGGGCAGAGAGAGAGGGAGACACAGAGCATCCGAGCTGTCAGCACAGAGCCCGACGCGGAGCTTGAACTCATGAACCATGAGATCATGACCTGAGTCGAAGTCGTTCACTTCACCGACTGAGCCCCCCCAGGCGCCCTGAAATGTTACCAATTTTAAAGGCCACCTCTTGGAACCCCGCACACATGAAAAGGATTCCGTAGAATTCTGGGACGTGAGCAGCAACCCACCTACATTCCTGTCACTGGTGTTGGCCGGGATTGCAAGGGGCCAGGATGGTGGCTGGTCCCAGCACTGTTTCCGGAGAGGCTCATCAGACCCTCAGCGGAAACCAGGGGAGAGAGAGGCCTCGGGTCCCCGTCACTCGGCTGGGGCCACACTTCTCACCAGCAACAACTGCTGTACGTTTCAGGGGCCGCGGCCCCTTGTAGGCCATCCTACCCCGTCCTGTGAGCCTGGTGAATGAGTTCACCCGCGTTTCCGATTCCAGGTCTTTCTTTCTGCAGCCTTCCTGCGGGACAGGCTGCGCTTGCGTCCAGTGGGCTCCGCCCTCCACCTAGATCCGTCTTCCGGGGTCTCGACACACGACGAGGCCTCCCTGTGGGCCCGTTTCAGCCTCGCACATCCGCCTTGTGCGGTCGTCCGGGCAACAGCGAGCAGTGACCGCCTCCGTCAGACAAGCACGGGGGTCACGCTGCTGGCCGGAAGGCGCCAGGACAGAGGGCGGAGGTGGCAGTGCCCTGGGAGCGGGGCCCCGGGGACAGGGACTGGGGCAGCAGGGGAGGCGGTTGTCACGTTCTGCACTTTACAGTTTTGTTGTGAGTTTGGCAAGAATTGTTTGGGACCCATTCCTGGGTGGTGGTTTGATCCGTGTGCTTCCGGGCTGCACGGGTGGCTGGGGTTGAAGGGGTTTGGGTGGGGGTGGGAGGGAGGCGGTCAGAGCCCCGCGGCTCCTTCCTGAAGACCGTCCGTGGGCAGGAAGACCGTGGGGGACAAGGCAATCTCAGAACCGCTAACCGTGACACAGCCCCAACAGGCCTGCAGGGGGGCGGGGGGGGCTCTTCCAGCAAGGGGCAGACCCCCTCTTCCAACGATTTCTCCTTCTTTACTTGGCTCTGTTACGTTTCGAACTTTGTCACACAGAACTTCCCTAGGAGAAACCACTTTTTGTTATCCCAGCAGGAATTACACTTCCTTAAAGCATGACTTTAAAAGTCTGACAGTTTCAAATGCATAATAGGTACGAGCCTTACATCCTTACAGGGTGAGAAGTAGGAGCTGTGCACCCGTCTCAGGTCTGATGCCCCCGAGAAGGACCACAGTGGCTCTGGCGTGTTCGCTACGAGCGCTCACTCTCACCGGGGCAGGCGTTGGGGCTCCCCTAAGTGCACCCCTTCTTTGCAGAGGCCGGGGCCCTGGGGTTCCTGCCCGACCTCCCGCCTGCAGCCTCCGCAGAAGACGGGGAGGAGCCCTGAGGAAGCCCTCAAGAATGTCCCTGTGCGTGGCGTCGCTTCCGGACAAACTTGGACACGATGGAACGTGTTGTGGCGACTCCCGCAGGGCGGCCAGTCCTGTCCTGTCTGCTCCGATGCTGTGCCGTTAGCGTTTCGTTGTTGTTAGGATCAGTTTCCCCCTTTGGTAATTATTTTGAGTGAGAATAAAAGATAGCAACTGCCTTCCATTGTCATTTCCTTCTGTGTGTCTGTCCTGTCACCACGGCACCACCGGGGCGGGGGTGGGGGTTAAAAGATAAGGTTTGCCTGTAACCCTGTGCGTCAGACAGAAGTTTCAAGCCCAGATGCTACCACCCAGAGCATCTGTGAGACGCCGTCTCTTGTGACGAGGGACCGTGGCCAGGGAGCACCGAGCTGTCTCCATATTCAGCCGAGCCCAACGTAACATACGCGGACGGGTCTGTTACTGACACAAACCAAACCGCACCAGCAGAACCCTGCCCGCAGGGAGCTGGTACCTGGGGAGATGGAAACAGAAAGCCCAAGGCACCGCTGACCATGGTGGGTGAGGGGATGCTCGGTGCTCGCGAGGGTCTGAGTGGTGAGGAGGAGGGAGACCCCGCAAGGCAGGGGCCGGCCGAGCTGGGGCCGACGGCGCAGCGTTAAAACCCCGTGACCACGGGGCACCGGTCATAAGGGTCTCCACCGCCTGACGGGTCAGGAGACTCGTGGGGAGTTAGCGCTGTGGGAGGGACGCTGTGGGGCCCGCACTAACACAGCGCCGGGGCGGGAGGGACCCTGGGGCAGAAAAGAAAGATGGCACTGGAAGACCCGAGAAGACAGTGGGTGGAGACCCCAAGCCTTTCTGTTACCGTAAATGGGAACTCGGGGCTCCTTCGCATGGGGGGATGGCCCAGGCGGCCCGCAGAGCACCGCGCGCCGAGTCCGGAGGCCCACCCGTCCTTGCCACTGCGCCGGTGACTGCCATCCACAGCCACGCGTGAGAATTTCCACTTAAAGACATGCTTCCGGGCCCGTCATCCCGGCTCAGACCCGGGCTGGCCTCCCCCAGCTCAGGGCGGGAGCCCAGCCGGCCGGCCCACTACAGGCCGCATCCCCCCTCACCGGCTCCCCCTCCCCCCACACATTCACTTCTCTCCTTCAGACTCGGGCGGGGCTTGTCAGAACCCAGGCGCCAGGCCCGTCTTCGGGGTGTCTGATCCAGGAGGGCCGGGTGGGCTGTGATGGGGTCCCCTCCCTAAGGAACGTGGTGAGAAGAGGCCTCAAGGTAAGGGAAGGCACCCTGGCTATGTGCGTAGGTGACGTCCCTCAGGACCCTGTAAGGAGGCCACCCCATCAGGGTGCATGTCTATACGGTACTCATATACGGGAGAAAAGACGTAGAAAAGGTGTAAGAGGCTACACCACACGGCGGCGTTTGGGGCTCTATTTTTCAAGAACAAACCCTCTGAGCCGGTGCCGCCAGGAATAAAGTTGCTTCCTGGAAAGAAAAGCCTCAGGGTCACAGCTCCGTGGGAGAATCCTGCTACATTTCTTGGGAGCTTGTGTCCTGGACTCGGAGACGATGTGTTTCCGCCTCCTTTGCTGCCGGGGCACGAAGCTCAGGGCGCCCGGACAGGCAACCTCACCTGGCGCCAGCGGACCAGACCGCTTGATCCGCAGGAGACGAGACCTCCCGGGCGCCGGGGCGAGGACCCCAGGTGTGCGCGGGGGAGCCCGTGAGGCCCAGGAACCAGCTCAGGGAGCCGTGCCTGTTAGACCGGTAAGAACCCAGGTCCGTCTGTTCCAGAAGACCTGCCCCTAAGAGGCAGAAGGGGACCCCGATCACCTCCCAGAGTGGCCCGAGTGGTTCCATAAGGAATAAGGAACAAAGCCACAACTCTAAGGCACCGGGCAGCGGGTTGGAGTCACTGTGCGACTGTGTGTGGGGATGTTTCTCTTGGTCATTTCCTGGGTCAGTGACTACAGTAATCAGAGCCAACTGTCTCTGGTCGGTCTACCTCAGGATGGGGACTTTAAGGAACATTCCCAAGCACCTGCCGAAACTCCCTGTATTTCGGGGAAATTCCCTGTCTTCTCCAGACTGACACGGACTGCCTAATTCCACTGGCGGAGAACAAAACTAAACTGAAAACCTGGAGTCTGCTTCTCTGAGCTGACAAGATTTAAAACTGGGAATTCCCTTTCTCTGCCTTCGGCCAACACCTCGCCTCTTCTCCCTTCTCCCCGCCGCACCTGGGGCTAGGGGCGGGGGGCGGCCTGCGTAACTGTCTCCTCGATGCCTCTGGCACCAGCTCCTTCTCCCACCCTAGAGCTCATGGAGCAAAGACCACCCACTTCAGATTTCCCCACCAGTGTTCCAGGGAGAAATTAACCATGGGGAACAAACTGTCTTAAGGTGTCCCAAGTAAAACATATTCAGTGTTTATGCTAATTTAGGTTTGTGATGGACCTGTCTGTCAACATTAAATAAAAACTTTTATTCTACCTAGATTTGCCGAAGGTCAAATATGCTCATGTCATTCTGTCTGATTTGTTAACTAAAGGAGGACTTAAAGTAATGGTTACCCTGGTCTGTCTCAGAGTTTTCATGGGTAATTGCTAAAATAGCTTTCAAAGTCTTTGGTAACCTGAAACATTAAAGTTTTGCTTGTATGATAAATTGGGATTGAATTCATTGGAAATATAATGAGATAAGAGGCTAAAGCACTAATTACTAGATGTAGGTTTGTGCTTTTGACTTATTGCCATAAAAGGACTATTTGGGTCTTACAAATGTGCTTCGTGCTTTATTAAGATTTTACTATGGAAAATCTGTTTTGTGCTTAATTGAGAAATTTACCTTCTTTAAGAAAATTCTGATGTGACAGAATTACAGTTCACAATTGTTATTACTTAGCTTTCACTGGAGACTAAGGTTCTAAGAGTTAAAATTCTGCTAAACGTGACTATGACTGATGAGAATAAGGAAAGTAATTCTGTATGTAAAAAAATGGGAGATGTGTAAGAATGATATAAAAAATGAAAATACAGTTTTTAAATGTTTATTTTTGAAAGAGACAGAGTATGAGCGGGGGAGGGGCAGAGACACAGAATCTGAAGTAGCTCCAGGCTCTGAGCTGTCAGCGCAGAGCCCGATGCGGGGCTTGAATTTACAAACTGCGAGATCATGCCCTGAGCTGAAGTCGGACGCTTAACTGACTTCAGGCGCCCCTGAAAATACATTTTTTTGTTGAAGGTAAAAGAAAGTAATTTTGTCCTAAATGAGATGATTGTTTGGAGAAAAAGGGCTTAGGTCGAAATCTGAAAGCAAAGGAAAGTTGTAGGAGGTTTGTGAAGGGAAGTCTTCAGAAAGAAATTTTATATGTGGTCAGGATTGACTAAGGTTAAAACGAATGGATTTTAAAAGTACACTGGTGGGGCACCTGGGTGGCTCAATTGGTTAAGTATCCGACTTCGGCTCAGGTCGTGATCACACGGTTTGGGGGTTTGAGCCCAGCGTCGTGTTCTGTGCTGACAGCCCAGAGCCTAGAGCCTGTTTCAGATTCTGCATCTCCCACTCTCCCTGCCCCTCCCCTACTCGTGCTCTGTCTTTCTCTGTCTCAAAAATAAATAAAACAAAAAAAAATTTTTTTTAATAAAATAAAAGTACACTGGTATAAGATTAAAATTCTGCTTTACTGTCTGTTAAAAAGGCAAAGTTTTCTTGGATTGTTGGTATGCTTTGATTTAAAAAAAAAAAAGTTTCGACAAAGATTTTTTTCTCCCTTTTGTCTGCCCAAAAAGATGGGGAAAAATATATATATAATTATAACTAAAGGGCAGGACAGAAGGACAGCACGCCCTTTTGACTTGTTTTACTCCAGCCTTGTTTGAAATTGCGCCTCCTTTGATCTGAAGGCTGGGGCGACGGTGACGATGTCCTCGCTGCCGGCCTCCAAATGCTCCAAGTCTGGGTTGGTTCTGTTGAGCACAGAAATGGAAGCCTGGGCCACATGAGGGACAGATGACTTCCATATATAAAGGGCTTTCACTGGGATACGTAGGGGCCATCTTGCCACACTTACCCCAGCGGATGCCAATTCGAAACCACTTAGGTACTCTAATATCGAGACCCATGTAGCGGGAACGTATTTCTGCGGGCACCGCTGAAAAAGGCAAGCTTGACTTTGGCCCTTTTAGCCCCTTGACGACCAATTTTATCCTCCCTAAAAAAAGTGGTTCTCACCAGCCTCTTAAAATATATTTGTAAAGAGGATTCCAGTTGGGTCAAAAACATGAGTGCCTCCTTCTACAAGCAGGGAAGTCTTGCTTGGTCACAGCCGATACCCCCAAAGTCCCGCAGGTGGGAAACGGAGGGATAGGAGAAATCAGGGAAGAGAAGGTCAGCTCTCGGAGGTAGGGTCAAGTTTGGATAAGATCGACTGCTCCCAGCACCTCCCGAGACTGACAAAGTTTTTGGATGCGAGTTGAACAGGCAGCCAAAACGCGGGGCCGGGAGATGGGGTTTCTCCCCAGGCAGCTGTGGCAAATTAAGATAAGGGATGCCATTGCCTCCTTTTTCCTATATATGGGCAAATTCCCAACCAAGGCCAACACTCGTTTGGGAGGGATTCTGAAAACTTGGGTTGATTCTGACCTATAAACTTCCGAAGAAAAAGCAACTCCTTGATTATCATGGGGCTGGAGGTCCTATAAGGAACTTCCAGTTTCCTACTAGGGCCCAGGCGGTTGGTGTCCAGAGGTCCTGATGGGGACTAAGACCATCCCATTGAGAAATGGTATTGTCCCCGCTTCCAAGCCAGGGGTTTAGAGAAATTAAGGAAGTCCAAGGTTAAGCCCTTAAATTATGCTAAATTAGCCACTATTTTACAAGCACCGCATGAGAGCCCAAGGGCCTTCCCGGAGAGGTCGAGGCAGGCTCCGTGAAATATATCGGCCCTGCCACCCCTAAGGCCGAGAACATTTGAAAGGACAAATTTGTCACTCACTCCATCAGCCCTAGACGGTCTGAAGAAATGCAAAACCTGGCTGTTGGCCTGGAAGGGACCCTGGAGAAGTTCTTATGAGACGCCAATTCTGGGGTAGATTACAACCAAGATTAAAACAAAAAAACGGGAAAGGAGGCTTAAGCAAACTCTGAGGGCTTAGTGTGGCCTTAATACACTATGTCAGACCAGGCCTCCTGAGGTCCTGGCCCCAAAAGCCACCCACTTACGTGGCCGGTCAGGGGAGACAGCCCTGTCTCAGAATGTCTCAGAAGGGACACAGAAATCAAAGCCCCTCCAGCCCTGCCCCTTGTTGGAGACATTCACTGGAGGCCTGAATGCTTTCGGGGACCTCTGTCTGTGAGGGCTCAGCCAGCCAGTGTCCCTGGGAGGGACTAGCCGGGGCCTGGGACTCTTCGCCTTGGCTCCCAGGAACCAGCTGTCTACTGGAAGCCGGAGCCTCAGGTAATTCTGGAAGATTCAGGTAATTAAAAAGCTGGTTCATTTCCTCCTTGATACCAGAGCCACCATCTCTGCCCTCCTTTCCACTCCACGCCAGCCATCCTAACACAGCCTGACGATTAGAGGCATTTCCGGAAAGCTTAGAACTAAATTTTTCCCTCAGCCCCTGGGATGCATATGGGGGAAACTAACTTTTTTCTCATTCTTCCTTGATAATACCAGAGAGCCTTACCCCCTTGCTAGGAAGGGACATTAAAACGGAATTAGAGACTATGGTGCTATTAACTCCAGGATAGATAAATGATTATGTGAGTTTTTGGGAATTACTGGATATCATAGGCTGTAGATACCAGGGTTCAGAAAATAGCTTGCTCACTATATCAATTATTAAAGGAGACTCAGTCCATCCACTCTCCTAGGGAAATGAGCTGGGGTCTGACTCGCGGACAATCTCCATCCCTCAGGATGGTTGCGGACAGAGCAGGGCGATGACTATTACTGAGCTCATGGAGCTGGAAGATCATTAAAGCCCTGCATCAGGCCTTTCATCTAGGGAGCGATAAAACTTACCAAATGGCCCAAAGGATGTTTCCTGGGAAAAACTTGTCAAGGACAATTCAGCAAGTAATATCAGCCTGTGAAGTATGTCTTAGAAACAATCCTCTTGACCACAAACTTGCTCTCCCACGCAATCAAGGACCTGGAGGCTCTCCAGAGAAAGACTGGCAATTAGATTTCACTCGTATGCTGAGGTCAAAGGGCTTTCAACATCTGTTGGTGCGGGTTGCTACTTTTACTAGTTGGGTAGAGGCCTTTCCCTGCGAGGCAGGAAAGGCACAAGAAATAATAAAAGTTCTGCTTTATAAAATAATACCTGGGTTCGGCTTACCTAAAAATTTACAAATAATGATAAATGGCGGCCTTGACTCTTTCTCCAGTAGGATCCCCAACTCTTAGAAAGATTTTACACCTCAAAATAAAGCAATCTGTCTGCTTATACTCGGCAAAATTCTAAATAACACCTCACAAGCATTATATGCTTTAAATTTAAAAAAGAAAATTAAAGTTAGAGCCAGACTCTTGGAGAAGAGAGCCGCCATCGATTACTCATTGCTCCTCCATCATCTGGGTTATGGGAGATTCCCTGACATGTGTTGTTTCCATATAATAATTCTCACAGAGTCTTAGAACTGATAGATGACATTCAGACATAATCGGACAGAGTCAGGGTCTCTCCTGGATTGTCTGACTGGTTTGGGAACTGGGGACATTATCGTAAGATGCCATCTTGGTGGACAGTATAATCTTTACTTTGTGATTTTCTCTGTGCGTCTGCTAATCTTGATGCCGCCTCTTGCCTGCCAGCCTTCCTGGAAAACCATACTCTGGGCCACTTGGCTGACCCTTGGGTAGACTCTAACTGCTGAACCCTCACACCATCCCTTATCAGCTTGAAGAAGCCAGAATGGCCATCGTCCCTGTTCCCCAATGGCAGTTAGGGGCCCCATTCCAGGGGATGAATGGATAGGAAAAGGATTAACAGGAGGCAGGGAGAGAGAAGGGACCTTCAGGGAGGCAGACTTCAGCTGCAGGTGGGAGGCTAAAAATGCAGATGGGTTTCTCCCTTTATAAAGCCCTTTATGGGTCCCCTCCCTCCCCCCATTATCAAGGGCATAAGGGGGGATCTAAATGAGATGGGCAATCTAACCCTAAGGCAACAGATGCGGACCCTCAGTTCTACCCTAACCACCTCACACCACTAGGTCAGGGAGTGATTACATGTGAGTCTGACCACAGACTCTCACCCCTTTAAACCAGGAGATGCTGTATGGGCGAAGGAGGGGAATGCCCAACCCCTAAAGCCCCGCTGGAGGGGCCCATTCGCTGTCATTTGGTCCACCCTTACTGCGGTGAAGGCAGCCGAGGTGGGTCCCTGGATTCACCACAGCAGAGTGAAGCCGGCCTCTCGAAACTGGGAGTGTGTCCCTGGTCCATGCACGCCATGCAAGCTGACCCTATGGAAGAAGCAATCTGCAACTCTGGAGGCTCTGGGAGGCGGCAGCCCTGCTTGAGTCACTCCAGAAGCTGACTGATCTACGCACAATAGAAGCATAAGGAATCAACAGTCTGGTGAAATAAAATACTGTCCTTATTTTCCGTGTGTCCTCACTATGATGACTGTTACCCTTTGTTTCTCCCTGTTACTGTGATTCTTGCTCTACTCTTCACCATAGGACAGGCCGAGGCCGCCCTGGCCAGCTGGGAGTGTGGTGGGAGGTCTCTGTTAGCGCTCGCCTTCCCTTCGGGGATAGGATGCTGCATTGGTCCCAACATGGGGGATCAATGGCCAGGGGAGGCTAGAGAATTAGATCCCTGTGAACCTTATAGTGGAACAGAATACCCCAGTCCTACTTCTGGGGTTTGGTTCCTCAAAATCTCAATTGAATTGGAAAAAAACTGCCTTGCCCGGTGGGGAAGGAAGTTCGCCGTCTCTGTTGGAAACTTAACATGCCTAGGCCGAAGATTTTATAATTCAACCGCCGGGGAAACCCAATGGTGGGGGGCCCCAGGTCACCTTGAGCCAGATCCCCACCCCTTGTCTAACTTCTCTCCTCTCTGAGAGGGCTGGGACGGTGTCGATGCAGCCATCGAATGGCGGGCCCCAGCTGGGCTATACCAGAGATGTGGAAGGAGAGCCTTTCCAGTACTTCTCTTAGGCTGGTCAGGGTCATGTGTGCTTGAACTATTCATCTATTTTTCTTCCTGCTCCCACGTGCCAGAGGGGAACTTTTGGGAGCCCAAGTGTACGGGGACAGGGAGACTCAAAGGAAATGACGTGCCCTACAGATTGGCGATTGGAAAGATAATGAGTAGCCTCCTGAGCATATAATCCAATATTGTGGCCCTGCCAACTGGACAGAGGATGGGTCCTGGGGTACCTCACCCCCCTTTACATGCTAAACCTGATAATCAGGCTGTAAGCAGTTGTAGAAATTATAACCAATGAAACTGCCAGAGCTCTTAACTTACTAGCCAAACAGCAAACCGAAATGTGGAATGCCATCCATCAAAATCGCTCGGCCTTAGATTAACTGCTTGCTTTGGAGGAAGGAGTTTGTGGAACGTTTAACCTGAGCGACTACTGCCTATGGAGAGACAATGAAGGAAAAGTCACAGGGGAGATTACAGATGGGATGAGAAAGGTTGCTCATGTCCCAGTCCAGATCTGGAACGGTTGGAACCCCAGGGGCTGTTATTTGGAGGATGGTTTTTACCTCTTGGGGGGTTCAAAACCCTCAGGGGGATTATCCTCTTGATTTGGGGAGCTTGCTTCATCCTACCTTGCTTAGCTCCCCTGTATATGGTCTGTCTCCAGCCTCACTGAGGCAATGATCAGAAGAACAACAGCTATGCAGGGGATGATGTTGTGGAAATATAAACCTCTAAACCAAGATGATGCTCTCAGACCCAAAATAGGGAGGTCCAGGATTCAAAGGGGGGAATGTAGTAGAACCCCTCCCTAAGGAATGTGATAAGACCTCAAGATAAAAGATAAGGAAGGGCAATCTGGCTATGTGCATAGTGACACCCTTCCCGGCCCTGTAACATGAGACCACCCCATCACCCATATATGGGAGACAAAAAGTAGAAAATGCATAAAAGGCTACACCACGTGGCGTCTGGGACTCAGTTTTTCAAGTACAAACCCTCTGAGCCCATGCCGGCATGAATGGAGTTACTTCCTGGAAAGAAATGTGTCAGTGTCACGACTCTGTGTGAGAGTCCTGCTCCAAGGCTAGAACCTGGTGATGCGGCTTCTGCCGGCCAGGGACCACACCTGTCACCTTCCCCAGGGCAGGGACTGAGAAAGGTTGTGGTGTCACTGGCTGGCCAACATCATGATGGATGAGGTGACAGGGGATGCGCTCAGAACTGGCTACAGCCATACTGGATACGTCAGTTGCCAACAAGGGCAGTATTTTCAAGAAAAAAAAAGTTTGCCAGCCATGAGGGGCAGTGAAGAATTTGCAGACCGTCCTGACAACCTCCCAGGTGGCCAGCCCAGTGCCAGAGGAAGGAGAGAGTCAAGGTTGTTTATCACGAGGAGGGAGCTGTCTCCATGCCACGGATGCACAGTCATGAAAGCTGGCCAACATCAATCTACTTCTGCAACGTAGGACCGAGAGTGGTGGGAATCCCTCTCCAATGTCTGCCCAAAGTCTTACTCTTGAGGCCCCTGGAAAAGGAAGAAGGGGAGAGGTGCGGGGGAGCTAAGGAGGTCCTCACACGGGAGCAGAGTCTCAGAAAGGTGCAAAGGAAGGAAGCTGGTTACTCTAATGTGCACCCATGAACTTTTATTTTTAATACACTCCTAAACAAGAGGTCCCATGCTCCATTTTACTGTCTGGATTTTACCCTAGTTTATTCATGATACAAACTAAGAAGGCTCTAGGAAGCAGAAAGTTTGACAACCTCTGCTCCAACTTTTAAGGAAAAGTTTGTTGATTTCTGCTTTCAGGAAGACAGAGTAGACAGAACTGTGTACTTCTGTCTCATCCTCTTGTTAAGTACAACAAAAATCCCTGGATACTCTGTATAAAGCAGACTTAAGATTCTGAAAGGTCAAGAAGAAGGCAGACCTCGGGACCCAAGGATAATATGGTGGTGAGTGCTGGGTTTCTTTTTTGTCTTCTCAACAGAGTAGAGACGCTGACTGTCTCCAAGTTGATATATATATATAGGTTAACACAATTCCTATCGAGGAAGAGGAGGAAAAGGCAAGCTAAGGACTGAAAGAAAATATTTGCAAACCACCCATCCCATCAAGGGATATATCCCACCAAGGATATGTTTCTCTGAAGCATATAAAAGACTCTCCAAGCTGAACAGTAAAGAAAACAAATAATCCAATTTTAAAAATGGGCAAGATACATGAACAGGCATTTCACTGAAGATGATATACAGATGGAAAATAAGCACATGAAAAGATGTTCAACGTTAATCATCAGAGACATTATAATTAAAGCCACAATGAGACTCTATTAAACACGTATCAGAATGGCTAAAATAAAAAAAGTGGTGATACTGCCAAATGGTGGCAAAAACACAGGAAAGTGGATCGCCAGTCCCCTGCCAATGGGAGTATGAAATGGTACAGTCACTGTGGAGGACAGCTTGGCAGTTTCTCTAAAGCCCAGCAATTATACTCCTGGGCATTTAATCCAGATGAGAGAAAACCTTCACACAAGACTTGCATACAGCCTACACAAACATTCATGGTAGCTTTATTCATAATAGCAAAAAACTGGAAACAGCCCAGATGCCCTTCAGTGGGTAAATGCTTAAACCACCATCCATACACACCACACACCCAACCCTCAGCAAGAAAAAGTAACAGACTGCTGAGATATCCACCAACCCAGATATCTGTGAGGAAGAAATAAAACTGTCTTTGTTTAGGGGTGCCTGGGTGGCTTAGTCGGTTAAGCGTCCGACTTTCGCTTAGGTCATGATCTCGCGGTTTGTGGGTTCGAGCCCCGCGTCGGGCTCTGTGCTGACTGCCAGCTCAGAGCCTGGAGCCTGTTTCAGTCTGTGACTCCCTCTCTCTCAGACCCTCCCCTGCTCACGCTGTCTCTCTCTCTCTCCTAGAAATAAATTTTTTAAAAACCTGGTATTTAAAAAAAAAAAAACTGTCTTTGTTTGCAAAGGACATGACTATGTAGTAAATCAGAAAATCAACAACGAGAACTCCTGGAACTAAAAAGCAATCCTAGCAAGGTTACAGGACACAAGGTTAATATACAGCAGTCAATTGCTTTCCTGTATAATTCCAATGAACAAGTGGAGTTCAAATTTTAAAATATTATCCCATTTACGTTAACTCCCCCCAAAATGAGATACATAATATGTACAAGATCTATATGGGGAAAACTGTAAACTCTGATGACAGAAATCAAAGAAGAGCTAAATAATAGCCAAATAATTGGAGAAATATTCCATGTTCATGGATAAGAAGATTCAATATTTTCAAGATATCTGTTCTTCCCAATTTGATCTATAAAATCAATGCAGTCCCAATTAAAATCTCTGGAAGTTATTTTGTGGGCTTCCGAAAACAGACGCTAAAGTTTATATGGAGAGGGAAGAGATCTAGACTATCCAACATGATACTGAAGGAAAAGAACAAAGTTGAAGGACTAACACCACCAGACTTCAAGATTTACCACAAAGCTACAGCGTTCAGGACAGTGTGGTGTCAGCAAAACAAAATAGACCGGTGGGATAGAATAGAGAGCCCAGAAATAGACCCACAAAAATACCATTAACTGATCTTTGACAAAGATGTAAAGGCAACATAATAGAGAAAAGATAGTCTTTTTAAGAAATGCTGCTGGAACAACTGGACGTCCACATGCAAAGAAAGGAATCTAGACACAGATCTTACACTCTTCACAAAAATTAGCTCAAAGTAGCCCATACACATACAGGTGAAATGCAAAACTGTAAAACTCCTATTAGATAACAGAAAATCTAGATGACTTTGAGCATGGCAATGACTTTTTAGATACAATACCAAAGTCATGATCCATAAAATAATTGATGAGCTGGGCTTCAGTAAAATGTAAGACTTCTGCTCTGCAAAAGCCACTCTTGAGAGAATGAGAAGGCAAGCCACTGACTGGGAGAAATTCTTTGCAAAACACATATCCGATAAAGGACTGTTATCCAAAATATACGAAGAACTCTAAGAACTCAGAAATAAGAAAATGAACCATCCAGTTAAAAGATGGGCAAAAGACCTGGACAGACACCTCACTAAAAAAAAAAAAAAAAAAAAAAGATACACAGAAGGTAAGTTAAGCCCATGAAAAGATGCTCTGCATTGTACATCATCAGGGCCTCACAAATGCTGTACACCCATTGGAACGGCCACACTCCAGGACACTGACGGCACCCGATACTGGTGTCCTGCTTTGACTCTGCCCAGCTGCTGCCGGTGGCCTCGGTTAGGGAGGACTCCCTGCAGAATGAGAGGCATCCTCACCTCCGGTTTTCTTCCCTTTTCCTCAAACCGATTCCCCGGGCACGATTTTTCTCTTAGATGAAACCTCCACCTTCAATTCCCTAGACCGGTATTCTAACCTGGCTCCTATGATAATTTGTCTATTGCGGTTTCAAGCTGCATCCCCACTGGCATTCGACTAACCATGGTAGAGTTTCAGGTAGGGACGCAGGGTTCTGGGGGCTGGTCAGCGGAAAGACCAAGCGGTGATTAGAAGGCGGAACCTTCAGCCCCACCCATGTCCTCCAGAGGTGGAGGAGGGGCTGGAGATTGAGTTAATACCTGATCCTGCCTAGGATATGAAGCTTCCACACAAGTCCCTAAAATACAGCGTTGGGGAGCACCACGTGCCAGGAGGGTGGCGCCCCAAGGTCACAGCGCCCCAAGGTCACAGGGACTCCTGTGCTCAGGTCGCTGCTGAGTCCCGCCCCGTGTGTGTGGCTGTTTGCGTGTGTCTTCTAATATCCTTTACAGTAAACTGGTGATAGTAAGTAGCGTCTCCCTGAGCTCTTGGGCTGTTACAGCAAATTCTCAGACCCGAGGAGCAGTCCTGGGAACTTTCTTCCAGTGCAGTCAAGGCAAACAGAAGTGTGGGTTCCCTGGGGACCCCATCTTGCGACTGGTGTCCAAAGTTGGGGCCATGTGCAGTCTGACACCAAGTCCAGGCCGTTAGTGTCTGAATTGAAGTAAATAACAGGGCACCCAGTTGGGGTCCAGAGATTTGGAGAATTGGTTGATGGAGGGGAAATGCTGCATGTTTGGTGTCAAATGTGTTCTGGGGGAAGGAACAGCTTTTTTTTTTTTTTTTTTTTAGCACGTGTCGTCTGTTATGGCTTTTTCTCAGATTCTTGAAAAAGGCAAGATATAAGGCAAGTCACATGTGGGGGAAAATAACCAAACCCCCACCCCCCAAAAAAAACAAAAAGACAAACCCAAAATGCTCCAGATAATCTAACCTCAATCACAGAGGTGGCCGAGTCACTTGGTAGACATAGGATGGACACAGCCACACCCAAAATAAAGACATACCATTCTTATTTTTATATAGTTTTACAAGGCACAGGTTCTTTACCCCCAACAAAAGATGTAATTTTGTATCTTTTTAAAAAATTTTAAAATGTTTTATTTATTTCTGAGAGAGAGACAGCGTGAGCAGGGGAGGGTCAGAGAGAGAGGGAGTCACAGACTGAAACAGGCTCCAGGCTCTGAGCTGGCAGTCAGCACAGAGCCCGACGCGGGGCTCGAACCCACGAGCTGGGAGATCGTGACCTGAGCTGAAGTCGGACGCTGAACTGACTGAGCCGCCCAAGCGTCCCCTTGTGATTTTGTATCTTTTTAGTCATGCTATGTGGTCGCCTCTCGGCTGGCTTTGCACCCAACTCTACTCCGGTTGTCCCTTCTCATACCGAATCTCTTAAAAGCTGTGGGGCTTTCGGAAGTTATCCCTGTGGGAGACTCCACAGGGGCCGCGCCTCCCCAGATGCCCCTTCCCCAGCGTCCAGGCCTCCGCTCGGCCTACGGGGCCGCAGCCAGAGTGTCCTGGGCCCGCACGGAAGGTCCCTCGAGCCACAGGAGCCTGGGCCACACCAGGTCCCTGACCTGAGGGCTGTGCTCTCCTTCCTCCCCGGCCGGGACACCCTCTGGCCCCGTAGGTGGGCCCCACCTGGCTTCGGGTCCTTTCTAGACACCTCCCCCAGACTCGCCTCCTCCTGCCTGTGCCTGGGGTCCCCTGAGTTGGGAGTGTCGTGTGCTCGCTGGGTTTCAAAGATCTGTACAGACAAAAGAATGTGAACTGAATCACTTTTATTTTGATTACACGTTGAAATGACAGTGTTTTGAATATACTGGGTTAGATAAAAGATTATTAAAATAAATGTCGCCCACTCCTTTTCACTTTTTAAAATGTGGCTCCTGGAGAAATCTAAATTACCTGCGTGGCCTGCAGATACTGCCGTGGACAGCACGTCAGGGGAGATGGAGAAGGAAGGCCGCCCTCCAGGAAGGGGTCAGGAAGCCCCGTTTCAGGCCCCTCCCAGCCCCAGGGGTGAAGTGGATGGGACTCCCCCAGCCGCACCCCTCCTGCTCCGGACCCAGACAGCAGGGCACCCAGCCTGGGGAGAGCCCCACTGGGAGAGCAGAGCTGGTCTCTGTGCCCGGCCTGTCCCCACAGCGTCTCCATCCCAAGGGGGTCGAAATGGCGAAGAACTAGGCATTTTTCTCCCCCTCTGTGGTTCCCCATCAGAACTTGCTGTTCCACATACAGCTCTGCGAACCGCCGGCAGCTGCTGGGCGCCCTGCTTCCTGACACTGCCGTGCTCGTAGGTGAGCTTTCCCAGCGCGCTCGGAGGGCCAGTACGGTCCACAAACACACAAACAGGCCGACGTATGCTCAGTCACGACGTTACTTACAACAATGGAAGGTGTTTGAAAACTTTAATTCTCTTTGCGTTTACAACAGAACCAAAGGGAATCAACTTAACAACTGCTCTTACCTGCTTGTTTCTGCAAACCAGTTATGTGAACCGTATTTTAACAATATGAGAACAATAATTAGGGAGAAAGTTAACTGGATGATAGAGCTTTTCCACATCCCAATGAAACACGTAGGAAACTAGATAATGTTCGGTCCCATAACGGCAACCCGCCTGCCCGAGTGTCAGGTGGGCCGAGCGAGGCCGAGGCTTTGCCTGTGGCTGAGAAAGCGCCTGCACTCGGGAACTCCGAGGTAATCCGACTTCTCCAGAGAGTCTCAGCTGTGTCTTAGTAGCCCGTCTGGAGAATTTATTTCAAAATAGTTTTAGTGAAAAATCATTATGGTGTTTTTAGGCAAAGAGGCCTCTGGGGGAAACCGCCGAGACGGGGTGAGGGCGGCAGGAATGGACTTATTTCTCCCCAGAGCCTGCGTCAGCCCTCCCTCCCCCGACGTCACAGGAGTCAGCTCTCCCCCTAGGGCCGCACGATGGCGACAGCGGTCAGGGGCGGCCGCACTTCCTCAAAAAGGGGGGCGGCTTTGATCGCCGAGACCCTCAGCCGCTGGGTAAGTCCCCTCGACGCCCTGGTGCAGGCGGAAAGCCCGCGCTTCCTGACACAGTTGCTGACGCAGACCCGGCCTCAAGCTCCTTAAACGACCTTCCCAAACTACAGGTCACCTTCCCCCGGAACATCCCAACGAGATCTCTGTAAGGTCAGAGTTTTCTCCAGCGAACTCTACTCAATTTTCAACCCTTTGGATCTAAACTCGATACGGAGGATCTGTGACAGGCACCTCCCGAACTCCTCCAGGATCATCCGCTCCGCCAGGCACTCCGAGCAGTGCTCCTTCTCAGCCTCCTCGCCCTGCGCAAGCAGGCAGGCGCACGTGGCTTCCACCACCTCCCAGGAGATGCACGAGGACCGCCTGGCAGAGACAGAGTGGTTACGGGCCGCGGCCCCCAGCTCCGGGGGCTTAAAGAACGTCACCAGCCGAATCTAACGCTGTCTGCCTACTGTTGGAAGCTCTCACTGTGACAACATGAAGGAAAAGCTTTTACAAGAACAACCCAGCGGACGGGCAACCCGTCCGACTCCTGCGCCCCTCTCGTGGCAGATGCTAAATTTCCTCCAGATTCGATCCACTACGACATTCAGAGGACCCCGTGGGCCGGGCAGGGGCAGAAGCAGGAGTCTGGCAGCAGAAGGCCCCTGGAGCTGGGCTGCACAGCCTGGTCTGAGCTCCGTGCACAGCGCGTGCACCACGGGAGCCACTCCAGGACGCCACCTGCCCCGAGGACTCGCCACCTGCGAGGGGCCCGTCAGCGTGGCCCCCCCTCCCTGGATGCTCCCTGGAGCCCCGAGCCAGTTTCTGAAGACAGCGCACTCTCTCATACGCGATCAGCCATGTTTCCCATGGAGCTCAAGAGGCAACTGCCCCGGGAGGGCTCAGACTGCAAAAGTTCAGGAAAACTCTTGAAAGGACTAGAGAGTGTTGTTTTCTAGTGCTCTCCATCCCTCGTGCTCACCCCTTAGGCGTCTGCACTTTCTTTCCAGTGTATAGATCAACTCTCCTCAAGTTCACCTGTTTCCCCGCTTCTGAGGGGTAATTCAGGGTACCTACCGGTCCTTTCTGAGTTGCGGCAGTCCTGCGGATTTAGCTGGCGACAAGTGACGGCTGCCTTCAAACCCTCCAATGTCCGTATAGTAGGGCTGGCTCATTAGTGTTTTCCGTTCTGGGCTTTCTTCATAATTCTTGCAACCAATGCATTTGCAAATAGAAGAGCACATGATTTTGGCCTGGTAACAGAAAATGCTTCAATGAAATTAGACTGCTCTGTAACTCATCAGAAAGCAACACATTCTATCTGGACCTTAAATAACTCTGTGTGTGTGTGTGTGTGTGTGTGTGTGTGTATGTGTGTGTGTGTATGTGTGTGTGTGTGTATGTGTGTGTGTATGTGTGTGTGTGTGTATGTGTGTATGTGTGTGTATGTGTGTGTATGTGTGTGTGTATGTGTGTGTATGTGTGTGTATGTGTGTGTGTATGTGTGTGTGTATATGTGTGTGTGTATGTGTGTGTGTATGTGTGTGTGTATGTGTATGTGTGTATGTGTGTGTGTGTGTGTGTGTGTGTGTGTGTGTATGTGTGTGTGTATGTGTGTATGTGTGTGTGTGTGTGTGTGTGTATGTGTGTGTGTGTGTATGTGTGTGTATGTGTGTGTGTGTGTGTGTGTGTGTATGTGTGTGTGTATGTGTGTATGTGTGTGTGTATGTGTGTGTATGTGTGTGTGTGTATGTGTGTGTGTGTGGATGTGTGTGTGTATGTGTGTGTGTGTGTGTGCACATGCATGTGCGCACGTGCTGCAGATACTGCATTTTTCACAAGCGGAAGCTTTGCTGCAACCTTGTGTCGAGCAAGTCTGTTGACACAATTTTTCCAACAGCATTTGCTCACTTCGTGTTTCTGTGTTACGTTTTGGTCATTCTCTCATCATGACCCTGACGTTTTTGTGATGCTCTGTGAGCCGTGAGGGCCACTGAACACACAGATGATGGTCGGCACTTTTTAGCAACAAAGTATTTTTTAATGGAGGCCTGGACATTGTTTTTAGACTTCAGGCTACTGCACTCACCAGACCACAGCGTAATATATACATAACTACTTTTCCATGCACTTGGGAGGCCGCACCTTCTTTTGACAGCCATGCTGCGGTGATCTGGACCCAACCTGCGGCAGGCCTGGGGGGTGTTCTGGGGGAGGCCCTTCCTGCTTACTTGTGGGCGGGCTTTGTTTCTCAGCACAAGGCAGCTTGCGACCCCATCTCACAGCAGCCCTGCCCCCCACTATGGTTCCCGGCTCCCTCTGTTTCAGCAGCTGGGGATTTCCCTCTGCTCTCTTCAGCCCAGAGATGCACATCATGTTTTACCTGCACCTCTGGGTGTTTTGAGCAGGAGACCTTTCAGGATTTCTAGTCTGCTCTGGAAAACACAGGACGTCTGTCTGGCAGAGGCGTGGCCCGAGGAAGATGGGCAGCTCACTGTCTCAGGGCAGCAGGGAGGGCACTGTCAAGGGCGGATGGAGATGCTGTCCGTGCATCCGAAATCCCTCTGCTGGGGTGATGCCTCTCACTGTCTGAATTCTGCATCTCTGCAGTACTTCCAACCGTGTTTTCAAAATCCTAGCCACGGGACTGCTAGGCCGGCTCACTCGCATCTTTCAACATGGGCACCCGGAATCACCAGGAGCTGTCTCAAGCCATCTGTGACCACCTTTTAAAAGTAAAACTCACAGGTACCCCCCGAGGACGGCAAGCAAACCAAGGAGAGCCTTTCAAGGAAGGGCTTCCTGGCTTCTTTGCTGCTGGGACCTGTGGGCTCCTTCCTCTCCCTCCCTGTCCTCCAGCACAGAGAAAGGGGACCGAAAAGGTGGCAGGAAAGGGGAAACCACGATTCCCTCCACTGCCACCGAAATCCTTGAGAAACGGGCGACACTTTCCATCAAGAAAGCGGTCTGCACCGCGGTGTCCCAGCTCTGTCTGGTGGCCAGGGCCCGCTGCCCACTACGGGCTATGAGCGCCCGGCCTGGGCACACGGCTCTGCCAGGACGGGGCTCCTCAGGGCAGGCAGGGCCGGGTGGTGGGCAGCCTCCACCGGACACCCAAAGGGTGGGCTCAGGGAGGCCACCGGCTCCCAAAGGAGCCCCAGGCTCATTTGCTTGACTCGAAAAGCATAACTGGTATTCGAGAAATTGCGCACATTTATGTGCGCGCATGACAGAAACCTTGGGAGGAAGAAAACTGAATCTGGTTTCGTTTTTAATTACAGTAAAAAAAAAAATTTTTTTTTTTAACTGCAAAAGTTACTTGGGCCCAGACGCTGACCTGCCGGCTCCCTGGCCCCGGGGCCACGTGACTCACCTCGTAGCACTCGCAGTAATTCTTGAGGCAGCTCGACCTCCTGCAGTTACAGCCCTTGTTGTGCCGAGGCTTCACGTCCCCCGACTTCCCTTTGCCGATCTTCGGCTGGAACGCCTCTGGATTTCTATCGAGACAGGCCTAAGGCGGAAAACACAGAACTCCGTCAGGGCCCTTTGGGATGTAAAGAGAATGTTCCGTGACAGGGGCCCCGTCTGTCTGTCACGCTGGCCCAGCTGTGGCTCCAGGAAGGGCCACACGTGCTCTGTCCTAACGCACGTGCACACTTGAAGGTCTGGCCCCCTCCCCCCAGGTTCAAGGTCCTATGTGTATTTATTGTACAATAACTGGATGGTAAGGATGTGAAGAGAATGATTGTGTCCGTGTAGCCATCTCTCCTCCGGGCATGTTTTCCCAAGACAGCGGGGATCGCGGCGCTCTGCTAACAGCACATTAAACGCCTACTGTGTTCCTGGGCCCTTCTGTGTGATTTATATGCACTCTCTCACCTAATCCTCACAGCGGCCTTGGGAAGCAAATACCACTGTTTTTCTGTCTCACGGATGAAGAAATTGAGGCCCAAGAGCTTAAGGAATAAATGGCAAGGGACTGAGTGGGGTCGCCAGGCTCCACCACTGGGCCCCGTCTTGCTCACACAACACACTGGGCTTTTTATCCTGGTTGGTTTAACTTTTTCATCCATCTTTCTGCTATCTATCTCGACCGATGAATTCATGCATATTGTCTTTAACAGTGATGCATTGGTAATGCATCATTCAGTGCAGGGGCGCCTGGGTGGCTCTCGGTTAAGTGTCCGACTTCAGCTCAGGTCATGATCTCACAGTTCGTGGGTTCGAGCCCCGCGTCGGGCTCTGTGCTGACAGCTCAGAGCCTGGAGCTGCTTCGGATTCTGTGTCTCCCCTTCTCTCTGCCCCTCCCCCACTCACATTCTGTCTGTCTCTCTGTCTCAAAAATAAAAAATAAAAACATTAACAACAACAAAAGCAGAAAACAAAGTGATTCGGTGCGATTCGAGCACCACACAAGTCACCACAGCAGCCCTGCCCTTCACCCTCCCCCCGGTTAACACGTATGGGCTGCGCTGTCTGACAAGACCCTCCCATCACTGCAGAGGGCCCATCGGACAGCACGGCCTGGAGTGAGGCTGAGGGACAGTGGAGTGCGATGAGTGGAGCACGACCCAGCCCCAGGGGCTCCCCGTGACTCCTCCCGGTCAACACACCCGGTGGGACCCCTCCCCCCGGGGCCGACCTCCACTGCTGCCCCTGTGCGATCCTTCAGCAGCATGGCACCTGCGGGACTCACCACGCGGAGCTCCTGCTTCTCACCGCCGGGTGGTGTTCCATCCACTCTCTGCCACCGATGGACCCCCGGGCTGCTCCTGGGGGCATGCGTGTGTCTGGCAGACATGCACGCTCACACACACTCAACGCACGCTCATGCACGCTCACACGTGCTTCTGGCACCTCTGTTTTCAGGAACGACGCTGCTGGCTCACAGCACATGCAAAGGTTCCGCTGTACAAACTATTGCCAAACAGCGTCCCTGTGGTTGTACCATCTTAAGCTCCTACCAGCGATGCTTGACAATGAAAACGCTTTTTCAAAAAGATTTTTTTTTTTAATTTGAGAGAGAGAGAGCGTGCGCACACAAGCAGGAGAGAAGGGCAGAGGGAGAGAGAGAATCCTAAGTGCAGAGCCCGACGTGGGGCTTGATCCCATGACCTTGGGATCGTGACCTGAGCCAAAATCACGAGTCAGATGTTCAACCGACTAGGCCACTGAAGCACCCCCAAAATTCCAACACTTTTTAAATGAAACTTTATATACTTTTAACTGTAGACAATACCCTTTAACCCTAAAGAAAACACCACACCACTGAAGTTAGAGGCATCAAAACTCTCTTCTCTCCCATGGATCTGGCTGTATCAAATGGGTAAGATATTTTCAAGTGATCTATTCATAATTCAAGAGAGGAATTAAATTAATGTAGAAACAAAACAGACCGACCATGACACAACATGACAATCTCAAGTCGATACGTGATGGCCCTTGATTTCCCTTTGTAAACTGGGGACACCAAAATGTGAGCCCCCATGCCTGACAGTCCCTTCTCTGATGATCTTTTATGCCCACAGGAAGGGATGAACCTCGAGCTCCCGCATCGAGCCTGTGGCAAGTGCAGGGCATTGGCCCCCTGAGGAACGTCCCGACGCCCCCTCCACCTGGAAGCCACAGAGAATAAACGTTAGATGTGTGTCGTGGCTGAGAGCTCCAGCCAGTCCTCCATCCAGCAGTCCAGCAGGCTTCCACACCGCTCAGCCTCTGCTCCTCAAGGTCAGCTTGTGTCCTACGTGATAGGACCCAAATCTCTAAACCCCAAATCAAGATATCTGCACGTTCTGAAATCAGAACCTCCCGAGAGCGTGGGGCATCACAGAAGGCATCCTGCATGGTGGGAATAAAGATCTTTCTCTGACTGCTGCTCTCCTGACAGCTCTCTCGAGGGCCAGTACCCCAGCTCCAGGAATCTCTGGAGATAGTTTTGTGAATATCTCATGCACTTGTATTATTCATTCATTCATTCATTCATTCATGAAAGAGTAGGGAGAGGGGCAGAGAGAGAGGGAGAGAGAGAATCTCAAGCAGGTTCCATGCTCAGAGTGGAGCCAGATGCAGAGCTCGATCCCACGACCCTGGGATCACGACCTGAGCCGAAATCAAGAGTCGGACCCTTGACCCGCTGAGCCCCCTCGGCGCCCCCTCAAGCACTTTTAACACTTTTAGAATGCGTGTATTCAGTGGGGAAATTGCTACCTTAATGGCCTTGAACCTCTGGATTTCGTGATGTAGGTTGTTACAACAATTGTTACAGTTGCAGTTGTTGCAGAAGTCCCCGCTGGCAAAGCAGTCGCAGTACCTGTGAAGCAATGACACGGTGTGTCAGAGGCGCAGACGGCGCGGGCGTGGGTGACGGCAGCGCACAGGGCAAAGGACCCGGCACACTGCCGTCCACACAAGTGCTATTTAACGGTTCTGACTCCTTTTGGACGAGAGCTAGAACACCGGGGGTGACACTCCCTGCTGACTAAGAGGAGAAAGAGAAACTAGTTAGACCCACTCGTTTCACAATCTAAGAGTTTGCAAAGCAAAACGATCTTCTGGACACTGTCGGTCGCTGCCCGGGTGCCCACCGACGCCCCCCCAGGATGAGCAGGAGCCATCACCCACCCCCCGCCCCAGTCCACCCAGCACGACGGAGCTGAGCTCGCGTCTCGGCCAGACCTTGCCTGTGAGTGGAAACTAATGGGGCCCGGAGCCAGGCCTGGCGTGGGCTTCACCTTTCTTCTGCTCCCTGTGGACCCGCGGGGACAGAGAAGGGTGTGGCAGGGGAGACACACGCACGTGCACGCACATCTACCGAACAGCTTTGTTGGCAGAATCCCTCCGGGACCACGTCCACGGCACCCTGGGATCTGGAAGCCATAAAGGCCTTACCAGGTGACAGGTGGCCATGCTGACAACCTTCTCTCATGGCTTTCCCTAGAAGAACGGTCAGTGCGGCTGGGCCTGTGGCTTGCACGGTAAGACACCTTCCTCGCCTGGTGTGAAAGTTCAGTGTCAAGGCAAGGCCGTCCGCCATCTTACCATAACTGCACCCAGAGGAGGAAGGCCGCCCGGCGTCTGGCTCATAACCTGCACCCAGAGGTTTCGGAAGCTGTCCTCCTGGAGAAGCTCCCTTCTGAGAGCACGAGGCATTGAAAAGAGCTTCAAATCCATTTGTAATATCAGCTCTGCCACCAGGTGCCCACATTATCTGATACAGGTTGTTTATCATCAGCATCTTGAGGACTAAAATGGAAGTCATGGCATCTAAGCTACCTGTCGCAAGGGGTCGCCCAGGGGAGCTTGGGACCCCGCGTGGCCATACTTCCCGTGCCGCGCTGGGTGAGGCCAGGAGGGCCGATATCTGGCAACACGATGGGCCAGATGTCCGTAGAAACCGCAGTTACAGAATTCATAAACGTTTTTCTTTTAATATCTATGGTTTTAACTTTCTTAAATAATACTTTTAAATGTATGTCAGGCCAAGGAGAGAGTAAAGATGATCATCAGGAAACTGCAGGGGCACCTGGGGGGCTCAGTCAGTTAAGTGTCCGACTTCGGCTCAGGTCATGATCTCACAGTTCGTGGGTTTGAGCCCCACATCGGGCCCTGTGCTGACAGCTCAGAGCCTGGAGCCTGCTTTGGATTCTGTGTCTCCCTCCCTCTCTCTGCCCCTCCCCTGCTCACCTCTCTCTCTCTCTCAAAAATAAATTTAAAAACAGTAAGAAGAAACTGCAAACCCAGGGGCGGGGGGTGGGGTGGGGGCGTGGTTCTGTGGCTGCTAAGGGTTGTCCTGGGGCGTCTGCTGCTCCCTGGTGACCCCGAGCCTGCTCGGGCAGGAGACAGAAGACACGATCCGGGCTACCAAAGGTGGGAGGTGCACCGGAGACCCCCCTCCCATAAAAAGCACACACCCCTGAAAGGCAACCTCCCCACAGATCATCAACTCCAGAGGAAGCGTGGAGATACTGTCTCTGTGAGGCACGGGGATGGGGAGGTGAGAGCTTGCTAACCACTGGGACGGAGAGAAGGGGAGGAAGAGGCCCAAAGGCAGAGGAGAGAGGTACCGACAGCCGACTCAAGAGCACTGAGCCCTGCACCAGCTCTGAAGACTGGGAAGCAGGGGGCCCAGGCTGCTCTGGGGTGGGCGTGGGGGTGGGGGATGGGAAGAGAACCGGTGGAAATTCTATTTCGGAGGGAGCCAGCCCCCAGGCTCCCGCCTGCTTCCAGCACCCTCCTCCTCGCCACCACTGTGGTAAGACACTGAAATCACTCTCTGGGGTAAAGCAAGTGAGGGCTGGGAGGTCACAGCGGAGCAAGGAGGAGAGGTGAACGTGGGGACCCACAGCCCTCTGGGATCCTAGCACCACCCTGGAAAAGCCTTCTCCAAGGACCCCCGACCAGCCCAGGACAGAATACGGAGAGAAAGGGTCCCGCCCGGTGGTGCATCCACAGCGAGCAGGTCCCCACTGATGCTCCCGGGGTCCCCAGTCAGCTTACACCTCATTCTTACATGTGAGCGGAGGGACAGCCGAGATCTGCACACGTGTCAGGAGACCTTTTGACTGGAAAGACAGAGGACTGAACAGAAACTGGGGGGAGCCTGCTTGGGATTCTCTCTCTTCCTCTCTCTCTCTGTCCCTTCCCTGCTTGTGCTTATGTGCTCTCTCTCTCTCTCAAAATAAATAAGCATTTAAAAAAGATAAAAATAAAAAAACAAACTCTACAGATGTATAATCTGGATAAAAAT
Source organism: Proteles cristata cristata (assembly GCA_017311185.1). Lineage (NCBI taxonomy): Eukaryota > Metazoa > Chordata > Mammalia > Carnivora > Hyaenidae > Proteles > Proteles cristata. Next base: position 195,827 of record JAESUZ010002528.1, on the reverse strand, counting down.
AATAACTAAATTCAAAGTGAAAAAGGATAAGCTAAAAGATAAATTAAGAATAAGGTGCATCATAAACAAAGAGATTAAAAATACAGAAAGGAGGTGGTGAGGAACGGTGGATACTTAGAGGGGCCAGAAAACAGCAGATCAGCGTTACAGGATGAAGAGACTGTGAGGACACGCCTACGTGTTCCAGAATCGTCACAAGCTGTGGATCCACTGATTTCAAAAACTTAGCGAACCCTCCAAAAGATAACGACAGAGAAAAAACAAAGACAAATGGGAAATATTAAAAGCCCCAGAGAGAAAAGACAGGTACCTAGACTGACAACTTACTTCTTGTTAGAAATCATGGAAAACAGTAGAACAATATCTTCAAAGCTCTGAGAGGAAAACTGACAGTCTAGAATTTTATACCCAAACTATGTTTACTCACCAAGGTCTAGACTGGGCACATTTCATCTCCTGTTCTACATACTTTGCTGGATTTGATTGAGTCTTGCCTCTTTCCTTTTTTTAATTTTACATGGAAGATTTTTAAATCTCTGTCCCCAAACTTGCTCTGTCTCCTCCCCTAAAAGCCTTGTTTTCTTTAAAAAAACACATTTTTTAAATATTTACCTATTCTTGGGAGACAAAGAGACAGAGTGCAAGCATGAGAAGGGCAGAGAGGGAGATACAGAATCTGAAGCAGCTCCAGGCTCCGAGCTGTCAGCACAGAGCCTGACGCGGGGCTTGAACCCACAAAGCACGGGACCGTGACCTGGGCCGAAGTCAGATGCTTAATCAACTGAGTCACCCTAAATCCTTGTTTTCTTCTTCCACCAACAGCATGGAAGGATTATTTACATCAGAGGCGTATTCTTCCTCGTCAACCATTCACCCTTTACGCTACTGCCCTCGGACCTTCTTCTCTATCCCTCTGGCTCTCAGAGGTGATCAACGACCTCCTCACTGGTGATGCAAGGACCCCTTCAGGGCACATTTGCCTCAGGGGCTGTGACACTTATGTCCCAGAACCACATTTCCAACTTCCTTCCAGACATTTCTACTTCCAGTTCAGCGTCCAGCCTTAACTTGCAGTCTTCTCCCACCACTTTCTGCTCAAGCCATGCTCCCTCTCTACATCCATGTGCTGTCTGTCCCTAAAATAATCCCGAGTCCCTTCTGACAGTCACCTTTCTCTCCTTTCCCAAGGAGTTACCAAACCTGCCGATTCTGGCTCAGAAGTGTCTCTCTTTTTAAAAAATTTATCTTTTCACAAGTAAATCACATTTGTTCAACAGAAGTTTTTTGATATAAACACAAAGAAAAAATTGCAATCACCCAGAATTCCACACCCTAGAGATGATCGTTCCATGGACATATTTCAGACTTTTTCTCTAAAAGTAAACATACTGAAATAAACATGTGTTGTTTGATTACATATTATATACAAACAAAAACAAGATCATATTCTATACCCTGTTTCAGTGTGCTTTTTTTCCTTATCAATATCAGGAGTCACTATAACTTCCTTTTATTCCTTATCAATGAGTGTTTCCCATGTAAATAGATTTATACACCATTTTAATGGCTGCAAAGTGCCCCATTCTGTAGCAGCATCATGATTTATTTGATAATTCTCTTTATACGGAACGTGTAGATTAATTTACATATTTTGGAATATGAACAATACAGGGGTGGCACTGGCCTCCTTTCTGTTCCTAGAACCCTGTGCCCCTCCCTGTCTTGCCACAGGGCCTTTTCACCTGCTGTTTCCTCTGCCTGGAACACTCTCAGCCACCTGCTTTCAATCCACCTCCCCGATTAACTCTCCTAACCAAACACCCCTCCCTCAGGGAAGCCTTCCCTGGCTTTTACACCTGGTCACCTCCCCCCGCCCGCACACACTTTGCCACATTGTCCATATTTCTACCCTGACCTTTACATATATATGATTATTTTATTCACGTCCATCTCCCCCAGCAGGCTGTGAGTGCCCACAGGGCAGGGACCATGACTATACTGTTCCTTTCGCTCTTCCTCGGTCCTGAAACGATGGGCTTTCAGCAGTATTTGTGGAATGTATGAGTAAACGTACATGTCTGAAATATCTCTTAAGTCTCTGGGTTTTTTTCTTCATTGCTACCCTCCCTGCCGTAGTCCAGGCCTTCCCCACCTCTTCTACACTCTTGTGATAGCCTCTTAACTAATCTCACTTTCAACTTCCCCCACACGTTGCCATTAGTGCTAATTTCCTAAAGCATGTACCAGGCAGAAAGTACCAAAGAAAACGCTGCAATCCGAAAACACAAAATTCAATGGTATTGTGCACTCCTGGTGGGGATGTGAGATGGTACAGCCACCGTGGAAACCAACAGGGCATTTCCTTAAAAAGCTAAAACCCAGACTTACGACACAATCCAGCAAGTCTACTTCTGGGCATACAGAATTGTATGCCAAATTCTACCCAAAAGAATTGAAAGCTGAGACTCAAACATGCTTGCTCACCAGTGTTCACAGCCGCAGTGTCCTCAGCGGCCAGAAGGTGGAAACACCCATATGTCCATGACCCAGATGAAGGGCTAAACAAGACGTGCTCTATTCACTCAGTGGAATACTACTGAACCTTGAAAAGGAATGGAAGTCTGACGCCTGCTATGACACGGGTGAGTCACGGACACCGAGTGAAAAACGCCAGACACAAAAGGACAAACATTGAATGATTCCAATTAATATGAGGCCCCTAGAGTAGGCAAATTCAGAGACAGGAAGTCGAATGGAGAGGTTGCCGGGGGCTGGGGGGAGGGGTACAGAGTTTCTATCTGGAATCATAAAAAAGTTCTGGAAATGGATAGAGGCGATGGTCGCACAACACGGCGGATGCACTTAATGCCACCGAATGGTGCACTTAAATGGTTAAAATGGGGGCGCCTGGGCAGCTCAGTTGGTTGAACGTTCAACTCTTGATTTTGGCTTGGGTCATGATCTCACGGTTTGCGGGACCGAGGCCCACGTCGGGCTCTGCGCTGACGGCACGGAGCCTACATGAGATTCTCTCTCTCTCTTTGCTCCTCCCCTGCAGGCATGTGTGCGTGTGCTTGAGTTCTCTCTCACAAATAAAACATGGTTAAAATGATAAAATTTTTGCTATGCATATTTTACCACAAAAAAAGCAAGATGTACAAAGTATGTGTGGAATGCTGCCATTTAACTGAAAACAATAATTAAATAAATTTTAAAACTTCAAAAAAATAAGGAGGTACAAATAAGTCTATATATCAATAATGAGAAAATGCAAATGGATGAAAGAAGACTATTAAAATAACGGATCATTAGATTTGCTTTTTAAAAATCCAGCTGTGGGGCACCTGGGGGGCTCAGTCAGTTAAGTGTTCGACTACAGCTCAGGTCATGATCTCACGGTTTGTGAGTTTGAGCCCCGCGTTGGGCTCTGTGCTGACAGCTCAGAGTCTGGAGCCTGCTTCAGATTCTGTGTCTCCCTCTCTTTGCCCCTCCCCATTCACTCTCTGTGTGTCTCTCTCTCGAAATTAAATGAATGTTAAAAATAATAAATAAATAAATAAGCAAGCAAGCAAGCAGCACAAAAAGCTGGCAAAAAAAAAAAAAGAGTAAAATAATACAGGTATGTGGGGGAAGTGAAAAGGGGAAAACTCAATGTATCTCTGAAATAGCAAACAGAGCAGAAAACCAAAAGCTGATGCCCTGAAAAGACTGACCAAATAGACAAACTCCTCATGGGAAAGATTGAGAAGGAGAAAAGGTACAAACAAATGATAGTGGAAATTAAAACCAGAAAATTAGAAAATTTAGATGATATGTACAGAGACAATTTTTAAAACAATATAAGACTATATAAACAGGAACATGAGTAGACTTAAAATTTTAGAGAATGCAACAATTTTTAAGAATATAAAGTATTAAAATGGACTCAAGAAGAAATAAAAACCTAGAGAAAGCAATAACCATGAGAGAAAGTGGACTGAGTAATCCATCCCCTTCTCCCACTCCAAACCACAAAGACACCCAGCCCAGATGGGTTTCTTTTTTAATGTTTATTTATTTTTGAGAGAGAGAGAAAGAGAGAGCGAGCGAGACAGAGAGAGAGACAGAGAGACAGAGAGACAGAGCACACGCAGGGGAGGGGCAGAGAGAGAGGGAGACACAGAATCCGAAGCAGCTCCAGGCTCCGAGCAGTCAGCACAGAGCCTGATGTGGGGCTTGAATTCATGAACCATCCAACTGTGCCAGCCAGGTGCCCTCTGCCCAGGTGGTTTTACAGGCAAAGTGTAATTAAACTTCAAAGAACAAATAAATGCTTTTTTTTTTTTTTTACCCCAGAGGCTTCATGAAAGAGTGTAAGGTGGGGGTGGGGATTGGGAAGTCTGATAATGCATTTTATTAGGCACTACAAAACGCTGGCTTTGAAACCACGACCAAAGTTTTAAAAATGTGAGACAGGGAAATTGTAGCTCCACCCTACTCACGAAAAGATGCAAAGTCCTAGGCAGAATATTAGAAAACCAGGTCTCGCAGCGTTCACAAAAAGGTAAAATCGGTCATCATAATCTCTTTGGGTTAAGTCCCTGGCACACAAGGGTGGATTAACATTAGAAAATGTGTTGGGGCTCCTGGTTCCTCAGTAGCTCAGAGCCTGGAGCTGCTTCTGATTCTGTGTCTCCCTCTCTCTCTGCCCCTCCCCCTCCCCTGCTCATGCTCATGCTCTGTCTCTGTCTCTCTCTAAAATAAATGTTTAAAAAATAATAATAAAATAAAAATAAATAAATAATTTCCTAAACCTTTTTAGATGCATATCTGAGCTGGTAAAAAAAAATTTAAGGAAACCCCTCAGAAATAGGGGTTACTTAGAAATAAATAAAAATTAAAAAAATTAAAAAATAAAGCTTAACATCTTTTTTGAAAATCCATACATTTTCAATAAAATGCCGAAACATTTATCTGTCTTTTTATTAAGTTTACAGTAATATTATTTTAATGATACAGATTAATTTTATTATTTGAAAAGTTTCCCAACTTCTGATGGCAAACGGAACAAGAGAGGTTGGGGTCTGTTACCTGAGTTTTGAGGGTCACCAGGGGAGGACTGGCAAGCGTGACTCCAGCTCTCCTAGGGGGAGGGGGACGCGGTGGGGGCGCCAGACAATCCCCCAGGGAGCTGGACACAGACATCAGTAAAGCAGGAGGAGGAAGCTTCCAGAGAGGAGTCCAGAGAACGGGGAGCAGCGGGCTTCTGTTCGGCTTCCAGCGTCACCCGGCCGCGGCCCTTCCTGGTTTCTACCCAAGCGCCCGGATCACTGCGACTTTCCGGAAACATGGCAATGTGTTTTCTCTTCCTCAACGGCTGACTTGCCGTAATCCCTCATCACCTCTGTCCCATAGATTCTCCCCATAAAACGGGGACAAACGCACCCTAAGAAACCTGTATTCCACTGCTTAGTTGTGGGGAGAGAACAGAAGACTGAAAGCCCTTGCGGGTGACTATGAAGCGAGCGAGACTCCACTCCCGACACCCGCTCCCTGCCGGTTCTCACACGCGGGTCCCGCGGCACCCGTGGAGCCGCCGCGCTGCCGCCGCGAGCACAGCCCGCCGCCAGGAGCCCGTGCAGGCTGGCTCGGCGCGGGCGGCTGCGTCTGCCCACTGCTTAGCCTTTCCAGAAACGCTATTTGCAGAGACCGTTGCTTTCTCAGTGACTGACTGATACCAACAAAACGGACCAGAATGCCATGGGTTACCTCCTGGCAGAAATAACACCCACTCCATGCCCGTAATGGTCACGGCTCCTATTCAAGGGCCCTGGCTTCTCAGCACGGAGCTACCGAGGAAGCTGACTGTCCGGTCGGGGGTAGGGGTCCCCAAGCACGCCGTGACGGCTGCGGGCCTCTTGACACAGCACTGCTCTTGAGAAGGCAGGGCCCACATCCCTCAGGGACAGCTGTCCTCAGCGGGGACAGCAACAGCACAGACCACACCCTGAGCCTCCTTCTCCTTTGTTCCCACGCTGACCAAGGCCTCGGGACGGTAAATTCTTTCCTTCGTGCACCAGTCACCCATCCGCCTGCAAGAAGCTATTTCTCTGGCCTTCCATTGTGAGCTCACCAATGAGTTAAGCCCTCTCGGAGCCTCACCCGCGCCTCACCTGACTTCCCAGGCCTTAGGGTTACCTCACCCCGTCCCCAGTTACCGTCTGCCCTGGCTCCAGGCTTCACAGGCTATTTGGCCTCCGTGGTCCCCAGACAAGACCGCGGCTTGGCCTGCCCCCTGGCTCTGTCCACTTGACACGCCGCCACCTTGTCCTCCACGCGTCAGCCCTCTCCGTCTGGGCCCGCCTGTGTCACACGCTCCGGGCTTCTCCCCTGTTCTCCTGCCCCCTCAGCAGAGCCGCACGTCAGCGGGCCCACGGCGTCCCCAGCGCTCAGAGGTGTGTGGCTCACGTTCACAGACTAAGCCACTTGAGCTCACACGCCTGCACACGGTCACCCTAGACCTCAGCGCTGCCTTTTAAAACATGACTTTGTCTTCTCAGTGAACCAAGTTTCCTGGACTTCTGGGCTTCGCCCCGCGCGCCCCCAAGTCACTGTCCCACCAGCGACTTCAGCGGGAGCTCTGCAGCGGAAAACCACATGGAGACGGTCTCCGACATCAGGACCGGTCACTTCAAGCAGGTAGGGCTTCAGGGCAGAGGCAGGCAAAGCTGAGAGCAGGGCGGTCGCCACGAAGAGCGTCCACGTGTGGCAGGGCAGGAGGCGAGGCTGGGCCACGCGCTGCCCGCCACAGCGACAGAGCCCACGGCTCTGCCGCACCGCCTGCCCGACCGCCGCCCCGACCCAGCCTCCTGCAAGCTGGCCTCCCAGGGGGGTGGGGGGGATTTTTCCAAGAAAATTCGATATTGAGTATAATTGACAGTTCATCGAACTTGTAAAAACCAGGATGCGGAAATGCTACGCTCTGCGGGGTGCCGTGCTTAGCACTTTTCCGAGGGGCAGACACGGAAGCCAAAGCCCAGGGAAGCTGCCCCGCGGGAGGCGCAGGCAGGGTCCCTTCCCGAGTGTTTCCCCGGAGACCCGACCCAGGCGTACGCGGAAAGCGCCTGCCCGCTGCTCTGGCTTACAGCAAGCCTCGGGGCGCGGCTGTCGGGGCTCGGCCGGGCGTGCGCCCTGCGAGCGGCTGAGGCACATCGGGGCTCCGCTCCACTTACTGGCTTCTAAACAACCTTATTTCTATTTAATAATGAAGGATTTGTGATTACTTACAATTTCAGACACTGGGATTTGGTACAGTTACATGGCTTTTTAGACTTTGTGTCCCATGAACTAAGAGTTACTCTATAAAGATTAAAAAAGAAAATGTATTCAGATGGTTACTCTTTAAAAAGAGAATTAGCTAAGTATCTGGTGTTTTTGAATAGAAACTGAAAATCTCAATGCCAGATAGTTATCGGCATTAATAGCGGCGCCTGACTGTGAAATGGAGCCGTGTGCATATTCACGTGACGGAGCCGGCCTGGCCGGTCCCAGCCCGAGCGCCCACCGGGGCAGCCGGGGTGTGAGCGGGACCCTGTGCCGTCCCCTCCCTGCAAAGCCGTCTGGAGTCTCTTCCCTCAATCTGCTTAAAGCCCTGCCGAATGGGGCCCCTCACGCCAAAGAGCTCCTTCATCGTGTATTTCCCAAAACCCGAACCCTATCGATGGCGTAAACTAATCAGCGCACGCTGTCCCAGTGCTGCTGGTGCGTCCGCGCGGCAGGGCTCAGCAATGTCCCAGCAAGTGTCGGGCGTGTCGTGTGGCTGTCAGGGGCCTCCCTCCTGACTGCCCTGGGGACGAGCCCGGGAGCCATCTCCAGGGACATCAGAGGAGAGGCCAACGTGTCCTGGCGGCCGCTAAACATGAGGGGTGACTGTGGATGTAAAAATCAGGGGAGGTTCCCGAGCGCTGCCTTACATACTCGCGCCCCCGGCCCCCGCGGGGAACTGCGACCGCAGAGCGCCGGTGGCGTGAGAAGTCAGACCGCCGCGGTGGACACGTGCGCCTGCACAGGGACGCTGACTGGGGCGGGGCTGTCACCTCCCCGGGCCGTGCGCTCCCCGAGACGGGGGGGTGCAGGCTTGGCCTTCATGGCCACTGGCTGCTCCGGGCCCAGGGCTTCCCACAGGAGGCTCTGTGGGCACTTGGCACATCTCACGGTCGCCAACCAGATCACTGCATGCCCTTCGTCCCGTGGCCGTCACTAACGCAACTCCCTGAGCACAGCGTGCGAGGCAAACCGCCTGGCCCTGCGTGCCGCACACTCGACTCCAGGAGCCAGGGCCAAGGTCGTCCTGAACCTCCACTCAGCCCATCCCTGGCTGTGCTGGCCTGGTCCCTCTCGTGCTGGCACACTTGACTCGACCCCCCTTGACCCCAGCAGCCTCGCTGTCTGGGCTTCTGTTTAGTGACACCCCTCCCCCACATGTGGTCCCTGACCCGGGGACGAGCTGCTAACTCTCATGTCTGCAGTCTTCTGTTTTCAGTATAACGTCCCCAAACTGCGTCCTGAATAACACGTTAACTTATCATTCATCCAGTTCACTTTCCCTCTTTGTGGACAGCGCACCGGCAGATTTCTGTCCCCAGGGTGCCCAGGGGTGGCAGGCCTGGCTGTTCGACCCCCTGACCTGTGCACCGTGGATGAAACGTGGGCTCTTTGGAGGAGGGGGCGTGGACACTCAGCCCTCTCAGCCCTGCCCCCACAACGGGCACAGCGTGGCCTGGCACTGCCTGCCCAGAGGAACCAAAATTGTTCCATTTAGGAAGTGGGACGGGGGCGCAGGGAGACACTCCAGGGCTGACCCGCCAAATGCCCAGTATCAGGAAGACACCAGCGGGCATTTCCTGAGAGACCATCATGTGGTCGGAACTGTGATAAGAGCAGTAAAACCTTGGTTTGCGAGCATAACTCCTTCCAGAAACATGCTTGTCATCCAAAGCACTCATGTACCAAAGTGAATTTCAAGAACCATTGGCTCAGCTGTGATCGAGTGACGTTCGGCCTCACGTACGACTCGTATTGCGAGACCTCGCTCGTTTATCAGGTTAAAGTTTATTAGAAGTGTTTGCACACGCACAGAACAGGTTCTCGCCATCCACGGTTTTACCGCTTGTGTGAGAGGAGTCCAGCACATGATCTGGAACGTGAGCTACACACAACTGAAAAGTCGGAGGGCAGAAGACATTGTATACTCAGCTGTCAGATGATTCGGTACTGACTGTGAGGGGTATAAAATTCAGAAACGGTAGCTCAGCACAGACGACAGACGTTGACACAAAACCATCCGCTTCTGGAGGAGACAGAACCTGACACCACCTGTCAAGGCCATGACAGTGCATGTTGGTCACAGGGCTGTTGCAGCTGCAGCAGCAGCGTGAGCAAAGGCATGACGTCAGGGGTGAGCACAGAGCGGGCCAGGGCCGGTTAGTCACGCGAACTAAACTGGAGAATTCCAGGGCCCTAAGAACATCTGCCTTCCCTCTCCCACCAATCTGAAAATAACCGCATCAGGACAGATCCGTACAATTCTGCCTCAGAAAAGCATGATAAATAAACACACCAGCACAACATGACCTCATCTTTGAGAAAAAAGTTCTCGGAAAAATAGTCTTGAATGGTCTTTATTGTGACGTTCATGACATTGCCCCAAATAACAGCGTCAACGACCTATCAGAATTCACATTAACACCTGACTGATAGCACGATTACTAAAGCTACAAAGAGTGACAGGACGGGAATTATTAACAGAAGGACGGGTGAGCTCGCGCTGCAGGACGGCTGGCCGGCCCCGCGTCACGGGCTGGGTCAGAGAGCACGTGGGGCCGACCCGGCTGCCTTCCCACGTCTTCAGCCCTCTCTGACCTAGTTATCTTGTGCAAGTCAGAGAGGAAGCTGACGAAGCATCTAAAGGGTGACGCGTCGCAGCAGCTCTGCGGCGGCTGGAACTCGCACGGAACCACACCAGCAGCTTCCGGGCGGCTCCCGTGCCGTCAGCATGGCGGGTGCGCAGGTACAAACCACCAGGGCCGACTCAGCGGAGGGCCATCGAACCAAGTGATTATTTGCATCAAGGAAACACAACCAGAAAGCCCATGTTGTTCCCGGCACATCATTTATATGAGAAAAGCACTTTTATGACCTGCATAGTTACTTCAAAATGAAGAAAAACACATGACTGGTGAGAAAAGCTAGGAGAGCCTGGGCACACGGTGGGGGACCCGCCGCATGAGGGCGCCCCCCTGACTGCCCCCCAGGAAGACATGGGTCGGCCGGAGGAGCCCCGGATGGCCCCGCGAGTCCAAGTGCACACACCTGAAACAAAGTATTAGAAGCACCAAGTCCCCTCAGATGCGCCAGACACACTACGGCGCGTGGAGGCGATCCATGGACCAGATGCTCCTGCTGACAAGACAGACAGAGGGAGCATCTCTGGGACGGTGACGTCACAGGCCACGCAGTGCGACCACAGATGGGAGGCCATGGGCCGTCACTGAGTCTGGCCGTCACTCAGGCGGCCGCTGTTTTGCCCAGGGATGCGAAGAGCCATGACGACAAAGCAGTTACAACAACAGCGACCACATCCTCACGGATCCCCCACCAAGAGGGAAGTGAGGACAGTGACCCCACACAGCTGGGTCCCACTAAGTTCATGGGACGTCCCCGGCTGCCCTGTTACGACCCCTGGAAAGACCACAGCAGCAGCGAACCATGGGAGCCACCGACTCCGTCCAGCGAGCACGTGGACTGGAGGACATCGAGAAGCCCAGGACCTGCCACGTGGTTCGCCTGGACTTTCCACTGCCCCCAGACACCTCTCGTCCCAGCACGAAGCCCGCAGGGACCTGGAGAGCACCAGAGGCCACAGTGAACACTTCATGCACCGCTTGACCTGATTTCTTTTCGGGCGCTGGGCTGTCCGACCACAGTGGACTGTGTGCCCCAAACTCGCGGACGCAGGACTGCACTGATCTCATAAGCCATTAAAGGGCGCCATGAGCGGAAAGCGGCGCCCCATCCACGGTGAGCACATGACCACTAACTCAGCAAAGAGTTCCTGCCAGCTTGGTTAGTTTAATTAGTTACAATTATAGACAACACTTTCAAAGGGCAAGACTAATCCCAGACAAGTACAAGATCCCACGTCCACGTGGGGACCATGTGCCTCGGCGCCTGCCACGGAACGTGGGCTGACCCAGCAGGAGGCGGCCGCGGGCAGGCGCGGGTAGAGGCACACCAAGACCACCGGCAGGTGCCGGCCACACCGTTACTTACGTTGATGACAGCAGAAAAGAAAATAGAGCCTCTCAGTTTAAACTGACGTAAAACCAGCACAGAGCCACGAACGGCGGCGAGCCCCCAAGACATGCCCAGCCGGTGGGCGCCGCTGAGGGCTTCCCAGCAACAACGCACCAGACACGCGCGGTCACATTGCTAGTGTTACCGCTTAAGGTACAGCACATTCTTCAGAGGGCAGGAAGGTTTACAGGTGAGGCTGAGTTTGCAACTTAGAATAAAATCACACATGTACCCACGAGCCTCTTACACTCTTATATTAAAGTAAGTGACCATTGATTGCTTTTAATCCTTACCCAGCCACGGTTATTTTTGGTGGCCCTGGGAGACCTGATCCCGAAGGGAAAGTAGACCCGTTGACCATGGATGGTAAGGCTCCGTTGTCGAGCTGTTTAGAGTCAAAGGCAAGCATGTTTTGAATTAGTACATGTTTTAGAAGTTCCATCCAGCCCACCCCTGGGTACAAACAAGCAAGGACTGACTCCCTTCTGCCGGATACATGGCAGTCACTTTCCAGGCCAGGCCCTGTCGGCACCATGATTCCACTGACCCAGAGTGGCCTCCGGCTGAGGCTTCTCGGCAGCAGTGGGGGGGCGGGGAGGGCCAGCCCACATCTCCCCAACCCGCCTGGCCATGGCGTGCCCGGGCGGGGGAGAAGGTCCTGCCTGTGCAGACCAGGGGGCGGTGGGGTGAAGAGGCAGGGCCCGGGCGGCCACGGGCAGGTGGGTGCGCAGCCGACACAGCCATGGCTGACGGGCTGGGGACACTGTCACGGACATACCTGCTTCATTTTTATGACTACAAATTGTGAAATAAATTCAGTTCCAAACTGTACACCCAAACTGTTCTTTGATTACGACTGTATTCTTGGTATAACATAAGAGATCTTGACCTCTGAAGTCTTATCAACCATTAGTTTCTCGTCCGGTCAAAAACAACGTGATAGTCAGAGTCAACAAACCCAAGGGCACCGTCACAGCCTCGTACCCCCCGTGCCCTTTGCCTTCTAGGCTGTCATTCACCCTTCTCTCTGCTCCTCCTTAGTGTGGCTCAGAGGGAGTCCCAGGGAGAAGGAAGGGGTGGTAAAGTCAGCAATGACCTCATTGTCTTCTCGGAAGCCTGCAGAAATGTCAAGTTCTGTGTAAATTTAGGTTTTGAGGTGATTTCTATAGATCATACTTCGATACCCTATCCCTGTCCCCTCCTCCCCTGGCAACTTGAAATTAAAAATTAAGCTTTCTATACAAAGGACAGGCTGGCTGGGTGCCCAGCTGGCTCAGTTGGTGGAACATGTGATTCCTGATCTTGGGGTCGTGAGTTCAAGCCCCACCTAGGGTGTCGACTCCTTAAATAAATACACTTAAAAAAAAAAAGTACAATCTTAGAGAAACAAAAATGTCTTATTCATTCTCATTTTCTGTCTTTTGCGCCTTGTTAAACCATGTGTCACCACTGCCTGTGGGGCCTGAAGTCACCGAGAAGCCGCCCTGGGTCCACCTTCTTCAGTATGAAGCCCCGTCCTCCAGGGAGCCTCCCCCAGAGCCCCTCTCTTCCACCTGGGGATCTGCCCTCCTCACTCGATTCCCAGGAGGGAAGTGCTCACAGGTCCCTGAGACCATCTCTTTCATGCCACCCAGACACCTGCCAGGCCGGCGTCCCCAGTGGTGGCCCAAAGTTTCACATGCTTTTGGAGAAAGGATTTCCTGATTCGCAGGATTGAGGCAACTCTGTGCATAAACCAGGCACAATTTCTCTTTTCCCCTGTGCTTATTTAGCCCCGAAGTAAAGGAGAGAGAAAGAGAGGGCCTCAGTACAGCACAGGGGGTAAATCTAGAGCAACTTGGTGCGAGAACCCATGACCTCCCCCTGGGGGTAAAGGCATGAACTCGAAGGCAGTGTGTCGCAGCCATACCACCTAAGATCTTGCTGAAACACAGGTTCCGGGTCGGGGAGTCTGGGGCAGGGCCCGAGAACCTGCATTTCTGACAAGTTCCCAAATGACGGCGAGGCTCCTGGTCCACGCAGCAAACTGAGCAGCAAACTGCTTCAAATACACACAGAAGCCGGGAGCACGTGGCTGGCTCAGTCAGGGGAGTGAGCGACTCGGGACCTTAGGTTTGTGGGTTCGAGCCCCACGTTGGGGGTAGAGATGACTTAAAAACAACATCCTTAAAAACAGACACGCAGAGTTGGAGGGTGGCGAAGCAGCAGCAAACGCGTTGCTAAAATGACTCCCTCAAACTCCAGACTGGACAAGGAGCCGGGGGCAGTGGACACGGGGGCATGGGGATACGGGCACAGCCACGGGAAGGCGGGGAGCGGGTGGTAAGAAAGGAGGTTGTGGTCCACAGGGGCGCTTCGAGTGTCCCGCCCCTGAGCCCCAGGAGCAAGTCCAGGGTGCGCCTTTCCGACCGGGGCTGAGACCGGACGGGGCGGCTGCTGGTGGGGAGGCAGCCAGGAGGCAGGCGGCCTCCGTCCAGGATCAACAGACTCTCCGCACCCGGCGCTCAGGGGTCCCTGGCTCGGAGCATCCCGCCTCACGCGCCGTTTGAGAAACACGGACAAACACTGGACAAACACCCACGCCTCACAGATCTCCCCTGGGCCCCCGGCTTTAAATGCCTTCTATGCCCTGGCAACCCCCTGCCTCCAGCCCAGCCCTTCCTCACGCTGACCTGCAGACTCGCGTGGCCGACGCCTGCGTGGCACGGTCCCCGGGCACCTCTGGCACCCCCTCCTGTCTCTGGGCGGAAAATGCCTCCTTTGCATTTGTTCAGGCTGAAAACCTTGGAGGGACCCTTGCCTCCTCCTCCTCTCGCTTCCCTCACCAGCCCGTCAGGAGCCCTGCTGTCAGCCAACGGGGCAGGGGGAGGGTGCTCCCCTGCACCCCCACCCCGGTGTGAGCTGCCATCCCCCGCCATCACCTCTCACAGACTCCCCCCTGCTCCCACCCGGCCCCTGCCCTTCCCGGTCCTGTCCTTCCTCACCTACCCCCCTCCCCCGCCCCCGGTCTTCCAATACCTTCTCTCTACTCGCTCCGTTCCAGCCCCCAGCTCACTGCCCGCTTCCTCGCTTCCTCGCTGTCTCCACAGCAGGCTGACCCTCGGCTTGCCTGGTGGCAGGCACCTGGCTCACCCTCTCCTCTTTTTCAAGGTTTTGCTCAACTGTCATCTCCTCAGCGGAGCCAAACCTGACTGCCCTGTTTAAACTTGCATCCTGCACCCCCCCACCCCGCCTTCCAGCCCCCTGCGCCCACCTCCGCTGTCCTAGCATCGGTGTAATTTGTGTATTAGATTTGCCCATTGGCTGTCCCCCACACTAAAACGTAAGCTGCAGGGGGCAGAGTCATGTGTTTTCCTCCGCTTTGGTTTGGGGGGACACCTAGCATGAGCTCACCGACGTAATCCACACGCTCGGACCGGGCCTGCCCAGCGAGTGAAAGTCCCCCACACGAACCAGCGCTCTCTGTCCTGGCTGCGTTCCAGCTCAGTTCACAGACACACACTGGACAGCATTTCTGTTACACCCGGGAAGCTGAAACCTGTTCTATACCAAACGGGCGGCACGTGCCGGTGGATGGCTGGGCCACAGAGGACAAGTTCAACAAACAGGGCAGAGCGACGGTCTAGAGGCCGTGGGAAAGGGCTCGACAGCCCCCCACCCCAAGGTGGGCACAGAACTGTGCCTTGAACTCACTCCATTCCCTCCCGACCCCCGGAGTTGGACCCAGTGGCGAAGGCACTGAGTACTTGGTAAAGGTCTCATTGTTGCTTTTAGAACAGACGATAAATTCTATTTCCTGAGTAAGTCCAACCTCGACAATTGAAATGTTACGAGAAAATAATGCCCAAGCATATTTTTTTAAAATTTAAAACAGTGACTCACTTGTTGTGTAATGAGATTTAATTTTGCTGGCACTGGCAAAAATCTTCCTACTAAAGTAGTCATTGCTTTAGGGGCATCTGCAAGGAAGACAATTAAAATCAATTTATAACACATATTGTTCCTTTTCTGCTTGCACATTGAAGAAAGTACAAAAATGATCCTGTATCATGGATTTATCATGTGCAAAATCACTTAAACTTATCTTGATCCTATTTGGGTTTTTTTTCTGTAAAACCTTTTAAGTCAATGTTTCTTTGGGGTTTTTTTTTGTTTTTTGTTTTTTTACTTATTACACCCTTTTTCTTGGTCATAAAGCTACTTAAGTTTCCAAGGATAGCCTACTATATTAAACACACACACACACACACACACACACTCACACCTGTTGCTAGTGCCCAGGTTCCCAAACTGCATGCCGTGGGGCCTTCAGGTGCCGCAGCAAACCCAGCGGTAGGTCCCTGCATGTCACGCTTTTGGAGAAAGCACAGCGACATCTGTTGGACGCCGTGTAAACTACTTTCAATTTATGTGTATTCTTTTTTTCAAATGGTCACTAACTTGCTAGGATGTAAATACTTAAAAGGCTATTTGGACCAAACTACTTAACTGCTGGAACTAATACTATTTCTCTGGTCTAAGGGTGAAGAACATTAGTGACACATGAAGGGCCCTGAAAAGCTCTGTGTGCATGAGTCCAAGTGGAAGAAGGAATGTGTCTCAGCGTCCTGACCAACTGAACACATTTCCTGCTCCAGGCTTGTGCACCTTTTGAGTGATGCTATCTTGAGACTTTGGTAAAAGGATCCATTGATTTTATGCTGGTATTTAATATGTGCACGGTGTGTGTGTGTGTGTGTGTGTGTGTGTGTGTGTGTGTGTGTGTGTGTATGTTTGATTTTGTGACAAGAGAGTAGATTTGGAGAACATTATATAAACCCTTTCCTTCTGTGGATCTAAACGCGTTAGGATTTCACCATGTTCCAGAAAGAAGGGAATTAGGAAAGAACCCCTCTCTGCCTGTGTAGAGGATCAGATGCTTCTCTGACCTGTAGAAAACTCATGGGCATGTGGCAAAGGGCTTCTAGAAGAGAAAACCCCAACCCCAATCCTGTATCATAGAAAAGTAAATGTCTCGAAGGCATTTGGTCTATCCCTAAATATAGACAGGATGGGATAGGAGTCATAATATTTGTTTTAGCCATGAACTCCAACATTTCACTTGGAAGGACATTTGTTTTTAATATTGATTTAAATTATTGGCAGGAGCAGCATGGGGAACATAGTCAACATATCGTATCAACTTTGTAGGCAACGGATGGTAATTAGACTTCTCGTGCTGATCAGTTCCCAGTGTACACAAATGCAAAATCACTATGCTGTGTGCATGAAACTTGCCTACTATGGTACGCTAATTCTACTTCAACAACAAAATAAAACAAAAATAAACAGGGGCGCCTGGGTGGCTTAGTTGGTTGAGCGTCCAACTTTCGCTTAGGTCATGATCTCGCGGTTCGTGGGATCGAGCCCCGCGTCGGGCTCTGTGCTGACTGCCAGCTCAGAGCCTGGAGCCTGTTTGAGTCTGTGACTCCCTCTCTCTCTGACCCTCCCCTGCTCACGCTGTCTCTCTCTCTCCTAGAAATAAATAAAACATTAAAAACAAAAACAAAAATAAACCATTGGCAAGGTCAGTGAAACATCTGATAATAACATATCCTGCTTAACTCAAGGTTTAGAATAATGGTTCTGTATATAAGCCACATGAAGAGGCCCAGTGTTCAGGAATTAGTGTCTGACTTTCGCAAACACAATCCTAAAGTGGTGTCATTTATTCTTTCTTTAATCCTTTATAAGTAATTTGAAGATAATCAAGTACTTATAGGTCATTTATTATCATGATGCCTGTTTGAATATGTTTCTGAGTGAGTGGTAGAGAAATCAGTACTTGATACAGTTATTTCAAACCTCGTGGTGATTAAAGCACAGCCATAGTTCTATTACATGAAAACGTTCCCATCAAAATGTATGGTTTATGCCACACCTGAACACTCAGCCCCCCGACGCGATGTGGGAAAGGTTGGTATTTCCACCCGGTCCCTTCTGGGCACACCCACCCTTTGGTGAGAGCAGTTGCCCCTTGGGACCCGAAAGCTCTCTCCGGCCAACAAAACTAGGCGGTAGCTATCCAAGAACACAGTGCATGTCAATTAGTCTACACAGATTTGTTTTCTTTTCTTAGTTCACCCATAAGGGCTCTGAGATCTGCCAAACTGCCTGCTTCACAACCTAACTGCCTATTTTACATTCACTCTACATGCAAACCAAACATATTCACTTTCAACTTATATATGACATAGGACACAATTTTGGTAGTTTACTCCGTACCTGACTGTAGGTAATTATTTTGGTCTTGATACTGAGGAACCAAATGAAGTGCTTTTAGCTCTCTCGTGCCAGAATTGTCTACACACAGCATTTGTGTGCCCCCTTTCAACTGACATATCACCTAAAATGAGAAATAATGATCAGGTTTCATTTTTAAAAGATATCCAGTAGTATGAGCCTATAGAGACTTAAATCTGAGAAAGCAACTTTAATCCAGATTTTAAGTTTTAGTGGAAAACGGCAAACTGGAGCTCTGTTCTCGAGTTTTTACTCTACGATAATGCGCTCTCCGGAGGCACTGCACCCCGGAAGTGCATTGTGAGATGTGTCCAGTGTGCAGACCAAAGTTCCTGGGGACGCCTTCCCCTACAGGGGGCGGCCCGCAGAGAGACAGGGGCGGGGGCAGGCGACCACGCGCCAGGGCTCCCTTCACCGCCCTTGGACTCCACCGTCACCACCAGTGAAGGGCATGGTGACCCGCCCGGCCCCAGCCCCGTTCAGATCCAGGTAATGTAAGAAAGACTTCGTCCCCAACTCCAGCTCTGGAACTGGTCACATCCTTGGAATAATCTTTAATTTTATGAGTTATTCTCTCTTGCTATACACGCATGTATTATTTTTGTACACGTGGTGTGTTTGTTTTTAATGTACATTTATCTTATTCCCTGCATGTACAGTTTAGAAAGGCTAATCCAAGAACCGGGAGATTCTAAGAGGCCACGTCAGTGTTCCTGGGCCTGACGGGCGCTCTCAGATCACGCAGGTGGATTCTGACCACAAGCAAATCCTCAGCGAGCCAGGCCCGTCAGTCACAGACAGAAGCCAAGCAATGCACAGATGAGAGTCCTCTCCAGGCGCTGCGGCCTGGATGGGAAGAGGAGTCGTGGCTTCTGCCCACGCACAGCTTCTAATTCTCACAGTCAAACCACAGACACCCGGAGAAGCTGTGGTCCCCGGCTTTCCCAGACAGGAAAACCCAAATAAGCATAAAGACTGATGTTACCAGAATAACGCATGTTATACAGCCTTACAAGGTGCTGGTCCCAAGGTGCTGATCGCTGGGTCAGACCTTTAACTCGCCCTGACATTGGCTAAGAGGTCGGTATTCATGTTTGGTTGGAATTCTATTTATATTCAGAGGATAAAGTCATAGCCACACACACACACACACACACACAGGTGCACATAACAGGGACAAAGGCTCTCCCAGGCCCCACCATGCCCCCCAGGATTGTGTGCACACTGCTCAGTCAGCAGTCTGGTAGCACTGGAAGGGTTCTCATCCTGTCCCCCTGGTCCGGGCATTCTGGAAAAGCTCTGCCCTCAGACCTCATGGGCCAGAGTGAAACCACAGACAGGGGACAGGGGGGCAGGTACTACCTTGTGCCCCGGCCAAGCCACAGTCTGTGATGAGCTCATGTCCCAGGATTCCCGAGCTCAAGTGTGTGCCTTAGAGCTTAGACCTCCTTTCTCGGAATAAAGAGCCACCAGGGAAAAGGCAGTCTCTGGTTCTTTGGACTCTTTGCTAGAGGAACAGTGGGGGCCCATTCTCGGGGTCCTCTCCTTCACAGGCCTCACCGCACGGAGCCAGGGGGTGGGAGACACACCGCTTTCGAGCACACCATGTAACATCTCTGTTTTCTTAACCATGAAATGTAGAAGATAACAAGTTGGTAGGAGGATTAAATGAAAACACAATCATGTACAACTCTCACACAGACCCCAGGCGTTACGGATCACCCATCTCTTGAGACTATTACTTGGTATGATTGGGAGGTTGGAGGCAGGCACGAAGGAAAGCAGCCACAGGACCACACCTCCAGCCACCCCCACCCCCACCCCCACCCAACTAAGCACAGAGTCCTATAGGCCGCCCCATCCCGGGGCCAACCTGGGTCTGCACTGACCTATGGGACTTGCAGTTACCTCCTTAGTGACACGGCAACGTCCTAACCTTTGTCTGGTTTGCTGTGACCAGGGTGATGAGAATCTTAGAAATGGATGGAGCCCTAGGAAGGTTCTAATTACGCCCCTTTTAAGAGACGACACAGACAAAAAGGCAGATTCAACAAGTAAACGGAATTAAATCAATGACTCCTGTTGACTTGGCAGTGATCAGAGCCAAACGCTTACGATCCTGTTAGACACATTTCTTTGGGCATCATTACCATGGGGTTAGAGTCCTTCTTGTGAGAGCAGCCAGAGGAGTCCTCTGCTTCCTGGGATGATGGGAACTTGCAACAGGGTTCGGGGCCGAGAACGTTCTGAAACATTGCTTCCTCCGGGTTGTTACTTAGAATTGCACCACCGGCTTCCTTTATTTCCACCTAAACAAAGCAATGTTTTACTTTAGAAGTCACACTGTGGACGCGGGGGTCACAGCTACGTAATGTGGAAACTTCTCTGCAGAAGTTATGCCTTTCAAGAGCGCCCTTACCTTTTCTTCTTCTGTCCCTCACTACCATTCTCCCTATGGGGGGCGACAGGGGGCGCGATAAGCCATCCGACCAGCCTCGCTGGGGAGTAAGGGCCCCGAGGACTGAAACCATCTGCCCACAAAGTGTGGATGGAGGTGTGATTTATGTGGTGCTCATGCTGTTGAGGCTCCCTAGCCGGCCAGCTGCCCCTTTCTCACCGTTTTTAGAGCTCGCTCATTAGGTTGTGTTAGATGTTCCAGTTGACTGTTTTGTTTTTTTTTGTTTTTTCTCTCCTCCAGAAGCCTACGATCCCTGCTGATGTTTCCGTAACGTTGATAACACATTTAAAGGCAAACTTATAATTACGCAGTAGTGCCCTCCTGACCGCGTGGCAGGATGATCGCTAACAAGAAACACTGAGGTCAGGAGGAACTGTCAACCGTGTCTCTGAGCCACGGTCGGTGACAGCGGCCCACTCAGGGCCACGGGGCACCGCCACCAGAGAGATGCCACGGAAGATGAGTGGAATTTAAACACTAAAAAGACTCAGGGGTTAAAGAAATTACCATCAGATGTCGGCATTTCGAAATCGTGAGGATTCTTTCTAAAATTTGCTGAGAATACAGTGACTTTCCAAACTAGGGCCCCTGAGGGGGCAGTGCGCATTTTCTTGGGATCCTCCCGTCAGCTGACAGCAGGAACCTACGCAGACTCGGTTTGTGTTCCGTACACCCCCCCGCCCCCCTCCGCCCCCGCCGCCCCAGCCACCCCGCCACTGCCCTGGAGCAACCCCTCGCTGCTGCTCTCGCGTTTTGATTCCATGCAAACTAACCTTGCTGCGTTTTCCAAGGTGCTCGTGACGCTAATGCCAACAGGGGCTTTTTCCCTAAAGCCAGTGACAGCAGCAGGGCCCGGGATGACGCGCCTGCTGGCTCTTGCCCTGTCCCGCCCTGGGCTCTCTGTAGCGTTCGCCCCCCTTGAACCAGGGACCCGGAACCTGACTCTCCCCCAGGCAGACCGGCTCACTGGGGAGCCAGGACGCTGGGGGGCGGGGGGGAAGACCTGGGGACGGCCAGTGGGCTCGCTTCTCCGTCTGGGACAGGGTGACACAGGTCCCGGGCCTACTTCCCACATGGATCTTACTGGAATCACCCGGACGCCGGGCGGGGCGGCTCCTTCCCGGGCCCAGGCGCCCAGGGGCAGGACGGCGGGACTCCTGTGCGGGGCCAGCAGGGAGGACAGGAAGTGGACGTTGTAGGCTGGCGGCTGAGGGGCCAGGGGCAGCACGGCGTCCTCCAGGGGGCTGAGCTCGGGGAGGCCCGCGAACTCGGCCAGCATCTCGTCGCCGTCCTTGTCCCCCGCCAGCTTCACTTGGACCTGGCCGTCGCCGTCGCCGAGCAGCGGGGGGCTGAACGCGGGCAGCGGCGGCTCTCTGGGGCCCGCGGGGCTCAGGTAGTCGCCCTTAAACACGTGGAACTCGCCCTCCTGCTTCACCACCACCGGGGCTTTCAGGGTGAGGTTTTCAGAAACAAACGGACTCTCCGCGCCGAAAAGGTTGGTCACCATTTCCTCCTCGGGACTGGACATCCCGCCAAGCAGGGGCGCCTCTTCCATGTCCTCTGAGGGGACCTCGGCCGGGCATCGCCCCGCACCCCTCGCCGCAGGCAACAGGGCCGGGAGCCGAGCACCTGCGAGCACACGGCCAAGTGCGGAGGTCACGGCCGCGCCGCCCCCGGGCCCCCAAGGGGGTTCCTCCATCCCCCAGCCAGGAGCTGACCTGGAAGGGCCTCCCCGTCCCTGAGGGCCCGGAAGGTCTGGCTGGGAAGGGGTCCCCCCCACCCCCGTCCCCGAGGGGCTGACCCGGGAGGGGTCCCAGGGTCCCGAGGGTCTGACCCGGGAGGGCTCGCGGGGTCCCCAGGGCCTGCCCTGGGAGGGGTCCCTCCGTCCCCGAGGGTCTGACGGGCAGGGGTCTCCCCCGCCCCCGTCCCCCAGGGCCTGTACCGAGAGGGGTCCTGCCCCTGAAGGCCTGACTAGGGTACCCACTGTCCCCCTCCCCGTTCCCCTCCTGCAAACCCATAGGCCGGGCCTGGGGACCGCGGGGGAAGGGCGCGGGCTCAGGCCTCCTCAAGGGGACACACCTGGGGCCGCCGGGGCTGCTGCGGGAGCTCGGAGCCAGGATGCGGCTGAGCCGGCCCCTCACGTGCCGCAGGCGGTTGGCGGTTGGGGATCAGGAACAGGGCGGGGCCGCGCGGGGGCGGGGCCGCGACGTGGGCGGGGCCGAGCAGGTGAGGCCGGGCCGGGAGGGGGCGGGGCCGGCGACAGTTGGGAGGTGGGGGGAGAGCGAGGTGATCCTGGCGGCGTGGGGGGGGCGGTTGCTGCAGGGAGGTGGGGTGGGGTCCTCAGCGCCGGGCTCACATGGAGAAACTGAGGCACTGAGGCCCCCCAGAGCAGTCTGACTTGTTCAGATCAAAATTAAGATAGATTCTTTTTTCTTAATTTTTTTTAATGTTTTATTTATTTCTAGGAGAGAGAGAGAGAGACAGCGTGAGCAGGGGAGGGTCAGAGAGAGAGGGAGTCACAGACTGAAACAGGCCCCAGGCTCTGAGCTGGCAGTCAGCACAGAGCCCGACGCGGGGCTCGAACCCACGAACCGCGAGATCATGACCCAAGCGAAAGTCGGACGCTTAACCGACTAAGCCACCCAGGCGCCCCAGAATCTTTTTTCTTTAAGTGAATAATACATAAACTCTCCTACTGAAATATTTAAACATTACAGTCAGGGCTGAAGCGTCCTTAAGCACCATGCCAATCCCCCATCGCGCTGCCTGTCAGAGGGGACACTGAAGTCCACTGTGGACCTTGCCAGCCCTCCCCAGGGCCTCACATACATGGGCATGTGTGGATGACCTTACTCTAATTTTACGTCTGAAATAATCACATCATGTTGAAGTCAGCGGAGTTCAGGGCAGGGCTGAGAATGCGGTTTGGGCTTCCCAGACTGTAGGGATCTAGATTAAGTCCTCGTAAAACAAGTGAACGGCTTGAAGAGCCGGACCAAGGGCATCAGCCCGTGAGTCCGTAGCATTCACTCGCTCACACATCAGACATTTTTATCGAGCAGCTGTCATCAGTGCGGTGTGCACAGCCACCTGCGTGGAGTCCCAAGCCAGCCAGACTCAAAGACCCCCGAGCTCTGGCACATTCCTCGATGCAAGTCCAGCCTGGTTGGGCCAGCCAAAGCCAGAGCCATCTTGTTACTCAGCCCTCCGCCCAACTCCACCTCCTGTCTGAGCCGGCTACATCCACCAACTTGTGACCCTCTCATCTCCCTTGGGGGGGCGGGGGGGGACACCTAAGATCCTTTCAATGGCTGCCTTGGTTCTCGCCTCCTCCCCCTGGATCCCATCTCTACCACCGCTGGAACCTGACCGGGTCCCCACTCTACTGAGCAGAGCTTAATACACAATAGGCAGTCAATAAAGACTACCGAGAAAACTGAATTCATGCATCCACTTAATATATTTGTCGAACACCTACTGTGTGAAGGACACTGTTCCAGGCACAGGGGCAGGAATGGAAGGCATAAAGGGATGTAGAACAGAAACCCACAGCCCAGGGCGGCGTGCCTTCTCAGCTAGGCCAGTGAAATCTTGTGACATACACTCTGCCCAAGCCAGGCCACCGGTACCAACTTCTGACCCTTGTCTCCAGGGCCTGGGCTTCGACCCTGACTTATAACCTCCTTATTAACATAACAGAAGAGCTGGACGAAGACTGGGATTAATGTTTTATTAATGGTAACATTCTTACTGCATTTCTAAGATTTACATCCCAAAGAGCATATTGTATTTACAAGCAGTGGACAGCCCAACGTAACGAATTCAAACCACAGCTCCTTTAAAAAAGACTATGGCTTATTCCAAATTAAATACATAATACTCTTCCCTCCTTTCAGCATCTACAACAAAACCCCACTCTTCTTTCCTCGAGGAAATATAAAATTGCATTGATAACTGCACTGGTTAACAGTAATTAATTACATTTGAAATATTTAAACCTGAGAGACAAGCCCGAATAGGTTTAAGTGCTACAGGTCAACATTCAAATTCACATGTGAACGTGAAAGTGATACAGACTGGTCGGCGGTCAATGGCGCAGGACTTAGGTGGCTCTGAGAGTGACTGATGCCAGATTTCATTGGAAGCCACGCCCGCCCGGGGCAGACCGCGCTATCCCCCCACACACCCCTTCTTGACAATGAACCACAGACGAACACGAGGGGTTTGTTATCGTAAGTTGTTGGTTTTCATCTTAGAGTTGTTTTGTTTTGTTTTGTTTTGTTTTTCTGCCTGGTTTCATTCCTTCTTGCTTTTAAGAGAAAAAAAATCTTTGGCCCATTTAGGTGGGAATTTTACACTGAAATATATACATAAATAAAATACGTGCATGTGCTCCGCTAACAAGCGCCCTGTCTCCTCCAACAGTGGGGCCTAGTCACTGCATCAAACTGGAGTGCGCACCTCTCAGAGAGGCAAGCCCAGCCCGGACAACGTGGTCAGCAAAATAAATTACACAGCTTTAAAAATGGGAACAGCGAAGCCTGCCGTGACAGCCCAGAGGCAGTGAGTTATTTCATTCCATGATCCTTACGTTTTACATTAAATATTGAAGACGATTCAGTGCATAATTGCTTTTGGGTCAATCGGACTCTGCATAAAGGCGCTGCCACCTGAAGGAGAGGGTTACACTTAGCGCCTGTCACCCGGGCCTCGTGGGGGGTCACCGAGATGACGTGGTCTGCTGTTTCCTTCCCCTCCCCGGCATCTCAGCTGGAAAGGACAGGGGTCCTCTCCCCCCAGGCAGGATCAGAGAGCTCGCCTGGGGCCGACCGGCGCTGCGCTCTCCTGACCACTGGAGGTTACTCTTCCCGTTTCTCGAGCTGTTTTTGTTTGCCTTCGTCAATGTCACTTCCTCCTTGCTGTCAGCCTGGCAGTAACCCTGCCGCACGGCCTGTACCTTTAATTCTTTTCTTCAGTGACTACTCCCGACCATCACACCTGGGCACGTTCTCCCTCGCTCCCCACTTCTGACACACACACTGTCTTCCTTTCGTCGCTTAATGCTGCGAGGAGGGGGGTCCGATGAGGGACCTAACACAGCCGCCCTCCGAAGGACACGGTCTTCCTGGGGGTAGGGAAGCCACCAGAAACACCTATTTACAGGGTTACCCACTCGGTCAACTGAGGGAGGAGTAAGACGCTCACAATTCCACCTGGAGACCCTGCAGAGTAAATCTCTCCTACGGTCTCCCTTTCACGGAGGGCCTTCCGTTTTTAAGGCACTGGGTTTTGAAGACTTGCACGGTCAGTAAAAGCTACAGAATGCGGCACGCTACCTGCTCCAAACACGGAGAGGCAAACAGAACGCCAAGCCAGACGAGGAAAGAGTTACCCACGGGGTCAGAAAACCTAAAAGCGCGCTGCTTCCATTAGTGCGTTACAGATGCGTCAGCTATGAAGGGCTTAACATCTCCGCCTTGAGACGTTAAGCTCTGATAAAAGTAAATGCCCATCAAGGACCAGGGACTCGGTCCCCACCGAGGAAACGTTGCCCCTTTCATTTCCCACGGGTGAAGTCACAACACCACTAGTCCCTTACTTAGCTCAACCATGTTTTTATCCCGTATATAAACGCAGGTGGATGCAAAAACTTCCAGGGCGGGGGTGGGGGTGGGGGGAAGGGGGTAGGAGGAACCCTCAGCAAACGTTCCCAAAATCAGGACCTGCCAGGAAGTAGTGGGATTGTACTTCACAGGGTGAAGACGGCTGTTCTAGGAAGCAAAAACACCAAACCCTCGATGGAAGGAAAACTTCTGCGTTTCGCAGAGCAAGTTTTCACCCTGAACCATAATCAGGATCAACAGCTACTTTTCATTTGGTTTTTTTCCTCAGAAGAGCTCGTCTTCCTTCACGGCGGCTCTCGTGGAATTACTTTCTGGAATTGGAGCTGAACCCAAACAATCCGATGATGTCAGTCATCGCCTCTTTCAGGTGCTTCCCAAAGCGATGAGAGTCCTGGCATTTGAAAACAAAGAACGGAAAGCACACGTCACCGCGAGGAAATCCCCACACGGTGAGCCATGTACAAACGGACTCAACACACATTCCTTTTGGCTGGTTCTCGAAGCTCTGAGGTCATGGCTTCATCGCTACGTTCTAACATTCTGGAGAAGCGCTGAGGGTTCAGAGATAACCGGCTGTGCCTGTGCGAGTGTGGGTTTGATGGAAGGCTTCCCCTCACTTCCCCTCGCGGCCACATGTTACATAAAACATGATAACTAAATGAATTCCAATCCTCTCTGCTAACAGCACGCTTGGCACTGTTTTCAAGCAATGCTTTCCATGCGGAAAGGAAGACTAGAAACATGGAGTGGGGGCGCCTGGGGGGCTCAGTCGGTTAAGCGTCCCACTTCGGCTCAGGTCATGATCTCACAGTTTATTGAGTTCGAGACCCATGTCCGGCTCTGTGCTGACAGCTTGGAGCCTGGAGGCAGCTTCGGATTCTGTATCTCCCTCTCTCTCTGCCCCTCCTCCAGTCACGCTGTCTCTGTCTCTCAAAAATAAACGTTTCCTGTCTCAATAATAAACATTAAAAAAAATGAAAATTAAAAAAGGGGCGCCTGGGTGGCTCAGTCGGTTAAGTGTCCGACTTTGGCTCAGGTCATGATCTCATAGTTCGTGGGTTCGAGCCCCGCATCGGACTCTGTGCTGACAGCTCAGAGCCTGGAGCCTGTTTCAGATTCTGTGTCTCCCTCTCTCTCTCTGCTCCTCCCCAACTCATGCTATCTCCCAAAAATAAACATTAAAAAATATTTTTATTTAGGTTAAGAGAAGGGTGCCTGGGTGGCTTAATCAGTTAAGCATCCAACTCTTGGTTTTGGCTCAGGTCATGATCTTGTGGTTTATGGCTTGGAGCCCCGCATCGGGCTCCACGCTATTAGTACAGATCTGTCTGCTTGGTATTCTCTCTCTCCCTCTCCCCTGCTTGTGCACTCTCTCTCAAAATAAACAAATAAACTTAAAAAAAATTAGATTAAGAGAATTTTTAAATTCATTTATTTGGAAAAATGCTCCAGGCAAGTAAAATACAGTTGAACTGGTCTTCTCTGCCAAATTAAAGAAGAACACTTCTGTCAAATTAAAAAGAAGGCGGTAAACACACCCCGTCTTTAGAAGAGGGGGCCCTGTCTTGTACTTACGGTCTCAGGGCAGGAGAATTTGGAAGATATGTGGAAGTTGATGAGCTTCTCGCCCACGAGGATGTAGGACACCCCGTACCCGTCGTCAGCGACCTGCGGAGCGAGGCACGTGTGAGTTGAACCTTGGAAACGAGGCGACGGGATAGCAGGGCTTACGTTTTACATACAGGACGGGCACCGACGCCTGCATTAACACCACGCAGGAGTCCGTGCAGACGGCGCCCAACGAGGCGGCGAGGGGCGCAGACCCTGCAGGAAGACCTGACGCGGAGGCACGCCCTGTCCTGGCCCTGCGGCCCCGTGTCCGTCACGCTCAGCCACTTACCGGTCCAAAGCCCCCTCCACTGGACACGTACTCCGGGTTCCTCTCCAGATCGAACAGCTCCACCTGCTGCTGCGGCGTCTGGCTGGTCGATAGTCTCCACGGCTCCGATAAGACCTGCCGAGGACGAGGGGACACTCTCAGGGCGCTTTTTTTTTTTTTTAACATTCAGTTTTCAGAGACAGAAACAGCGTGAGTGGGGGAGGGGCAGAGACGGAGGGAGACACAGAATCTGAAACAGGCTCCAGGCTCCAAGCTGTCAGCACAGAGCCCGACGCGGGGCTCGAACCCACAAATGGTGAGATCGTGACCTGAGCCGAAGCCGGACGCTTCACCGATGGAGCCACCCGGGCGCCCCACTAACGATGCTCTTCTCTGCACCATACTCTCTGTCCCTGGGCAGTCGTGCCGGGGATGGGGAAGGTCCTGCTTGGTGTCTGGGCGGTCACAGATGCCAGAGGCCACAGCGTCAGCCTGAAGGCCTGGCCTTCTGGGGGCAGTCTGTGTGCAGAGAGGACCCAGGGCACATGAGGGCACCTGGACGGCGGGGGTGGGGTGGGCGGGGGCACAGCACCGGCAGAAAAGGGGGTGGATACAGTAACTACGGTCGAGAAGGGGGCTGTGCTGCGCTGAAGCGAATTCTCAGGAAGTTTTCGAGCTGCCTGTTAAACACGGCATTATTAAAACTTAAATTTTGGGGGCTCCTTGGGGGCTCAGTCGGTGGAGCATCCGACTTCAGCTCAGGTCACGATCTCACAGTTCGTGGGTTCGAGCCCCGCGTCAGGCTCTGTGCTGACAGCTCAGAGCCTGGAGCTGCTTCAGATTCTGTGTCTCCCTGTCTCTCTGCCCCTCCCCTTTTCGCTCTCTCTCTCATAAAGAAATAAAAACATTAAAAAAATGTTTAAATTTTATGACTCAAAATTAAACAAACTCTATTACAAACGAGGTGATAAATACTCAAAGGCTCATCGCTCCCGAATTACGTGAGTACATCTTCCTACAATCACGCGCGAGGTGATCTGTGTCTGGGAGGCCAGGAGGGTCACACGTGACGTAAAGTATTCCCGGGGACTGAGGGACACAGCTCGGACCTGACCCTGTGATGACCGTCCAGCTCTAACACCCGTCGGTGAGGCCACATCCAGCCAGAGAGGCTGCAGCGACTGACTACCTCTGGGCGTCCCCGGGCGCCAGGGCGAGCTGCCTCCGGCAGAGGCCACCTACCTCCTTCAGGAAAGGGGAGTCCACGGCCAGGTACTTGGACACCACGTAGAGACAGAAGAGGTGGCGGTCGATCCCAGAGCCCGTCATCGCGAGGCGGTACAGGTGCTGGTGCTTCTCGGATGCGTCCTTGAACAGCCGGAGCTTCTGCTCCACCTAAGCAACAAGGGCAGGGGAGGTGCAAGTTGTACGGGTGGGCCTCCCCTCCAGTGGTCCGAAGGCACGAGACGCGGGGCTCTCCGGGAGAGGCATGCCAGCGACAGGGCGCCTCGAGGCTGCAGGGGACGCAGGAAGGGGAGTGGCGCTGAGGTCCCCGGTCCAGCCAGCCCAGCGTCACCCTGCTCACACCTACGGATTTCCTTCCGAAGGATCAGAAGCCTTTGTTCTTGGGAACAAAGTTTCCCCAGAGCAGGGCAGGGAGGGGCGGGGCGGAGCACGGCGCCCCGGCCGTCAGCAGCGCACCCCTGTGCTCTGGGCGCTGATCTGGCCTCAGCTGCATCCTAGCTGTGTGGCCTGGGAGCCTACGGAATTCCTCGGAGTCTCCGTCCCTTAGCAAATGTAACAGCTCCCAGGGCACTGCCAGGGTTCTCAGAGGCGGGGCCCCGAGCCCACGCGGGGCGCCGCGGTGTGGGCAGCGGGCATCGAGCAGAAGGCCCCCATGCCCTCACCCAGCTCCTTGTGCCATCTCTGCGTCCCCGCCCGGGCCTCCCGTGTTGTGTGCAAGGCAATCTAGACTCAGAGTCCAAGGTGTAGACATTACGGAGCGGACGCAGCCCTTAACCTCTGCGTGTGTCCCGACCACGCTCAGTTCCCTTGAAAGGAGGTGGGGAGAGAGGCTGA
The DNA here is from genome assembly GCA_017311185.1 of Proteles cristata cristata. Lineage (NCBI taxonomy): Eukaryota > Metazoa > Chordata > Mammalia > Carnivora > Hyaenidae > Proteles > Proteles cristata. The sequence continues at coordinate 166,171 of JAESUZ010002528.1, read as the reverse complement.
ATACGGCCCCCCTGCAGAGGGGGTGGCTCAGCCCCCACGCCCCCTCCGCCTGGCGCCACCTACCGTCTGGCTGGCGTCCACCATGGCGAGCACAAAGTTGCAGGACTCCGTGGTGCAGGAGCGCACAGTCTCCGTCCTCCCCTCTCGGAAGAGCCGGGTCATGGAGGCCTCGTAGGTGAGGCAAAATTTGCCCATGTCCTGGGGGAGGAAACGGGTTTTCATACAGGGCCGGGCAGGCCGACGGATCCCAAGGCACATGACGAGACAGGCTGCGGTCAGCTTTAGCTCTGAGTCAAGGTCAGTCTTCACACGGGGCGGTGCAGCAGGCAGACGTCATTAGCCTTGGGAAGGGCTGGGGGTGCGGGGGTCAGTTCCTGGGTCGCCCAGGTTGTCTCCACGCTTTCCTGCGCTTCCCAGTCCCCACCACCCAAGTGCAGACACGTTTACGGGGAAAATGCAGGACAAGGAGATGTTCATGCAGCCAAGAGTCTGAAGTTACGAAGAGACACCCCAGCACTTCTGGATGACGACGACGAGGACCCAGCAGACGAGGGGCAGGCGGGGAGCAATGTCCCCCAGCAGAAGGGCAGGGGGCCAGGGCCCGAGGGGACGCGAGGCAGAGGGGGCGGGCTCTGGGGTCCGCCAGAGTCGGCCGCCCGGCGCCGTGAAGGGGAGCGGCCGGCACTTGGGGGTGCGTCTCCGGCCACGCCGGCCTCGCGGGTGCAGGGCGCAGCAGGCGGAGAGCTGGCCCGATCCTACTGCGCCCGGGGCCAGGGGACGGGGGCGGGGAGGGGCTGGGGAGGCCCCATGGGGCCCAGGAACGCTGGCATCAGGGACTGCAAGGGGGCTGGGGTGGCAGAGGCGGAGACCCCGGCAGGGACAGCTGACGGTGGCAGCAGGTGGTGCCCAAGGTCGGGGTCCGAGGAGCACGCGGACCCCCCACCCCCACACGTGCTGTGGGAGGAAGTCACCTGCAAACTGCTGGCGGCCTCCAGGCCGGCTCGAGGACGCCCGATTCCCGTACGGACGGGAAAGCAGTTTGCGGACCCAAGTTATTCCTGAGCAGACACGGCTCCGGCCTGGGGGACCCCGAGTGACGGAGGACACCTTGCGAGCAGCTGACCCTGGTACCCGAAGCCCGTGCCAGGGTCCAGGCTGAACCTCCCCGGGCGTGGCCATGCCTGAGCGGCCTTCGGGGCTCTGTCCCTCCCCAGTCCTGCCTGTAAAGTGACACGGCAAGCAGGCCACGGGGTGAGGAACACAGGCCAGGGGGTCTGTGACGACTGGCCTTCGGTGGCTGGCACGTCCCCTCATGGAAGGCTTCCCCGCCGCCCCCAGCTCACAGCCCAGTGTGACTTCTCCAGCCGTGGCTCCGGCCCCTCGTTCTAATCTGTGTGGAGTAAGAGTAAGAACAGGACAGGCAAGCGGGGGGTCCAGGGGGCGGAGCAAATACACCTTTCAGAGAACTTCCCGCCAGCTGTGCTTTCAAAGGGGCACGTGATCCAGCCGTGGGGGAGGGGGGAGGGGCGGGGAGGAGGAGATCCAGGAAAAAAGTACAAACTTGGCGTTTTAGTCATTTCACAGGAGTTAGCCTGGGTTACACGAGGCGATGACTTATGTGAGGCCCGCGTCCCAACACCAAACTTGAATCGCGTAAGTGGTCGGCACGGCCATGCAGGATCGCCACGGGTTTTTAAATGATCACCTAAAACACTCTCGGCAAATGCGCTGAGTATTAGTGCGAGCGGGGTGTCCGGCCGGGTTACGCCAGCGGCCGCCCCCCGCCAGCCACCTCCACCCCCAGGTCAGCGGCCGCTCGCCTCCCATGATGCCTCCAGTCTCCAACAAGCAGGACCATGCACGGTGCAGGAACACAAACCTGGCACCCCCGGGATGCTGCCCCGGGGCTCAACGTTTGGGCTGGCGGCGGCATCGGGGGGATTTTTCACCTCTAGTTTCTAAAGGAAAAGTAAACGTGACCCCAAAGCAGGAGGCAAACAGCCACAGACGAAAGTCAGGACCACTGCCCTGTGCATCCATTCAATCATCTGACATGTTTCCGGACGCGGCTTCCACTGTGGCTGCCACATTCCTGGCACAAGACAGACCGTGTCCCCGCCCTCGAGGGGCAAGCGCTCCGGCGGGAGAGGTGGGTGATAAATATGTTACAGAGCGACAGGAGCACTGAACAGAAGGAACGCAGGGTCACAGAGGGGCCGCGGGGTGGGGACTGTTTTAAATAGGAGGTGGGGGGCACTTGGGCAGAGACCTAACCAGCCATGCCTGTCTGGGAAACAGCAAGTGCCAGTGGAGAGCACGTGCAAAGGCCCTGAGGTAGAGGTGAGACTGACGTACTTCCGGGCAGCACAAAGACCAGTGTGGGAAAAGCTGAGTGAATGAGGCTGAACATGTGAGTAGAGAAGGCTGGACGGGCAGACAGGGACCAGGCCAATGGTTACTAACCTTGGGAACATGTTAACTTGGAACAGAAAAATACACACATTTTCATTTTTACCAACCTCAAACTGAAGTACTTAGAAACACAGTCAACAAACCACAGTAATTATAAACGGCGCCTGTGCCTTTGAAAAGAAAATCATAGCTGTTTGCACAACAAATTATGATTGTTGCAGCTTTCCCAAAATATCGTCTATGCTGATTGCTACTTCAAAATTACGTAGTTATTGGACCAGCTGCTCAAAATTGAGTGCGCGATTACATTTACTGCGCCACAAATTTACGTTTAATATGCTGACATGCATTTTAATTAACGGATTACCTTCGTAACCCTGAACATTTCTTTTTATTTTTTTAAATATTTATTTATTTTTGAGGGAGAGAGACAGTGCAAGTGGGGGAGATGCACAGAGGGAGACACAGAATCAGAAGCAGCTCCAGGCTCTGAGCTGTCAGCACAGAGCCCGACACGGGGCTCGAACCCATAAGCCGTGAGATCATGACCCGAGCTGAAGTTGGAGGCTTAATCGACTGAGCCACCCAGGTGACCCCTGAGTATTTCTTTTAATGCTTTATGAACATTATTCCGAAATGGAATCCCCCAAGCTTTCCTGAGCTGCCTACAGGGTTTAGGGCACAGAGAAGGGTCAGGAGCCTGGAGCAGACCCCCAGGCCACACGGGATACCCACAGCGAGGTCTGCAGCTCAGAGCTGAGCAGAGGAGGGTCTCCGGGAAGAGGCTCGCCCCCAACGCAGCCGGAGCTCCACCGAGCACGTGTGCAAGAACTTCTGAATGGAAAGAGCTGCCTGACATTTTTAATGCATCATCTTAACACATGGATCATTCTTAATAGGTTGAGTGCAGTGTGAACAACCGACGTGGGTGGGGGTGGAGAATGAAATCCTGATAACTTCCAGCCAGAGGGCAAAGAACAGATGTAAGAACACATCTTTCACTTTGAGAAAGTAACTTACACGCACAGAAAATGTGAACCCAGAACGACAGAAGAAAATAAAGATCAGGGGCGCCGGGGTGGCTCAGTCGGTTAAGCGTCTGCTCTCATGGCTCTTGGGGTCAAGCCCCACATCGGGCTCTCTGCTATCAGTGCAGAGCCCGCTTCTGATCCTCTGTCTGTCTGTCTGTCTGTCTCTCTGCCTCTCCCCACTCACACTCTCACTCCTTCTCTCTCTAAGGAAACATTTAAAGACATAAAAAAAGAAAGAAAAGTAAGATTAACCTTTGCAGCACCGCGTGCTAATGTTTTCTGTCCATCCCTTCTAGCCCTGGCAAATAATGAAGACGGAGCTGGGAAATGTTTTTTGTGACGTGCAGGGAGCAAAAGTCACAAAAATGTCATGCTTGTGGGCCACATGGTCCCGGCTGCCCCCCCACAGCCCCAAACACGCGTGGACGGGATACCCACACTAGGGGTGACTGTGTGCTCATAACACCTTCCCCATGAACCCTGGAATTCCGCTTGATGTTTACATGTCATGTTACTCTTCATCTGCTTTTTCTTTTTTCAATTATTAAAAACATTAACACCATTTTCAGCCCAAGGACCAAGCAAAAACAGGTCAAGGACTGGATGTGAACTGTGGGCCTGAGTCTGGAGATCACCATAATAAGCTATCAACTTTCACATGGCGGTTTTTACAACCATGTATTTTCTTTTCTTTCTTTCTTTCTTTCTTCTTTTCTTTTTTTTTTTTTTTTGAGAGAGAGACACAGTGGGAGAGGAATAGAGAGGGAGAGAAAAGAATCCCAAATAGGTTCTGAGTTGTCAGCACAGAGCCCAACTCACGAACCATGAGATATCATGACCTGAGCTGAAATCAAGAGTTGGACGCTTAGGGGTGCCTGGGGGGCTCAGTCAGTTAAGCGTCCGACTTCGGCTCAGGTCATGATCTCACGGTTCATGGGTTTAAGCCCTGAGTCGGGCTCTGTGCTGACAGCTCAGAGCCTGGAGCTGCTTCAGTCTGTGACTCCCTCTCTCTCTGCCCCTCCCCTGCTCACGCTGTCTCTCTCTCTCTCTCTCAGAAATAAATAAAAACATTAAAAAACATTAAAAAAAAAAGCGTCACACTGATAAGTGTTTGGATCGATTCCAATTTTTACCAAGGGGCACGCGTAAGCTGGTCTCTGTGAGCCTGTCCTTGAAGGATACAAATCTCAAGGTCGAATTTGCCAGGGAAATGGTGCCATTCTTCCGCCACGTATTTCCAGTTATACGAGCTCAAATGCTCATACGCTTCCTAAATTCCCCTGCACGAACACGGAACTGAAGGAAGACCTTCGCCGATCGCAGATTCTGTCTTCCCTACACTGCGCTTACTGGGTTCCCGGCAAGGCCGGACTGTCCGTGTGCGTATACACTGGCCATTTGTTGTCTTCTGATCTCAGGAACCACCGGCTTCTGCTCGGACTCCGTTTTCCTACTGGGCTGTTTACGGTCTTCCCGAACGGAACCCTCCAGCCAATTTCCCCAACTCCATTCGTGAGTTAATTCATCCCCCACCCCACCGGGGTCAAATCCCACCCTCACCAGAGAACCGCTGTTCTAAACCTGTGCTGCGCGGTGAGGACTACGACGCTCTTCCAATGTCCGCGCTGTCGGCTCCGTAAGAGCCAGCATCTGCCTCCTTACCCTTCTCCTTTTCAGAATGTTACTGGTTATTCTCGAACGTCAGCTCTTCTACACGAACGTATAGCTTCCCCAAGACCATCTGCAGACCGCAGACGGCGTTCCCGCTAGACGTGTGAACCGGGGACATTCGCTTCCACGAGGTCGAGACTTTCTATCCAAAACCACAGCCTCGACTCCCTTTCGCAGACCGTCTCTGTCTTCTCCATGGCTGGGTCCTTCGTCCCCGTCCCCAAAGAGTCCCACCTGCCTTATAAACACACGCCTGGATCCCAGACTGTCCTGTCTGTTCCCGTTCTGTTTGCCGGCTGTGTTTTCTGCTTGGCCAGCACCGCCGCACCAGGAAGCTGCGGCGCTGTGTAGAATTCTGCCGCAGCCTCCTCACTGCTCTGAGCACCTTTCCTGGCTACTCATAGAAGCTCTTCTGCCGGCTCCGGGTTCCCAGAAGACATACTGATGCTCCCCTGCCCAATTATCCCGTCAGCCGCACTGACCGCTCTTACGGAAAAGAGTTCGAGGACAGGGAAGGTGCGGCAGCGGCTCATGCTTGTCATGGGGGGTCACTCACATCTTCACCTCTAAAGCCATAGGTGCCGGTACTGATCGTGCTAAGGAAAAGCGCCTGTTGCTTAGAGCCGTTACCAGGAATGGCCGCCAAGTGCTTAACGTCTTTTTAGAATGTGTCGAGGGGACTGTCTGGCTTCTCTGATCCAAGAACACGCTTCAATCTATTACCAGACTTGCTAATATCGATCCATCCCCTCGTTGCTGGGACCACGAGCTGCTGCAGGTGACTGTATGTTTCCGACACACGTAGATTCTATTTGCTACGATCTTATTTAGGTTTTTTTGCATTTCTAGTCATGAGCAACATTGGTCCTTTCTGCATCCATCGAAATCAGACGGGTTTTGGAACCAGCCTGCCTGGGGCCACGTTCAGCCGCGCCGCTGTGAGCTGCGATGTCAGGCAAGGTAGCTCAGCTCCTCGTGGGCGAGGCAGAGACGACAAAGGCCCTGCCCGGGAATCAACCAGCGCCTCCCTTCCTGTAAGCCCCGGAACTTGTCAGAGTCCCGCAGCTGCTTCTAAGCTGGTTCACGTTAGCTCTCTGACTCCTGACTCTCTTAAATGTGGATTTATTTTTGACAGAGTGAGCAGGTGTGGAGGGAAGGTGCAGAAAGGCGGGGAGACGGGTTCTGAAGCAGGCTCTGTGCTGACAGCAGAGAGCCCGATGCGGGGCTCGGACTCACAAACTGTGAGATCACAAGATCGTGACCTGAGCCGAAGTCGGACGCTAAGCCGACTGAGCCACCCAGGTGCCCCACCAACTTTTCCTGGTGGGTACTGACCCCTCCCAGCTTCTTACCTCGTCTTGGGTCGGCTTTACTAATTGCTGTTGCTGCAGAAAATAATTCGTTCATCAAGTTACTTCCAAATGGATTACAACAGAACCTGGAGTTTTCTTAAAAAAACCTCTGTGTTTGAAATGTGATCAGCCTTTAAAGCCCTAACAGTGCGTGTTTATGTGCAAGGTGTGTTCATCAATTTAAAAATATCAAGCTTATTAATTCTAAGATCCAATTCCTCAGTCCAGTTATTATACCTTTCAGTCACTCACTGCATCAGACAGACAGCTCGGCTCCTACAACAACTGTGCTTCTGTCCCACTGCTTTGGGCGAGTACGTTAGTTATTTGGCAAAAGAAATCTTCATGATTTGACCATCTCTGTTAAGAACTACATGGGGCGCCCGGGTGGCTTAATCGGTTAAGCGTCTGACTTTCGCTTGGGTCATGATCTCGCGGTTCGTGGGTTCGAGCCCCGCGTCGGGCTCTGTGCTGACTGCCAGCTCAGAGCCTGGAGCCTGTTTCAGTCTGTGACTCCCTCTCTCTCTGACCCTCCCCTGCTCACACTGTCTCTCTCTCTCTCTCCTAGAAATAAATAAAAAAATAAAAATAAAAAAAAAAGAACTACAGTAGATTTGGGGCGCCTGGAGGGCTCAGTCAGTTAAGCGTCCGACTTCAGCTCAGGTCATGATCTCACAGTTCGTGGGTTCGAGCCCCGCGTCGGGCTCTGTGCTGACAGCTTGGAGCCTGGAGCTGCTTCAGATTCTGTGTCTCCCTCTCTCTCTGCCCCTCCCCTGCTCACACTCTGTCTCCATCTCTCTCTCAAAAATAAACAAACATTAAAAATAAATACAGTCTTGGCCTATCTGGTCTTGTTTACCCAAGGGTGGCATTACCTCTTGCTGCCCTGCGTCTGTTTCTTTTCCTGACTTTACCATCCAAGAGGCGGCTCTGCCCCGCGTGCCTTCTGTCTGTGGCAGAGACCCTGGACTGAGACACGCAGGCAAGACCCAGCAGGCTGTGTTCGGCACCCACGAACGCCCCCGGAACAGGTGTGCGGGCTCCCTGACCCGCGGGGCCCACGGCCCCAGGCAGTAGGCATCCAGGACCCCAGAGAGCTCACGACAAAGTCCCACTCGTACCTTGTAATGCGCCAGCTGGAGCGCCAGCTGCACAAAGGCGTCGGGGCTCGTGCGGCACTTCTTGATGAGGCCTTTGCCGAAGGTGTGGAACGGGAAGGAACAGAAATCCACATCCTCTGCCAGAAGGCTCGCGCTGCTCAGGGAAGTCTCTATCACCTCCTGACACTTGAGGGAAAGAGAGACAGGTTTTACTTACTGGGGGAGGGCGGAGGGGTCACCCACGCGCCCTGACGAAGCCGCAGGGTTGGTTTTCTCCTCGGCTCTTTCCCGAGTGTCTCCCAGGAGCCACGGCTCGTTAGTGACACGACAGGCGCGTGCCGACGAGGGTGCGGGGACCCAGCAGGAGGGACGCTGGGGCTTCCTGGTCTGAGCGGGACCCCAAAAGCCACGTCGAGCAGCCCATGTCTTGTTCTGTGAAACCCATCGTGCCAAACAGGAAACCAGTTTAAAAAAGTAAACAAGTGCGGCACAACCACACGGCACAAACGAGCGACAGGGCCACGGACAGACAACACGGAGGAACCGCAGGCGCCTGCTTTACCGAGCGAAGAAGCCCGTCGGAAAAGCCCACGGGCAACAGGATTCCACGAACCGGACATTGCGGACAAGGCAAAACGTGGAGACCGTGCAACGATCCGTGGTCGCCGGGGGCTTGGGGGGCCGGTGGGGAGGGGATGAACAGGCAGAGCACAGGTTTGGGGTCAGCGAAACGACCCTGGGGGGCGCTGTGCCAGCGGATACAGGTAGTTGCGCATCCGTCTCGCTGTGCAGAATGCACGGCACTGAGAGCGAGCCCCCCAGGTCGACGCCGGGCTCTGGGGACGGCGACACGTGGGTGCAGGTTCACGGGCCGTGACGGGCACACCGCCCCGTGGGGACGAGGGTCGTGGGGAGGCTGCAGACGTGCGCGGTCACGGAAGGGAGACAGGCGGGATCTCAACGGACTCTTCTCATTTTTACTGTGACACTAAAAAGGCTCTAAGAAGTTAAATACACAGAAAATTTTTAAATAAAGGGCGACTGGCTTGGGCAGGTACCAGGACCCCAAGCCCATGCGCTTCGGCAGAGGCCGTCCCTCTCCGGGGAGCACACACCAGCCCCGGGGACACAAACGGGTGGGACCACAGCACCAGGCGTGGCATTTCTGCTTTGGGAATGAGGTCTTGAGCCCCAGAAACTCTGCTTGGATTAGAGGAACTGGAAGGTGGTATTTCCACCCCTCAAATGCCTGCCCTCCAAAAGCTTCCTTCTATCAAGTGGACTGCATCGGAGAATAAGACACAAAAATCGTAAATGAGCGATTCAGAGTATTTCAACTCTGGAGGAAGGGACTTAGTTTCCCCTCTTTCACCAGGACGTCTGGCTCAGTCTGAGCTGGAAACGTCACTGACAATCTCAGCCGAAACCTCAAGCGGAAAAGCTACTTGGCGGGAGGGCAGGAGCCGCGGCAGCCCGCGGCCCCGTGAGAACCCCGCGCGGACAAGCTGTGTCCGTGGTCTTCACCTCCGCGGATGCACAGCCACCAAGTATGCGTGGACTGTGGGGCTGAGTGTAAGCTCGTCCCCCACCCCCACCCCGGACGACGGAGCGTTCAGACTCACTTCCTCCGGAATGTCCCACTGCAGCCGGGTGGGGTACGGAATGTTTGGGTTGGGGTCGCCCTTGCAGTGCCCGTCCTCTGTGTAGCCCAGCTGAAAGGAGTCAGTGGCCAGGACGTACTGTCACAAAGGGAAAGATACACACGTCAAGTCAGAAGGTTACCGCGGTCAACGGTGTTACGTGAAACGAATTTGAAATGACCTCTGGCAAAGACAGATTCTTGCCCTTTACAGAGATATGATGAAGACATAACACGAGCTACTCCCGGGGCGGGCGGCCGGTAGGCTGAGCTCTTCCCACCCTCTGCACAGCCACCTAATGCATCCATTCTTTTTTAAAGAAAAATTTTTTAACATTATTGAGAAACAGAGACAGAGCATAAGCAGGGGAGGGGCAGAGAGAAGGGGAGACACAGAATCCGAAGCAGCTCCAGGCTCTGAGCTGTCAGCACAGAGCCCGACAAGGGGCTGGAACCCACAAACCATGAGATCATGACCTGAGCCGAAGTCGGACGCTCAACCGACTGAGCCACCCAGGCGCCCCATAATGCACCCATTCTTATCTCCACTTCAGAGGGGAGAAAAACGGATCCAAGGAGGTTCAGCAGCTTGCAGGCTGGTCGGGAACACAGCCAGGAGTTCAAGCCCCATGTTGGGTGCAGGGATTACCTAAAAATAAAATCTTTATGGGACACCTGGGGGCTCAGTTGGGTGAGCGTCAGACTCTTGATCTCAGCTCAGGTCTTAATTTCAGGGTCATGAGTTCAAGCCCCCCGCTGGAGCTAACTTAAAAAATAATAACCATAGCCCGCTCTGGAAAACAGTGCAGAGGTTCCTCAAAAAATTAAAAATAGAACTACCCTAAGACCTAGCAACTGTGCTACTAGGTATTTTTCCAAAGGATACAAGTGTGCAGTTTCGAATTCGAAGGGGCACGTGCATCTCAATGTTTATAGCAGACAACAGAGTATGGAAAGAGCCCAAATGTCCATCAACCGATGAATGGATAAAGATAGGGCATTTATGGGGCGCCTGGGTGGCTTAGTCGGTTAAGCGTCCGACTTTCGCTCGGGTCATGATCTCGCGGTTCGTGGGTTCGAGCCCCGCGTCGGGCTCTGTGCTGACTGCCAGCTCGGAGCCTGGAATCTGTTTCAGAGTCTGTGACTCCCTCTCTCTCTGACCCTCCCCTGCTCACGCTGTCTCTCTCTCTCTTCTAGAAATAAATAAAAATATTAAAAAAAAAAAAGAAAGGGCATTTATTCACAATGAAATATTACTCGGCAAAAAGAATGAAATCTTGCCATTTGCAACAACATGGATGGAACTAGAGTGTATTATGCTAAGCAAAAAAGGTCAGAAAAAATAAATATATGATTTCACTCCTATGTGGAATTTGAGAAGCAAAACAGGTGAGCACAGGTAAGAGAAGCAAAAATAATATAAAAAATAGGGAGGGTACATAAGGCAAAACAAAGAGACTCTTTTTTTTTTTTTTTTATTTCTAGGAGAGAGAGAGAGAGAGACAGCGTGAGCAGGGGAGGGTCAGAGAGAGAGGGAGTCACAGACTGAACAGGCTCCAGGCTCTGAGCTGGCAGTCAGCACAGAGCCCGACGCGGGGCTCGAACCCACGAACCGCGAGATCATGACCTGAGCGAAAGTCGGACGCTTAACCGACTAAGCCACCCAGGCGCCCAAAACAAAGAGACTCTTAAACACAGAGAACAAGCTGAGGGTTGCTGGAGGGTCGGAGCTGGCAGGTGGGCTGACGGGTGGGGGGAAGTAAGGAGGGCACTTGCAGGGAGGGGCACTGGGTGCTCCATGCAGGCGATGAACCCCTGGATTCTACTCCTAAAATCATTACTGCACTCTATGCTAACTAACCTGGATGTAAACTGTTAAAAAATTAAAATTAAAAAAGATCATCATAGGCAAACCATGAGAGACTCTTGAATGCTGACAAAAACTGAGGACTGATGGATGTGGGGGGGAGGGGGGTATGGGCATGGAGGAGGACACTTGTGGGGGATGAGCACTGGGTGTTATGTGGAAACTAATTTGACAATAAACTATTTGTAAAAAAAATAAAAAAAAATAAAGATACAAAAATAAAAAAATAAAAAAAATAAAAGAAAATAGCTCTCTTGTTTCTGATCTGAAAAAAAAAAAAAATCATCATAAAATAAAATCTTAAAAAGGAAAAAAGACGACAAGCTGGAGTCTGTTTCTAGGAAGTGGCCAGAACAGGGAAAGTGACAGAGACAGAAAGTAGATCTGTGGTCGGGGTGATGAAAATGCCCTAAATTAGATAATGATGATGCGTCAACAACCATTTTGTAAACACACAAAACCCAGCGTATTGTGTATTGAAGAAGGTAAATTTTATAGGACGCGAATTCTCTCTCCATAAACGATAATAAAAACATTCCTTTAAAGGGGAATCCCAGCACTCAGGGAGCTCCCTAGTGGGGGGCGCAAATACCAAACCTACAAAAAACACAAGCCGAGTCCAGCGGGTGTCCGGGTCAGGGACTCCGCGTGGGGGCCCGTGGAGGTGGCCACACGCACGTGGCGCCGGCATCCATGCATATCTGAGGGAGGGAAGGGGCCGGCCCACTTGTGTCTGAGCCGCTCTGTGTCAAAGCCCCCAAAGAGCCCAACTCAATGGAATTCCAGAAACTCAATGGACAGCAAAGAGGATTCAACTCTGACCTGGTTTGTTCTTAACTGGCTCGGCACGGGCAGACCAGCTCTCGTTTTATTTTTTTTATTTTTTTATTTTTTATTTTTTTTATTATTTTTTTAAAATGTTTTCTTTATTTCTAGGAGAGAGGAAGACAGCGTGAACAGGGGAGGGTCAGAGAGAGGGAGTCACAGACTGAAACAGGCTCCAGGCTCTGAGCTGACAGTCAGCACAGAGCCCGACGCGGGGCTCGAACCCACGAATCGTGAGATCATGACCCAAGCGAAAGTCGGACGCTTAACCGACTAAGCCACCCAGGCGCCCCCAGCTCTCATTTTAATTTGGCCTTGGCCTCCATGACGAGAGAGCAGGTTAGTTCCAGTCCATGCAGGGGGCCCCAGGCCCCCAATCCAGTCCCTCGACCCACAGGCCATTGTGTCAGCACTTTCTACAGGGGCGTCCGGGGGGGCTCAGTCACTTAAGTGTCCAACTTCGGCTCAGGTCATGATCTCATGGTTCATGGGTTCAGGCCCTGCGTCAGGCTCTGTGCTGACAGCTCGGAGCCTGGAGCCTGCTTCCAATTCTGTGTCTCCCTCTCTTTGCCCCTCCCCATTCACTCTCTGTGTCTCTCTCTCTCTCTCTCCTTCTCTCTCTCCCCTCCCCTCCCCCCTCAAAAATAAACATTAAAGGGGTGCCTGGGTGGCTCAGTCGGTTAAGTGTCTGACTTCATCTTGGGTCACGATCTCGTGGTCCGTGGGTTCAAGCCCCGTGTCGAGCTCTGTGCTGACAGCTCAGTTTGGAACCTGCTTCAGATTCTGTGTCTCCCTCTCTCTCTGCTCCTCCCCCACTCACTCTCTACTTCCCTCTCTCTCAAGAACAAACACTAAATATTTTTAAAAATAAACATTAAAAAAATTTTTTTAATCATTGAAAAACCAACCAACAAACAAAGAACTGGGTCACGCGTGAAGACGCCTTCACAAGTTTACTACATTACAACTTCAGGTACACAACCAAGCCCTGTGCCCTGTGAAGGGCAGTGAGGGCATCAGCGGTCACGCGTCTCTCACGGGTGCAGGGACTTCAGGGTCACTTAGTCCGCCCCATTCACTAGAGCAGCAGCAAAGGAAGGACATGGCAGACGACAGTCTGAGCACTCAGTGTGAGTTTGTTTCAATGGGCCCTGTTGCTTTAACAAAAAGCTCCCAAACCAAGATAATCTAGAAGTTCTGGATCAATGCTGCTGTTGACAATCCTAGAGTTTAGCAATGTCTTTAAACAAAAACCATGACGGATGAGTTACGTAAGCAAAACCTTCCTTGGGGGCCCCGGGGTGGCTCAGTTGGTTAAGCGATGACTCTTCATCTCTGCTCAAGTCACGATCCCACGGTTCACTAACGGCATGGAGCCTGCCTAGGATTCTGTGTCTCCCTCTCTCTCTCTGCCCTCCTCTGCTTGTGCTCTCTCTCTCTCTCAAAATAAATAAGTAAACTTTAAAAAGAGTCATTAAAAAAATGAAAGAAAGCTAAACCTCCCTTCACGGTTCATGCCAACCATGAAAACAGTTCAAATGGTGGAGGGAGAAATGAATTTATTTAAATTTGAAAAAGTGGCAAGGCCAACCCAACACTGCATTTTATTTTGTTATTTTTTTAACGTTTTATTTACTTTTCAGAGAGAGAGACAGAGAGCAAGCAGCGGAGGGGCAGAGAGAGAGGGAGACGCAGAATCCGAAGCAGCTCCAGGCTCTGAGCTGTCAGCACAGAGCCCGACGCGGGGCTCGAACCCACGAACTGTGAGATCATGACCTGAGCCAAAACCAAGACTGAGCCACCCCGGAGCCCCGTTAAACGAGTTTCTATCTAAGGAACCTGAGCTGAAGGAGATGAAAACACGAAGGGCTTTTGCTGGGCAACTGAAAGGGGCCTGCAAGTGCCCACATCTGTTACGAAGCATTGACTCATCAGACAAAAACCACACAATAAAATGCAGCCTGGGCTTCGGATTTGCAGCCAAGGCCACATTCCAGCCGCGAGCACTCACCTCCCACAGGTGTGCAATGATGGGCGCGTCGGCCCAGGAGTGCTCCGCGTTCATGCCCATCTTCCCGTTTTTGAAGACGATGAACGTGAAAGACTTGTCGAACCACCTGTGGGAAACAAAAATTATATACTTGTTGTATTCTGGATGGGCTCCTCGGCCCCCCCGCCCCCGCCCCCGGACAAGCTGGCCCCTGGTCCTGAACCTCTGGGGACTGATGATAAGAGAACACATTGGACTCTGAGGTCACTCACTTCTCTGTATTAGACACGAGATAAGCATCTGCGTGCCGGAGCCAGCAGGCTAGAATATGGTATTTCAATGTGAAAGAGCCCACGAGGCGATTGCAAAAGACAGGAGGCCACGTGCCCGCCTGCCCCCGTCCTGGGCTGAACCTCGTCCCCACCGGGGGGGCAGACAGGACCTCACTGCACACACAAGGGGAAGGAGGCTCAGAGATCAGCGAGCACAGAAGTGCAGGTCAGCCCCGTCCCCCTCCTCCGCCTGCCTGGCCCCAGGCACCGGCAGGCATGCCTGTCACCACCACCATCGTGGGTGGGCATGCGCAGAAGGGGAAGAATGTCAAGTCTGCTGCTTAAGCCATGCATGCGCGTGGAAAGAAGAAAGTCAAGAGTCGTGGCTTAGGTTTATTTTTGAAAGAGAGACAGAGAGAATGAGTAGGGGAGGCGTGGAGAGAGAGGCAGAGACAGAACCCCAAGCAGGTTCTGAGCTGTCAGTGCAGAACCTGACACGGGGCTCGAACCCACAAACCGTGAGATCCTGACCCGAGTCGAAATCGAGAGTCGGACGCTTAAGGACTGAGCCCCCCGGCGCCCCTTATGAGTTGAATTTTACGTGAGCCTATTCCCTAAAGAGGGAAGAGCCTGGAGGCTGGGTGCCAGCCACGTGTGACATCGCTTCCACGCTCACTACTTCCACGGAAACTAGCGTCGCCCAGGAGGGAAGCCCGTGCATTACCTGTCACAGCACCTGCCGTGCAGGAGGGACTTGGCGTAGCTGTCCATCGATGCCTCCGGGTCTTCCTGTCTGTACCCTTGCTCGGTCTCATCCAGCGTCACGAAGAACGCGGCCTTCTCCACGGCGTCCAGAGACTGCTTATTTTTCCCGCGTCCAAAATAGGCCTGGCGACACTTGGCCCAGGGGACCCTGAAAGAACGGTCAGGGTTTAAGGCTGTAGCAACCTGGTGCCATCTCCTGACCCGTGACCTTCAAAATGACAGCGTTTCTCAGTTTGCTAGGAACGGAAGGGGCCTCGCGCACTTTGGACTCTGCGGGAACCGAGTGCCCACGGGTGGCTGTGTGGTTTGCGGGCAGGCGCCGAGCACGAGGCGTGGCGCGTACCTGTCCGCCCACTGCCGGATGTGCGACCAGAACGCAGGCCAGCCTCTGGGCTCGCCGACCTCGGGGCGGGGACGCCGAGAAAGTGCTCCTCGCACCCGCACTGGGGTGCCCACCCCGAGCAGCTCTGGCGAGGAAATCACAGCAAGGGCGTGGCCGCCACCTCCTCCCTGTCAGCGCTGCCATTCCCACCTTTCAGAGGGGGAAACTGAGGCAGAGATGTGGTCACAGCTACTCTGTGGCAGCAAGAGCTTCAAACCCGGGCTGTCCTGCCGAAGTCCATGTTACTAAGGGCCACGGGACACCCCCCCAAGGACAGGGAGGCCCGTGGCAGTGTCTCACGGAAGTTACATCGAGCCGATGGGACACCCACTCCCTGCGAGGCACCCAGCTGTGGCTGCTCTGCTTGCTCCCGGGCCTCACTCAGACCCTCCTCGGGTCCGTCACCCCCCACGCTTCCAGACCAGGGTCATGAGGCCCATCTTCCGACCTCTTCTCTCCCCGAGCCCCCTCCCAAGGCTGCAATGGTCCCGACACGCGCCGGCCCACACCGGTGACACCCAGGAGGGCCATTCTGCACCTGGTGCTGCGTGAGGGGCAGGAAGGGGACATGTCACCATACACGCCCAGCGTCTACGCCAGGGGCTCGGGGAGGTGAGACGGGGGAGCATCAGGGCTGGGTGCCCACTGAGCCCCGCGAGGGTGGGTGGTCCCGGGCAAGCTCACTCCTCGGAAGCACCTCCGTCCACCGTCCGGCCCAGTGACGCTCACAAGCACCTGGGAGGGAGCTCATTCCCCAGGACGCACTGTCCACCGCTGTTCCTGGCCCTGAAGCCCAAGGATGGCCCAACACCCCCGGGCTTCTGGGACCGAAGCCCACCGCTCAGGCTGCCTGTCCCAGACTCAACTGTCGCCGGGGGCCCTGGACCAGGATGATCTCGTAAGCGTGCCTGGGGTGCCTGGGGTCCCCTTTAACAACCAAATCAAGCCCAAATGTAGTTGGGTGCAGAGAACTCTCTCTGCCTTGTGTTCCGGGGTCTCAGAACCCTTGGCAGCTTCCTATGGGGTGGACTGTGCCGTCCGCTCCCTGGACGCCCTGCCGTTTGTCGGTCCCGCTGTCCCCCTCTGCGCACCCGGGCACTTCCCTTTTCTCACCATTTTGCTGCCCTAATGGCTGTCACGTTGCTGTCAGCCGGTGCTGCTCAACCGGAGACAATACTGCCCCCTGGTGACAGCGAGCAAAGTCCGGGCAGTTTCGTTTATCACAACTAAGCAGTTGCTACTGGTGTTGGGGGCCGGGGTGGGGGGCGGCTTGACACCCTCCATGCCCAGGCCCAGCGGCCCCCCCAAGGGCACAGGCTCTCCAGCCCAGGGTGTGCAGAGCCAAGGCTGAGACGCTGGGCGCCGTCTGCCAGCTAACTCCCCGAGTGAACACACACGGCAGGAAATCTATCCCCGACGCGGGGGCCTTGGTTTAAACTTGTTCCGTGTCCTGAGTTAAATACGCCCGCAGCCCGCCAGGTGTCCTGGTGCCCGTGTACACCCACCCGCACACACGCATATACATGCACACGCACACGCACACGCAGCCACGGGGACCCGCCAGCGGGGATGGACGGAGACTCTAGGCTCGCGCCCTGCCCCCGCTGCCAAGCTCGAGTCGCCCACGGGCCCCCATCCTCCGGCTAAGCCCCAGGGCGGGGAGAGGCCCGCAAGGAGCCCCCGCAGCGCCCGGGCGGGCCTGAGCGGGGTCGCAGGGGAGCGCGCACCTGTCTCCCGCGGTGAGGGCCGCCAGGTTCGCCTCCCCGGGCTGGGGCTCCGACGGGTCGTCCAGAATCCTCTGCATCTGCTGCTCGATCTCCCGCGGCTTCAGCAGCCGTCCGTCGTGGTAGAGCCAGACCTTGAAGTAACGGCCTTTGTGGAAGACGACGATGTGCCTGCTGTCCCTGATGTGCTGGATGGTGTCTGAGGCGGGACGCGGGACGGGGACACAAGACCCGGACGCACGAGGTCAGCGGCAGACGAGAAAGGCACCCCACCCCCCACTTCCCGGTGGCCCGGACCCCTCACCCCATGTCCCCCCACTCGGCTCCTCTGTCCATTTCCTGAGAGTCCGTACAGCACCAGAGTGCAGAGAGCCCAGGATCGGGGGTGACTGGCCCGGCTGCTCCCTCAGCCACTCAGTGGACGCACCAGCGACTCAAGACAGAGGAGGGGTTTCTGCCACAAAACCACGGCACATGTGCAGCCTTTACTTCAAAGTCAGAAATAAAGAAGGGGGCGCCTGGGGGGCTCGGTCGGTTAAGCGTCCGACTTGGGCTCAGGTCATGATCTCACAGATCATGGGTTCAAGCCCTGCATCGGGCTCTGTGCTGACACCTCGGAGCCTGCAGCCTGTTTTGGATTCTGTGTCTCCCTCTCTCTCTCTCTGCCCCTCCCCTGCTCATGCTCTGTGTGAGCTCACACTCCTCTCAAAAATAAATAGACATTAAAGAGATAATTATGTTAAAACATGGTGATTAAGACGGAGCTTAATCCTACATGACTGGGGCGCTTGCAGGGAGAGATCAGGACACAGACACACTCAGAGGGACCACACACAAGGAGCGAGGCCTCGGGAGGGCCGGGCCCTGCCCACGCCTGCACCCCCAGCCTCCAGCCTCTAGGACCAGGAAGCAGTGAATGTGTATTTAAGCCACACAGTCTGTGGTGTTTTGTGACCACGGCCCTAGAAACTAATATACTCCGTAACCAACACCTCAAATATACACTTAAAACAACAAAAACAATAAAGGACTTAGAAATAACCAGCAGTCGACACCTGAGACCCTGGCGGAGAGAAGTACAGCAGCCCCCCCTTACCCAAGACACCCCAGTGGAGCCGGAAGCCGCGGGGCACACTGAACTCTAAACACACTACTGGTCTCTATTTACACAACTACGACCCCATATTTACACACCTATGATCCCATATTTACACACCTACGATCACGGTAAAGTCTGATTCATGAACAAGACACAGTAGGAAGTTAACAATGACCGATAACAAAACAGGACAAAGGTGATGTACGCTCACAAAGCGTACGTGAACGTGGTGTCCCTCTCTCCCTCTGTCTCTCTCTCCCTCAGAATATCCTGTCCTCACCCTTCTCCTCGCGATGACGGGAGAAGGTAAAATGACGTGAGGTGAGTGGGAAGGTGGGACACGGGGTTAGGCTGATGTCCCAGAGGACCCTCTGCTTCCGCGCCGCGGCCAGCTGCGGATAACTGAGACCATGGAACGCAACACCACGGATAAGAGGGAGCAAAACCACATGACGCTTCGTTACAATCACTTTTACAAACACTATTAGGGGTAACTGTTTCAAAATGGCTTTTTTCCGGCTCGGCTGCTTTTCACATAAGTCTGGCCACAGGCCACGAGAGTCCAGAGTGTGGGAGAGACAAGGGCTGACTTTTTAGCCAGAAAGACCGCACGCCGGTGTGGGGGTGCCCAGCATGTGTGCTGCTGGAGTGACGTTTCAGAGAAAGCTCTGAATCCCGGGTCCCGGGAAAGCTGAGCCCAGACAGAAGCCCAGCCAGAGGGGGCCGAGGACCCCCGTGCCCAGCACCATGGGACAGGTTACTGCCCAGGGCCCACGGTCTGGAAGTACCCGGCTGTCACGGATCCACTTGGGACCTGATAAACTACCAGCTTCAAAAGCGGCAATGGGTTCATTAGCATGGCCGTGAGGTCTCAGACAGGGTCAGGTTCGTCAGGTGAGAGTGACAGGAATTCCCCCCCCCCCACGCACGGCCACCAGGGGCTCAGGGGCAGCAGGGTCTGAGCCCTGGCTGGTCTGGGACGGTCCCCAGTGATGCCACGTCTCCCTTCCGTTCTCAAGGGTGTCCCTGCTCGGACAGGTTCTGTGGCCGCCCCACCCCCCAGGACGGTGGTGGAGTGGGTGGGGGTCCCAGGCCAGGCTGTTCCGAGTGAGCCCAAGGCCGCGGGCATCGCTCGTGACCCCGAGCAGGACCCCCACCCCGGGGGGCCAGAAAAAGAGAAGGACAGTCCCACCCCCACCTAGAGCAAGCTCCCAGGAAGGCCGCCTTCAGCCCAGGAGAAACGCAAGTCTGAGGACAAGTCACACGTCCAGTCAACAGAAGGGAAGTCCCTGAGCCCGGAGCCCCACAGCCGCAGGAGGGGTCGGCACGGGTCACCGCACTGCCGTCCCCCCGCCGCCGGACAGAACGAGAGTGCTGCTCGCGCGACAGCCTCACTCACCCGTCTCCTCTCCCGGGATCCGCGAAGTGTTGAACATCCGCTCCCACTGCGCGGAGCACAGCGGGACTGTGGACCCCAGCAGCAGAATCTGCAACGAAAACGGGTTTCAGACAAATAGGAATTCCATGGCGAGGGGAGGCGGGAGAACGAGCAAGTTAAATCCTGAATTTGTGGGGCGCACGGCAGGCTCAGTGGGAAGGGCCGTGCGACTCCTGACCTCGGGGTTGTGAGCTCAAGCCCCATGCTGGGGGCAGAGACGACATAAAAGAATTAAAAAAAAGAAAATCTTAAGGGGCACCTGGGTGGCTCAGTCAGTTAAGCGTCCGACTTTCATCTCCGGTCATGATCTTATGGTTCGTGAGTTCGAGCCCCGCGTCGGGCTCTGTGCTGACAGCTCAGAGCCTGGAGCTGCTTCGGCTTCTGTGTCTCCCTCTCTCTCGGCCCCTCCCCTGCTCACGCTCTCTCTCCCTCTCTCAAAAATAAACATTAAAATTTTTTTTAAAAAAACAAAGAAAATCTTTAAATGCTGGATTTGTTTTCCAAGCACATAGGATGTTTGACTTAATCTCTTGCAAACTCTGTCAAGAGCAGCCACTCTCTGGGATGCCGACCTTCACCGACCTTCACCACAAGGCTTGCTGGACTGCCCCAGGGCTTCTGGCACCTTCCTTCCCAAGTAACACGTTCTAATCGGTCATTTATAAACTGACACTTCAACCAAAGGTGTATTTAAGAAAGACATGTCGGGGGCGGGGGGCGCCTAGGTGGCTTGGTCGGTTGACTGTCCTACTTTGACTCAGGTGATGACTCATGGTTGGTGAGTTCCAGCCCCACATCAGGCTCTTTGATGTCAGCACGGAGCCTGCTTGGAATTCTGTCTTCCTCTCTCTCTGCCCCTCCCCCACTTGTGCTCTATCTCTGTCTCTCTCAAAATAAATAAATGTAAAAAGGAAGGAAGGGGGGAAGGATGGGGCACCTGGCTGGCCCACACTTAAGTGTCCGACCCTCGCTCTCAGCTCAGGTCTTGTTCTCAGGGTCTTGAGTTCAAGCCACTGCATTGGGCTCCCTTCCCTGCGGGGCCCTGTAGGAGGAAGGAATGTCTTGCTCCTCTTGACTAATTCACCAGCTACACTGATTTCCTCTGAAAGTAAACACGAGTTTCTTCCAGGGGCTGACTGATTACAGGACTAAAGGAACAGACGTATAAAAATCCATTTAGGAAACACGCGGAGGATCAAGTCTCAAAATAACTATACAGAGTGAAAGAAAAGTGAGAGACAGAGATAGGGCACAATCTCTGTCTCTGTGTGCTCTCTCTAGAGCACTGTGTGATTCCATTTGCACAAAGCTTTGGAAAATGCAAGCAATCTAAAGTGACAGGAGGCAGATGGTGGTTACCTGGCAGGTGACAGAGAGGCTCAGTGAGAGCACAGGCCCCCAGGGGAAGTCTGGGGGTGACGGCTTTAGGGGTACATTATATATAAACACATCAGCACGCATCCAACTGTATGCCTCACGCAAGTGCACCACGTCACAAAGCCGCTTAAAAACAAATTTTTAGGGGCGTCCAGGGGGGGTGCTCAGTTGGTTTAGTGTCTGACTTCGGCTCAGATCATAGTCTCATGGTTTGTGGGTTCAAGCCCCATGTCAGGCTCTGCTGACAGCTCAGCACCTGGAGCTGCTTCAGATTCTGCGTCTCCCTCTCTCTCTGCCCCTCCCCTGCTCATGCTGCCTCTCTTTCAAAAATAAACAGTAAAAAAAAATGTTCTTTAAGAATGGCTCAGTCTTGGGGTGCCTGGGTGGCTTAGTCGGTTAAGCGTCCGACTTTCGCTTAGGTCATGATCTCGCGGTTCGTGGGTTCGAGCCCCGCGTCGGGCTCTGTGCTGACTGCCAGCTCAGAGCCTGGAGCCTGTTTCAGAGTCTGTGACTCCTCTCTCTGACCCTCCCCTGCTCACGCTGTCTCTCTCTCTCTCTCCTAGAAATAAATAAAACATATAAAAAAATTAAAAAAAAAAAAAGAATGATTCAGTCTGTTGAGCCTCCGACTCTTGATTTCAGCGCAGGTCATGAACTCACAGTTTGTGAGATTGAGCCCCACACCAGGCTCTGTGCTGACAGCTCAGGGCCTGGAGCTGCTTCGGATTCTCTCTGTCCCTCCCCAGCGAGCGCACACGCTTTCTCTCTCAAAATAAAAATAAACATAAAAAAAAAAGAAAAAGAAAAGAGATCTTAGAGTGCAGTCTGCCCGCATACCGGCTTGATCTCCTCCCTGTCCAGTCTCCACCTGTAGAGCAGGATGGCGTGGATGGCGTTGCCTGCTCTCGCCGCCTGCATCTGCGTCGGTAGAACGTACAGCAAGTCCTGCAAAGGCAAACGCGTGTCGGCACAGAGCGCGTGGGAGGCGGCAGACTCACGCGCGTGTGAGGGCACCTGCACACGGACAGAACTCTCCCGCGCCTGCGCAGTCCCACCTGCTCTGAGAAGATAAACTGAGACTCTGCTTCCTACGCTTGGCCACTTTTACTTTACATTCCACGGGAAAACCAAAGGAAAGGGTGGGGCAGGGAGAAAGGCGAAGAATGAGGTTGGCCAGGTATTACAGGTGGTTAAGGCCAGTTCTCGAAACCCACTGTGGGGAGGGGCTTCTCACAAAAGACGGCAGGTGCCTTCCCAGGCCCACGATGTCTCAGAAAAGAAGAAACCCCCTCGAGACCTGGAAATGACACACGGCACTCGGTCTCCGGGCGCCTTAGGCAGCGAGGAAGGAAGGCGGGCTCCTGGCCAGCGGGTCACAAAGCGCGGCGGGCAGGCGGGGACACGGGCCCTCGGGCCACTACGGCACACACACCCTGATGCCCAGGGGTGACAGCAGGGGAGGGCGCGGGCCCGAGAGCCATCTCTGCCGTCCCGATTTCTCCGCGGGGGCTCGGGCCAAACACAGAGCTGTGACGCAGCGTTGGGGCGTGGAGAGCAGGCGGCGGGCGCGGCCGGAAGCCCAGGGCCAGCGGGACCGGGGCCTCCCGGGCACTCACCATGGCGTAGTAGTTGCTGTTCACCATCAGCGGCCCCCGTCCCCGCAGGTAGATGTACTCTTCCCACCAGTCGCTCACCTGCGGGCGCAGATGGGACAGACCACTGGTGAGCTGAGCAGGGGTGACACAGGCTGGCGGGCCCCCGGGGTGCTCCGGCCACACTGCTCTGTGTCGAAGTGCATGTGCACGCGTGTGTGTGCACGCGGGAGCCTCAGTGCCTGTGTGAGCTGCACACCCTCGTGGCCAGCGCCTGATCAAAACAGAACGCGACCCTCCGCCCCGCCCCTGCCTGCCAGCCCCTACTCCCAGCCTCGCCGTCTGCTCTGCCTGGTGACAGTTACTGCCTCCTCCTCCTCCACACCCCACCTCGGGTCGCCCGCCTCGGGGCTCACACGGGGAAGCCCGACTGGTTCGGGGCCTGGACTCGTGTTTCCGTACGAGAAAGTTCCCATCAGGAAGAACGGCGTGCATGCACACTTACGTAATTCGTCGCCCACCAGGATTTTAACTTCAGATACCACTGCAGTCTGGGTCCCAAATTGACGGCGAAATCTTGTGCGAGGACCGTCATCCGTTTAAAGTCGGATTCCTTCATAAGCGGCTTCACCGATTCCAGGTACTACGGTTAACGAAAAGCATGCGAGCCAAGTTAAAACGCACAGGCCCCTTATCTGGGCCTTACAAAAAACTGTAAACAGATTTAAAAGATTTAAGAATCCTCCCCAAGTGGGGCGCCCAGCTGGCGCAACCAGTAGAGGGTGCGGCTCTTGAGCTCGGGGTTGTGAGTTCGAGCCCCGTTGCTGGGTGCAGAGATTAAAAATAAAATCTTGGGGAGCCTGGGTGGCTCCGTCGGTTAAGCCTCCGATTTCGGCTCAGGTTATGATCTCACAGTTGGTGAGTTCGAGCCCCGCTTTGGACTGTGTGCTGACAGCTCAGAGCCCAGAATCTGCTTTGGATTCTGGCTCCCTCTCTCTGCCCCTCCCCCACCCGCACAAGCTCGCTCGCTCGCAAAAATAAACATTAAAAAATCTTTTTAAAAAGCACCTAACGCGTGCTGATACGTTAGAAAGGAAAAGATCTTCTACAGCAGCCAGACAAGCCCATGACCCAATGACAGTAAATTAACCGGGTCACAAACCACAATCCCAGGGCGCCCGCACCTTGGAGCGACTGTCACAGAGCTGAAGCCACACCTACCCTGGTCACGGTGTCCTGCACCGCGGGGACCGGCAGTCGCGGCAGGGACGTCTGAAAGCTGTACAGCATGGGCTTGCGGCCTGAGAAGATCCTGACCATGCCCTTCAGAACAAAAGGTTGTTTCAAAACGTGAGACCGTGTTATAGATGTGAAACCAGCGCTCAAGCACAGACGACTTGCCGATGATTTGCTGGCGGTCTGCGGTGGCCTGTACCCCCTCCGGTCTGCGGTCCACCCCTCCGACCCACCCCCACGTGCACAGGGGACCCCAAACAAAACCCAGACTGACGGGAGTCCAAGTGTGACAGAAGCTGCAAGCGCCCCAGCCAGGACCCCTCTCGGGCACCCGGATTCCGCCTTCTGACTGCGCCCCGGCACGGGGCCCTCTGTTCGGGACTGGCTCAAAGCTCTGGCTGCAGTGACAAGGGGCTGAGCTGAGAAGCCTGGGCTCGAACCAACCCCAGCAGCAGCGCAGCCCCCCACCCCCACCGCCAAGCCCAGCGGATGGTGCACATTGGCCTATTGCCCTCTATCTAAACTCGCCGTCATAACTAGTCTCCTCCTGTGGACCAGACCTCCGAGGAGCTTCTAGGGCTCACAGGGGGGGTGGCTGGGACTCAAGTAGCCGTGACCGGGCACGGGGAATGCCATTTGGCTTTATTCTGTCAAGTGTGGGCAGGTCTCCAACTCTTTTCTGGGTGTTAATCTCTGCTTCTCTGGAAATCAGCAATCTCCCAGCCACGCGGGCGCAGGGAGTCGGTCGGGAGGAGAGCAAAGCCCGTGGGTGTGGGGGGGCCTGGGGGCGGGGGGGCCTGTCACAGCAGCCCCCAGGGGGTGGAGCTCAGCCGTCACTGGTGAAATGGGACAAACGTCCACTGGCGCTATGGGCCCGGGAGAGCAGGCAAAACCCGCCTCCGGTGAAGGGTGGACAAGGGAGACCCGGTCGGACGGGTTGGCGACCGGAGCCACTCAGAAGAGCTTCAAGGCAGCGGACGGGCGTCACGTTGCTTTGATGGATGACCTGATGGCAAGCCTGGCACACGCTAATATGCCACGTTCAGAACTCACGGACTCTGTCTCCAGCCACACTCATGAGTCACAGTGAGCAACGCCCCCGGCAGCAAGGAGAGGCCGACTTCCAGGTCAGCTGGCCAAGCGTGGACGGGGAGGGATCCCACGGGGACGCTCCTTTCAAATACAAGCCGCTTGCACGACGTCAGTGCGGCGAGCCAGCCACGGAGGGACCAGCACCGCGGCGAAGGGGGTGGCGGCTGCCCGGCCGGGGCACTGCCCTCCTGCTGCACTGTGAGCCTAAGCCTTTGCTAAGGGGGTGGATCTCATTCACAGGCTCTCTCCGCCGAGGAAAAACGGGGTGGGGCGCGAGGGGACTGCGGGAGCTGAGGCTGTGGCCCCGCGACTGGTCACAGGTCGCAGTCGCTCGCATCCCTCCAGACACGGGCAGCCGGGCACGCGGCCACACAGCTACAGCCTGTCACACACCAAACGTGCCCCGTAGAAGAGCTTAAGAAAAAAACAAAAAAACACCAGGGGCGCCTGGGTGGCCCAGTCGGTTAAGGTCTGACTTCGGCTCAGGTCATGATCTCGCGGTTCGTGGGTTCGAGCCCCGCGTCGGGCTCTGTGCTGACAGCTCGGAGCCAGGAGCCTGTTTCAGATTCTATCTCTCCCTCTCTCTCTGCCCCTCCCCTGCTCACGCTCTGTCTCGCTCGCTCAAAAATGAACATTAAAAACCAAAATCTGCACAAGTCAGGCAACGCGTGCGAAGCGGCCTCAGTTACCATCCAGATCTTGGTGGCGCGGCTCGTCCTGCCGTGCTGCGCGAACATCCAGCCGTGGTAGGAGAGCAGCACCTTGAGGGAGTAGCGCATGGTGATGATGAGGGCCACCCACAGCCCCGTGCCGAACAGGAGGCCGCTGACCACGTTCTTCGTCTGGCTGGACATGTAGCCGCTGCGGAGGCGACACAAGCCGAGAGAGCATCACGCGCTGCCGGCCGGGGCGGCCTGCCCTGGACCCGAGACCCTGGACCCCGGACCAAAGGGAAGACACTCGAGGGGGAGCCGGGGTGGCTCCGTCGGTTACGGGTTCCACCTCACGGTCCGCGAGTCTGATCCCCACGTCGGGCTCCGCGCGGACAGCGTGGAGCCTGCTTGGGATTCTCTGTCTCCCTCTCTCTCAGTCCCTCCCCCATTTGTGTGCGTGCTCTCTCTCTCTCTCCCTCTCTCCCAGAATAAATAAACTTAAATAAATGAATAAAAAAAGAGAGGGGTGAGCTAGATTCACTGTGTGTCGGCCCAACTCTCAAAAGGCTCTGGCGTCCTTCTCCCGTCCGCTGTGCTGGGTCTCAAGAGAAACCGAGGCCACTGCGCTCTCGGGGAAAACGCACGATGCCCGCCAGGGTCTGGGGACCGTGACGGGCACGTGCGAGGCGGTGGCCTGCCCACGATGAAACCCACGCCCCACATCCACCTGCCCCTCGCCATTAGCTGTAAGATGCTGAGATCATTTGGGAAAACTATTACTTTAACTGTCGAGATCAAAAGAGCTCGTTTTGGACGTAGGCAGGAGTACTTACCATGAATGAACCAAGTAAACTGATCGTGCAAAGTGATCATTTAAATTTTTGTTTTTTATGGTTTTTTTTTTTTAATTTATTTCTGAGAGAGAGAGAGAGCGAGCACAAGCAGGGCAGGGACAGAGAGAAGCAGGCTCCAGGCCCTGAGCTGTCAGCACAGAGCCCGACGTGGGGCTCGAACCCACAAACTGTGAGATCATGACCTGAGCTGAAGTCGGACGTTTAACCGCCTGAGCCACCCAGGCGCCCCTCATTTAAATAATAAACCTAAAGAAAGGAAACGTTTTTGTTTGCTAGGGAAAGGGATCTACTTATTGTACGGTAAAGATGAGACTTTAAAAATGAGTAGAAATGTAACTATTTCTACATCTTTGTGGCATTCAGTTTTAGTTGCTTCTCGAAAACCACAACCTAGTTATAAAATAAAAAGGATTTAAATAACAAACACTGGGGCGCTGGGGTGGCTCAGTTGGTTAAGAGTCCTACCCTCGATTTCGCGGCGATCAAGCCTCGCATCGGGCTCTGCGCTGCCGGCGCGGAGCCTGCTTGGGATTCTCTCTCCCTCCCTCTCTCTCTGCCCCTCCCCCGCTCCTGCTTTCTCTCTTGCTCTCAAAGTAAATAAGTGACAGATGTTGGCAAGGACTCAGAGAAAGGGGAAGCCTTGTGTCCTGGTGTCGCGGCCGCCGTGGAAAACAGCGTGGAGCTTCTTCAAAAACACTACAAACAGCTACCATATGATCCAGCAATTCTAGCTCGAGTGTTTATCGGAAGGGAACAAAGTCACTATCTTGAAAGGACATCTGCATCCCCACGTTCACTTCGGCGTTATCTACAACCGGCGGAGCGTCCACCAGCAGGTGAATGGCTGCAGAGGTGAGGTACAAGCAGAACGGAAGACTGTGCCGGAAGACCTTGCCGGCTGTGACAGCCACGGACCCAGAGGGCACGATGCCACGGAAATAAGTCAGACAAAGGAAGACAAATACCATTCGATCTCACTTACATGTGGAATACAAACAAATAAGTAAGTAAATAAACATATAAATCCAAACCACAGACACAGACAACAGACAGCAGTTGCCAGAGGCAGGGGATGTGGGCAAAACGGGGGAAAGTGTTAGAACGTACAAACTTCTGGCTACGAGACAAGGAAGTCCCAGGGAGCGTGCTGACTAGAGGTAAGAATACACACTGTAGATTTAAATACTGCTGGGAGGGACCTGGGGTCTCAACGGGTTGGGCGCCCGACTTCGGCTCAGGTCATGATCTCACCGCTCGTGGGTTCGAGCCTCACGTCGGGCTCTGTGCTGACAGCTCAGAGCCTGGAGCTGCTTCCGATTCTGTGTCTCCCTCTCTCTCTGGCCTTCCCTGCTCCTGTGCAGGCATGTGTGCGCGCTCTCTCTCTCTCTCTCAAAAATAAACATTAAAAAATAAATGATTTGGAGGCGCCTGGGTGCCTCAGTCAGTTAAGTGTCCAGCCTTGGCTCAGGTCATGATGTCACAGTTCATGGGTTCGAGCCCCGCATCAGGCTCTGCACTGACATCATGGAACCTACTTGGGGTTCTCTCTCTCTCTCCCTCTCTGCCCCTCCCCTGCTCACATGCACACGTGCTCTCTCTCAAAATAAATAAACTTAAAAAAAAAAAAAAACTGCTGGGAGACTAGATCATAAAAGCTCTCTTCACAAGAAAAAAAAACTTGCACCTATATGTGGAGATGAATTTAGCCAGGCTTGTGGGAATCACTTAAAGCTATATAAAACTTCTGTCAAATCATAATGTTACGTACCTAAAACCAACGTGACGTGATTATGGCAATTTCATCTCGTCTTTCAAAATTGTTTATGAGTGCTTCCAATTCTTAACACAACCAATGTACATAACCTAAAGTTATTTGCAATCTTTAAAAACCGCCAAGTTACACCTTATCATACTTCAGTAACATCAAAACTAATGATCTTTAAAGTAAAATACTTTCCCTCCAAAACCTGTGTCTCTAGGGGCACCTGGGTGGCTCAGTCGGTTAAGCGTCCGACTCCGACTCAGGTCATGATCTCAGTTAGTAGGTTCGAGCCCCACATCGGGCTCTGTGCTGACAGCTCAGAGCCTGGATCTGCTTCAGATTCTGTGTATCCCTCTGTCTCCGCACCTCCCCCACTCACACTCTGTCTCTCTCTCAAAAATAAATAAATACTCAAAAATAAATAAACATTTAAAAAAAAAAAAATCTTCCTTCCAAGACTCCCAGGGCCGGACAAACGCAGAGCAAACCCCACACAGCCATCTGCGCTTGTGAAAACAGCCACCCAGGACCGTTGGAGATGCTCTCCAGGAAGATGGTTCCAGAATGCTCCTCAAGCCTGGGAGATGCTGGCCCTTAACCTGGTCTTTCCAAATCTGGGCCAGGGACGGCCCAGTTCACCGCAATTGGTTCAGAGGGAACAAAGAAACAAATCATATAAAGATCCAGATTATGAAGGGCTTTAAATAGCCAACACTCCTAAATATAATCCAGCGTTAAGAGACCACACCAGAGAGTAAATTAAAAATCTGTGTTAAACCCCCAGCAGCCTGAAAAGTCTGTAGAAATAGCATGACTTGGCGGGGCGGGGGGGAATGGGGGGGTGCGCTGGCTGCAGGGGTCCGGCCTACGCACGCTTCTCCTGAAATGCCGGCATTTTTCTTCTAGGCTCTGCAGACGCTAATAAAGGCACCAGCCGGCATTCATGAGGTCACTTTGAGGCCAGGAGCGACTCGGCTGGACTCTGGGCTTTGAATATAAGGGTTCGGGAGCAAGGGGCGCCTGCTCAAGGCAAAACAAGACCATGCTTTTAAATTACAACCGCGCTGGGGCGCCTGGGTGGCTTAGTCGCTTAAGCGTCCGACTTTCGCTTAGGTCATGATCTCGTGGTTCGTGGGTTTGGGAGGCACGCGGTGGGAGACTCTGTGCTGACTGCCAGCTCAGAGCCTGGAGCCTGTTTCAGATTCTGTGACTCCCTCTCTCTCTGACCCTCCCCTGTTCACGCTGTCTCTCTATCCTAGAAATAAATAAAACATTTAAAAAAAATAATAATAATAATAAATTACAACCGCGGAAGTACTGCTTCAGGGTGATCGCAATCCAATTCAGTCCCGAGCTGGGGGGGTGATCCCTCGAGTCACACCCGCCGGTCTATTCCTTTCTGTAGGACTGAGATGAAATCCAAACAGCCAGCAAGGGGCCGCTTTATCAAACGGCCCTGCGTTCATCGGCTCAGGCGGGCCCCCCACTACAGAGATGGCCCGGGAGACGCGAGGACACCCTGGGCGGCCCTCTCCTCCGTCACAGCGGTTCCCACCGTCCACACGCACCCTCTGGCTCGAGAAACAAAGCCCAGCAATGGAACAAGGGCTTTGGGGCCCACTATTTCTCTAGTAAGAGACCCAAATGGTTTGTCGGTGTAAACAAGCAAGAGAGAGATCGGGTTGGAGGTCTGGTACGGAACAGCCACGGCAGCATTGGAGGCGCGGGAGCCTCTCCAACCTGGTAACAGGGGCGCCCGGGGGGCTCAGTCAGTTGAGCAGCTGACTTCAGCTCAGGTCATGAGGTTCAAGTCTAGCGTCGGGCTCTGTGCTGGCAGCTCAGAGCCTGGAGCCTGCTTCAGATTCTGTGTCTCCCTCTCTCTCTGTCCCTCCCTCTCTCTAACTATTAAAAAAATTTTTTAATAAAAAAAAAATCACTAACGAAAATCGCTAACTTCCTAGAGGATTTGAGATCCGAAACGGGTACTTACGTAGTGTCAAGGGTCCGATTGATTTTCGCAATGATTCCCAGCGAGGGGTCGATCTTGGCGTACATGGTTGACATCACGCCCACCACCACGATGAGCCAACTGGAGGGGCTTGCCGGGTACACGCCAGTGATGATTCCATTCTAGAAACAGAGCATGCTCAGTGAGCAGGTCCCGCCCACAAAATCCACGGCCCCTGGTAGCGAGGGGAGTGGGATGACGGGCATTGGGAAGGAGGCGTTTGCAGCATGTGGCGGCTACGGGACCACCCTGTCACTACTGGAAATCTTCCCCAGAGCCTCCAGCCCCTTCGCTCCCTCTGCTTCTGAACCAAATCCCTCCCTGGATCAGATTCCCTGAATGTGACCCCAGGACATTAGAATCACCCCGAGGCACCAGGTCAAGGTTGATTCTGAGATCTCCACCCAGGCTGGCTCTTGACACCCACGAGGTAAGGATGTCACTGAGCCGACACCACTCCTGCTGCTCCTGAATCAAGGGGCTGCTCAACACTCAAGTATTTCCAAGACACCTCACTCCATGTTGCGAATTTGCTGAACGATCCTTCAGCCAACTCCCCGCCACCCCACCCCCCGCCCACTACCATTAAAAGTAGCAAAAAAAACCAGAAAAAGCAGCAGAGGGGGAAAGGCAGACAGCAACAAAATTTTGGAAACCAGATAAGCAATGTGGCCCCTCATTCTTTTTATTTTTGTGTTTGTTCCAAAACTTCTAATTAAAAACAAAAGTCTCACGAAGCCATCTTTATCAGAGATTACTCTGACCAAGACAATGGATTTAAAAACTCTCAAAGCCTGGGGCGCCTGGGTGGCTTAGTCAGTTAAGCGTCCGACTTCGGCTCAGGTCATGATCTCGCGGTTCGTGGGTTCGAGCCCCGCGTCGGGCTCTGTGCTGACTGCCAGCTCAGAGCCTGGAGCCCGTTTCAGTCTGTGACTCCCTCTCTCTCTGACCCTCCCCTGCTCACGCTGTCTCTCTCTCTCTCTAGAAATAATAAATTAAAAAAAAAAAAAATTAAAAAAAAAAAAAACACCTCTCAAAGCCTTCCTGAATTCTTTTACAAGAGACCCCACATCCTCCATGCTGGTCCCACTGGATTCCCCCTGCCGACAGGTGGAGGGAAAGAGATTTTAAACAGAGTGGGGGTCCTTTTGATGTTCTCTGAAATAAGTGTTTTTAAGGCAAATAAACGCATATATTACATTACAAGACAATGGGAGGCGGGGGGCACCTGAGTGGCTCAGTCAGGTAAACACCCAACTTCGGCTCCTGGCCTGGATCTCAGTTCGTGAGTTTGAGCCCCGAGTCAGGCTTGTTGCTGACAGCGTGGAGCCGGCTTTGGATCCTCCCTCTGTCCCTTCCCCACTCTACTCTCTCTCAAAAACAAATTTTAAAAAATTTGGTTTTTATTTACTTCTGAGAGAGAGAGAGAGAGACAGTGTGAGCAGGGGAGGGTCAGGGAGAGAGAGAGATACAGAATCTGAATCAGGCTCCGGGCTCTGACCTGTCAGCACAGAGCCTGACGCGGGGCTTGAACCCACGAACCATGAGATCATGACCTGAGCCAACGTCGGACACTTAACTGACTGAGCCACCCAGGCGCTCTGTAAAAAAAAATTTTTTAACAAATAAATAAAACAGAGGCAGGAAGGGTCTAGATGGAAGGTCTCCCGCTCACCCACCCTCCCCTGCCGCGCCTCTTGCTCGGAGCCACATGCTCCTGGGACAGGCCCCTCGGCCGGCTCGGCTGCGCACTGTTCAAACTCCGTATCCACTGGTCTTGCTCCTCAGCCGCCCTGCCAGGTCTCTGAGACCAGAGCACACGTGCACTCGGCCGCAGAGACCGGTGGCCACAGCTCTGCCCCAGCTTTCTCTTCCCTTGGATTTGAGGGTGAAGAAGGGGCTGCTCTGGGCAAGGTCGGGCGCCAAAGCGCGCTGTCCCCTCTAGGCGGCGCCCTCTTCTGCCGCGGTGTCACCCGGGCTGGTGTGTGACCTGGAGCCCCCTGGCTGTGCCCCGGGCACCTGTCCAGCAAGGCTGGTTCTCCGGGGCCCACCCACCTTCTCTGAGGTCACCGCTCTCACCTACTTGGGTTCTGGCCCTTTCTCAATAGGCCTGCGCTGAGCCTCACCCTCCGAAAAGGAAACTGGAAAATCAATACAGTTACCCATTTCCTTCATTCTTGCTGGGAGGGGAACCTGACGAATCTGCCTCCCGTCTGAATGAATTTTTTCCAAACAGGCATTTTATTCCTTCTGTGATTTTCAAAACCAATCGAATTTACAAGCGAAAGGAAAACAAGGTTTGTGGTTAACTAAAAACGGTGAATACATTTCCACTTTTTCAGGTAAACAGGATTGAGAGCATTTGAAGTTAGCTATATTTGACTTTCCGGGCGCCTATTTCAATGTTTGGTTAACTTTTTTATTACTTATTTATTTATTTATTTATTTAAATTTTTAATGTTTATTTATTATAGAGACAGAGAGAAACAGAGCACGAGTGGGAGAGGGGCAGAGAGAGGAAGACACAGAATCCGAAGCAGGCTCCAGGCTCCGAGCTGTCAGCACGGGGCCCAGTGTAGGGCTCGAACTCCCGAGCCGTGAGATCAGGACCTGAGCCCAAGCTGAACGCTCAACCGACGAAGCCACCCAGGCGCCCCAATGTTTGGCTAATTTTATCAGCATGTTTGGCTAATTTTATCAGCGAGGTACCAGTTAGATAAATTCATTGCAATTCATGCAGCTGGGAAACAATCCTTCTTCTACAAGGTGTAAAGGGTTCTGGACTCCAAGCAGGAGACATGGATGAGAGTCTTTCCTCTGCTTCTCCGAGCAGGTCACTTACCTTCTCTGAGCCGCAGCTCACCCGCCCAATCCCCCTGCCCGCCTTCCAGAACATTCGGGAAGCCGGTGAGAGTGTTTCACAAGGACAGAAAAATCAATTACGTGCCAATCACCGCCCAACACGCTTCCGCCTCAACGGCACCCGGAGGCATTTTCTCTAATACGAACACGGGCGGCGTGCAGATCTAAACAGGTATCAGCTAACCTTGAATCTGATGAACTTCTTTTTCCAGGAATGAAGTCCAGACAGGTAGATCTGCTTGAGGGCCTCGTGGCTCAGCCGCAGGTCGATCCCATCTGGGGTGACCGTGAACTGGAAGGCCACGGCTTGGTGGGCTTCTGCCATCTTCGGTGTTGCCCTAGGAAGAGGGGAGAGTGTCACCAGCCAGCATCCCACCAGGTGTAAGAAACCCCTTCCACAGCCCTGTGGCTCGTTCCCTAGCCACCTAACAACACACTTAATATTCCATTAAGAGATCCAATTCTGGGATTCCCGGCCGACCCCTCCCCTGCCTGTCGGCACTAGACACTCGACCTACCTCTACTCAGAGGCTGGGGTGGGGGTGAGGTGGGGGGGTCCCCTCCCACCCGGAAACCCCCACCCCTGACCCCCACCTGGGGCCATCCCATGGAACCGTCCCTCCAGGAGAGCATCCCAGGCCACACCTGCTGACTCAGGAAGCCAGTGGCTCTTCACCACCCTGCCCGTCTCATTCCCGTCCCCGCCCCACCGCCCGGGGGCCGGCACAGAGGAAACCCAGAGGGTCCACAAAGGAGTCCAGGATGGCCCTGAACCCCTGATCTTCAGGCAGGGGCACCGGGACTCCAGTGTGCGTGTGGCTGCCGCCTTGAGGG
The DNA here is from genome assembly GCA_017311185.1 of Proteles cristata cristata. Taxonomy (NCBI): domain Eukaryota; kingdom Metazoa; phylum Chordata; class Mammalia; order Carnivora; family Hyaenidae; genus Proteles; species Proteles cristata. The sequence goes on along the minus strand of JAESUZ010002528.1, from coordinate 132,334 downwards.
ACTCCCTCGGCCACCACAAGACTCCGTGAAATCCAGGCACACGGCGTCCTCAGGAGGTGGTGTCTGTGCGTGTCCGGAGCCAGGCCCTCCTCCTCGTGGCTGAAACCAACCTGGGTGCACAACCCGAGGGCTAAACAGTGACAAGGGGGTCATTTACCCTCCCACGAGCAGGCTCCCCTGAACCCACAAATAAAAGCGTGTTTCCTGTCAATGGCTTTGGGCCGGGTCTCTTCGGCGCCCTTCCTCCCGGCCCGTCTTCTTCCTCGGGCCCTCCTGACGCCCCCCCTCCCCCCCCGCCGGCCTCCCTCCCGCACAGCTGGCCCCTCGGCCACCTTCTCTGCCGACCCTCCACCGTCTCTGCCCGAGCGCCCCGTGGGAAAAGGGCAGCTCACGGAGGGAGGGGAAAGCCACCGAGAATCGTAACAAAATCCCAAAACTGAGCCTTCTCATCACAAACGATTCCTCCCACTTTCCCTGTTGAAGCCTACAGAGCGCGGGCGCAGGAGCCACCGGTCGTCAGCAACAGGTAACGCGCTTTCTGAGATGCCCCGTTACGAAAGCCCAGACCAGCCTAGTCCTCAGCTAATTGGAACAGACGGCCCTAGAGGCCCAAAAGGCACGCAGCTTTCATGCATTTGCTCCTTCAGCAAGAGTTTGTTGACTGTCTCCTATGCGCCAGCCACGGGGAGAATCGAGGCCTTGGCAGAAAGGACTCCCGCAAAACCCCCCCAACAGCTCGGACAGGGAAGCCAAAGGAAGAGGGGGTGCCGGAGGGGACCTCCCAGGTGACACGGGAAGCCCAGGAGAAGATCGGCCTGAGGGCAAGCCTTTCAAGCCTAAAGGTAAAACAAGACTCTAGGTAGAGGTCAAGGGCCAGTCAAGAGCAGGCAGCTAACCTGGGAGAGGAATGCCCAAGGCAGCCGTGGAAGAGAGATGCGTTTTATGCTAAGAAAAAAAGAAAAGCACCCACGGGTTTTAAGTTATAGTTTGTGTTTCAAGAAGTCCAGTCTGGCAGCTGAAAGGACTGTGGCCGGGCAGGGAAGCGTGGCCAGAGGGAAGGGCGAGCCGTCTTCCAGGAGGCAGCGGCCAGCAGAAGGACCGACTCCAGAAAGTCTCCAGAGGCCTCCCTGGGGCCTCTGGCCCATCCGCTCTCGGGAGCCACTCACTGACACAGGAGAGTCCCCGTGCGGGCAGGACAGGTAGGGACGGGTGTGTGGGGATGTCACTGGGGAGCGCCCAGGTGGGATGCCGGGCACAGAGGGACAGGCTCGGACAGGCACACCTGGGAAGTGACAACACACTGCACCTGAGACTCCGCTTTGGTGACGATGAAAGAGCAAGTGGGCTAAACTGCATCCCACATGCAAGCTCCCGAGCTTAGTGCGGTCTGCAAAGGGTCAAGGTTACTGACGTGTTATCTCACAGGCACGGAGCCAGCGTCCCCGGCCTGGCCAGCTGTGAAGACACAGACCCCATGCCCGCAAGCAGCGAGCTCCCCAAGCAAATGTCCTGCTGCAGGTAATTCAGGATGTGGAAGGGGGCATCCAAGCCGCTCTGAATCCTTTCCTCAAAAAGCTATCCGAGTGTCTCTAGGATTCTCCAGGGCTTCACGGTGAACCCTGAGCCCCTCCCCACGAAGATTTCAGGCTCCGTGTGTGGCAGGAGACAGGCGTTATCGAGACAATTCTGCAGAGTGTGAAGCGTGGCCACAAGGTTACCCTCTCGATGGTTTATAAGATCATTTGAGGACTTTAACCAGACCTGCTGGATTATTAATGCAGATGGAACATAAACACAGTGTCTGTAGATCATTCTATCCAAAGGTACGGGTCCGGTGTTTGCTCGGGGATCCAACCTCCGCCCGGGGAAGGCAAGCGAGATAGGGAGCATGTGGGTCTCCTTCCAGGACTCGATGGCCTTTTCAGGACACTGGATTTTACTAAGGATTTGCTTGTTTTGATTGCTTCAAACTAAAAAACCAAATGTAAGAGTCCGAAAGGCACCCCAAAACGGACAAATCTGTCTTCCTAGCTTTGCAGTCACCCAGAGAGAGGCTGCCCTGAGCCCAACTCCCTCTTCGAGCCACAGCAGTAGTCAGTGGACCTAGTGAACCGGACGACACAGGTTTGAACACTGAAAAGGTCTCCGTGCAAATCTCGTAAGCGAGCATTCCACCAATCCTGGCATCCACAGCCTCATGTTTAAAAACACTTACACGGGGCGCCTGTGTGACTCAGTCGGTTGAGTGTCTGACTTCGGCTCAGGTCACGATCTCATGGTTCATGAGTTCGAACCTCGCATCGGGCTCTGTGCCGTCAGAGCACAGAATCTGCTTTGGATCCTCTCTGGCCCTCTCGCACGCTCTCTCTCTCTAGCCTAGAGCTGGGGGCAGATGGCGGACTGAGTGGGGTAGATGGCTAAGGGGAGGAAGGCTTCTTTCCTGGGTGTTGAAAACGTTTCAATGTTAACTGCGCTAATGATTGCACGTATCTGTGAATGGACTCACAAGCTGTTGGAGTGTTCACTTTCGATGGGTGTGTGGACTGTGTGGTAAATTAAACCACAATAAAGCTGTTCTTAAAAACACAAACAAACAACACTGCCTCATGAGATTGAAGTGTTATCTATTCAACGTTTATGCCCCTAAACCTTCTCTCCTCAAATCCAGAATTCCAGTGTCCCACTCACGGAGAACTCAGCTCTTTCCAATAACTATCAGCTCGCGGCATCTGGGAACTGCCGTTAAATATTTTTAGGTATCGAATGATACTGTTATTTTAAAGAGCTGCTATGCTTTCGTGATGAACTATTGCTAAACTTCAGTATAAATATGCTGAAATATTTATCAGTACAAGTTCGTCTGGGTCTGCTTCAAAATCCCTGGGCGTGGAGTGCATGGACGGACAGAGTTATGAACCGGCCACGTGTGGGAACCGAGATCAGGCAGTGGCCATATGGGGGTGTGTTATGCTGGTCTCTTTTCTCCATTTGTTACTGAAAATACTTTTAATGAACTAAAACACCTGTCCACACGGCTCAGCGCTACCTCTCACCCTCGGAGACCAACCTTCAAAGCTCCCTTGACCCTTCGAGGGGTCGTCAGCGCCCGCCTTCTGGGCACATCTCCCCGTTGGCCACGTGAGCCAGAAGCCGGGACCAGCAGAGCCACGGCCAGGCCCCTCGACCCATGCCCACAGTCAAAGTCAAGTCAGGAGGGGCCCGTTTACAGGGTTTCTGCCTGCCCACAAGCCGCCCGTGCATGACACGGGAATATGCTCCACCCACCCAACCATACTGGGACGGGGGAGGGAGGCTGCCTGTCGAATCACTGCACTCCGGACCTGCTACGCCCTGTGCACACCCTCACCTCTCACCCGGGTGGGTGTGGGCGAAGCCCGCGACCTGCCCTGCCTGCCTCACCTCCAGGTCTCCCCCAGAAGAAGGGCCAGAAGACCTGAGGAAGACATGGCTCCCACGGCTTCCCAAAGGCTGACCGCACCCGAGGCTGGGGGAGCAAAGAGAGACCGGCGCCCCAGGTGGAAGGAGGCGAGCCATGAATCAATGCAGGGACCATCAGGAATTATTATTATTATTATTAGGAGTCCCCCAAAAGAGCCCCGATAAGATGCCGTGAACACAGGCATGCACAGAACAATACCTGCGAGCCCCCTTCCTGGAAGGTTAGTCTTCTGCCACGTGGACTTGACCCTGCCCGGTCGCCCGCTCTCCACTCCTGGGTCAGCCTCTGCGGAGTCCTTGCCCGGTCACTCTCCGCGCAGCCGGGAACCCTCCACCCTGTAAGAGGAAGGGCCCCGGGCCAGCTGGCAGCCCAGGCCTGCGGCTGGATCCCGGCCACCTGACTGGACAGCTCTTCTCTGTAACCCTTCAACCTTCCAGGATGGCGGGGAAGGGCCGCAGCACAGAGGGGCCGCCAGGGCCTGGTGAGCGGGCAGCACCACCCCCTCCCCGCCTCCCGGGGCTGTCGGGGGGCTCTGATATGTCCCACATAGGCTGGAGAGCCCTCGCTCACCCTCACCCCTGCGCTGGGGACAAGCGCCAGCTCCTGCTGATTTGGAAAGGTGTGCTGTCCTCTCCCCCACCCCATACCATCCCCACCTGAGCACCTGTCTACCTGGTTGGAGAGAGGGGACCTCCCCGGGGACAGAGCTCTCGAGCGTGACCCCCGGGGGCCACCTGCTGGCAGGACGGCCCCTGTGGCCCGAGGTCTCAGCCAGCTGGGGAAGGGAGTACAGTACAGGCAAGAAAAGCAAGAGAGTCAAGAGGGGGAGGGGCAGGGAGACAGGCTGCAAAGAAAAGAAAAGGCAGGTGGATGAAAAGTGAGCATTACTCCCCTTTCTGTCATTCATTTGTTCTCTCAAATCATCACTGAGCAACTACCAGAGGCCTGCGGACCAGAAATCTAGAGGCGCCTGGGTGGCCCAGTTGGTTAAGCAAACGACCGGCTCAGGTCGTGATGTTGAGGTTCGTGGGTTCGAGCCCCCGCGTCGGGCTCTGTGCTGACAGCTCGGAGCCTGGCGCTGCTTCCAATTCTGCGTCTCCCTCTCTCTCTGCCCCTGCCCTGCTCATTCTCTCTCTCTCTCAAAAATAAAGATTTTTAGGGGCGCCTGGGTGGCTTAGTCGGTTGAGCGTCCGACTTTCGCTTGGGTCATGATCTCGCGGTTCGTGGGTTCGAGCCCCGCGTCGGGCTCTGTGCTGACTGCCAGCTCAGAGCCTGGAGCCTGTTTCAGTCTGTGACTCCCTCTCTCTCTGACCCTCCCCTGCTCATGTTGTCTCTCTCTCTCTCTCCTAGAAATAAATAAAAAAACATTAAAAAAAATAATAATAAAAATAAATAAATAAATAAATATTTAAAAAAATTTTTTTTTAAAACACAGACAAGAAATCTGAACAGGAAAGGGGCACCGGGTGACTCAGTCGGTAAAGACTCCAACTCTGGATTTCGATTCAAGGCATGATCTCGAAATGTAGGAGTTCGAGCCCCCCATTAGGCTCTTTCGCTGACAATGAGGAGCCTGCTTGGGATGATTCTCTCTCTCTGTTTCCCCCTCCCCTCCTTCTCTCTGTCTCAAAATAAATAAACTTAAAAAAAAATCTGAACAGGAGGGAACAGGATGACAGGGGTGTCACCTGGGAACACAGACTGGCTGCTCCTGCCCCAGAAAGTGCCGGGGAGGCCCCTTGGGGAGGATTCTTGCAGTCAAGCCACCTCTCGCTGTGTACCTGCCAGACGAGCTCGGAAGTAAACTAGATGTCACAGCTCAAGGCGGCGAAATTTATCAACATGCTGAAGACAGGAAACCCTCTCTCTGTGGTCTGGCACCCTGTGCGGTGCTCCGGCCCTGTTCCTTTGCCCTGGCGCTGCCAAAATCCTCCCTGGCTGCACCAAGTGGAGAGTGCCAGCTCAGAGGCCCCATCCGCGGGTGAGCTTGGCATCAACCTCCTTGCCTGGAACGCACCTGGGGGCCGCCCCCTCCCAGGCTGAGCGTGGGAGCCATGTGGCGGTGCTACTTTAGAAATCACGGAGGCCACCAGGAGGGGAGAGATTGTCCAAGGACTGTGCCAGAGACTTAAGCACCTTATGCTAATCCGCTCTCAGAAGAACACCAAGATCCAGAGTAAGGCGCTCCGTCCGGGTGGGAGCGACGACCTATTTATCCCAATTTTTATAAATTCTCATCGCCGGCCTATTATGTGGGTGTTGGTACAGCGCTCCAAGCTCATTCCCCCAGGCCCCTCTGCTTGGGCCAGCCGCTCCCCCGCCACGCCCCGACCATGACTGGGAAGGGGGCAGGTGGGAGGGCCTGCTAACCCCAACCCACAGCTGGGATGCCTCCGGCTCTGGCTCCGCACCCAGCTCAAAGCTCCCCTCCCGCAAGGCTGCCTGGGAGTCCACATTCCCAGAGAACAGGGTCCCGCCGGGATTGTACGCGCACTGCCTGGCTGAGCACTCAGGCGCAGACCCTTCATTTCATCTCCCAACGGCAGCGGTGAGCGTCCCCGAGTCCCCGCTCAAGTACAAGTCCCAGGAGGGCCACAGACCCGAATATCAAGGGGACAAGTCGGGGGGGGGTACGGTTATCTTAAGTTTGACAACTCTGCCCAGTGCCACTCGCTCCATCTCTGGCCAATACGTTGGTCTGTGCTCGTGTTTCAAGCGTCGCTGCTTTCTCTCCCCCATCAATTCTATTTCGCCATAACAGCAGAGGTCAGATCCTAAGGCTAGGCCACCCCGAAGAGGCTCAGGTCCCCTTCGCCTTCAGGGGAAGGCCGGCCACGGAGCCACCCCCACCCCAGGTGCGGGGACAGGCAGCAGGCTGAGGAAAGGAGGTGAAAGGTCAGCCTGTTACAAAGTGGCTTCCAAGACAGGCCCCGGGGGAAAATTCAGAGGTGGAAATCGCCTCCGTAATAAACAGTAGAACCTGCCTGTGCCATGGGACTTCCAACCAAAACATACTAATTCTGTGCCGTCAGAGCTCTTTCAACAGAGCCTTGAAACCAACAGATAAAGAGAGAGGTAGGAAGAGAGGTAGGAAGGAGAGTAGGTAGCTAGATAAGACAGATATGAAATGGAGGCTCATTATTGTGCTTTTAACAATGAAGATACAAAATACTCCTCTACCCACCCGTCTGGCATAGGCTGGACAACACACATTTAGCCGAAGTTACCCATTTACTCCCCGCTGGAGTCCGTGGAACGGCACGAATTTACCAGCGAGACCAAAGCTCGGCGTCAACACACACACACCTGCCCAAGGTCACGGCCAGCAGAGAGCAACGCGGGGGATCAGACCCACGTCCGACCTCCAAAACCACGTGCTTACCATTCAAAGTTCCACGCACGATCCCTAAAGCTACGGCAGATGTACAGTGGGGTCACTCTGTTGTAACCGGAAGTGGCTGCCGTCAGCAGTAAAAACTACAGTAAGTACAGACACGGCCGGTGCCAGCGCTAAAATTCTCCACGGGCACCGTCTCCCAACCGTGGTTGCACAATTTGCTGGCATGCAGGGGCTGGCCCGTCTGCTCCGGCTCGGCACGGCACGGACACCGGGCAGGGACATGGGAGCGGAGAGCCTGCTTCCCACATCCGGGGGGAAGCAGAGGCCAGAGGACCCTCAGGCCACCACCCCTGGGAAAACTCTCGAGGAGAGACACCGCAGGCACTGTCTGTAGCATCGCCCTCGACAGAGGCCAGAACAGGGCTGCACATCCTCCCTCTGGGTTCCGCTTGGCCACATGAAGCGGGTTCTGCCTCCAGGACGGCCGCAGCGCAGGAAGCCCCGGTCCTGCCAAGCAGGGCTACAGAGATGGCACCCAGGCCGGCCTCAGTACTGCTACCCACGGCACTTCAAAGAAGGTACCAGAAGGTTCTGGAAGTGCATCATTATCAGCCAGGGGTTTCCCCAGACCTGCATATGTGGCAAGGTTCATGCCTTTTTTTTTTTTTTTAAGTAATGTCTACACCCAACGTGGGGCTCGAACTTACAGCCCCAAGATCAAGAGTCGCCTGCCCGCGAACTGAGCCAGCTGGGCACCCCAAAAGGGTTCGTCACATTGCTCAGATTCCTTCTTGCTCGTTCGGCATTTCGTGTCCCCGCTATTATGGTCACAACTAGGGCAAGAAGTCAGGTGCAGGCAAAAATGAGCAGTAACAGGAAGAAAAAGAAAGCTCCTCCCCCACCCCCACCCCCCTCCCCCCCGCGCCCCACCTCCCCGCTGCATGCGGGCACTTAGCCTCTCCGCCGCCGTCGTGCTCCGTGTCGTGTTCACCGAGACATGATTCTCTGTGACTGTGTGCTTGTGTTTGCTTGGTAAGTGCGCATACAAATAAATACAGATTATTTCCCTAACCTGAAGGAGGCACCTTAGAAGCAAGAACATGAGACTCAAAACTCACTTGATGTATGTGGGGGGGCTCCGTGCACAAGAAAGGTGCAGGAAGGGTCATTAATGAGGTGTGGTCTCTTGAATCAACCACTGAGCGTTTAATGTTTTCGGTAATTAACTGGCCATACAATTCACTTATCGCAGTAAAGTATGTCATAATACACCATTCACATGTATGGAGTAAATATGACGAGTCAAGGCAGATTACAGAGGGAATTTCGAATCAGTACGTCTTTTATTTTAAGTCTCTGGAAGAACAACAGCTTCTGCCTAAGGAGGTACTGTAAAAAATAAACCAAATGCAAAAAATTAAAAATAAACCTGGGGTGCCTGGGTGGCTCACTTGGTTAAGCATCAGACTTTGGCTCAGGTTATCATCTCGCGGTTTGGGAGTTTGAGCCCCGCACCGGGCTCTGTGCTGACAGCTTGGAGCCTGCTTCAGATTCTGTGTCTCCCTCTCTCTCTGCCCCTCCCCTACTCATGCTCACGCTCTCTCTCGCTCTCTCGCTCTCTCAAAGAATAAATAAAACACTGAAGAAAATAAAAATAAACCAAATGCAAATTTACACCTAATTTCGCCCCACTTCAGTAATGGCTTATCAGGTGAATACAAAGAAATGTGATCTGCGCACAAGAATTGGGGAAAGGTTACGGAGGGTCACATCTTTGTGAAGAAAACAGAGAATGTCCCTGGCAGTTTTCTGCACTATCGGTTCAATTCTCCCCAGATGCAGGGACCGGACAGCACGATCATACCCATTACACCTGCCACACGCAGGGCTGATCGGTGTCAGGCCCAGTGGGCACGGAGGTGAGAGGGATGCTAACGCCCAGGCCCTCTGCCTGCCCAGTGGTCCAGGAAGCAGCATGTTGGGGGGCGGATAGCACAAGCTTTGGAGAACACAGATCTGGATCCAAATGCCAGCTGTGACACTTAGCTGTGTGTGTGTGTGTGTGTGTGTGTGTGTGTGTGTGTGTGCGCGTGCGCACGCGTAAAAGAGAGACCTTGAGCAAAGGTCATAGCCTTATCACAAGACCCGTTTCCTGGCATATAAAGTATGAGAATATCCACCCGTCACATCAAGTGATGGGGCCATCGCGTTAGGGACACGCTGTACCTTCCCAATCACAGTCCTGTGCTCCCAGAACGTGGGCTTTAATGGGGATTTGTGGCCTCCTTTCCAGTAGGACCCCCCCTCACTCTCTCCGCTCCCCTCACCCCCTGCCGGCATCTGATTTCCTCCTCCCGCCCCCCCTCCCCACATCATCTAACTTTGACACTTAGCTTGCCCCAACACTGCTGGGTTCATTTCTATCCCGCTGTACAACAGGTGGGCTTGAAAATGTGGAAAGAAACTTAAACTCTTCACGTTAAATTTTTTTTAAGGGCACTGGAGATGCCGACGTTTAGGAGAATCAATGATCAATGCATTATCTCGTAAACAAGGAAGTCTTTCATAAAAAGTACAATGTAAGTTACAGCACATGACAATTTCTTACAGCCATAGTTATTTTGTGTTTGCTTTTAATAGAAACATGTATTGGGGCACCTGGGTGGCTCAGCTGGTTAAGCATCTGACTCAGCTCAGGTCATGACCTCACAGTTCGTGAGTTCAAGCCCCCAGTTGGCAGAGTGGGGTGACCTTGAACCCTGTACTGGGTGAACTAGAACCCTGTTTCGGGCTCCACAGGTCAGCGAGCAGTCTTCATGGAATTCTCTCTGCCCCTCGTGGGATTCTCTCCCTCCCCCTGGCCCCACTCACTTGCATGCTCTCTCAAAAATAAATAAACTTAAAAATAATAAACATATATTACTTTTTAATGGGGTGGGGATAGGAGATTCTAAAGATAATGAATTAACCCCTAGCTTGACTCCTCCGAAACTCAACATCCCCCAAGTTCATGGAACCCATCCATCTCCCACTCAGGGAACCATAAAAAAGGAAGTGCATGCAATGGGGATCCACGGGACCCCAGAGGAAGCCTGTATACTGGTGGGTGGAAGGGGTCACTGGTCCCTTGATATGGGAAGTAACCAGCTTGGGGGTCTCCCATCCAGAAGCCCCTGACCATGGGAACAGGGGTACCAGAGTGGAAGAACCCAAGTCTCTTGTGCTTGTTGTTTCTGTTGCACAAACTTCCAGAGCCCCAAAGGACCCCACCACACTAGGAGGCTGCGGTGATCCAGGGGGAAAAGGGTGCTCAAACTTTCCTGGGGCGCCTGGGTGGTCAGTCGGTTAAGCGTCTGACTTTGCTCAGGTCATGGTCTCGCGGTTCATGGGTTCCAGCCCCGCGTCGGGCTCTGTGTTGACAGCTAAGTTTTTTTAAACTTTTTTAAATGTTTGATTTATTTTTGAGAGAGAAATAGAGACAGCGTGAGCAGGGGAGGGTCAGAGAGAGAGGGAGACACAGAATCGGAAACAGGCTCCAGGCGCTGAGCTGTCAGCACAGAGCCCCACGTGGGGCTGGAACCCACGAACCGCGAGATCATGACCTGAGCAAAGTCGGACACTTAACCAACGGAGTCACCCAGGCGCCCCTAAGAAAATGTTTAAGACAAATGTTTAAAAACAAAAAAAAATTCTTGCATTCTTGCCTGCTCTGGCTCATGGAAATGAAGAGGTAGGTGAACTTAAGAGCCACTTAGGAAACAAAAGTAGCAGGTGGGGCTTAGAGGATCAAAAAGAATCTAGAATGCCCCCCTCCCCCCCCCCATGGCTCAAAGCGACCAACTCTTGGTTTCCGCTCAGGTCATGATCTCACAGTTCGTTGTTTTCATCCATACATCCGAAGAGGCAAGCTCCATGCAGCAGCAAACGTTCCCTCAATGATTAACTTCCAAAAACATTCCTGGGCAGAAAAACAACCCGCACAAAATTAAACGTGCACTTTCTGGAGAACTGAGGCTTTGGATCACCTTACCCAAAAGGTCAGCTGGCTTCAGCCCAGGGTCTTCTGGGAACCCAACGTCCACCAGTGTTTGCATGGGGTAGAAGGTGAAGTTCACAAAAGGCAACAATGTCAGAAATCAACAAACAGAAAATATTCCTCACTTGGGTTCATTAACGGATTAAAAAAAAAAACCAACCACCACACCCTGTACAGCCTACACTCTCGGAGGCTGTTAGGGTGGTGGCTTTTTTGGAGAGGGGACCCGGGTGCTGAAACCAACTCTGCGTTCATGTTCCTAGGTGCACACCTCCCCCCGCATTCTGCACCGTGTAAAAAGGAGAAAATCCTCGCAGGAAAAGCTCGCGAGTGGCTCAAGCCCTTCGAAGACGACAGAGGCCTCATTAAAGCAGGACACAGCGAATCTCTGAAACACGCTCGAAACGTGCCAATTTTATTTCCTTCTTAAAGACACTGCATTCTTCCGGAATCGGAAGTTCGGGCTTCCACCAGCCTCCAAGTCTGGCCTGCCGGCGACAGCCACGCAGAATGGCTAACCCTTCTCTCCGGCAAAGGAAAGCCTGCGCCCGCCCGATCAAAGTGCGGCGGCAGCCGGCGGCCGGGGCGGGGCGCGCTCTCCGCTCCCGCCGCCCCCGCCGCGCGGGGAGCCCGGGCGGGCCCGCGTCCCCGAGGGCACCGCAGGCGGCCGCGGCCGGCGCCCCGCCCCGCCCCCGCCGCGCGCGTCACGTGACGGCTGCGAAAAGTAGGGGAAAGGTTACGGCGAGCCCCGCCCCCGGCCCGGCGCGTCCCGGGCGCTCAGATCCTGTTCCACCCGCCCGGCTCCGCGGAGACCTTCCGGAGCGAGCTGGCTCGCGTCGCCGGCGCTGCCGCCCTCCTCCCCCGGCGCCGCGAAGCGCCCCTGCGTGGGGAGGCCGGGCCCTTGGGTGGCCAGCTCTGGGGACCGTGGAGGGCTCAGTGCGCCCTAGGCCACCCCGCGCCCAAACTGCAGCAGCGCGTCCCCGCGCGCCCGAGAGCGCGTCCGGAAGGGGCTCCGGGCGGAGGCCCAGGAAAAAGCAACAGTGTTTCTATGAATGGGCACGCGGGGCCAAGGTTGCATAAGCGCGGGCCCTGGCCCCAAGACTCCCCCGGGGCCCGCGCCTGACCGCTGGGTCCCCACTGGTCTGAGGTCGGGCCGAGGGCGGCGGCAGGGACGTCAGGTTTCTTCCCTTCGCCCCTGGCTTTGGCCACTTGTTTTCAGTGCAAACGAAAGGTTATTTCGGCCTGTGCGCGATGCCAATTTCTGTGCACGAAGTATGTGCGCTCCCTCCTCTGTTTGGTTTCAACAGATGGGAGTTCAGTGTGCAAGGTCGGGTCTAGAAAAGCTTCACCGGAAGGAAACTGCTCGTTTGCGAAAAGGAGCCCCCGGGCGCACACGGGCAGCACCACCCCGAACCCCGAGGGCAGCACTCAGTTCCCATCGGACAGGGGCCCCCGACGACTTACAATCAGATACAGCCTCGCCTCAACGACCTGCGCGATCATGGGCATTCGTGTCCTCGGACTGACGCCACACCCCCCGCGCGTCACCCTAAATACTTTGCAGCGGGGGATGCTTGCTGGCACAAATGAAAGACCCGTGAGTGCGGCCATTTTTTATCACTTGGTTTTGAGTTCAGAAGGAAATAAGTATGCTTGAATATCTGGAATGACCAGAAACCCGACGCCGATGCAAGAAAATGGTGTAACAAAACACACGTTTCTAAAGGCTGAAAGGATTTTGTCCGGTACCTTACAGAGTTACCAGGTTCCCACCTAAATCTGCCCTTAAGTACTTGAGCTACACAGGGAGCACCGAGGGATCCAAGCCTCTCCTGAGCAGGGAATACGAAGTCTGTTCCGCAGTGAACATCTGGTGAACTACTCGGGATTTTTAACTCTTGGTGTTAAAAAAAAAAAAAGTCAGGCCAGCTTTAAGGAAAGGCGGTTTACATCCTAAAGACGCTGACCCGCGGCCTTTCTGGGCCGTTGACCCGCCGAGCGGGCTGAGGTCAGGAGCTGCCTCCGTCGGGGCCCGGGACCCCGGGTGGCTCGCCCACCCCGACCGCGCGGTCCGGGCACGCAGCCCAAGGGCGCCCAGGCCCGGTCACGTGACGCCCCTCCCCCACCCCCGGGGCCGCTGCGGCGGGGCTGGGGGGGGAACCAGGCGCGACCTTGGGCAGACTATAGGCGCCCACCTGACCCGCACCCTGCGCCGCACCGGGATATGGGGGCGCACACAAGTGGGGACCCCGGCCGGGCGCCCCTGACTCGCTCATGACCGGCGCTCGAACCGCGCGGGGAGTCCCGCGTCAAGGGCGTGTCCCGACGGCTGCAATGCGGGGGTGGCCGCAGGAAGCTGGGTGGACTGTGCCCCGCGGAGTCCCGAGGGCCGAGCGTCCCTCTAGCTCCCGCCTGGGACCAGCCTGCGACCCCTGGACGGTCCCCTAGGCCCAATCCACCCCCGGAGGGCGAAGGGATGCGGCGGGATCGAGAGGGGGCTGGCGGCGCCCAGACAAGTCCAGAAGGCCGAGCATCCCTCCTGCAGCCTCCCCGACCCTCGGACGGAACCCCAGACCCAATCCATTCCGAAGAGTGGGGCAGGATGAGAGGAAAGGGGAAGCGGCGGCCCTGGTGGCCCCAGGAGGCGGCCTGTCAAGTCCAGAGAACTAAGCATCCCTCCGGCTCCCGCACTGTACCTGCCGGCGGGCCGACGACCCTCGCGCGCGCCCCCAGACCCAATCCACTCCTGGGAAGTGGGAGCGAGAAGCGGCGAGGAAAAGAGGCCAGGACCCCTACCGGTCCCGAGCTTGGCGCATCCTGCCGAGTCCGATGGGCTGAGCATCCTTCCCGCGGCCGAACGGGACCGGCACAGGCGGCCGCGCGCGGAGCCACCCCTGGGCGGACCCCAGACCCGACCCACCGCGGAACGTGCGGCGTCCCCGACCCGCTCCCGTTTCAGGCTCTCTACGAACCCCGCCGTCCCGGTGGGGGGATGCAGGGGGCCCCCTCGGCTCCGCGGCCCGGCAGGCGGCCTCCGCCCCCCCCGCCCGGGGTCCGGACCCCGGCAGCCCCCGTGCGCCCCACCCTGGCGCCCGCCGCAGCCCGCAGGCCGGCGCCCGCTCGCCCGTGCTCCCCGCGCGCTCAGCCTCGGGCCAGCCTTACCGAGTCGGCAGACGGAGGCGCGGCGGCGGCGGCGCAGGCGGCGGCGGACTGAGCGAGCGGCGAGCGAGAGCCGGGGGCGGGAGGGCCGCGGGCGAGGCCGAGTGCGCCCGACGCCGGCGGCCGCCGATTGGCTGCTGCGCGCGGGGCTTCGGCGCGGGCGGGGCGGAGGCTCGCGGAGCTCCGCGGGCCGGGGGCGGGACCTGGACGGGGCGGGGCGTCGGCGGGGCGCCTGGGGGACAGGTTAGGTGAGGAAACTGAGGCTGCACGGGCGCGAGCCTCTGCCCGCAAGGGGCCCCTGGGCGAGATTCCTCACTCTGGAGACTCTGTTTTCTCATCTGAAAAATGGGCCAACTCACGTGGCCCAAGCCCGTAAGAGCGCTTAGCACGGTGCCTCGCTCATGCTGGCCCTTTACAGCCATTGCCCCGTATAATCCTCAAAGCACCCCTATAAATAGCTGATCCCCTCCTGGGCTGCAGGAAGGATCAGTAACCTGCGCACGATCACACAGCTAAGAACATGGATGCGACGCTGCCCGGGTCTGACTCCGGAGCCCAGACCCCAAATCGGACCTTATCCCCGGAGCACCAGCTGATGCGGTCCCGAGGCGGCGCGGCCCGCGGGGCCCAAACGCTCATGCGAATTCCGATGACCTTTCTGAGCCTCCTCCTAATCTACGTGGGAGAAAAATGCCTCCCATGGGGGCTTTGGTAACGTTCGGCGAATTAGTTATTCCGGCACCCAAAGCACTGTTGGTCCCAGGAAAGACATGGCTGGAGGCGGGGACAGAGCGACCGAGAAACCCTTGTGTGGGTCACTAAGCGCTGGAAAGGCGCCGGGAGCGCAAACAGTGACGGCCCATCCGAGGAGTCTAGGCCGCTGGCAACTGCCGCGGGCGCTCAGGGAAGTGGGGACAGAGCTTCCCTCCCTAGCCCCCACCCCCACCCCACCCCTGCCCCTTCTCTGTTTTCGCCTGAAACTTTCCCAGGCCCTGGCCGGTGGTCCTGTATACAGCAGGTGCTCCATAAATGCACCCGCGTTATGAACAGAGACCCAGCTCTCCTGAAGCTCCATCACTTCTTTTATGAAAACTCCATGCTTGCCTCAGTCTTTAGGTCTGTATTGTTTGGTTGTTACCACGGAAAGGGTTAGAAGAGAAAATGAAAGTTCCCTCTTGTTCCCGCCCCCCATCCCCGGCCACCGCCGCAGTTAACTGTTGGTGCACATTCTCCAGACTGCTTTAACTAAAGTCACGGGGTCCCGCCGTTTTTAACACCTTTGTTTTCGTTTGGCATATGTCCTGGACAGAGATCCCCGGGACACACAGAAATGACCTTCTCTTTTGCAGTGTTTAACCCGCCCCACGGGCGTTTACGCTCACATTTCTCCATGGCAGGTTCGAATTAGGCTGCACCCCTTGTCAGTGCCTCTCTGAGCCCTGCTTTCTCTCTGTAGATGCCCAGAAGTGGGGTGACCACGTCAAAGGGCAGGCACCTGCCACATTGTGGTGACATTTTGGTGCCACTGACTGAGCTGCCCTCAAAAACGCTTACTAACGTCTGCTTCCACCCGTGTGTGCGTGGGAGAGGAGCCACGTCTCCAGGAGCTCCGCAGCACTGTCATTATCCGTTCTTTTCAACTTAGCCAATCCTAGAGGGGAGGGTGTAGACAGGTCTCCTTATTTTAATTTACATTTCTTTGAAGTTGGAAGCTGGGAGATTTCCTGCCCCTGCTGGCTCCAGTCTGGCCGGAGAGGGATCCTAGGCCCTCACCCCCCTCCCCACCCCCACTTGCCACCCCCACCCCCGCCCGGCTCCGGATTTCGCCACCCATGAAGCAGGTGAGCTGGGCCAGGGCACAGCCGCCCAACGCCCAGCTGCACAGCACCTGCCCCCGCTCCCCCCCACCCCCAGCGCCCTACTCTCCAGTCCCGGCACCTTCCTGGTTTGTGCCTTGGACTGTCACCCTCACCTCAAATGCCCTTTCCTCCTTTCCCTGGAATCCTAGCCAGCCCTCTGCACGCCCCTGCCCAAGGTCACTCTCTTCCTCGCTCGAGCGCCGTCGTGGGCCCCTCTGGGATTAGCCCCGAGCCCTGTGTGTTCGCAGGACTCTGTGGCCTTGGCGGTGCACTCCTCCCTGCACGCCGCCTCCGTGCCACCTGCGGGCAGAGGGCGAGGCGAGGCCAAGGGCAGCACCGGGGCCCACTGGGACGCCGCGGCTCTTGGCCTGGAAATGAAGCTCAGACCTGCTTCCAGTTCCAGCCAGACCGCGGGGGCCTCATTCCCCTCTGGTGCTCGGTGCTTGGTGCTTGGTGCTCGGCCGCTCCCCGGCTTGGCGAGGCGGCCACTAGAGCCCAAGAACCAGGCCCCTGGGGAGCTCCAGGCCTGTCGGGTCCTGTGTTCCCTTTGGGCCAAAAATATCCCAGAGTTGGCCTCGGAGACTAATCTTTCTCAAGCTCCATCGTGGTTTTTTTTCCAGTTCTTTCCCAGGTTGAATGAAACCTCCTATATTAGTTGCCTGTCGAGGCTCTACAGAAACCTTTCTTAAAAATGTATGTAATGTAATTATCACTAAGAAATCCCCCCTTTGTTTTACTGTAAAAAATATCTTTTTATGGAAAGATTAAAGCAAATAAAAATTAACAAAACCAGTATAATAAAGTCCTGGGTAACCAAAACTCAGGCTCAACAATGATCAAGTGAGGGCCGGGCTGGTCTTCGCTGCTGTCCCTGTCATTGGGTTTCTTTAAAGCAAATCCAGAAATCCTACTGTCTTGTCCACGAATTCTTGAGTACCGGTCTCTGAAAGATACAGGTTCTTTTTAAAAAATGTACGCCCCTCCCCCCACACACGAAATACCCACAGCACCATTATCCAACTTAAAAGAACACAAGGATTGGAATACAAAACCTGTAAGGCTCTCTCGGGCTGCTAAGAGCACGGCTGAGCCCCACTCTCCTGCCAGCAAGAAACGTAGCTGGTTCTGGTCCAAAAGCATGTGAGATTTTCTGGAACTCAGCTCTCCCTTCCCACAGGAAACAGTTTTGTGATCGCTGAGTTCTGTGCTCCTCTCCTCTCTGGAGCTTTGAGACCTCCTCTGAACTTGAACCTTGAACCGCTGTAGGTGGTGAGCAAATAGCCACGGTTCCCCATCAGGTGGCACTAATATTTGCTCAGCCAGCATCACCAGGGAGTCGGGAAGGACAGAACGAGGTAATACAGATGCAAGGAAACAAACAAAGGCAGCTCCTTGCGCCCCAGTGGAAGTGGTAACTCACTGCAGGCAACAGAAGCTTAAATTCTTATTTAAATTATTCTTTTTTTTAATGTTTTATTTATTTCTAGGAGAGAGAGAGAGACAGTGTGAGCAGGGGAGGGTCAGGGAGAGAGGGAGTCACAGACTCTGAAACAGGCTCCAGGCTCTGAGCTGGCAGTCAGCACAGAGCCCGACGCAGGGCTCGAACCCACGAACCGCGAGATCATGACCTGAGCGAAAGTCGGACGCTTAACCGACTAAGCCTCCCAGGCGCCCCTTATTTAAATTATTCTTAAATGAATAGTCCTGCCCTGTGACCTGGGAATCCTGCCTCTGGAGTGCCTACTGGGAAGAAGAAATGAAAACACACGTCTGTGCACAGATTCCCCCCACACACACACCCCCGTACGGGAATGTTTACAGAAGATTCCCTCAGACAAAATTTTGGAAACAACCCAAATAAATACCCATCAGCACAGGATGGATAAGAAATACATTGCGGTTTCTCCGGAGAGGGGAATAATAAGCAGCCAAGAAAAATAATAAACTGCTGACCACACCGTGGGGTGAAGCTTAACGATCTTACGTAAAGTGAAAGAAAGTCAACCAAATACACAGAATATGTGTAGACTGTGTGATTTCTTTTTTAATTTTTTTTAATATTTATTTATTTTTGAGAGAGAGAGAGACAGAATGTGAGCAGGGGAGGGGGAGACACAGAAACCGCTGCAGGCTCCCGGCTCTGAGCTGTCAGCACAGAGCCCGACGAGGGGCTCGAACCCACGAACCGTGTCATCATGACCTGAGCCGAGGTCGGACGCTCATCCAACTGAGCCACCCAGGGACCCCTGGGCTGTGTGATTTCTATACCAAGTGGTGTGTATTAACTGCAGCGATAGGTATTGACCATAAAGGAATCTACGGGGCGGGGGTCAGCAGGGTAATGTGAAATGCACGGCTCTATACGCCTAAGGTTGTACACTTTACGCTCCTTCACTACCTGCGTGTGAGGCCTCAATTTTAAAAATTAAAAATTACGGGCGCCTGGGTGGCTCAGTCGGTTGGGCGTCCGACTTCGGCTCAGGTCATGATCTCACGGTCCGTGGGTTCGAGCCCCGTGTCGGGCTCTGTGCTGACAGCTCAGAGCCTGGAGCCTGTTTCAGATTCTGTGTCTCCCTCTCTCTCTGACCCTGCCCTTCTCACGCTGTCTCTCTCTTTCTCAGAAATAAATGTTTAAAAACGTTAAAAATTTTTAAAAATTAAAATTAAAAAAGGTTTAGGGGGAAGTGGGGAATTGACCGTCGGTGGTAAGAGCGGGGCCAGCCTGGTGGTCATGAAATAAAGAGGAACTGGCAAACCTGAGCCCCTGGGATTGCCTGGGGGGAGAGCGGCCTTCTAGGGGACAGGAGGAGAGGCCGGCCGCCAGCCCCCCGGCTGCTGCAGGGGAGCGGCAGGGACAGCTGTGGGGACAGCGTCCAGAGCCTGGGAGGTGGCAAAGCTGTGGGCAGGGGTGGCACTTGGCGCCCTGTCGTTTCTCCTTCCCTCCCACTCCTCCCTGCACCCCCCGCCCCATCCGCGCACCGTCTCCTCTGCACCTCCAAGAACGCAGCCCCCGATGTGTCTGGTGAGGGCACAAGGCAGTTGGGCAGGGGTCTGCCTTCCTGGGCAGGCCTCACATTAAAGAGGAGCCGTGGCCCGGGAGTGGGCATCCCTGACCGCCAGCCTGGGTCTGCGGCTGGCTGGCTGCGTGGACACCGTACTCGCCTATCCAGGCCTCTGTTTCCCCACCTGCACAATGAGAACTGGGGTCAGGGTACTAATGAACAGCCTTCCCACCACTGTTTTTTTGTTTTGCATTTTTAACGTTTATTTATTTGAGAGAGAGAGAGAGCGCGCGCATGAGTAGGGGGGTGGACAGAGGACCCCAAGTGGGCTCCAAAGCAGAGAGCCCCATGCGGAGCTCGAACTCATAAACCGTGAGATCGTGACCTGAGCCGAGGTCGGATGCTCAACGGACTGAGCCCCCCGGGCGCCCCTCTCACCGCCACAATTTTTTATTTGGAGAAGCAGGAGTTCTAGTTGCTTAGGGGTGTGAAGTCCGGAACCAGACAGCCTGGGTTCAAACCCTGACTCTGCCGCTCGCCAGGTGAAGGATCTTAACCTCTCAGTTTCCGCATCTGCAGAATGGGGAAAGTAATAGAGGCTGCGGGGACCCTTCATGAAAATGACACAGGTAATGGCCAGCACATGCTTAAACATTCCCAGGACACAGTAGGCGCCATTCAAGTGTCAGCTAGGGTTGCTGCGTTCCTTCTTTGGAGCCTGTATTTTATTTTATTTTATTTTATTTTATTTTATTTTATTTTATTTTATTTTATTTTATTTTGTTGTTGTTCTTTGTTTCAAAGCCAAGTGTCCTTTATTTTTTTTTCTAATAGTTTATTGTCAAATTAGTTTCCACATAACACCCAGTGCTCATCCCCACAAGTGCCCTCCTCCATGCCCATCCCTCCTCCCCCCCACATCCACCAGTCCTCAGTTTTTGTCAGCATTCAAGAGTCTCTCATGGTTTGCCTCTCTCCCTTTCCCCCACCATTTCCGCCCTTCTTCTCCCCCTTGGTCCTCTGTTAAGTTCCTCCTAATCCTCCTATACGTGCACACATATGATATTTGTCTTTCTCTGCCTGACTTATTTCGCTCAGCATAACACCCTCAAGGTCCATCCATGTTGCTACACATGGCCAGATTTCATTGTTTCTCATTGCCATGTAGTATTCCATGGTATAGATAAACCACATCTTCTGGATCCATTCGTCTGTTGATGGCCACTTATGGAGCCTGTATTTTAAAAGCTTTTGTTTACAAACAGTAAAACATAATGAATGAATAACAGCGCCTGTTTATTGATCAGACACGCAGACACAATTGCCAGCCAAGCCTCTTTTGACGGATGTTTGTCCCAAAGTCCAAGACCTGATGATGTATTACCAGCGTAGGGCAAAAAGAGTTGGACATTTTGATCCGTACAGGTTCATTTCAAATGAATGTGGAAACTCTTTAAGCCTTTTTGAAAAGGTGAGGGGGCGCCCAGTTAGCTCAGTGGGTTGAGGGTTCCTCTCCTGGTTTCAGCTCAGGGCATGATCTCAAGGTTCGTGGGTTCGAGCCCCATGTGGGGCTCTGCACAGACAGCTCAGGGCCTGCATGGGATTCTCTCTGTCTCCCTCTCTGTCTGCTCCTCCCCTGCTCACGAGCACGAGCTTGCACTCTCTCTCTCTCAAAATAAGTAAATAAACTTTAAAAAGGTCAGAATAGTTCAAGGGCCCACATTACGACATCACGTCCCAGAGTCTTCTCCAAGGCCCCCCACCAGCCCAGCCCTCTGGGAGAGCTGCTGGGGCCAGGCCCTGAGCTTCTTTGTAAGGCCAGAGCCGAGTGCTGGGCACAAAGCAGGCGACAGCTCAGTGGGTCTCCTTGAAGTCGGCACAGGGACCTCAAAGATGGGGAAGAGGCGGCTCTCCTGTTAGCAGGTGCCTGGGCGTCCGGTCAGAGCACTGGCAGAAGACTTCCATGTCAAGAAGCAAACTCCTCCCCTTTGGAGGGAGAAGGGAGTGGGAAGCAGTTTCTATGCTTTGTGGGGAGGGTCACTAACGCAAATCCGATGACAACCACAGCCTGTTCCCCAGAAAAATGCATGCACAGAACAGTGGTAAATAATTTCAGTCTCGGACCATCCAGAGTCCATTTACAAACTCCTGACTCCGACAGATTAAGAAAAAATCATCTGGGGCGCCTGGGTGGCTCAGTCGGTTAAGCGTCCGACTTTCACTTAGGTCATGATCTCTCGGTTCGTGGGTTCGAGCCACGCATCGGGCTCTGTGCTGACTGCCAGCTCGGAGCCTGAAGCCTGTTTCAGTCTGTGACTCCCTCTTTCTCTGAACCTCCCCTGCTCACGCTGTCTATCTCTCTCTCCTAGAAATAAATAAAACATTAAAAAAAATTTTTTTTAAATTAAAAAAAAAGAAAAAATCATCTGGGGCGCCTCGGTGGCGCAGTCGGTTCAGTGTCTGACTTCAGCTCAGGTCATGATCTCAAATTCACGGTGTGTGAGCTTGAGCCCCGCATCGGGCCCTGTGCCGACAGCTCAGAGCCTGGAGCCGCTTCAGATCCTGTGTCTCCTTCTCTCTCTGCCCCTCCCCCATTCCTGCTCTCTCTTTCTCTCTGTCTCTCTCTCAAATAAATAAACATTTAAAAAAAGAAAAAATCATCTGAAATTTGGAAATAAGGCAAAAGGGTGTTTGAATGTTCTTTCACGGGCTCACTGTCTAACACGCCATCCAAGGATTCACATCCTCCCTGGAGAAACGGATCCTGACCTGCCCCAGACTATACGAGGTCACACACTGACGGGTAGGTTTTTGTCCAACAGAAATGCAGAGGGTTTCTGTTGGTAGAAAAAAAAAATTACTCCCCAAAGTTAAGGTTTCGTTATCCTGTAGGATGTTAACCAGATTTGCTCCTATTTAGGAAAAATTCAGATTTTCATCTACCTTCCTGTAAGCCCAGTTCTTCCTGCTGCGCTTCTCTTCCCTGTGCACCCCTTCATTCCTCACCAGAAAACTTTCCTTCTGACACTTCCGGTCACCAAGTGCAGGGAGGTGCTCCCCACACCCACGGGCAATTCTCAGGCGCCAGCTGGGTGTCCGAGAGTTCAACTCAATTCACCTGGTCTATCCGGGGAGTGTCCTATCCCACAGGTTAAGGGCTCGGTCCCACGACCCCCCACCCTCAGCACATCAGAATGTAAGTCGTCACCTGTCTCTGACCGGCTGTCCATGAGAGGTCCAAGGACCCCTCCTCTGGTCTGATGAATTTGCTAGAGTGGCTCATAGAATTCAGGGAAATACTTACGTAAATGCTTCTGTAGATTTACTGGTTTTTTTAAGGGTATGATGAACGGCTGGATGAAGAGACACAGAGGGCAAGGTCTGGAAAGGGCTTCTGTCCCCGTGGCGTTGGGGTGTACCCCCTCCAAGTGTGGATGTGTTCCCCTGCCCGTACCACGAGGAGTTTCTGGAGGCTTCCTCCTGTAGGAATGTGGGGTCATTAATTCCATTTCCAGGCCCTCTTTGCTCCCTGAGTGGGGAGGAGCTGAAAATTCCAAGCTTCTTTTTTTTTTTTTAATTTTTTAATGTTTATTTATTTTTGAGAGAGACACACACACAGAGCATGATTGGGGGAGGGGCAGAGAGAGAGGGGGAGACACAGAATCTGAAACAGCCTCCAGGCTCCATGCTGTCAGCACAGAGCCTGATGCGGGGCTCGAACCCACGAACCGCAAGATCATGACCTGAGCCAAAGTCGGACACTTAACCGACTGAGCCACTCAGGTGCCCCTCTATTTTTTTTTTAAGTTTATTTATTTTGAGAGAGGCAGAGACAGTGCAAGTGGGAGGAGGGGCAGAGAGAGTAGGAGAGAGAGAGGATCCCAAGCAGGCTCAGAGCTGTCAGCACAGAGCCTGACGCGGGGCTCGAACCCATGAATGCAAGATCATGACCTGAGCCCCAGGCAGATGCTCAACGGACTGTGCCGCCCAGACACCCCAAGAATCCTTGTCTTTTGAACTGCTTTGCCATCCAGCTGGGCCCCTCGCTGATAAATCTTTGACACTCACACACTTTGTACTTGAGAGTCGTGTCTTTAACTTTCTGAAAATCCTGTCTGATACCCATGACTGTGCGTGAGAACCAGAGGCCTTTTTAAGGGCTGACATTCGGTACAGGGCATCTCAGGGTGTGAAGGGTGAGAGAGGAGGGTCTTGAATGTTCCTGGGACTCTGGGGTCTCTCGCTGTCAAGGGGCTCGCTCTCCGGGGCCACCACAGGTGAAACCTCTCGGAGGACAGAGACCTTGAGACAGCCGCTCGGCCCTCCTTTGGCCCACAGCTTCCCCCTGTATTTCTGTCTCTGCGCAACGCTAGGGGACACCTTGATGGGAAAGGGTTGGGGGCCCCCACACCCAAAGTCCCCCCCCCCGACCAGCAGAGGCCACCTGGCAAACCGCCGGATCGTTTGTACAAGACCCACAGTTTGCACGACGCCTTTCCACTCACGTGTGCTGTTCTCTTCATGTTTCAAACGTATTCACATGTTTTCTTTTTCCCTAAGAAAGACCTACGAAAACTGGAAATATCAAGGGCTGAGAAAAACAACGCGAGCAGGATACGCTCCAAGATTCTGGGGGATCCAGACAGCAATTGCATATCTGCCTTCCATTCTCCGAAACCCAGCTCGGGGGTTCAAGAACCCCCACCCTGATCTCGGCCCCGAGCCAGCCCCCTCCGGTCCCTAGCGGGCCCTGCTCATTTACAAACGGAGGACCAGACAAGTCAGTGGCGCTTTCACCCAGGGGTGGGAGAACTTGTGAGCGTCTATTGAGCACCTGCTGCTTGTCAGTCAACAAGCTAACAAGGAAGTGACTGTAGAATGTGAGGTCCTCACAGGCCCCGCCCCCCTGCCCCAGCCCATCACACCGCCTCCCCCACCCCCAGCCGGAGTCCTCTCCAAGCTCTCCAGCCACGACGGTGACCCGCCAGCACCCAGACCAGCACAGGCCACTTGGCAAACCATGTTGGCCTCCCTCCCTAGGTCTTGCCCTGCTGGAATCTTCTGCTGGCATTTCAAGGGCGGCCCCATCTTCCCCTCCCGGGAGCCTTCTCCTCCTGTGACCTGTGAGTCACCTCAGCCCCAGGTTCTCTCCTCCCCTGGGACCTGTTTTCAGATGCCTCCCCTGGCTCACTTCCATCCCCCCCTCCCAATCGAGAGGTGGCTCTGTCGCGGTCTTGACCGCCTGTGAGCTCCTCCCTTGCCACCCTAGCACCCCCATCCTGATCCTCCCCAATCCTGCCCCCTTCCAAAGGGGCCTCCCCAGGTGAAATGATGGACTCACTGGCTTCCTGGGGCCAAGTTACCCACCAGGAGTAACTAGCTTCAGGTGCCAGCGAAGAAGAAAAGTGTGTGTGTGTGTGTGTGTGTGTGTGTGTGTGTGTGTGTGTGCACGCGCGCACGCGCACATTGTATTTTCTGTGTCACAGAAAAGCAGCAGATGGTCATCAAAGATAAAATGAGAACTTTGGTGCGTTCTTTTACACTTATTTCAGTTAAGTATCTGTCTCTGTAATGACATATGAGGAAGTCACCCTAATCCTTTTAGCAAGGAGGGCTTTCAAAAGATCTGAATCCAGCTCTGGTCTGACCCGTAGTCATTCATTTGTTCATTCATTCATTCACTTATTGGGCAAATAGGGACTGAGCACCTCCGATGTGCTGGTATGGCTCTAGGTACCAGGACTCAGCAGTGATAGAAACTTTAGACCAAGCCCTGTCCTCAGGAGCCCCACATTCTGGTAGGAGAGGAAGGCAAGCAGCAAATAGTCTTCCGTGTGAAAAGAGAGGGAGAAGGGGGAAAAAACAGGGCGCAGGACCCAGGGTGCATGGCCTAGCGTGGGGCAGGGAGGCCTAGCTTATATTTCTGACAGACTCTTGTAACCAGCTCCTCACCCATCACAGGGGCCACGGAAATGTTAGCTGGATGATTAACTGATGATTGAGTGGATGGGCAGGTAAGTGGGTGGGTGGGTGGATGGATGGACAGAAGGATGGGTGGGTGGATGGGTGGGTGGGCAGGTGGGTGAGTGGCCCTGGAGGCTTAGCTCCCACATACCCCTCCCATGTGGCCCTTCCTTTCCAGGCTCTCGACCCATCACACAGTCCTCTTTTTTTTTTTTAATATATTTTTTTAATTTATTTCTAGGAGAGACAGAGACCGCGTGAGCAGGGGAGGGTCAGAGAGAGAGGGAGACACAGACTCAGAAACAGGCTCCAGGCTCTGAGCCGGCAGTCAGCACAGAGCCCGACGCGGGGCTCAAACCCACGAACCGCGAGATCATGACCTGAACGAAAGTCGGACGCTTAACCAACTGAGCCACCCAGGCGCCCCCACACACAGTCTAAACTTCACTCCTGCCTGTCCTAGTTCATGGTGTGCCTAAGGTCACCTTCTGAGTCACAACACCTTAGATGAACCCCGAGGCGTCAGGCAGACCTAACTGCATAAGTTGTCAGGTCCAAGGCAAAATGAGAATACAGAGACTCGTTCAAAAAGTATTGAGCATTTCAAGACGGTGACAAGTGAGCATTAAAACCAACGGCAGGGCTTCTCTGATCACCGGCTTTTGTGACTGCATGGGTGGCCCGCCCACGAAGCTGGGCCTGCCTTGAAGGTCTTCCTAAATCTGCACCTGAAGGCCCGCCAGCCGGTTCCTACAACCCTTGAGGAATTCTGTGCTCCTTCCCTCCAGACCTCACCCCACTTCCTGCCTCTGGGCACCTGTTCCCACTGCCGCTGCCCTGGGTGCCTTCTCCGCTCACCTCCCTCGCGTGTCTGTGCACAGCCGTGGGCTGGATGCCAGGAGGCGAGACGGGGTAGATCAGACCTGGTCCCGACTCTGCCGAGAAAGTGCTCGGAGGGCCTGAGTTCCGGCTCAGCTTCGGCCCTGCCCGCCTGCGCGGCCTGTGGCAGGTACACGGCCGGCTGCTGCAAGAAGGGCAGCAACCCGGGCGGTGCCACCCCCGCGCGCCCGCGTGGCCCTCTGCTCACACCCTTTTTACAAATCTACACTATGACCCACTTATACTAGAACACGCATCCTTTTAAAGTGTACAACTCAGTGGTTTTCTTTTTTTCTTTTATAGCTTATTGCCAAGTTGGTTTCCCTAGAACACCCAGTGGGCATCCCCACAAGTGCCCTCCTCCATGCCCTTCACCCCCCTTCCCCTCTCCCCTTCCCCCTTCCCCTCTCCCCTTCCCCCACCGGCCCTCAGTTCTCTGTATTTGAGAGTCTCTTATGGTTTGCCTCCCTCCCTCCCATTGTGTTCGGTATAAACGCAATGTATATCACTACTGTGTAATTCCAGAACACTGCCCACACAGTCTCTCCTAAAAGAAACCCGGGGCCGGTGGTGTGTTCCTGCCGCCGCTGTGGCCCCGGCAAGCACTACTTTACTTTCTGTCTCTGTACATTTGCCTGGACATTTCCTATCAGTGAAATCCAGCACTATGTGGTCTTTTGTGTCTGGCTGCTTTCGCTCAAAATGTTTTCGAGGTTCCTCCATGTTGCGCGGGGAGGGGGGGACGGGGGGGACAGGGCCTCATTACCGCGGGATAATATTCCATTGTGTGGCGAAACTACATTTTGGTGGATCTAGCTCACAGGTCAGCTCCCAATGCCCAGAGGCCAGAAGTGCACCGGCTGCAACTCTGACCTTGACCTTGAAATACAATCCTGTCTCTCTCCTTTCCTATCTGGAAAATTTCCACTTCGCCTTCAAAGTGCAACTCGGATACCACCTGTTCCAGGAAGCCTCCCCGGATTTCCCGGAAGAGACTGATAACCCTTCTTCTGGGTCCTCTTGCAGCGCCGGGTCCCAGGACACCTTTTCCAGGGGCGCCTCCCCGCCCCCACTGCAGACCCGGAACCGCACCGGAGGCCCATTCCTGAGGCCCGGGCTCAGCCGACCCGCCACAACTTTTGTGGAATGGAAAACAGGGAAACTGGTTGCACGCTAATCGGCCGCCAGATAAGCTAATTACTGCCTTAAGATCACTCGCTTTTGAGGCGAGGAGAGCGGGGCCGGGAAATTCGAGGGAGGGGTGGGGTCGCGGAAACGACGGGCGCGGACGGAGACGGGGTGCGGCAGGAGGCGGCTTCGTGTGAAAACGCCCCGTTGCGTCGCTCCCTAGAACTTGTGCTTTTCGCGCCGGAAGCTCGGGGACCGCATCGGCGCTGCAGCCCCGTCCGCCGCCGGCCTGGGTGCCGCGGGAGCTGCCCGGGCCAAGGCCGAGGTCAAGGTCGCCGGCGCCCCGCGCCGCCCGCGGTCCTGGCGGCGGCGGTGGAGGGTGTGCAAGGGGCGCCCGCCTCCCCGCCCCCCTATCTTCCTCCCCCGCTCTCTTCCCCGCCCCTCGTCCCCTGCTCTCCCTCCCTGCTCGCTGCCGCTCCCCTCCCGGCGCCCCCATCTGCCCCAGGGTCGCGCAGGGCCGCTCCGTTGCGCTGGGGGAGGGGTGGGGGGAGGGGAAGGGGGGGCGGGGGGCGTTAGCTGATGGGGGGGGCGGGTGGAGAAGCGGCTCTGGCGGGACCGGAAAACAGGACCGGCCTTGGCCGCCCCCGGGGCCCCGAGTGGGAGGTGGGGGCGGCGGCGCGTCCCCCCCTGCCCGCCGGAACCCCGCCGGAACCCCGAGCGCCGGGACCCCAGGTGCAGAGATGCCCCCAGCGCGCCCGGGCCCGCCGCCACCTGGCTGCTCAGACGCCTCTTGAGGTTTCCAAATGACACGGTTTCGGTTTCGGTGCGCTCCCCGTGAAAACACCGACCGGTCAATCTCACCCCCTAACGCTCGGCGGCGGCAGTGCCTTTCTGGCCTTCGTGCGCCTTCCATGGATCTTTCCGCTGTCCTTCGCGCCTGGGTTTACAAAATGGAAGTCGTGGGGCATCGAAGCGCTTCTCTTGTGTTTTTTCCCGGTGTAACGTTATTCAGTCTCCCAAGAGATGGGTTGTATATATGGACACTGCCCAGAAGCCCCCTGGTCACCTCCCTTCCCACCCCCACCCCCCATCCAACCCCCCTCTCTGGAAGGAACCAAAAATGTTAGTCAGCTGTTTTCTTCCAGACCTTTTCACTTCTTACACCAACCTTAGGTACTTCTAGAAATGCAGTTGTTTTTTTTATTTTTTTTATTTTTATTTATTTCTAGGAGAGAGAGAGACAGCGTGAGCAGGGGAGGGTCAGAGAGAGAGGAGTCACAGACTGAACAGGCTCCAGGCTCTGAGCTGGCAGTCAGCACAGAGCCCGACGCGGGGCTCGAACCCACGAACCACGAGATCATGACCTAAGCAAAAGTCGGACGCTTAACCGACTAGGCCACCCAGGCGCCCCTAGAAATGCAGTTTTATCTAGAGATCTCCTGTAGGAGATGGGGTTGCGTTGTGTGTAGGTTCTGGAACCTGCTTCCCACCCACCCCCTTAGGTTTCCTCCGTCGCTGCTCTGGTGTTCTGCAGTTTGCACCTTTTCATGTCAAGCATGGTCTGTTGTTTTCAGTTTGTTCGTCTCACTCTGTCCAACCATTCATCCCAAGCGTGTTTCTTTTTTGTTCTTTTTTGTTAAATGTTTATTTATTTTTGAGAGAGACAGAACATGAACGTGGAAGGGGTAGCCACCCAGGATTTTAATATTTAAAATATTAAAATCAATATTTAAAAAAAGTATCTAGAGGGGCATCCGGATGGCTCAGTTGGTTATGTGTCTGACTTTGGCTCAGGTCATGATCTCACGACTCCTGAGTTTGAGCCCCGCATCCGACTCTGTGCTGGCAGCTGGGGGCATGGAGCCTGGTTCGGATTCTGTGTCTCCCTCTCTCTCCGTGCCTCCCCCGTTCATGCTCTCTCTCTGTCTCTCAAAAATAAATAAACGTTAGGGGCGCCTGGGTGGCTTGGTCGGTTAAGCGTCCGACTTCGGCTCAGGTCATGATCTCGCGGTTCGTGGGTTCGAGCCCCGCGTCGGGCTCTGTGCTGACTGCCAGCTCAGAGCCTGAGCCTGTTTCAGTCTGTGACTCCCTCTCTCTCTGACCCTTCCCTGCTCACGCTGTCTCTCTCTCTCTCCTAGAAATAAATAAAACATTTAAAAAAATAAATAAAATAATAAATAAATAAACGTTAAAAAAATTTTTTTTTAAATCTGAGGGGGGATAAACAAGCAAATCCAGTAGGTATCTCACTTATCAGGGAAATGTAAATAAAAACTACAGTGCACTATCACTGCATACCTGTCAGCATGGCCAAAATCAAGGACACAAGAAACAACGGGTGTTGGCAAAGAGGGAATGCAAACTGGTGCAGCTCAAAGCAGCATGGTGGTGCCTCAGAAAGAACCACCCTACGATCAAGTAATCAGTCATACTCCTGGATTTTTACTGAAAGAATATAAAAAATACTAAAGCAAAGGGACCCACGCCCCCTGATGTTTATAGCAGCATTATCTATAATAGCCAAATAAGGGCAACAGCCCGTGTCCATCAATTGACGAATGGATAAAGAAGATATGGTATATACATACACAACGGAATACTAGTCATAAAAAAAAGAATGAAATCTGGGGGCGCCCAGGTGACTCCGTCGGTTAAGCGTCCAACTTCGGCTCAGGTCATGATGGTGCATGGTCTGTGGGTTCGAGCCCCGCGTCGAGCTCTGTGCTGACAGTTCAGAGCCTGGAGCCTCCTTCAGTTTCTGTGTCTCCCCTCTCTCTGCCCCTCCCCTGCTCATGCTCTGTCTCTCTCTGTCTCTCATAATAAATAAAAGCGTTAAAAAAATAAAAAAAAAGAATGAAATCTTGCCGTCTACAGGAGAGTATTATGCTACGTGAAATGAGCCAGAGAGAGACAGATACCAGATGGCCTCACTCATATGTGGGATTAAGAAAGAAAACAAATGAACAAAGGGAAGAAGAGAGAGAGAGGCAAACCAAGAAAGAGACTCTTAACTCAAGAGAACAAACAGATGGTTCGGCGGGGGGGGCGGGGAAGGGGTGAAATAGGGAACAGGAATGAAGGAGGGTACTCGTGATGAGTGAGGGTGGCGCACGGGGGTGCTGAGTCACGACATTGTACCCCTGAAACTAATATCACACTCTACGGTACCTAACTGGAATTTATTTAGTTATTTATTCAGTTATGTATTTAGTTCTTTATTACACCGGCCGCCTGGAGTTTATCTTCCATTTGGCAAAGGCA
Source organism: Proteles cristata cristata (assembly GCA_017311185.1). Classification (NCBI taxonomy): domain Eukaryota; kingdom Metazoa; phylum Chordata; class Mammalia; order Carnivora; family Hyaenidae; genus Proteles; species Proteles cristata. The sequence goes on along the minus strand of JAESUZ010002528.1, from coordinate 102,246 downwards.
CATGGTACAGGGTGTCAGGAAGGCTTGCGTGTGGCTTGGAAAATGGAGTGAGGGTCCCTCCACTTCCCTTCGGGTGTTGTGCTATTTTGATATAAAAGAACCCCGCCTGCCCAGCGGACAGGGAGGGGAGAGGCAGGGAGGGGAAGGGTTTCTGACGAAAGCAGCACCTCCTGAAGCCTGACGCGGTGGCCATTCAGGTCGCCTTCCCCTCGGCTGCCTGAGTCACAGGTGATCGGCGCCCTGGGGAGCTTCTGAGCAGCCCGGGGACCCTGTCGCCGTGAGCGGGAGAGTGGACGTCTGCAAAGCCAGCCTGCCCGCCAGTGCCCTGGGTGGGCCTCCGGGAGACCGGGCGGGAGACTGGGTTCCCCGGGGATGCTCTGCACCCCGCGGGGCACATCCCAGAAGTGGAATCCCGTAGCAGCTGTGGGGGCCGCGAGCCAGCCGCTGGAGGGGACGGCTGTCATGCTGTGGCTTCTGGGCTGGTGGAAACGTCGGTGTGGACCCCTCGACCCCTCGGGGGGCCTCTGCCTGCCATCACAGGTCACAACAGGTGGCAGGGACAGGATGCTGGGCCACAGAGCCATTTACAGAGGAGACGGCCCAAGGCTGCTCCACAACCCAGTGGGAGCGAGCAGTCAGTTAACTAACTGGGGAGGGGCGCCTGGGTGGCTCAGTGGCTTAAGTGTCCGACTTCGGCTCAGGTCCTGAGCTCACAGTCTGTGAGTTGGAGCCCCGTGTTGGGCTCTGTGCTGACAGCTCAGAGCCTGGAGTCTGCTTTGGATTGTGTGTGTGTCTCTCTCTCTCTCTCTGCCCTTCCCCTGCTCATGCTCTGTCTGTCTCAGAAATAAACACTGAAAAAAAGTTTTTTGAAAGTGTCTTGCTGTTATTTTCCTGTAATTGCATAGAGAGCTTCCTTGAACTTCATATATTGTTTGAAGGTACACAGTGTTCCATCATATAGTTGATTTTATCATGATTTATTTGTCTCGTGACATTTGGTGTTTCCTGTCTTTTGCTTTATAAACATTGCTGCGATGAATAACTGTACAAAGGTCAGCACTTCCACCTACAAGTCTATCCATAGGTTAGAACCTCAGAATTTGATAGCTGGGTCCCGGCCACGTGTGTGCACTCTGTTGATGGATATTATTCAATTGCCATCTGTATTAAAAAAATATTTTTCTATGTTTATTTATTTTTAAGAGAGAGAGAGAGAGAGAGAGCACAAGCAGGGGAGGGGTAGAGAGAGAGGGAGACACAGAATCTGAAGCAGCTCCAGGCTCTGAGTGGTCAGCACAGTGGCTCAGTTGGTTAAGCATCTGACTTCATCTCAGGTCATGACCTCTGTATTAGTTAGGTTTCTCCAGAGAAACAGAGCCAATAGTATATTATACATATACCTTAATATAATACAGAGATTTTTTTGTGAGGAATATTCTCATGCAGTTTTGGAGACTGACAGGTACTAAAGTCTGCAGTAGGCAAGCTGGAAGCCTAGGAGAGCTAACGGTTAGTTCCGGAGTGTGACGGCCAGCAGGCTCAAGACCTAGGAAGAGCCAATGTTTCTGTTTGAGTCTGAAGGCAGGGGAAAAAAAATCAATGCCAATTCCAAGGCAGTTAGTTCCCTCTTAGGTAGTTAGGAGTTCCTTCTGTATGTTTATTTTTGAGAGAGAGGGAGAGACAGAGGGTGAGCAGGGGCAGGGAAGGAGCAGAGAGAGGGAGCCACAGAATTCGAAGCAGCTCCGGGCTCTGAGCTGTCAGCACACTTAAGCAACTGAGCCACCCAGGTTCCCCAGGAGCCCCTTCGTATTCAGGAGAAATTCATCCTTTTGGTCTATTCAGCCTTCAACTGATTGGACGAGGCCCACCCACGTTAGGGAAGGTAATCTGCTTTACTTAATCCGATGATTCAAAGGTTAATCTCACCTAGAAGCATCCTCACAGACACACCCAGGATCATGTTTGACCAAAATACCTGGGCCCCTCTGGGCCTGGTCAGGGTCAGGCCCCTCCTTGACTTGTTACGTCCCCCACCCCCACCCCCCGCCCCGGGAGGGAGGGATGAGAGCAGTGTTTCTCCAGGCCTCACCACAGGTGTGTGTCAAAGTGTAGGATCACAGTCTGAGAAGTGATTCCTGATGTTTTAGTGCAGTTTGAATTTGCGTTTTTTTCATTATGAGGAAGGCTGGCTATCTTTTCACAAACGTGGGGGCCATTTGCATGGCTTTCCAGGTTTTTCTACTAGCTTGTGGACCTTTTCATAGACTGAACTGGACAATAACTTTTTTTAACCAGCGTGTCTTTCTTTCTTTCTTTCTTTTTAAGCATATTTATTTATTTTGAGAGGTGGGGAGGGGCAGAGAGAGAAGGAGGGAGGGAATCTCACTCAGTAGGCTCTGTGCTGGCAGCTGGAGCCTGAGGCGGGGCTCGATCCCACGACCCCTGAGATCATGAAATGAGTAGAAATCAAGAGTCAGACGCTTAACCTACTGTGCCACCCAGGCGCCCCAACCAGTGTGTCTTTTTATCATGAGCATCATCAAAATAAAACTCTGCATGATACAATTCATCCATGTCGTAACCTGTCAGTACTTAATTCCTTGTCACGATAGAACCATGTCCCATTGTATGGACAGACCTCCGTATCGTTCTTCCATTCATCCATTGAGGGCCACTAGGCTTCTTTCCACTTCTCGGCCAAGCGCCATTTTACATTCCCAACAGCAGTGAACGAGGGGTCCCCTTCCTCCCCTTCCTCACCAATACTTGCTATTACCTGCGCTTTGATTAAAGCCGTTGTTAAAAAGGGGACGGATAGGCCACCAAAGGGAGTCACATGTGCTAAGCCCGTCAGCAAAGGAGGCTTAACACCTACTAACTGCTGCTAACTGCTGGTTCGGCCTTTCCCAGAAGGGAAATTTCAAACCAATCGGGTGTGGAATGTCCGGATCAATACTAGAGGGAAATATGCTTAACAGTCCCCTGCCTTCCCCCAAAGGAAGGTGACCTTGCCTGAAGCAATCCATGCTTTGCTGGAAACTTCTTTTTTTGCCCCCTTTGCCTGTAACCATCTTCCATTTTGTTCAGCTTCTCGAGCTCCTTTGCATTTACTAGGAGCCAAGCTGCCCAATTCACGAATCACTAAATAAAGCCACTTAGGGGGCACCTGGGGGCTCAGTAGGTTAAGCGTCCGACTTCAGCTCAGGTCATGATCTCACGGTTTGTGGGTTTGAGCCCCGCGTCGGGCTCTGTGCTGACAGCTCGGAGTCTGGAGCCTCCTTTGGATTCTGTGTCTCCCTTTCTCTCTGTCCCTCCCCCACTCATGCTCTGTTTCTGTCTCAATAAACATAAAATTTTTTTAAAATAAAGCCACTTAGATCTTCACCTGAATTTTGCTTTTTGGCACCATCCTAGTGAGTGTGAAGGAGTTATCTCACCATGGTTTGGATTTGTGTATGGCTAACTGGTTTGTTGCCTTTGATTTTCTTACGAAGAGTGTTTTCTATGGTTAAATCTACTTTCTTATGCCTTCTTAATATTAACTCATAGAGAAAATTGTCACCACTCTAGGATTATATAGAGATTTTCCCCATAGTCTCTTCTAATACTTCTACACTTTCAGATTTTACATCCCAAACTTGGATCCTTTGGATTTTGTTCTGCCAAATGAGGGGGAAATATACACCAGCTTCTTTCTTTTTTTTCCCCAGAAGCGTGCAGTGCATGTCTTGGCACCCCTGTGGGGAGGGAGTCTGAGAAGGTGGTCAGGAAGCCCAGTGTGAGGAGAAGACATTTGCATGGGGACCAGGTGCATCCAGGCATCACAGGTGAGGAGATCAGCAAGGGGGCCGAGGGTGGGAAGCGGCTTGGCAGGTTCTGAGAAGAGCAACACCAAGGTGGCTACAGGTGGTGAGACCAGGAACACAGAGATGGTTCTAGAAGGCGGCCATGTCACAGAGGGCCTCCTAGGGAACTGCGAGGTGGGATTTTATTTTGGGTATAACGGCATTAGACTGCTGCGGGTAAGATCCGGACAGCTATTTACTTGACAAGATGAAACCTAGAAAAGTTAAGGGCGATTCATGTTTTTCAGCTCATCGCCAAACTGTTCTCCAAAGAGGCTGTACAAAATTTCCCCCTCCCGCTTCACTTTGTTCTTTCGATATTATTTGCTGTTGAATTAAATATTTTTGAAACACGTTTTAATGACAACACGGTATTTTTTTAAAACATTTTTTAAAAGTTTATTTATCCATGGAGAGGTGGGGAGGGGCAGAGTGAGGGGAGAGAGAGAATCCGAAGCAGGCTCTGTGCTGTCAGCGCAGAGCCAGACGAAGGGACTCATCCCACGAACCCGGAGATCTTGATCTGAGCCGAGATCAAGAGTCGGATGCTCAACCGACCGAGCCACCCAGGCGCCCCTGCGGGGTTCTTTTTTAAAACATCTTTACAGTTCGTTGCGTCGTGACATCCAAATACCCCTGGGAAGCCACCGCCACAATCAGGGGTGAACATATCCGTCACCTTCAGAAGCCCCTGTAACCCTTGGTGGTCTCTGCCCCTGAGAAGGACGGGGCCGGACCCGAGTCCTCCCCACACTGACTGAAACATCCTTGGCTGCCTCTCTAAGGAGAAGAAAAGGCTACTTTTCATGCCCCTTGCAGTTCAGAGGGAGCGGGGATGCAAACGGAGCGGGGGGTCGTTTTTACATTCATTTATTTTTGAGAGACAGAGAGAGACCGAATGTGAATGGAGGAGGGGCAGGGAGAGAGGGAGACACAGAATCCGAAGCAGCTCCAGGCTCTGAGCTGTCAGCACAGAGCCCTATGCCGGGCTCGAACCCACGAGCGAGATCATAACCTGAGCTGAAGTTGGCCGGTTAACCGACTGAGCCACACAGGTGCCCTCCCCGCCCCGTTGAATCTTACACACACACACACACACCACACACCACACACCACACACACACACACACACACACACACACACCTCTCCAGGGGTGGTTCAGATGGTTCCGCTTGGGATGAGGGCTGGCTGTGTTTGGAGAGGTACTTCTGAGGCTGAGAAAGAGACAAACATTAGCGGTTGACGAAGTAGCCGTGGTCCCCGGACTCTACGGGGTCCCGCTCCCCTCTCCCCAGCCCTCCCTCAGCCATTCGCCACCCTGCACCCCGCAGAGTTCCCTACGTCAGGGCTGGCGATATGAATACCGACGGCCGACGCCAGGGGCCGGGTCCTCGGAGCAGCCGGGAGCAGTCCCGAGGCGGGTGCAGGGGAGAAGTGGCTTTGGGGCCCCAGCACAAGCCACCCTACAATAGGCCTCTTTGGCCTTTGGGTTGTTTTGAACTAAAAGCCATTGAAAACCAGCAGATTCAGGAAAAGCTCTAAAAACCGGGCACAAGGGTTTGGTTTTTTTTTTTTTTGTAAAGGAAATTTACATTTATAAAGGTAATTTCCATTTGTAAAGAGTCTCCTTCTCTCCAATGGGAAGTGGAAGTGGAGGGCTCTCCACGCTAAGGCTGGGACTTCAGTCTGCACAAGGGACCCAGGCTTACCATTCTTTTCTCGCCACCGTCCCCCAAGGGCTCTAACACCCTGAAGCCCAAATCCCCTTCCCTTGGTTTTAACCTAGGTGATTATCATGGTTATTAGAGGATGGTATATTTAGATCCGAATTCTGACCACCGTGCTGGGTTACTCGACCTTGGGTGCTTCCATTTTTGTGCACATTTAGTGTGCATGTTAATATGCTTCTGTTTGATGTTCTGGCTTTAGTCTGTCTTTGGCCGGCCCCATTCATAGGGCCCCGATCGCAGAGCCTAGAGTGGGTAGAGGAGAATATTTTTTCGCCTCCTCTACAAGGCATTGTTTATAAAAATGCATCCTACATTATATAACAGTTAATAGAGACAAATGCATTGAAAAAAGTCCGGAAGATTTTGCCATAAACCGTTCCTTCTTGAGAAGGATGTGCATTTGAATAATGGCAATAATGGCAAATTCTTCCTTTTCTTCCTCCCTCCCTCCCTCCCTCTCTTCCTTCCTAGTTTAAAAGGACACAAGAGGGCCCAAATGGAGTACCTTCGCTATGGCCCGCCAAGACTTCATACCTAACCTGACTGCGGTTTCAGCCTCTCTCAGGCCTGGGGCTTGAAACCAAAGGTCTAGAATTTCCTGGTCAAACTAATGAGCTCATCTACTTGACAGACTCCCTACGGTCCCCGCCCCCGCCCCCGCCGTCCTCACCCCCCACCATCCTCACCCTCCACCCCAAAGGGAGTTGACCTTGCTTGAAACAATTCCTTCCTTTCTTTTGCTAATATCCTCCTTGTACCACAAGCTCTGGGTCTGTCTATAAAATCCTTCTGTTTTGCTCAGATGCTCAAAGCTCTCTTTACCTGCTAGGTGACCTGCTTCCCAACTCTCAGAATCAAATCTGTTGAATAAAGCTGATTAAGTCTTTAAATTGGCTCAGTTTTGGGGCGCCCGGGTGGCTCCATCTGTTTAGCGTCCAACTTTGGCGCAGGTCATGATCTCGCGGTTCGTGGGTTCAAGCCCCGCATCGGGCTCTGTGCTGACTGCCAGCTCAGGGCCTGGAGCCTGTTTCAGAGTCTGTGTCTCCCTCTCTCTCTGCCCCTCTCCTGCTTACACTTTGTCTCTCACTTTCTCTCTCTCAAAAATAAATAAACATTAAAAAAACTTTCTCAGTTTCATTTTTTGTTACATCACCAGGTAAGCCAGCATACATGTTGTATAACTTCTCTAAGCTTCTGACGTGTAAGGCAGGATTTTTTTTTTTTTTTTTTTTTTTTGAGAGAGAGATGGAAAGGGGGAAAGGGGAAGAGGGAGAGAATCTTTAGCTGGCCTGACCTGGGGCTCGATTCCACGACCCTGGGATCTTGACCGGAGCCGAAATGAAGAGTTGGATGCTCTACTCGCTGAGCCACCCAGGCGCCCCCTCCCTTTTCTAAATACAGCTAAACCCTACCTTGCAGGGCTATTGTGAGAAATTCATTGGTGTGATGGTTGATTTTATATCAGCCGGACTGGGACATCTGGACACCTAGAAAAGCATTATTTTCTGGATGCATCTGCTAGGTGTTTCTGCTAGAAGAGACTAGCCTTTGATGGATGGAGTGACGAGGGTTGCGGACTCTGTCCCATCCTGGGGGGCCTGGACGGAACAAACGGGCACCGCGGGGGCGAATTTGCCCTCTAGGCTTTGTCTGGGGTCTCCATCCTCTGTCCTCGACACTGGCCTCCCCGGCTCTCGGGCCCCTGGTTGCACCGAATCACTCTTTCCTGGGTGTTGGCCTTGCACACGGTAGATCATGGGCCTTTGCGGCTTCCGTGTGAGTCCGTCGCTCACAATGAATCTCCTCCCGCAGATCTCTGCCTGTCTGTCGGCCTTGTTTCTCTGGAGAGCCCGACTCCCACTGCGCCATCATTTGGGGAGGGACTGTGATTGTTCACGGAAGGCGCGGGCCTGCAGCGAGCCCTGGGTGCGAGTTGGTGACGGTTCGCCCTTGACTCTTCCCTGCACGTGCACAAAACCTCCCCGCGCCCCTGCGCAAATATGCTGTGAATTCTAGGCACGAACTTGCAGTTCTGTGGCGGCCGTGCCGCACGGCTGGGATGTATTTCCCCGCACAGGTGATGCTTCCTGCGGCAGAAATTCCAAACGTGCCAAAGGGCATATAGTGGCCAGTGTGCCTCCTTGTCCCCATCTCCCGGCTCCCCGCTCTGAAGAGAGACACGTGGGCTGGTTTCTGGTGTCAACTTCCAAAGCTATTCCGTGTTTTGACGAACATCTACTTCTCTGCAACTTTTCCCCAAGTGACATGGTGTCTGAAGACAGCTAGTTCAGGGGCGCCTGGGGGGCTCCGTCGGTTGAGCGTCTGACTCTTGATTCTGGCTCAGGTCATGATCTAACGGTTAGGGTTTCGAGCCCCGCGTCAGGCTCTGTGCTGACAGTGCGGAGGCTGCTTAGATCCTCTGTCTCCCTGTCACTTGTGCGCGTGCTCACTCTCTCAAAATAAATAAATACGTGAAAAAAACAGAAAAGAAACAAGCATCACGAGCACCTGATGTGCCAGTCCTTGCTCTCCGAGGGCGTCCCAGCTCTGCGTCCGAGTCACCAGTCCTGTGTGGCCGGGACCCTGTGCAGGAATTTGGTTTCACCTGTGTGCAAATATTTTTTGACCATAACTGGTCTGAGAAATCAGCTTCCCAGGCAGGACTCTCTCTTTACCAGGATTCATTTATTCATCCACTCATTCATTCTTTCTTTTATTTACACGGAAGTCACGTTATATTTTGTTGCACCCCCTTCACAGGACTCCACGGTATTTTGCCCAGTTTGCAGACGGAAAGAGCGAAACACAGACAGTTTAAGCAGCTTCATTCAAGCTCCCACAGCTCCCAGGGCAGAGCTGGGATGCTGACCCCGCAGGGACGCTCCGCGGGCCAGTGGAGACTGGGTCCCACCAGCCCAGCTCGGGGGACGACTTGTCACCTTGTCCTGTGCGGGGTGCTGGGCCAGGAGCCTGAAGCTGAGATTACACTGTTCTTGTTTGCAAGGAGCTTAGCCTCCCTGGCAGATAAACAAGACTTGGGGAGCTTGTGAGTGCCTGTGTCAGTACCTGAACCCTGAGGCCGGGAGACGGGCCCAAAGCTCTCACAGTGACCCAGGCATCAACTCGCCAGCCATGGTGGGGCCAAAGGAAACGGATACAGGAGCCACAATCTAAGCGCTGCTGTGAAGGTTCAAGGGCAGAGCTCCTGAGCTGTTGGTTGGAGGAGGAGGAGGGGTGCGTGTTGGTGCCGGTCCGGCCGGGTTCCTGGATGACTACGTGGCTGGGCGCCCGGCCACGGTCCTGAGCTGCTTTCTGAAGGAACCCCTGAACTGTCGCATACCTGCTGGCACTGGCCTCGGGTCCCTACATCTGAAAGATGACTTTTCATCAGCAGAGAATGCACTATAACAGATTCAAATGCCCACTTACCAGGTTCCACTGGGGACCCCTGCGGTCGGCGGCCACGTGCGGGCTTAAGGAATCAGCGGGGATGGGAGTCAGACGGAAGGCACAGTGGTCAGGACCAGAGTCTGTTCTTACCGCCCCTAGGATGTCTGACGGGAGAATTTAGGTTCATGCTCCTTGAGACATGACCTCTTAGCAGCTGGGTCTGGTCAGGGCCGCGTTGAGGTGAGCGTGACGGGCTGGCGGGCGGGCCTCTGGGGCCGCTTATCCATGACTCCAGCTGGCTGGCGCCGGGCGATCCCTGGAGGGGTGTGGGCCGCCAGGGTGGGGAGGAATCAGCTCCCAGGGCAGAGGGCTTGGCCTTTGAAGGAAAATGAAGCACACGCAGATCAAGTTCATGGCTAGAGCTGGGCAGAGCCGCACACTGGGAGCCACGCGGAGGTCAGCAGAGTGCAGCGCTGATCCAAGGATGTTCCTTTGGTGTCTGCCCCCCGCCCCCCCCCACCGCCCGGCCCGTCTCGGCCACCACCTTGTTTCCCGGGACTGCTGGGTGGAGGTCCTGCAGGCCCGGGGGGTGGGGGGGCTCATGCAACGGGCCTTTGTCGGCTCACAGTGCTGGAGGCCGGGGGCTGAGGTCACCCTAGGGCAGTGCCGCCCTCCCCGCAGGTGCCCTGTCTGCCCCCGGCCTCTCCCGACTGCCGGTGGCCCCTCAGCTGAGGCTGTGTCACACGGTGCCCTCGCCGTGTGCGTCCGCATGGCCTCTTTTCCCCAAGGACATTAGTCACGCGGGGTCAGGGCCACCCTAGTCCAGCGCGACCTCATCTGGACTCATCACGTCTGCAACGACGCCACCTCCAAGTAAGGCCATGTCCCGAGGTACCCGGTGGGCAGGAGTTCACCGTGTGGATTTTGGGAAGGACACACTTCAACCCACGACGACCACCGCCGGCTCCCTCGGCCAATCTGCCCGGGCGGCCTGCCTTCTCTGCGCTGGTCCTGGTGTAGACGGACCTGTGTGTGCGCCCTCGGGGTGGCTGCTGGAGGCTGGACTTTGGCTTCCGCCCGAGGAGCCAGAGAGGCCTTGGGCTTGGCTCCTGGGAGGCGAGAGGATGACTGGGCCCCTTGGGAGCAGAAGCAGAGTGTGGCTGCCGTCAGAGAACCACGTCCCTAAAGGAGGCGCTTCCCCTGCGTGGCTGTGAGCGGAACTGAGGACACTCAGGAGACAGTCACCGGCCCTGCCCCCAGCCTCCCAAGTCCAACGTGCAGCCCGAGAGGCCGGCTGCCTTTCCACCTCTGTTTACGCCCGAGGCACGGGTTCCCCAGCAGGCGTTTTCTGCGGGCCCCCGCGTGCCAGGTGCAGTCCCCACCGGGAGCCCTGCTCAGGGAAGGCGGCCGGGCTGCAATTTGTTTGACGCGGGGCCCAGAATGCGGCTCAGATGCTCCCCGAAGTAGAGAAACAGCGTGAAACTTGTCAAAGTGCATTTGCCTCAAAGCCCGTTATTTCCTCTTTCCGCAGAAAGATTCCTTCTCCGCAGTCCGGCTTCCCGAGGCGTCTCCGGGTCTCTGGCAGTCTCGGACAGTTCCAGAGAGTTGGCCCTCTTTTCCTCCTCCGGGGCTTTGGGGCTGGTGCTGTTTGTTTCCTGAGTGGCGTCACCGTCAGTGTCCTTTCTGCCTGGAGTCCTGTCTGGCCCTCCCGCTGGGGGGTCTTCTCCCCGGGGCCCCCGCGCTGCCTCCGCTGCTGCTGTGGGCGGCTGACTGCAGGGTCCCCAGCAAGGGCCTCCTGCACGCACATGTGCTCGCGCACGTGCTCATGTGTGCACGTACATGGATGTGTGTGCTTGTGCACGAGTGTGTGCGCGCTCATGTGTGCACGTGCATATGGGCTCGTGTTTGTGCGTTACGTGTGCGTGGGCATGTGTACATGTACACACGTGTGTGGACGTGGGCATGTTTGTGAGTGTGCATGCGTGTCCATGCACATGTGTACATGTGCATGTGTGTGCATGTGCATACGGGCGTGTGTGTGTGTGTGTGTGTGTGTGTGTGCGCGTGGGTATGATGGGCTGCCCCAGCAGCAAGGCGGTGTGCACAGAGCTTGGCCTTGTGCTGAGTATTGTCGCACATGTGATTGTACTAAATTTGCACAAGTCGGTGAGGAGGTTGTTTGCTCTGAATTGTGTGTGGGGAACAGAGGCTCCAAAGTTTACATTTTGTTGGTCTGAGTGTGTCAACCGTGTTTCTTATTTTCTGTATTTCTTTTTTCTTCTTTTTTTTTTTTTTTTAATTTTTTAATGTTTTATTTATTTCTAGGAGAGAGAGAGAGACAGTGTGAGCAGGGGAGGGTCAGAGCAGGGGAGGGTCAGAGAGAGAGGGAGTCACAGACTGAAACAGGCTCCAGGCTCTGAGCTGGCAGTCAGCACAGAGCCCGACGCGGGGCTCCAACCCACGAACGGGAGATCATGACCTAAGCGAAAGTCGGACGCTTAACCGACTAAGCCACCCAGGCGCCCCTGTATTTCTTTTTTTTATTAAAAGATTTTTTTAAAGGTTTCTATATATATATATCTTTTGTTTTTTTTTTTGAGAGAGAGAGAGACAGGTGAGCAGGGGAGGGGCAGAGAGAGGGAGACACAATCCGAAGCAGCTCTAGGCTCTGAGCCGTGAGCACAGAACCCTACGTGGGGTTTGAACCCACGAACTGTGAGATCACGACCTGAGCCGAAGTCAGACGCTTAACTGACGGAGCCCCCAGGAGCCCCTATTTTCTGTATTTCTGAAGCTCTGGCATCAGGGGCCTTGCTGACCCTGGAGGGACAGCCCTTCCGGGGGTTAGCGATTCCTAGAGACCGCACATAAGTAGCCTGAGAGGGTGCCTTTCAAAGGAGCCGGCACGGAGCCCTCACCGCCACCCGTCTCACTGGGCTCCCACCCTCAGGACCAGGTCCTTTGCCTTGATCAGCTCAGGGCAGGTCCCGGACAGCCAGGGACAGAGGCCCTGACCTGATCCAAACTAGCCAGGCCTCAGCTTGTCATTCTGGCCTCCTGATCCTTCCCTCACAGACCACAGTGGAGGCTCCAGCCCCCAGCCCGTCTCCCTGTGCCCCCGACCCACCCTGGTGCTTTCCTGCATGGCCCCCCTTTCAGCCCTGGCCTGTGGCCTCACGGTACCTGAAGGACAATGAAAGCCTAGATTTTAAAAACAGAGGGATGCGGAAGAGGGGAGGAGGGTGGCGGGGGGACAGGAAGGACCCCGGGCTGGTCTCCTCCCACGGACACGACCAGACGGCCATCAGGTCATCCTAAAGAATCCCAGAAATTGACCAGACAGCATGGACTCCACACCTGCAGAGAGAGCAGTGCCTCAGGCGCCCCGGACCCCACCGTGCCTGCTCTGTTACCCAGAAAGAGTGGGGCAGGATTGAACAAGACCAGTCACAAAAGATTTAAACCAGAAGCAAAAGAATAAATAATACAAACTAAAGCAGAAGGACACAGCTCCCTGCCGCCCCGGAGAAGGTGTTCACACAGGTGGCTACCGGGTGCAGGGGTGCGGTCCTGGGCAAGGTGTACTGAGCGGCCAGGGAAGGGGTCATCGTGTCCTTCCGGATCCTAAGACTGATGGCCCAGGTCAAGTGCCTCCTCGAGGCCAGGAGCACTATGGCCCCATTCGACCGAGCCTCGGGCGGCGAAGTCGTTTGCCCATCTGACCTGGGACTCCGAACAGAGTCACCTGTCTTGAGGTGGTAGAGGAACCCCACCAGGGAACCCCACGCAGCCCCTGCAGAGCGAGCGCGGCAAAACTCATTAATGCTATGAGTCATTCATATAGTAACGTTAGAAATCTGGTATAATTGGGGAGGGCATGGGGGAAAACAGGTGGGCTTAGGGGGAGGAAAAGGTGCTGTGGGGGAAGGGGATTTTCTGGGGTGATGGAGGGCTGAGCCCTGGTCTCAGATCCTGCCCCTTGAAATAACCACGCTTCTAGAATCTTCTCTGATCGTCCAAGGATTTTTTTTTTTTTTTTAATTCCAGTTCAAACATTCCAGGAGAGAAGTTCCGGGCAGCAGACGCAAGAGGGGCCTGGGGGTGTGTGGAGGAGACACACTTGGCTTTCACGTTGGGCCCCAGGCCGGTTAGGAGGGCAAATTCCCTTAGGCTCCTTCAGAGACTTGGAAGGTTTTCTCAAGGAAAACATTCCTTAAGGGTCCACAACTCTGGGCGTGTTCCCCAGGAGACAAATCAGGAGGCGAGACGCCATTTGTATGCGGTGTATCATCTTGTGAGAAGGGGCGTTTTGAGGCATGCCACAGGGCCACACACGTCACCAATCAGCCCCCCCCGCGGCAATGATGATGTTTACCCTGCACAGCCCAGGCTGCAAAGCCACGCGGGCACCACGCATCCCCGCCCACCCCACACCCGTGACAGAAAATTGAGGGGCACAGCATGAGCTCGCTCAGGGCAGGGGGGTCTGCGTGGTAGAAGCGGGGTTTAGCCTGTAGCTGGCAGACCCTCTGCTTTGAATTATTCAGAGCCAACCCCCCCACCCCCGCCCCAAGTTGGGTGCACACGGGCCTTCGCAGCCCTGCCCTCCACTGCCTGCAGACAGGGCCGGGCTGCCTCTCGCCATGCTCCTGTGGGGAGTCTGGATGGGTGGCTCAGTCTTGATTTTGGCCTGGGTCATGATCCCAGGGTTGTGGGATCGAGCCTCTCATCGGAGTCTACGCTGGGTATGGAGCCTGCTTGGGACTCTCTCTCTCTCTCTCTCTCTCTCCCCCTCTGCCCCTTCCCGGCTCCTGCTGTCTCTCAAAAAAAAAAAAAAAAAAAAGATAAAGAAAAAGAAAGATAAGGCACCTGGGTGGCTCAGTCGGTTAAGCGTCCGACTTCAGCTCAGGTCATGATCTCACGGTTCATGAGTTCGAGCCCCACGTTGGGCTGTCTGCTCTCAGCATAGGCCACTTTGGATCCTCTGTCCCCCCTCTCTCTTTGCCCCTCACCTGCCCTCTCTCTCTCTCTCAAAAATAAACAAACATTGAAAAACATTTAAAAAAAAAAAAGAAATAGGGGCACCTGGGTGGCTCAGTCAATTAAGCATCTGACTTTGGCTCAGGTCGTGATCTCACAGTTAGTGAGTTTGAGCCCCGCATCAGGCTCTGTGCCAACAACTCGGATCCTGGAGCTGCTTCATATTCTGTGTCTCCCTCTCTCTCTCTGCCCCTCCCGTTCCCACTCTGTCTCCCTCTCAAAAATAAATAAGCCTTAAAAATTAAAAGAAAAAAATAAAATTATCCTTTTAAATTAAAAAGAAAAGTTTATCTGTGTGCTCTGCCCCCAGAGATCATATCCCCAGAGGCAGCCTGTTAACCTGCTGACCCTCTAGTCCGGTGGGAGCCTGGGGCGGGTGAGACCCCACCTTGCAGCGCTGTTCTGTACACAGAGCCTGGACCCCGGGGCCCGGCCGAGAGCGGGTGCTGCGCGTGCTGGCAGCCTTCAGCAGGAGGAAAGAAGGAAGAAGCCCAGACGGCATCTTTCAAGGACGTTGGGTGGCCCGGGTGTCTATCTCCGGTCCCTGCTGTATCACTGCACGGAAGTGGGTCAAAGGGCACTCAGCCCTCCAGCTGCTTGACTCTTATCTCCTTCGGCCGCGTGGCCCCCGGTGTCTGAGGCCCTGCCTGGGCCTGGGGATGCGGGAGGAGGGGTGCTGACCTTCTGACTCCTGGAGCCACATGCAAACAGGTGGGCTCTGTGGGCACCCCCGTGGTCCTCGTTGCTCCTTTTTATTTTTATTTTAGTTTTTTTAAAGATACGTGTACTCTTTTTAATATATATATAATAAATACACACATATATATTTAAAGTTCACCCATTTATTCTGAGAGAAAAACCCTAAGCAGGCTCTGCACAGAGTCCAACGTGAGGCTCGAACTCACAAATGTGCGATCACGATCTGAGCCGAAGCTGGACTCTCAACCGACCGAGCCACCCAGGCGCCCCCCTCGCAGACCCTTGGACCTCGCCAAGTCCCGCCTGCTCCTGGACGATTACAGCTTTCATGCTTCCGGAGCCGTGTCCTCCTGTGGATGTGTTCCGGTGGATGCTGGGCCCCACCTCTTCCACGAACCCCCCGGGGCACCAGCCTGGCTAGTGAGGAAAACAGAAGCTCATCCTTACCCTGGGGCCGCCCAGCGAGGGGGAAGGCCAGCGGGATGCCCGGGACAAATCAATACGTGCGTGCTGACCCCAGGAAGCAGGCGGGGAGCCAAGAGTGACCGGGGAGGGTCCTCCTGACACAGGTGGCCTGGCGCCCCCGTCCCACCTACTGACCCAGATCCCGTGCGGCCAGGCGTGCACGTTAGGGATGAAGGTGAGGGAGACGGAGCCCTTGTGCCGAGTCCCTGGGCTGTCCTGCCTCCCGCGGTCCCCTTTCATGCTCTCCTTATAACGCCTGACCCCCACTGTGTTCTCGCATGTGCTGGGACCGGCTGATAGGGCTTGGGGCGCCCCGAGAGGCTCTGCAGGCCAAGGTGGGTGCAGAGGGCAGGGTGCAGCGCTGAAGGGAGGCAAGGCAGGCAGGTGCTTGGAGGCCCGGCTGGAGCTGCAAGTGGCCCCGTGGAAAGGACAGCAGGCAGGCCCGGAGGAACAGGGAGGCAGCGGGGACCTGACGGGGTGGTGGAGCGGCCCAGAGCGGCCCGGAGCGGCCCGGAGCGGCGGTCCTCACGGGGCGGTGGAGCGCCCTGCCAGCCCGGGGCATGCCGGCCACCCCAGAAGAGCCTGTAAGAAGTTCACGCTCTGCAAAAACACAGATGTGGGTCTTCTTTCTGTAAATCTATTTTAATGTTTATATTAATTTTTGAGAGACAGAGCATCAGTGGGGGAGGGTCGAGAGAGAGGGAGACACAGAATCTGAAGCAGCTCCAGGCTCCGAGCTGTCAGCACAGAGCCCGACGCGGGGCTTGAACCCACGAACCACGAGATCACGACCTGAGCTGAAGTCGGACGCTTAACTGACGGAGCCCCCAAGGTGCACCCCCCCATTTTTTTAAAGTCGAGTGATATCATTAACCTAGTCTAGTTTTTTTCCTGTTTTTTAAATTGTGGTATAATCCACATAACATAGAATTTACCATCTTAACCATTTTAAAGTGACAATTCGTGGCATTAATGACATTTGCAATCGTTGTGCACCCATCACCACCAGGTACATCCAGGCTTCTCTGTGACCTCAGACAGAAACCCTACACCCACCAAGCGAGAGCTCCCCATCCCCCGCTGCTCCCACCCCTGGGAGCCTCTATGCTACTTTCTCTATGGATTTGCAAGTTCCAGACACTTCCTGCAGGTGCCATCATGCAGTTCATGTGCTTTCGTCACTGGTGGCTTCCCCTCAGCATCGTGCACCCAAGGATGGCCTTGCGGCCACAGGTCGGGGCTCCACCATTTTTAGGGCTGAATGGTGTTGCAGTGCGCGCGCCACCCACACCCACCCGCCCGTTGACACACTTTCGAGTTCCTTCTGCACTTCGGCTGCTGTGAACGAGCCGAGTCCAGGTTTTCAAAGGAGCAAACGTTTGCTCGTTCAACAGCGGTATTAACGCTCCGTGGGCACGTGGCCGGCTCCCCAGAGCAGGGGTGCTGCCGCCTCCTAGGTACTGCACGTGGTCCCTTGTCACCCGGGGTCCTCACAGCTGTCCGGTGAGGCGGGTACTGCATGCACGGGTCTGTCTGGCTCCAGAACTGCCAGTCGCCCCCCAGCCGCACTGCCCGCAGCCCCTGAATCGGCTCCGCATCTCAGCATAGACGCTCCAAAGAACGTGGAAGTGACTTCTGACTCAGATGTGTGGCAGCAGCAGTCCGCGCGCGAGTCCTCAGAAGTCCCCAGCGCGGCCGCAGCGGCCGCAGAGGGAGCACGGCCCAGGCTCTGGGGCTGAGCCCCCAGTCCCGCCCAGCATCCCCGTGTGGCCCCGACCTGCAGGGCTGCGCCCCCTGCCGCACACGGAGGGTACGACAGGAGGGAGTCCTGGAGGGCCGCCAGCGGGGGTGGGGGGTGGGGGGTGGGGGGCTGCCTACAGAGCTGTCTTCCTTCCCTCCCCCCGCCCCCCACAGGGAGGGCCTGACAGACTCCCCCCCCCGTGACTCCCTGACCCCACAAGCTACTCCCCAGGACTCTTGCAGAAGAAAGCATTCACTATGGCTCCACAAAAGGTTTTATTGTGTGGCTTACAAGCCCCTAACTGTTCTTTGGGAGGAAGGCCCTGCCTCTGGGAAGGACACAGAGGACCTCGTCCTCTGAGGGCCCCCCCCACGGTCCTGGGGCCACTCTGGGTTCAGGACCCGTCATCCCTCCTTGCCTGGGGGGTTAGTGCTGACTCCCGCACTCCCGGCACAGCGGCCCCGAAGGCTTCTGGGACAGGCAGAGGCGGCTGCTTTCAGGACCCACTTGGGAACTCCTCCGGCCGCTCACTGCCCCCGGCTGCCCTGCCCCTGGTGAGGGCGGCACCCCCCGCACCCAACCCTCCTTCCCTGCTGGCTGAAAGCGAAGGACAGAACAGGGACTCTGGGCCCAGAAGGTTTGGATCCCAACTTCTTAAAAACCCGTCACTGGAAACAGGCAAATTCGGGGACGGAGTTTGCTCGTCTTGCCCACAAGCAGATGCCTGACTGTGCTTCTCTTGGCGGGGGCTCCAGGGTCCCGGCTGCGCCCCTGCACCACGCCCGCGGGCCCGCCGCCTGTGCTGGGGTGGGACAGCCCGGAGGCCCGGGCCGTGGCTCTTCCCGGACCCCAGCTCCTCGGCTCCGGGAGGCTGGTGCTTATGAAACCTGCCTCACCACGTGGGGCTCGGGCCGGCCCGTTGCAGTGTCACAGGCACCGGGAGTGCGTATGTCAGACTCGGGAACTCGGTCTCCAGAAAACAGGAGTTTATTTTTATATTCCGTAAACAGGAGCTTCACGATCAACACAAACACGGAGCGACGTCAATGCTGTTCACCCGGAGGACAGTCTGCGGGGTCACGATGACTGGGAGGGAGAGGACAGGGTCACGGCCTGCGACCACGTCCGCCGCCGGTCCTGAGCTGCGGGACTACCCGGCCTTTGCACGGGGGCGGGCCTCCCCCAGCCCCCCCAGGCGACCCGCTGGCCTCTGCCCACACGCGCCACGGGCCCCACGAGACACGCAGCGCCAGGGGCTTGGAGGCCGGGGCGGACGGCCCATCTGCCTGAACTTGGGATGCCATGGAGGTGGCAGAGAGTGGAGGAGGGGCTCCCACTGGCTGGACTGGGGGGGCCGGGGGGGGCATCCTACTATTTCAGGATATTGTAGTGACTCCTCACGGTCACTCAGGCAGCCCTGACGGTGTGACCAAGGACCGTGGGGGCCCTGAGCTCCCGGAAGAGACAGGCATCCCCAGCCTGGGCGTCTCAGCCAGGAGATCCCCCCCACTCCCGCCTTGTGAGCTAAGCGGGCACTGGTAGGTGGCTGTGGATTGGAGCAAAGAGGGACGTGTGGGGGTCAAAAGGAGTGGGGCAGGCCAGGCCCGGGACGGGAGGGCAGAACGTGGGCAGTGCCAGCTGGCGTGAGACCCGCCTGGGGCCTCCACCCTGTGTGACCCCAGCGCCCCCAACCCTGGAGGCGTGGAGCGCAGCATCCACAGCCGGAGGCTGGGCGGGAAAAGCCGGGTCTCCCGCCCTCACTCTGGAGACGCCCTTGACTTCCTAACTCCTTGCATCCCACCCACCCTTCCGCGACACTCCTGCAGCACGCACCGGGGCACCCCGGACCGAGGCTTCCTCTGCCCTTCCGGCTCCCCGGCCACCGAGCCCACCCCACGGCCCCTGTTCCATCACGCGCCCCTGCCTGCGCACCCGCCTGGGGGACATGCCTGGGGGAGGCCTCTGCTGTGAAGTCATGCCTCAGACTCGCTGCTGCCCTTCCGGCTCCCCGGCCACCAAGCCCACCCCACGGCCCCTGTTCCATCACGCGCCCCTGCCTGCGCACCCGCCTGGGGGACACGCCTGGGGGCACAGGCCTCTGCTGTGAAGTCATGCCTCAGACTCGCTGCTGCCGAGTCCGCCAGCACCCCCCGCCCCCCCCACGGCTCAGGCGGCCACCACCCGTCACGGCCCACCCGTCTCCTCGGCCTCGCGCTGCGCCTGCCGGAACGTGGCTCCGGGCCAAGCCCCTGCCGCTCCCCCTCTTCCACGATGGGCTTTGCTTCCTCCCCCCGACCTGTGACTGCACCCCCGGCCCCTGCAGGGGGGCCATCGGACAGAAGCGCATGTCCGCACCAGGCCACACGGCAGCAGAGCTGGATGGAGCGCCTGCCCGGTGCCTCCCTCCTCCCCCTCCCCGTGCTCCATCGTAGCTGCGTGTGCGTGTACAAGTGTGTGTGGCCCAGAGGTACGAGGCCGGGTGTCGTGCACCTTCGGGCCCCAAGGACAACGGAAGGTTCGCTCCTGCTCTGTGCTGAGTGGCAGGTCCGTTGCCGCGCTGCCGGGGGATACTGCGCCGGGAGAGCCCCTCCCGGTCTATCGGCCCCTCTCTGTGGTGGACGTGTGTGCCCATCCATGTCTCGCGGTACACGCGGTGCCAGGCTGCGGCGATGGGAACACTTACCTCACTGCAGTGACCGGGCCACACCTGAGGCTCCTGCCCGGCCCTGCGCACCCCTCCGCCCGGCCCTCCCCGCCAGCCCTGGGGCCCGTGGCCGCCGGCGGAGCGGGAACAGGCCCAGCCACACTTTCTCCAGCTTACCTTTTTTCCTCCTGTAGTTTTTCCTTTTCTGAAATTTCAGATTGATTTTTGGCCACGACTCTGTCTTTTCAATGACTGTGGCTTCTACCCGAACGAGGTCCTTTCTAAAAGAGAGAAAATGCCTTCTTGGTTATTCTTCAGTCCTACCAACGCTTTATGTAAGAATTTCCAAAATGAAGCTTCACGTCTTTTCTTTCTTGCCGATTATAAAAGCGGTGCGTCCTCTCCCCTACAGATATCCCGCAAGCCACACAGCAGCACGACCAGGGTCAGTGCCGGGGGGGGGAGACAGGTGAAGGGGGTTAAGGGGGATAACCCCCCCGATTATGAAATAAACCAGTCACGGGGACGTGACGCAGCTCTGAGGACACAGTCAATAACGCTGTCATCACTTCGTGCGGTGACAAAGGGTGACCAGACCTGCGGGGGCACAGCGCACACCAGAAACAAACGTCACGCTGTGCGGGAGTCACAGGACTCAGTAATAAAAAAAAAAGAGCCGCGCCAGGGCACCCGGGCGGCTCGGTCAGCACAGTGTGTGGCTCTTGATCTCGGGCTTGTGAGTTCGAGTCCCACACTTGGTTCAGAGCTCACTTGAAAAAAAAAGGAGAGAAAAAAAGACACCAGGGGCGCTTGGGTGGCTTAGCTGGGTAAGTGTCTGATTCTTGATTTTGGCTCAGATCAGGATCTCACGGTTTGTGAGTTCGAGCCCGGCATCGGGCTCAGAGCAGACAGCGAGGAGCCCGTTTGGGGGTCTGTCTCCCTCTCTCTGCCCCTCCCCCTGCTCACACGCATGCGTGCGCCCTCTCCCTGTCTCTTTCCCTAAATAAAGGCACATTAAAAAAAAGAAAAACAACAAAACACCAAAAAACCGCAGCGCACGACCTGTCAAGAAGTCCTGTCCGCGTGGGCCCCGGACGAAGGCAACGTGCGAGCAACTTACCCGAGGAGCGGCTTGCCAAGCAGCGTGAAGTTGTCGGCTCCAACCAGCAGGACCTGAGGAACCAAACAGGCACGTTACCGACCAGCGACGGAGAAGCCCCCCGACCGGGCAGCGACGCGGCCTGGAGAATGAGGGTGTGCTGACCGCACGCGGCCAACCGGACAGGCTGCCTCCCACGTCGGCCCCCGGGCTGGAAGCCGACGGGGACGGGAGCCATTCAGGGGCTGGTGGTCGGCCGGCTGTGCAGGTGAAACCAAGCCGTTGCCCCGGTGACTGCGCCCAGAGCCCAGAGTTTCCGGCCAGTGTGGACGGCGGCTCTTGTTTTTCTTTCTTAACTTTTCGCTGGAAGTTATAATGTATACAAGGAGAAAATGTACAAGTCACACTGTGGCATCTTTTCTTTCTTTTTAAGTTATTTATTTCAGAGAACACAAGAGCCAGCAGGGGAGGGGCAGAGAAAGAAGGGGGAGAGAGAGTCCCAAGCGGGTTCCATGCTGGCATCGAGGAACCCCATGTGGGGCTCGACCTTACGAACCGTGAGATCATGACCTGAGCTGAAACTGAGTCGGAGGCTTAGCCGACTCCTCCGTACCATGGCTCGTCTCGAAGTAGCTCCTAAGGCTAATCCTGCACAGATTCAGGGTTGAGCGTATTTCTTGATGACTGTACACAGCCGCTCCAGCAGCCTCTCTCACTGCAAGGACACCTTTGGACCCCAGGGCAGGGGTTTTATGAGATGCCAGAAGGCCCCCTGAAGTTTAAGAAAAGTTCCCAGAAAATTGTTTTACAGTTGCTTTAAGGATAAGTCGTTCTCTGCTACTAGATTTCCTAAGTTAGGAATAAACAACCTGCATCAGGTGGGGCTTTCGCCTTTGTTACTGGGAAATGTTTCAAAACAATGTCTTTTTCGGACGCGCCCGGCCAGCTCAGTTGGTCAAGCGTGTGACTCTTGATCTTGGGGTTGTGAGTTTGAGCCCCATGTTGGGTATGGAGATTAAAAACAAAAGCCGTTTTAGAAATCTTCACAGATACTTTAGAATCAGGGTAAACATTCTCGTGTCCACGAGCTCACGGCCGGCCACGATGTCGTTAAGACAGGGCTCTGCCGGCTGCTGATGTCCAGTTAATTAGTTCAGTTCTGAGCTCAGATCACAGGCCGGGAGACCTTCTCAGAAACAAAATTTAATGCTCTCCTTAGTGTAAATACACACACACTCTGCAATCACAATGGAAGGAATTTTAATTAGTAAAGAATATCATATGTTGTTACAGTTTGTCCCACTGACAGTTAAGTCTATCCTACAAGAGCGACGTAGCACAGAGAACTTACACTTCACGTACTTTTATAAACAGAACCGCCCGAAACAGCAGAGTCCTAAGTGATGGATAGAAATGCAAGGCTAAGTTCACAGATGGAGCGGAGTAGGGTGGCCGGTGGGATCAGCTCGTCCCAGGAACTGCCTCTGGATCCAGGCCTCTCGGTTTACAAGCCCTCGGGGGCGCCCAGGGGGCTCGGTCTCATCTGACTCTTGATTTCAGCTCAGGTCATAATCTAATGGTTTGTGAGATCGAGTCTCACGTTGGGCTCTGTGCTGACAGTGTGGAGCCTGCTTTGGGTTCTCTCTCTCTCCCTCTCTCTCTCCCCTCCCCTCCCTCTCTCCCCCCTCCTTCCCTCTCCCCTGCTTGTACACACGCTCTCTCTCAAAATAAATATTTAAGAAAAAATAAAAGCAGCAGCCATCAAATCTACTGCCAGAGTGGCTCCAGCTGAAACACCCCCCAACACCGGGCTGAAACCCCATCTTCACCCGGGGTGCTCGCTGTGTTCTGTGGGAGCGCGTTACGGACGTGAAACAGATCAGCGCACGTACTTTCCTCTGGGGAACATGTTGCCTGCCCCCTGGGAGGGGGTCTCCTGGGTGGGGGGCTGCTCTCCCCCACCCCCCGGCTCTGCGGGCCCCCACCCCCCGACCCAAGGAAGCCTCCCCAGGGATGTGCCCGGGCAGCAGGACGGAAGCATGGCGAGCACCGCTGGCGGCCTCACCTTCTCCAACCGTATCCTCTCTCCACACGAGACATCCAGTTCGTTGTCAACTAAAATCAGGTCCTCGGGGGTCACCTTCCACTGGTGGCTGGCAAAGTGCACGACGGCGAAGAGCCTGCCATACTGGCCGGTGGCGATAAGCTCGTTCACCTTCTCCACGACCTCTGGGGGGCAAGGGGAGAGCCAGGACCGGGACGGGCTGGTCAGCTCCTCACCACCAGGGCGGCAGCCGCTCCACCCTACCCGGCCGGGCCGCCGTGACTGTGGCACGAGGCCACGCGGCTCTCTCAGCGGGAGGGGAGCTTTGAGGGCCACTGGCACCTTCCTAAGGTGTGCTTCCCGCCGAGGGCCGCCTCCCTTCCCTGCCTCGGTCGGGGCTCAGCCTGTGGGGCTTTTCCAGACTCAAGTGCCCGACGCCGCAGAATGCCCCGCTTGGCCTGAGTGCTCAGCGGCCCTGGCTCCATGGTTCGGGTCACAACCCCGTCCGCCCAGCACCATCTACCGTCTGGTAAGCGTCTGCGGAGCCCTGACCTTCCCGGCCTGCCTGGGGCTGGGGGCGCGGCCGAGGAAGACCCACTTCCCGCCCTGGAAGCAGAGTCACGGCCAGAAGCCGCGGCCAAGAGCACAGGAGTACCTGGCGCGGCATCTCCAGCAGGACTTCAAAGCCGACCCTGCCTCCCGCTGAGCTGCCCCAGCTCCGTGAGGAAGGCTGAGGAGGCCGCACCCCTCGCGGCAGCCGCCACACCGTCCCTCTGCACGGCCACGAGCTCCAGGCGACACCCGTCCCGACACCCCGAAAGTGTCCCAACGCCCGGGACGGTGCAGGCGCCCACCGCCCACCCTGTTCGTGGACAAACCTGCCCCTGACCCTGTGATCCCACGGGGGGCAGGAAGACACAGACGGCTCAAGGGCCCCGCCCTCCCCTCCCCCTCCCGCCCTGAACACCGATGCTGCTCAGGAGTGTTTGCTAAGTGAATGAGCATTTACATTTTTGGGCTCAGTGGCAAAACGGCCTGAGCATTCGCAGTGCCCTGGGCCTTGGAGCACCCGGGGCTGTGCTCTCCTGCTCTGGGGCCAGGTGACCACCTCTGTGGAGGAGGGGGCACCGCCCCCCCCATTACCTGCATGGTGTCTGGTCTCCTCAGCCGCGTCTGGCAGAACAATTTCTGGCCAAGGCGGTGAACTCAGCGATGTCTTAGGAACGTACCTGCAAAACATTTCACGTGTGCGTGTCACACATCAGAGCGTGTAAAACGCGGCAGAGGCGGGGGGCAGGGAGGGCAGGGCTGTGCGCATCTCGGCTGGTGCAGCGGCAGGCTCTGCTCCTGTGTTCCAGTGGGGGGGGCCCGGGCGCTGGGGGGGCTGCCACGTGACCCCGTCAGCGTGACTGAGGACAGGCTTCTGCACGGCCTCTCAGAAGGAGCACGGATTCCAAGAAACATCCACTAATCACTCACGATCCAAACGTAATTCCAACCACTTTATTCCAGAAGAGCCCTCCTTGGAACAGCCAGGTCCTGGGCCAGGGGCCCCTCCGAGGAGACTGGGGGCTCAGGGTCCCCCCCCCAACACTCCACAGGTAGACAAGAGCTCTGCGGTCCCCGCTGCCCCCTGCGCCTCACCCCTCACCCTGGCACTCGAGGGCCCAGGGCAGGACGCCCGTCAGAACCACTTCCCGGGCTCTTCCCCGGCCCGGTCAGCCCCAGCCTCCAACTCCCACCAGGCGGGTGGGTCTGAACCCAGGCTAGGCCACCGGAGTAACACGGCCTTGGCACGCATCTCCCTAGCCCGCGCTCCCATCTCCCTCACTGTGCACCTGCTTCCCAGGGCCGGGCAGGGACAGGAAGGAGTGGGCAACGGGGATGCGCTCGAGCAGAGGCGGTGCTGTCGCCAGTGTGTCCGTGTCACCCTGGCGTCGGCCCGCAGTACTGGAGCCGGGCGCACCGGGCTGGGAGCCTGGAGGTGAAAGAAGGCAGGTGGGGTCCTCCTAACCTCCTGATCTATTTTTGCCTCAAATCCCTGAAGTTTACAAAGAGGAGAGAGCGCGGGAGAGCCCAAACTGAATTGTTCAGAACCGTCTAGAGCTTCTGTTGCCATCTGCTGCAGGACAGTGGAAGGCAAGCATTTTCGCTGCAGAGCCTGGCGAGACGAGGCTGCGGCAGGTCTCGGGGCACCGCTGGCCATCAGCAAGGGCTCCACGCAGACGAACTCTTGCCAGGCTGGAACTCTGGTCCACTGGCCACAGAATTAAACCGGGCTTGTCCACCGTGCCACCCTTGGGGCCCTGGAAACACGCTTGGGCTCTGTGGCCAGGCAGTGACCTTGGCGGACCAAGTGGCGCGGAGCCTGCATGTGGGAGCCTGGCCGCCCGCCGGGCCGGACAGTACCCTGCTGCGACTAGCAAGCTGGGGGCCCAGAGGACACAGGAAGAACCGGCTGAATTAACTACTAAAGCCCCCCCAGGAGCTTCTCTGTAAACGGATTCAGCCTTTCGTCTTCTCGACGTGCACAAGCCTTGAGCCTCTGCCGTGCTGAGAGCCTGCGATGTGGGGGCGGCTGACACCATGACGACGGCCCGAACGCCAGGCCCTAAGCTCTGCAGATGTGGACGCTTACTGAGTGCTCACGGGACTCCAAACGGATACGAACATCACTTCCATCTTGCAGAAGAGGGAACGAAGCTCAGAGCGGGTGACCTTGCTCGGGGACCCACCAGGACTGGCAGAGGCAGGGCTGGGACAGGACCCGAGCTCCTTACTTTACCTGCTCTTCTGCGTCGCCCCTGGGTGTTCCTACTGGTGGGCGTGGCCTCGTCAGGTTTACTCTCTGTAGTTCATGTTCAAGGCTTTTTCCTCTAAATGTGGTACTTTGATACTGAATGTGCTCTTCCAAACGGTATTTAAGTTCCTCCTAGAAATCCCGATACAACCTTCCATGCTGCCAGTGAGAAGCCTCTAACTGAGAATTAAAGCCTTTCCTTGATAAATAAATAGGCTATGGAAGAGAGCTCACTCGCCTCGGCCCTGGACGCTCCATCTACATTTACGTCAAGGGTTTTAGAAAAACACTATCAAAAAAGCTGAGAGAAAAATGGAAATATTCCTGAAACCCATGCACGTGCTGTTTTGGCTTTAGATAGTCCTACCAGCGAAGGGTGGCCGGAGGTCACGTCTGGACATTACCTGTGCGGGTCTGATGTGCTCTGAGAGCTGAACCTTCTGGAAGCGGCCACCAGGGAAGCTGAGGGGACAAGACATGGCGGTTACTGGTAGGAAATGCCACAGTTCTTTATAGGGCTACACACAACGCTGCTGCCGGGGCCGAGTTACCACACCCACCACAGTGCGTCTGCTTGTGTGTGTCAGGGTGTGGCCATCACATCATTTATCCAGTTAATCTCTACACTTGATGTGGGGCTTCAACTCACGACCCTGAGATCAAGGTCACATGCCTTTTCCAACTGAGCTGGCCGGGTGCCCCTGGTCACATTGTTCAGAAGAGCCTAAAACCGGAATCCCTCACCCACGAGTCTATTCCTTGACCACCAGGTGCCTGGTAGGGTCAGACGCCCGAGAAGTATTGTCACCCCTGCACTGTCCCTTCGACGGGCCGGTCGCTGTGGCCAAGGGCATGTGGCAGCAGTCACGGCATGGCACTGCTGAGATTAGGTTACAAAACACTGGATCCGAGCCTCCTGCCAACGAGCAAGGAGTGAGCTTGGAAATGGATCATCCTTGGGGCACCCACGGGGCTCAGTTGGTTGAATGTCTGACTTCACATCAGCTCATGATCTCACGGTTCGTGGGTACGAGCCTCACGTCGGGCTCTTGAGCTGACGGCTAGGAGCCTGGAGCCCTGCTTCTGATTCTGTGTCTCCCTTTCTCTCTCTCAAAAATTAACAAACATTAAAAAAATAAAAGGAACAGATCATCCGGCCCCTGCTGACAGCTTGGCTGCCGTCTAACGAGAGCCGGAACCACCCAGTGAAAACGCTCCCACACTGCTGACCACCAGAAACGGTGTGACATAATAAATGCTAGTCATCTTCAGCTGCTAGGTTTTGGAGTAACTTGTTAGGCAGCAGGAGGTGACCAATACACCCAGGGACAAAGGCAGTCACCCCCTACTGAGTCGAGAGCCCAGAAATCAGATGCAGAGCTTAGGGGCAAAAAGCAGAGGGCAGCAACTCAGTGACTGGTGAGGGTTTATTTACTCATTTATCTCTGAAGATTCTGTTACTAAAGTTCCTTTGCGGGGGCATCTGGCTGGCTCAGTCAGTAGAGCATCTGACTTTTTAAAAAAATTTAAATGTTTATTGACTTATTTTGGGAGAGGGAGAGAGGGCACGAGCCGGGGAGAGGAGGAGAAAGAGAAGCCCAAGCAGGCTCCATGCTCAGCGCGGGGTCTAACGGAGCCGGACGCAGGTCAAAGCCACAAACTGTGAGATCATGACCCGAACTGAAATCAAGAGTCGGATGCTTTAAAAAAAAAATTTTTTTTTAAGTTTATTTATTTTGAGAGAAAGAGTGGGCAGGGGAGAGCGGGGGCAAGGGGGAGAGGGAGAGAGGAAGGGCGGGGGGGAGAGAGAGGATCCCAAGCAGGCTCCCCACTGTCAGCACAGAGCCTGATTCAGGGCCGGGTCCCACAAACCGTGAGATCATGACCCGAGATGAACTCGAGTTGGAGGCTTAACCGAGCGAGCCACTCAGGTGCACCAGAGCATCCAGCTCATGATCTCAGGGTCCTGAGTCTGAGCCCCATGTCCGGCGTGGAGCCTGCTTAA
Source organism: Proteles cristata cristata (assembly GCA_017311185.1). NCBI lineage: Eukaryota > Metazoa > Chordata > Mammalia > Carnivora > Hyaenidae > Proteles > Proteles cristata. Next base: position 74,743 of record JAESUZ010002528.1, on the reverse strand, counting down.
GATAAATTTAAAAAGTTTCCTTTGTGTTTATTAGTTTTTGTTATGAACAGGTGTTGACTTTTGTCAACTATTTCCTGCACCTGCATCTATTTTCTCTTCTTTCCGAGCTATAATTGACATACCAGAAGATTCACCCTTTTACAGCTACCTGTCCGCAGGTGCTCCCAATGATCGGCCTTGTGGGCTGGTTTCTCCTCCCCTCTACCACCCGCTGTGCCCGGGGTTTAGACCTGCGACCTTCTCCGCCTTTATCTACGGCCGGCCGCTCTGGTGGCTGCACTTAGCTGGCTGGATTCGAGCGTCACCTGCATACCCGTGACCCCAGGTTTACGGCTGCAGCCTGGATCTGCCCCTCCACCTGTCTGCCGTCACCCCCCAACGCCTACTTCTCCTCCCCCAGCTCACGTGAGGGCAACTTCATCTCTCCAGGTGCCCAGGCCAAAAATCTCAATCATTATGACCCTCTGTCGCATGCCTTGGGCTACCAGCAGGTCCTCCTGGCTCTTCTCTTCAAGGGATCCGGGCTCTGACCACCTAGGTTCTCCAAGCCACCTCCTGCCTGGATTATCGCTAATGTCCTGCTCTCCCCGTTACCTCCCTTCTCTGCACAGTAACTAGAGTGACTCTGTTAAAACCCAGGTGGGGTCCTGTCACTATTTTGCTGAAACTCTCCAAGAGCTTCCTGTGTAATTCAGAGAAGCAGCCAGAGCCCTTGCAGTGGCCGGCAGGGCACGGTCAGCATGACACCCCCCCCCCCCCACCCCATCTCATTGTTCAGTCTGCACCTGGCGCTCGGGCTTCCTGGCTATTCCCATAACGTGCCAGGCACACGCCCGCCTCAAAACCTGTGTTCCTCGACTGTTCTTCCTCTGGACCCCACCCCCACCCGCACCGCCGTGTGGCAATCCACAAGGCTAATTCCCTTCTTTTCTCTCAAGCATCATTTCAGAAGAGAAACTTCTTTGACCATTCTCTTTAAAATTGATCCCCTCCCTCCCAACTTATACTTTATTTTCTCTGTAAGACTTACCAGCTTCTGGCACACTATGTATTTTTTTAAAATTTTGAGTTTTATTTTTTTGACAGTGTCGGGTGGGGCTGGCCTATAGGGAGTGGAAAAGAGGAGAGGAGGAAGGAGACACAGAGACAGAGAGAGAGAGAGAGAGAGAGAGAGAGAGAGAGAGAGAAACTAAATCCTAAGCAGGCTCCACGTTGCCTGAGCACAGCCTGACATGGGTCTTGATCTTATAAAGCCAAAATCAAGATGGCTTAACCTACTAAGCCATCCAGGAGCCCTTGTTTATTTTTAAAACTTGCCTGTCTTTTTACACACCCCCTCCCTGATCAGAACTCTAGCTCCGTTAAAAGGGTTATTGATGTTTATTACTGATGTATTCCATCCACTCTCTCCTTCAGTGCTTGGCACATAAATGGCCCCAATGGTGCCCAATAAATGGTGAATGAATGAAGCCTGCTCTGTTACACCCGCATACGAAGCCCTCGTTGATGAATTACCCGGACGGGGGACTGAAGGCTCAGTTGGAGAGTTTCTGCACCTGATCTGTTTGTTTCCCTGTAACTGTCGCCCACGGCCTTAGCTTAGCGCTGGACTCCGGAAGGAACAAATGTGCTCCCTCCTCTCCCGAGGGATCGCCCTTTAGCTCTCTGAGGACTGTGGTGTCATTTCCATCACTCACTCCTCAAGGTCCCATCTGCTTCCCAGTTTGGTCACCTCCTCTGTACTCCGCTTTATCTGTGTTTCTTAAAGTGGGCGTCTGGAGTTGAACACAGCATTCCAGGCGAGGTTTTACACCGGGTAGAGAGGGGTAATTTCCACTGCTTTTGTGAAAAATGTTCCTGCCTACTTAAAACCAAGTTTCACCAGGGCACCTGTGAGGCTCAGCTCAGGATCTCACAGTTGGTGAGTTCCAGCCCCACATCCCCCTTGCTGCTGCCTGCTTGTCAGCACAGAGCCCCCATCGGAGCCTCTGTCCCCCTGCCCCTCCCCCGCTTGCACTCTCATAAACAAATAAACATTAAAAAAAAACCCCCACATAACCAAGACACTACTATCACGTCTAAAAAAGGGAACAATTCTTTAACTTCGTCAAATACACATTTTGCCTAATTTCAAAACATACTCAAAACAGTCCCACACACATATACACACTCCAATCATTTCAGGCAAAAATACAGGATCTTAGGGGCGCCTGGGTGGCTCAGTTGGTTGAGCGTCCGATTTTGGCTCAGGTCATGATCTCACGGTTAGTGGGTTCGAGCCCCGCTTCGGGCTCTGTGCTGACAGCTCAGAGCCAGGAGCCTGCTTCGGATTCTGTATCTCCCTCTCTCTCTGCCCCTCCCTTGCTCACGCTGTCTCTCTCTCTCAGAAATAAATAAGACATTAAAAAAAAATACAGTGTCTTTAGCGGATGTTAACTTTTTTTAGCCTCATAAAAACCCAGTGCTTAAGACGCAGCTGTTGCTTTTGCTGAAAGGGTTAAGATCTGGCCAGGACCGTCACCATTTTCCAGATGGGGACTATGAAGGTCTGAAGAGCGGCTGGTAGCCTGGGGCAATGGTAAGCACAGGCGTCTGCGGCGCGACCCGGGGGTCCAACTCTCTCTTCTCCCACCTCCCTGCTGCGTGACCCCGGGCAAGTTACCTAAGCTCTCTGAACCGAGCCTCAGTTGGCTCCCCCGAGGAACACGGGGTCTGCAGAGAAGTTGAAGGGCTGCCGTCGGTAACTAAGCTACTAACTAAAGGAACCGGGGTGCGAACCCCGGTTTCACCCATGGCCGTGCCGGCGCTGTATGCACCGCATCAGAGGCAGCGGTCAGCGCCGAAGGCACCGGGGCGGACACAGACGCGCACGCCCCGCTCCCTCCTCTCACCCCGCCGCCCCGGGCTCACCCGCTCCGGGCCGTGCGGCGCTCAGGACGCTGCGGCTGCAGGCGGGCACCAGCCGCCCGAGGGTGACGCGCACGGCCTGCGCAGCCACGGCCGCCGCCATCTTCCCGCAGCCTCGGCCGGAAGCGGAAGCAGCGGCGGCGGCGGCGGCGGAAGCGGCGGAAGCGGCTCGAACCTTGTGCGTCGACGCACCGGGCCCGGCCGGGAACGCCGCCGCGCGCCGCAGCCGGACCTCTGCCGGCTCGATTCCCGGCCGTGCGGCGTCCATGGCCTCGGCGGCTGTGGAGAGCTTCGTGAGCAAGCAGCTGGACCTGCTGGAGCTCGAGAGAGACGCGGAGGTCGAGGAGCGCAGGTACGGGGTGCGCAGACCGGCCTCGGGCAGGGATGTGCCCTCCTGCCCCCTGAGTCTCGCCCGCGGCGCTGTGTGTGTGCGTGTGTGTGTGTGTGTGTTGGGGAGGGGGGACTCGGCCTCCTCTGGAGATGGGATCTTGTCGCCTCCCGGGTGGCCTGTGCTGGTTTGGGGCCTTCAGGAAGACCCTTCTTTTTGGCCTGGAGCCCCCACCCCCGAGCTCCCAGTCCCAGGCCTTGCCTTTGCCCCCAGCGCCTCCTCAGCCCTTTGCCTCTTTCGGGGCCGGGCGGGTGGGAAGGCGCGAGGATGCGGCCGCATGGGCCCTGCTCTGGGCGTGGGTGGGGCTGGACCTAGGCCCGGGTAGGGGTGGACCTGGGCCTGGGCCTGAGCAGAGATGGGCCTGGGCCTGGGCAGGGGGTGGGCCTGGACCTAGACCTGGGTAGGGGTGGACCTGGGCCTGGGCCTGAGCAGAGATGGGCCTGGGCCTGGGCAGGGGGTGGGGCTGGACCTAGGCCCGGGTAGGGGTGGACCTGGGCCTGGGCCTGAGCAGAGATGGGCCTGGGCCTGGGCAGGGGGTGGGCCTGGACCTAGACCTGGGTAGGGGTGGACCTGGGCCTGGGCCTGAGCAGAGATGGGCCTGGGCCTGGGCAGGGGGTGGGGCTGGACCTAGGCCCGGGTAGGGGTGGACCTGGGTCTGGATCTGAGCAGACATGGGCCTGGGCCTGGGCAGGGGGTGGGCCTGGACCTAGGCCTGGGTAGGGGTGGACCTGGGCCTGGACCTGAGCAGAGATGGTCCTGGGCCTGGGCAGGGGGTGGGGCTGGACCTAGGCCTGGGTAGGGGTGGACCTGGGCCTGGGCTTGGACAGGGGGTGGGTCTGGACATGGGCCTGGGCTGGTGGGTGGGCTCACCTAGACCGTTTCTTACAGCCAGAAGCACTCGTGCTATATGTGTGGAAAGGGCTGTGCAAGTGCTGATGGAGACTGGGGAGGGCGAGGCTAAGACTGGCTTTGGGGGCAGGTGGTGCCTGAGCAGAAAAACAGGAGTGAAGGTTTCCTGGATGGAGGAGGAGGGGAGGATGAGATGTGGGCAACATTGCACCTGACGTTGGGCATCCCAGGGAGCTGACTTGCTTCTCACCGCGAATATTCATTTAGCTGCAGCCATCACGGCCAATGCCCATGGAGCACTCGCTGTAAACGCTCTTTCCAGACCTTTGTTCCTTTACACCTCAGTGTTCTCATCTGGTGCAGGAGGAGGCTGTGACAGTGGCTCAGGACCTTGCCCAGGGCAACAGGCGGAGTCAGGATCGGAGGCCAGGCAGTCTGATTCCGGGGTCTGCACTGCAGACATCGGTGGGCTTGGGCAGCAGGCTTTAGGTTCGAAGATGAAGAGTTTTGCAGTCAAACCGACCTTGCTAGAGCCCCAGCTCCTCCGTGTGTGGCTGTGTGACTCTGCAGGTTGTCTCTGAGCCTTAGCCACCTTGCCTGGAAAGTGGGATCATTCCCACCTCAGGGGTTCACTGGGAGCACAGAGTGGCCTGCCAAGTGAGTGAGCCAAGTGCTCAGCTCAGCACTGCTGCAGAGGGAGCACCCACAGAAGGTGGGCGTCAGTCAGAGTGAGGAGGGTCTCGCGGGTGAGCTTGTGGTGTATCCCGCGTGCAGAGGCTGGCTCTCCGCACAGTTCAGTGGGTGCGGTAGTCACCTTAGAGGTAGAATGTCCAGTGACTCTGCTAGCAAGATGGTTTATTTGTAACGGCAGAGCATTGCCGTCCTGGACAAGGACCTTGTGGCATGAGCTCTAGGCTGGTGTGACAGGGGAAGGGGGGGAGGACCTTTATCTCATGCAGGAAGGAGTTGGGAGGGTTGTTTCGAACTGAAGCCTGTTACGGAAGGACAGGAGTTCGGGGAAAGGACCGCTGCTCGCCGGCCGCATCCAGGGGTAGCGCATTTCTTGGAGGAGACGCAGGGTGCACCGTGCCCATTGTGGGATGGGGGATCTTTTCCTGTGGGGATCCATCACTGACATCTGGAGGTGCAGCCCCCCTCCTGGCCTCCCCGCTGCGTTTCAGTGCGGTTTCCCTTTCTTCATGTTCACGGGGTGGGGGGGTGAATAGATCGTTGTTTTGAGTGTGTTTCTTGGGGCTGGACAGGGCAAGCCGCAGAGGTGAGGCAGTTAGGAGGTGCGGTCGAGCCCAGACGATGAGTGGTGTGGGTTGGACCAGGGTTATGGTGGGGAGGACGGAGGCAGAGGTGGACTCGTGAGGGTAACATAAATGGGGGTGGGGGTGGGGAGAGTACTGATGGACTTAGTGACAGGTGGGAACCCAGACGTGCAGAGCAGAGCAGGTCAAGAAAGTAGGTCTATGGGCAGGAGGGGGTGGGGGGGACCCCCCCCTTATGTCTTCCTTTGTGCCTGTGCACAGATCTTTGTTTTTCTCTCCCTTTCTCGCTCCTCCCGTATGGGCGGAGGCACAAGCTGGTGAGGTGTAGACCTTGAACTCCGTATCGGGTCTCTTCCAGGTCATGGCAGGAAAATGTTTCTCCGAAAGAACTGCAGAGCCGAGGCGTCTGCTTGCAGAAGCTGTGGGTGTCCAGCCAGCGGACTGGCCTGTACGGGCGTCTGCTGCTCACCCTCGAGCCCAGGAGGTGCGCGCCGGCCGCCGAGCTTCCCAGCAACAGCTTCACTTCCGGTTAGTGCTTGCGTGACGTGCGCGTGTTATGTCCCCAGGCCCTAGGCCGCGGCTCCCGCTCTCGTAGGCTGGGTCACACAGGACTAACGGGAGAATAAAGCGTCGCAGGGAGGACGTCTTGGTTAGACATTCACCGGCCACGTGGCATTTTGGTAGCCCAGGGCAGCACTGGCCGCGCGTGGGCATCAAACGCTTGGGACGTGTGGCGTGATTGTCGCGGGTGCTCCGTGCTCGCCGGGCTGGAGCTCAAGTGCAGAAACGCTTAGACTGTCTGCAGGGTAACGGTGTCTCTCGTGCATTGGGTTAAGCTTATTATTGTTAAAATCTCTTTAAAACAATTTATTTTTCGTGGTGACCAGAGAGCTGGCATTACGCGTGCCTGTCCCCAGGTGGGTCTCGGACCACCGTGGGTGCTGAGTGTCCTTGGGGCACACGGGCGGGCCCTGCCCGAGGGGAGTGGTGGCTGACCCTGCATGGTACTTGCTCTAGAAGACTCCCCTGTGGTGACGGGGTTTGATTTCATACTCGGATTTCCCAAACCCCCGCCCACAGTTGTTGGACTAGCAGGATTTGGAGATGGGGGGGCTGGAGGGGCTGCTGCCTGCAGCCAGGTCTTCCTGTTCTCGTTAAGCGAGCCGTAGAGCTCACCACTCCCTGCCTGCCGCGGACGGGGGGCCAGGGGCGCAGGTGGGGGCCTGGGGCGCGGCTGGGGGCCCGGGGTGTGGACGGGAGTGTGGACGGGGGCCGGGGGCGCCATAGCGGCACCTTTCCGCTTCGCCGTCGGGGCTGGACGTCCGTGCAGAGGGTTGTAAACTCTGAAAACCAAAAGTGAAAACGCATTCAGTAGCCTGTATGGTTAACAGGCCTCACGGAGTATGATCCAAGGGGTTGGCAAATGGTTCATAAGTAGGAGTCAGAGGCAGTGGCATCGGGTGGAAAAGTCTGGAGCAGAGAATCTGATGTGGCGCTCCGGATGACGCCAGACTGAGGCGGAGCCGGTACTTTCTTATCTTCCAAAGAGCAGTTGTAAGGCTCAGCTTAGAAACCGAAATTCTTTTACTTTTATTAAAATATTTTTTTAACATCTTTATTTATTTTTGAGAGAGAGAGAAAGAGAGAGAGCGCGCGCGCGCGGATGAGCAAGTGGGTGAGGGGCAGAGAGAGAGGGAGACACAGAATCGGAAGCAGGCTCCAGGCTCTGAGCTGTCAGCACAGAGCCCGACGCGGGGCTCGAACTCACCAACTGTAAGATCATGACCTGAGCTGAAGTTGGATGCTCAACCGACTCACCCAGGTGCCCCTAGAAATGCAAATTCTGGGACAGGGCCCTATTCAGGGTGCCAGTGGGGAGGTCACGGTAGGGGTGTGTCCTCCGTGCTCAGCCCTGTGGCGCACACACAGCTGGGCTCTGTCCCCGGAGCATCATTGCCGTCTGCTGTTTATAAAGTGCAGGAAGGAAAGGTTTAAGGTGCAGGTGACACTCCGTGCCTGGAAGGGAAACACCGCAGAGTGACGAAGTGCCTGGTGCCGGGTGCTGTGCGATGCACCCTTGCGGACACGGGAGGACTGGGGTGTAAGCGCGCGAGTGGTTTAGCTCAGAGCGGAGTCTGTCTTGGTCAGAGGGTCTTCCGTTCTGGGTGATGAACACCCAGGCCAGGGCGGCTTGGGCGCACAGGCTGCACGACGCCGGAAGGTTGGGTCCAGGGCTCACGAGAGGTCACTTGGACTTCTCTCCATTTCTTGGCTTTGCCCTGTCTGGGATGGCTTCCTCCTCGGGCGACACACGACAGCAGCTCTAGCCCCTCCGTACCCTCAGGTCTCTGGCCGAGCCGGACAGGGAGGGCCTCTTTCCCAGGCGCCACACTCCAGTCTCACTGCAGTCAGGGGCTCAGATTTGGTCCCGTGTCATCTCTGAGTGGTCGCTGTGGCCGGGACACGGGAGCAGTGACTTGCTTGGGTGTAGGTTGTGTGCTCCATCCCTGGCGTCAGGGAAGCCCCTCTGAGTCACCCAGTGGACGGGCAAGTCACCCAGCAGTTACTGAGGGCAGTGGGGAAGTCCGTGCTGACTGGGCAGCAGATGACCTCTGTCCCTCCATCGGTGGTCCGCTTCTGCCTGGAATGTCCCCCCCTCGATGTGCTTGTGGCCCCCACTTCATTCAGAGCCCTTCCTACTTACCTGGCGCCACTCAGGGGGCCCTTGCATTACCCTGTTTCTAAAATGACACCCTCGGGGCGCCTGGGGGCTCAGCCGGCTGTGCGCACGACTCTTGATTTCGGCTCAGGTCTCGATCTCACGGTTCAGGAGTTTGAGTCCCACGTCGGGCTCTGTGCCGACAGTGTAGAGCCTGCTTGGGACTCTGTCGCCCTCGCTCTCTGCCCCTCTCCCACTCGTGCACACGCTCTCTTTCTCTCAAAATAAAAAAATTGAAAGTAAATAAAGTGGCACCCTCGCCGCTCTCCACCCCCTCCCAGCCGCACCGTTCCTTGAGAAAGTGCTGACGTTTGTGTCATTTCTGATCGGACCAGTGCCTGGCACAGAGTTGCCACTCTAAATGCTGTATTGACTGGCATGTTTGTCTTATTTTTTTTTTATTAAACATTTATAAAAAATATTTGTTTTTGAGAGAGATGGACAGAGGATCTGAAGTGAGCTCTGTGCTGACGGCCGAGAGCCTAATGCGGGGCTCGAACTCACAAACCATGAGACCATGACCTGGGCTGAAGTTGGAGACTTAACTGAGCCACCCGGGCGACCCTGGCGTGTCTGATTCAAACTGTTCATTGATCTCAGGCCCATTTTTGTGTATAATTTAAATGTCTGATAGAAGGTTTTTACTGCTACTGATTTCGTTGCTAAAGAAAATTAACAGGATGTTTGAAATAATGGTGGAATTTATCGTAGAAAATAACTCACAGTTTGACTCGGCCCAGTGTTTGTATAACTTGAGCCGCTGTTTCCGTAGGCGACATAGTGGGTCTGTATGACGAAGGAGGTCAGCTGGCCACGGGGATCCTGACCCGGATCACGCCCAGATCGGTCACGGTGGCCTTTGACGAGTCCCATGATTTCCAGCTGAGCTTGGACACAGAGCGCGCCTACAGACTGTTAAAACTTGCCAACGACGTCACTTACAAGCGGCTGAAAAAGTAAGGGCGAGTGTGACTGCGAATCCCATGCGCTTTTCCCCTAAACGCGGCTCGCTCACTCCGGCCGCCCGTCCTGCAGTGGAAAGGGGTGCAGTCGAGTCGAGTCTGGAGTCGTTCGGTGCCCCTCCTGGGGGTGGTGGCTGCAGGCGGCTGTGCTGGGGCGGGGGGCGGGGGGCTTGGGCGCTGGGTCCACGGCCGGTTTTCACCCGGCTCCTGATTCTCCCTTCTCTCCCCGGCCAGAGCCCTGGTTACCCTGAGGAAGTATCACTCCGGCCCCGCAGCCTCCCTCATCGAGGTCCTCTTCGGCGGGTCCCCCCCCAGTCCTGCCTGCGAAATACGTAAGAGCCCTTTCTCTCCTGGTCGACGTCACTCAGAATACCGAGGACACAGTGACTGGGGTGTTTGAGCAGGGGGCTGAGGACGCACAGAAGGAATCTGTGTCTTTCTTTAAGTTTCTTTGAGTGACGTGTGGGCTGGACTCATCTGTACTCAGTGCAGAGAAGCAGCTCGTTCCAGTGACTTTTCAACGTTCTATCGAACGCTTCTCAGCACGTGTTGTGAAGGGTAAGGATGTACACGAAGCCCTCGCCCGGCAGTCACGTTTTGTTTGTTTGAAAAGTCCCAGTTCTGACCGTGTTTTGTTACTTCTTGGCATCTTTCAAACTGCATGTGTTCTGGTCTTTTCCACGTACAGACGCACGTGCGCGCACACACTCCCCTTCCTCGCCTGCACTTTCGCACACCCCTCAGCGGTCTTGAAGAGCCTCGGTTTTGAGGGGGCTTGTTGTGTCCCCAAGTGCCACCTGCAACGCTGCGGTCCTGGTGTCCTGACTCGGCGGTGCTGGGCCGTCCCGGGCGGCTGGGCTTGTCCACGCCCTCGCCACACCATGCCTGCGCCGACCACCCGGCGCCCTTTGTTCTTATTTTCATTTTTATTTATTTTTTGAGAGACAGAGTGAGCGGGGGAGGGGCAGAGAGAGAGGGAGACACAGAATCCGAAGCAGCTCCAGGCTCTGAGCTGTCAGCACAGAGCCTGACGCGGGGCTCGAACTCGTGATCTGCAAGATCATGATCTGAGCCGAAGTCAGACACTTAACCAACTGAGCCCCCCAGGCACCCACAGCCCCCTTTAAAGACAGGGCTGCCGTATGGTGCTTGTCCAGGTTCTCCAAGCACTCCCGTCTCAAAGTTTTATTCTGCCACATATTTATCGAGAGGGTACTATGCACCAGAAACCGAATTGGAAGTTTATTTGCCATGTTTTAAGGAGCACAGTCCATGGCGAGTATCTAAGAGACAGGGATGCAGTGGGAAGAGGCAGGGCTGGGACATGGGGTCGGGTCGCTGGTGCTTCCCAGGCTGGCTGCAGTGTGGCCCGGCTCGGCCAGGGCACTGGGCCCGGAAGCTGTGCTCACTGGCGGCTGGGTGTCCCCGCTCGGCGGGTGCCCTGCGGCGGGCGCAGTGGGGCTGGAGCTGGATGCACAGGGTCTGCACTCGGGAGCATGGAGCACGCGAGGCAAATACATGGTCTTTGCCGTGGAAGCTGCAGCATAGAGACGGGATTCTGGAATTTGCTCCTTTCTCGTCTTCTGTTATTTCATGGGCACTTACGAGGGGACGCCGTGGCAGAAGTAGAATCCCAGAGACGTTCACTCCAGAATGGCCTTTTGTTGGGGAGCGCGAGTCGGCCAGTGTTTTGAGTAGAGGCCCAGGTGGTGTGTGGGTGTGTTAGGCCTCGTGCGCCGAGGTGGCAGCCAGAGGCCGCGTGTCAGTGAGCGCGTGGCCGGTTCGGGTGGGGCCGGGCTCCTGAGAACAGGCAGCAGGTGGAGGGGCCTGTGGTCCAAGCTGCTTCCTGTCCTGGGAGGAACCTTCTGGAGATTAAGCAGGTGGACTTTGTGTGGATTGGCCGCCTCCCGGGAGACCCAGGGGTTGGGTGCTGGGCCCGTCCTGCCGCCTGCGCCGCTGCGTGCAGGGGTGAGGCGCGGCCGAGCCTGACGGTGTTGCCTGTCCCACAGAGCCGCCGCCCTTCTGGAACGCCTCCCTGGACGCCTCCCAGCAGGAAGCCGTGTCCTTCGCGCTGTCCCAGAAGGAGCTCGCCATCATCCACGGGCCGCCGGGCACCGGGAAGACCACCACTGTGGTCGAGATCATCCTTCAGGCCGTGAGGCAGGGCTCAAAGGTGGGCGCGGGCGCCGGTGCCCCGACAGCGCCCCTGGGCTCTGCATGCCTGGCCCGCAGGAGCTCAGCAGGGTCCCCGCCTGCACTCTGGGACTGGAACATTCCGAGCGGGGGCTGATTGGGCGCTGGGCTGGGCCCTCTCTGGTTCCTGACGGCTGCGGGGCGCCTGGGCAGGGCGTAGGTTCCGGGGCGCCAGTCCTCGGGGCTCCGCCCTGCACACTTGCCCCGCCCCCGCCCCGTGTCCTCGGGAGCCCTGCGGCGGGTGGAGGGACACAGACGTGTGCGGTGCCCGGGGACCGCTCTGCCGCGGCGCAGGCCACGAGGTCCTGTGGTGTTAACTCGCGTACGTTTCCCGGGTCCCGGAAGGGTCTGTGTCAGCGTGTGCGTCACCATGAGTCATCATGGGTTCTGAGCACGTGGAGAACTTTCAGAAAGTCTCTCTCATCTGTAAATGTCAGGCGGTGACGAGAATTAGAATAATAACGGTCAACATCTTACTTTATACATTTTACAAAGCAGGTCTCCGTCCGTGTGCTTTCCGTGTATGTGCTCAGGTGACCCTCACGGTGTCCCTGGCCGCTGGGGACCGTTGGCACCCCCAGTTCCCAGGGAAAACCGAGCACCGAGGGCCCGTGCCCCGGTCACAGTGGGCGGCAGGGCCAGGGTTTGAACTCGGGCAGGCGCGCTCTCCGGAGCCTTTGCGCCTCACGCCTCTCTGCGGGCCGAGCTGCTGCTGAGAGCGCATGGAGGTCTGTCCCTCCGTCACAGAGCTGGCCGGTGGCTTCTCCAGGTGGGTGTCACCTGGAAACTGGATAAATGACCGTTCAGTAGCGGGAAGCAGGTCTGGGGGTTTGATTGTGTGCCTTCTGCCTCCGTGAGCAGTGAAACAGGGGGCGCTGTTCACGCTCAGGCCCTCGATGGGGGCGAAGGCGATGGCGGGGGGTGCTTACTGCTGAGCCTTGTGGGGGGCCCTCCTCTCTGTTTCCTCTGCCACCTGCTACTTTTGGTTTTTAAAGTTTATTTTGAGAGCGCGAGAAACAGAGAGCGCGAGAGCACGCGCATGTGTGTTTGCGATGGGGATGGGCAGAGGGAGGAGGAGAGAGGGGACCCCGAGCAGGCTCCGTGCTGTCAGCGCAGAGCCCGACGTGGGGCTCGAACTCACGAACCGTGAGATCGTGACCCGAGCCGAAGTGGAGAGTTAGATGCTCCCCTGACTGCGCCCTGACGCCCCCGCAGCACGTGTCCTGTATCCCCGCCCCCCCACGTGCTCGCGTCTGTGTGTTTATGCTTTGACATGACCACTTGTACATGCTCGTCCCCGTCTCGGCCTTCAAGGCCTCTGGTTCATTCTTGCGTGAGCTTGAGTGGTTAGAGGAGTCACTGACTGTGAGCCTTGCGTCCCCAGGTCCTGTGCTGTGCTCCCTCTAACGTCGCCGTGGACAACCTGGTGGAGCGGCTGGCGCGGTGGCGGCAGAGGGTCCTGCGCCTCGGGCACCCTGCGCGGCTGCTGGACTGCATCCAGCAGCACTCCCTCGACGCCGTGCTAGCACGCAGCGACGCCGCCTCGATCGTCGCGGACATCAGGAAGGACATCGACCAGGCCTTCGTACGTCCCTGCCCAGCAGCCACTCCGTGTGGCTTCTCGTCCATGGTTTCTCCTGGGAGCCACTTCTGTCTGCGTTTCTCTGCTTTTCTTTGGCCTCTGTCAGCTCATTTAAGAATTTCAAACATCCGGGGACACCTGGGTGGCTCAGTCGGTTAAGTGTCCGACTTCCGCCCAGGTCATGATCTCACGGTTCGTGGGCTTGAGCCTCACGTCGGGCTGTGTGCTGACGGCTTGGAGCCTGGAGCTGCTTTGGATTCTGTGTCTCCCTCCCTCTCTACCCCTTCCCCAGCTCATGCTCTGTCTCTCTCTTCCTCTCTCTTTCAAAAATAACTAAACGTTAAAAAATTTTTTCAAACATCAGGATGGCCCATTACAAAAATTTCCCCCCACTTTTATTAAGAAAGGAAGGGCTGCCTGTTGTCGGTAGAGACTGTGCTCAGGACTCGATAGGGACCTGACTGCTGCCGGAGCTCTGTGAGGAGGTGAGGGACGGCCCTGAGGAGGGCCTCTCTCTCTAAGCGCCCCTGCATCGGGCTTGTTGACAAGAAGAAACCCAGCAGCCTGAAAGTAAAAATTCAGAAAATACTTGTCCCAGCAGATTCTGGTCCATTTTACAGTCTCCCTGTGGGAGAGAGGCAGCAGGTGGCCGGTCAGGTGGAGTCGGGGCTCCGGGGCCCCGTGGTTCTGTGACGCAACATCCGCTCCAGGACGTTTGTCACCAGGCCTCGAGGCCTCACGTGGGTGTGGCCTCCTCCGTGTCCCCACCCCACAGGGCCGTGGCTGTGAGTCAGCCTTCCTGGGGCCTGAGGGATTGTGCATGGCACATGGGCTGCCGGCGCAGCCCGGCAGAGGTGGGGACGGATGAAGATGTGTCATTGAGAGTAGAGGTGGCCTGGGCATGCGCACTGATGGCCTCTCCTCCACTTCATCAGTGCTTTTCAGGATCCTCTCGTCCATGGGGGTGCACAGTAACCCCATCCTCGCTCCCACCCCCCGCAGGCCCTGCCAAGCTCCAGGCTCTGGAGCAGAAACCAGATAAGGAAGGGTCCCTCTCAGCGTTATAGGGCATCGGGTTAGGTGAGCGCCTCTCGGGCTGAGGAAGACCCGTTAGTCTCTTGCAGATGGGAGTCGGAACCGGGGCGCAGCGTCTCCTGGCAGCGGCTGACGCCCAGGGCCGGCAGGTGTCCCCGGGTGCACGATCGTGCGCGGCGATCCCGTGCGGGGTCCGCAGGGCCCGGTTTCTGGTTTTGTGTGAGTTTACGGGTCAGCTAGCTGTCTGCTTTGAGGACCCGGCCTGTGCCTCGCCGCCTCTCTCCATGCAGGTGACGCTGGCTGTGAGGCCACGGAGGCCGCCAGGCGCTTGGTGGCCTGCGTGTATCCGTTGCTCCATCGAGAAAGGTTTTTCACATCTTGGTGCCTCCCGAGGAGCTCCGTGAAGCGGGCCCGCTGGCTATAAACACAAGCACTTCGGGAGCAGAAAAGAGCTAAGCAGGTGCAGAGTCACGTCCAAATATTTATGTTTTCTTGGCTTTCCTTTGTAGGCGAAGAACAGGCAGACCCAAGGTAACAGAGAGAAGAGCAGTTTCTGGAACGAAGTCAAGCTGTTACGGAAGGAGCTGAAGGAGAGGGAGGAGGCCGCCATGCTGGAGAGCCTCAGGTCGGCCGCCGTGGTGCTGGCGACGAACACGGGTGAGGGCAGCCGCGCACCCCCTCGGGCTCCGGCGGTTTGTATAGACCCGTCCGTTGTCCGTCGGTGTTGGGAGGGTTCCCAGGGAAGCCCTGGGCCTGCAGTGTCTTGTAGGAGGTTTCTTTCATCGAATCAGGTACTTGGGTTCCCTCTTGTGCACTGAGCCGCACCTTCCAAGGGACCTGTTCGTTTAATCCAAGTCGTTAATTTATGATCTAAAGTTGCTCGTCGTATCTGCTCACTTTAAACATCCGCAGAGCATCTCTGACGACGTGCCTGTCTCCTTCCTGGGTCGGCAATTTGGAAACCGGGTTCCCCTTCCTCCCCAGGGTTTGCTGGTCTCTGCTTGGAGACTTTCCTGACCTGGTTCCGTGAGGCCTGTGTTCCCCGTCCTGGGTGGTCACTGGCGCCTGTTAGCTGAGGGGCCAGGAAATGATCGGACATGCTTGTTCCTGCTCTGGAAGCAGCAGGTCTCCCGGCCTTTCCCAGGGCCCCGTGCGTGTCGGGACACAGTCAGTGCTCAGCTGGCACCTCACAGCTCAGCCCTCGCTCCCCATTGGGGCAGCAGCAGCGGTGAGCCAGCCGTGAGCGCTTAGGGCCTCCTCGGGCCTCGCGTTCACAGGCACGCAGCCGGACACGTGTGCGTGGCCTGGGTTCCTGGGGACAGGTTAGAGCTTTTCAAAGTCCCCGTGGACATCTCAGTCACCAGCTCTCCCTTGGAAATTGTTTAGTTTGCCCGTCGCTCACTCTGGTGGGTCCACAGTGCCGTCGAGAGCTCTGGTGGCTCAGGACAAGCGCCTGGGGGAAGGGCTGCCCGCCCCGGGTGGGGGTGGGGGGTGCGCCTCGTCAGGGGAGGTACAGGCAGGCTGAGGACCGGGGTCTCCGGGGGCCGCAGACAGGCCTGGTCACGGCATTCCTCTGGGAATGGGGCCTCGAGGTGGTTGGCTGCCGGCTTCAGGGTTCCTGTGGAACGGGGGTGGGGGGTGGGGGGGATGCAGGGCCCGGCCCTGACCCCGGACAGCTTGCTCTTCCTGCCCACAGTGAGCCCTTGATTTTTTTGAACAAACACTGCCTGGGACACCGCAGGCCCTTGGCTGATTTCTAGAGGGTTCTGAGAAGTTGATTTCCACAGTCGTGCCAGCCTTCTCGTTGCTCCAGCGGGAGGAGGGAGTTCCCAGGGGCCCTCACGCCGCCCGCTCTGCTGCGGTCCTTCTGCACCCGATCAGATCTTACGGGCCCGGCTCTGCGGGGCCGGCTCGTGGCCGCTTCAGTCCCTCCCGTCCTGCTCGGTGGGGAGCTCGGAGGCCCTCCTGGACGTGCTTCTGTTTGCCCCGCGAAGTCGCATCCGAGATCCGAGCCCACCTCCTAATTACCCAAATTCTGCCTCTGCTAAAGCCTTCCCTGCTGTCCCCGAAGTCAGCGGCAGGAGATTCATCGAGATACGTTCTGAGTCACATGTGTGCGTGTCTCAGTGTGATGTGGGGGGAAGGGCGAGAGCTAACAGAGCAGCTGTGTCCGCCAGGCGCGTCTCCCGACGGCCCGCTGAAGCTGCTGCCCGACGGCCACTTCGACCTGGTGGTCATCGACGAGTGCGCCCAGGCCCTCGAAGCCAGCTGCTGGATCCCCCTGCTGAAGGCCAGGAAGTGCGTCCTGGCCGGAGACCACAAGCAGCTGCCGCCCACCGTGGTCTCCCCCAAGTAAGACCCTGCCCACCCGGGGCGCCTTGGCCTCACCCCTCCGGCTGTCTCCTCCACACGTTCCCTGATGACGACCCCTCATGCCCGTATATTTTTAGTGTTTATTTTGAGAGAGAGAGAGAGAATGTGTGTGACAGAGAGTGTGAGCAGGGGAGGGGCAGAGAGAGAGGGAGACACAGAATCCGAAGCAGGTTCCAGCTCTGAGCTGTCAGCACAGAGCCCGACGCGGGACTCGAACCCACAAACCATGAGATCATGACCTGAGCCAAAGTTGGATGCTCAACCGAGCCCCAGCGCCCGTTTTATTGCACGTATTTGTTGAGAGGTCAGGCGGCCAGGCTGTGTGCTCCTGGGGTCAGAGGTTGGAGGCACCACACACGTTTCTGTAGCGTCAGCGCCCGGCGCCGGGCTGGTCCGTGCCTCTTGGACGTTGTTTCTCTGACGAGGCCAGTGAGGCCGACGTGCCCAGTCCTGCCAGGCGGGGTCGAGAGGGGGTGCCCCTGTGGGCAGGCCGACTGGCCTCCGGTTCGGCAGCTCAGGGGCTGACTCGGAGTCTTCGAGGCCTAACCTGTGGCCACGTCCTTGGACCTGGGCCGGGGGGTGACTAGAGACACAGCGGTCCCTGCCGTTGTGACTGAGCTTGCCGCTCCTCCCGCACTGCTTCCGCCTCCGCGCTTGCTGTCCCCGTCTGCGCGGGTCTTTCCCGGGTGCAGGGTGGCCGTGCCCTCCCTCCACTCAGTAGTTTCTCAGACGAGCCCACTTCATGGCCTGCCGTGAACACCCTGCCTCAGCACGTTCCCGCTGCCCATGGGTCCCTTCCGCCCTGCCTCAGCATGTCCCTGCCGCCCACGGGTCCCTTCCATGCTGCCTCAGCTCGTCCCCGCTGCCCGCAGGCCCCTTCCGCCCTGCCTCAGTATGTCCCTGCTGCCCGCGGGCCCCTTCTGCCCTGCCTCGGTGCGTCCCCGCTGCCCTTGGGTCCCTTCCATGCTGCCTTGGTGCTTCCCCACTGCCCGCGGGCCCCTTCCATGCTGCCTCAGTATGTCCCTGCCACCCACGGGTCCCTTCCACGCTGCCTCGGCATGTTGGGTGCTTCTGTGCTTGAGGTTGGGACCAATAACCACATCACTCGTTTCTTTGATGCGGTTCTGGGTGGCCGTCCTTATCACAGAAGGTTAACCCCAAGGTCTCACAGGCTCACAGGGACCTGGGGGGGGCTGAGGTAGAACTGGGAGCCGTCCAGGTTTAGTATCGCCCCGGTGGGGACAGCTGGAATGCCACTGTGGTTAAGACGGTGGCCCCAGAGTTCACTGGCTGGGCGCCCTGGGCTGCTCACTTAACCTCTCTGTGTTGCACTCTCCTCCTGGGAAGCAGGCAGCGCAGCAGTGACTACTGCCTCAGGTCCTGTAGGGGTTAAGATCACAGTCATAAAGGGTGTGTAGTGGCACCCGGGACACGGGAAGGGCTCGGTACGCACCGGCTGTGGTTACAGTTTGCAACGGGTTGCTTACGGCTGAGCATGTGGGAATGTGAGAAAATTCACCTGTGACAGCTTCTTGTTGCCGCTGTGCTAAATTACCACATGTGGGTTTATTATCTCGTGGTTCTGGAAATCACAAGTCCAAACCTTCCCTCAGTGGGTTCGAGCCCAGGTGTTGGCCTGGACGCGTTCTTTCTGGAAGCCGCAGGGCTGGATTCATTCCTTAGCCTTTCCAGCTGGCGGAGGGGCCGCGTCCCTCACTGGAGCCCCTGCTCGCCTGCAGAGCCTCCAGCAGGGCCCCCACTGTCCGATGGCACCTTCTCTGCCCCTGACCCTCCTCGTGATTGCATCGGGCTCACCTTAGCTTCACACAGGAGGGTCACGCCTTCACAGGTGCCGGGGTCAGGACGGGGCGTCTCTGGGGCCGGTGTTCAGCCAACACATCCTTTACTTTAGGTCGGAACTCAGGCTGCCTTCGGTTCCGAGAATGAGGGCTGGCTTCTGGCCAGACCGGGGGAACCTAAGCGCCCTTCCTGGTTCCTCTCTTGACGCAGGGCTGCCGCGGCGGGGCTGGGCCGCAGCCTGATGGAGCGCCTGGCGGAGGAGCTGGGCGCGAGCGTGGTGCGGACGCTGACGGTGCAGTACCGCATGCACCGGGCCATCATGCAGTGGGCCTCGGAGGCCCTGTACCAGGGGCAGCTCACGGCCCACCCGTCCGTGGCGGGCCACCTCCTGCGGTGAGTACTTGGTCGCGTCCTTCCCGGCCTGCCCTGCCTCGTCCTGGTGCCCTGTGTCCCCCGCGTCACCGAACCATGCTCCGTAAAGGCTTTAACGTCACCCCCGAGGCTGGTTTCCAGGAGGGGAGCTGGGTGGGTGCTCAGGCGCTGGTGCTCTCAGGGCTCCTCATACCTGCCCCCACCCCCACCCCCTGCGAAGGGCCCGTGCCGGGTGGGGGAAGGGAAGCGAGCATCCTGTCTGTAGGCCCCGCCTCCACGTCGTTGCCTGGCCTCACGTGATCAGTCCGCCTGTGCAGGGACCTCGCGGGAGTGGCCGCCACGGAGGAGACAGGCCTCCCGCTGCTGCTCGTGGACACGGCCGGTTGCGGGCTGTTCGAGCTCGAGGAGGCGGACGACCAGTCTAAGGGCAACCCTGGTGAGCCCGCCTGGGCAGGGCCGGCTCCTTGGTTTGAAGGGACCCCGAAGTCCTCTCCGTAAGAAGCAGGGGGCCTGTAACTGTGGACTTCGGGGGGACTGGGAGGTTCCTGGCGAGCTGGGGGTTCTGGCCACACAGGAGTGCGCCGTGCCCTCCTCAGCGGGCAGCTCTGCTTCGGAGAGGAGCCGGCCTGGGGTGGGGGGGCGAGGGTGGGGGGTGTCTGCTCCCCACGGTCCCAGCCTGCCAGCTTGCACTTGCGCTGCGGGGCGAGCTCTGGGTCAGCCGCGTGGCCGCGTCCTCGCTCACTCCCTCTGGCGGGCCTGCGACCCGGCAGTGCCCCAGGCCGATGCCCGATCCGCTGGTCGGGGTGGGCGGGGTCCTGAAGAAACCGGCACTGCTAACACTGACGGGGGTGTCTGGTGCGGTGACCTGGGTGACCTGGGCCGACGGCCGCTTGCTCCCTGCAGGGGAGGTACGGCTCGTGAGCCTGCACGTCCAGGCCCTGGTGGATGCTGGCGTCCGCGCAAGCGACATTGCTGTGATCACACCGTACAACCTCCAGGTACGGGCGGCCCCCTCTCTGTGCACGGGGCACGTGTCCACGGGGCACAGCCACCCCGGAGTGGCCGACGGGAGGGGGTAATTTATCGTCTCTTCTGACTGGAAACTCTGGGTGGAATCAAGCATCTCATGACCGGATCCGGGGCTCATGGGACGTTAGCAAGAGCCTCCGTCCGTCTGTTTTACTCGCCCTGATGCGTCCCCGCCCCGTCCTGACGTCAGCCCGCGTCCCCAGTGGCTTCGTGCTGTGGCCGGTTTCCCAGTGGCCCAGGCTGGCCGTCCTTACCGGGCACCTGCCCCCGGGTCTCCAGCCTGACTCAGGTCGGCTCAGGTCCCCACCCCTGAGCTGGTGGCTGTGGCCAGAGCGGGGCCCTTGCCCACCTCTGGGCAGGGGGGCCGGCTCCTTGCAGGAAGGCCAGGGGTCCCGCCTGGAGGGGTCGGGGGGGGGACGACAGCAGAATGACCTCACCCGCTCCTGTCTTTTCTGCTCGCGTGTCCTCCCTCGGCCCCCGCCTTGTTTGGCGGGAGAGACGCAGCCGCAGCAGAGTGTCGTGGGCCCGCGGGGGGTGGGGTTGCCGCCCCTTCCTGGCTCACGGGCGCCACGCCTGTAAGGGCGTCTGAGGCAGGCGGCCGTCATGAGCCGGCGGAGCTGGCGCGATGGCCGTGCTGGGGCGCCGCTGCCGCCTGAGCAGCTTACGTGCTGTTTGTGGGCTCACGGACGCCTGTCCCCAGGAGGCGGGAGGCTCGGCTCTGCCGCGTGAGGCCCTCTGCGGAGTTCAGGGGCGGGGTGTCGGGGCCGCCCTGGCCTGCGCCGCGACCAGGACACGGCCTTGCTTGGTGTTTCAGGTGGACCTGCTCAGGCAGAGCCTTGCTCACAGGCACCCCGAGCTGGAAATCAAGTCCGTCGATGGCTTCCAAGGCCGAGAGAAGGAGGCCGTGGTCCTGTCCTTCGTCAGGTCCAACAGGAAAGGTAGGCGGGGCTCAGGGAGGCCTCTGGGGGAGCACAGACGTAGACGGTCTGGGGGGCGGGCAGGGGTGGGGCACGGTGAGGCCCTGGCCGGAGGGTCCCAGGGGCTGCCTGTGAGCTGGGTGCTGTGGGTGGGGAGTGGTGTTCTGGGCCGAGGGGACGGAGGTGGAGGCGGGCAGAGTGCAGGCGTGGGCCCCCCGAGTGCAGAGCCCGGCTTTCGGCCTCGAGGTGAAGTTGGCCGCGGGGCCTGGTGTTCGCGCGGCAGCCGTCTGTGGGAAGTCCGTCTGCTGGGAGCGTTGGTCGAGCTGGTGGAGAAGTTACCGGGGCGTCCCTCTCATTCTCTGGGGTGTCGGCCGCAGTCACCCTCTGGGCTTGGCGAGCTGGGGTCGGGCAGCAGGAGGTCTGCCCAGGTGTGATGGCACGGTGGAGGGGTGCTGGCTGGTCCCTACGGCGAGCCTTCCCACCCACGCCTGGCTCGTTCCTAGGTGAAGTGGGCTTCCTTGCCGAGGACCGGCGGATCAACGTGGCCGTCACCCGTGCTCGGCGCCACGTGGCGGTCGTGTGTGACTCGCGCACTGTTAACAACCACGCCTTCTTGAAGACCCTGGTGGGTCACTTCGTGGAGCACGGGGAGGTGCGCACGGCCTTCGAGTACCTTGACGACATCGTCCCCGAGAACTACTCCCACGAGGGCTCCCAGGGCCACGGCCAAGCCGACGCGAAGCCCCGGGGCCCTGCCGCTTCCTCCAGGAAGCCTGCTCGGGTCAGGGCCCCGGAGGCCAGGCTGGAGCGGAAGGCACCTGGTAGGGGGCCCGTGGGCCCTGAGGCCGGTTCTCAGCCCCGCGTCCGCGGAGGCAGCCCGGAGGCAGCGGACGGCAGAGACGGCGCGGCCCACTTCAGGGCCAAGATCGCAGAGTTCGTGGCGAGCGAGGAGGCTCGGCTGGAGTTCCCGGCGTCCCTGAACTCGCACGACAGGATGTGGATCCACCAGATAGCGGAGGAGCTGGGGCTGCGTCACGACAGCAGCGGCCAGGGCAAGAAGAGGTTCATAACCGTGAGCAAGAGGGCCCCGCCCGCCCCGCCGCCCCCCGCCGCCCGCCCCCCGCAGGCGGAGCCCCCTCCCGGCGAGCAGAGCGGCCGGGCAGCCCCGGACCTGAAGGCCCTGCACCTGGAGAGGCCGCGGCGGGAGCAGGAGCGGCAGACCTCACGCTCAGGGCCGCACAGGGTCTCGGAGAAGAAAAAGCAAAAAGAAGCAAACGGTGAGCGGGTTTACCTGTTGAGAACACAGGCTCGGTGTCCCCTTAACGCGGGTGTTTGCCCCATTTGACCCCCCGGTGCCGCCACCGTCAGAAAGAATCGTGACTCTCTCGGTGCCACTGCCCTGATTCCACGTCTCGTGCCTCGTGTTTAACCAGTCACCACACATGAGCTCCCTGAGCGCGGCTGGTCCCCGTGACCTCTGCGTCCCCAGCTCCTCAGGCAGGGCCGGGCACGTACGGGGGGGCGGGGCACAGGAGCCCGCGGGCAGTCACACACCTGCGTGCGGGCAGGGCCTTGTTCCACTCGCAGCCGAGCTCGCACGTCCGCCGTCTTGCCTCCCGGGTCCCAGGAGGGGCCGAGTGCATCCTGCACGGCCCCCGTCCCGCACCGCGGTGGAGGGGCCCCGGCTTGAGGCCCCGGCGGGCGCAGCGTGGATTCCTGGGAGACCCAGCCCGTGTCGTCCGTGCAGGACCACGGAGCCCCTTGTGTCCTCAGTTTTCACTGAAGCCCTGGGAGCGAAGCGGCCCTGTGCCCAGGCATGCGTGTTCCGGCAGAGGAGGATAGTCAGATGCCCTTCTAAACCGCACCGAGAAGGTGCCGGGTGCCGGGCAGAGCAGGCGCCGGGACAGGGTGGCTGGCGGGCCTGGGGGACAGAGCATCCTGGGGAGGCTTCGCCCTGTTTAGGGGCCGCTAGCCCTGCTTAGTCTTGCAGTGTTTCCTCGAGCAGCCACCTTCTTTTTTAAAAAAAAATTTTTTTTTTTAAATGTTTTACTTATTTCTAGGAGAGAGAGAGACAGCGTGAGCAGGGGAGGGTCAGAGAGAGAGGGAGTCACAGACTGAAACAGGCTCCAGGCTCTGAGCTGGCAGTCAGCACAGAGCCCGACGCGGGGCTCGAACCCACGAACCGCGAGATCATGACCTAAGTGAAAGTCGGACGCTTCACCGACTAAGCCACCCAGGCGCCCCTCGAGCAGCCACCTTCTGATTCCACCCTTGCTCAGGGTCAGAGCATGACCCATCCGGTCGGTCCCCAGAGTCCATGTTGAGGTCCCAGCAGCTGAGAAGCCGAGGCCAGTCTGAGCGGGTCTTGGGGCCGTGGCTGGACACACCCCGCGGGGAAGGGTGCTGCTGAGTGCTGAAGGGCTGCCTGTCCCTCTTGGGGGCGGGGGGTGCTGGGGAATGACAGGTGCGCAGGCCTGTAGGGGAAGCGGTCAGTGCTGCGTTCACGAGATCTCGTCTTCCGCCTGGTGCCGGCGCCGTCTGCCGGGGCCCTGTGGCGCGGCCGTTCCCCGAGGTGCCTCCTCCAGGGTCCCCTGATGCTGCTCTGGGGCTGTCAGCACGCCTGCCCCCAGGGCCCCCAGCCCGTCTTGGGAGACGGGGTAGGGGCATGTCCCCCTTGCAGGTGACCCTGCCTTTCCAGGGAAGGGCTGCGGCGGGGGCTTGGGAGGCCCGGGTGGCGTCACAGCTGCCCCCGTGTCCCCTCCAAGTGTCCCCTCCGAGGCTGACCTGACCTGGGCACCCAGCCCCGCGACACGCCCCTTGTAAGGAGTCGGCTCGGGGAAGCGGCCCGCCAGCTCACCTTGTCTGTGCCCGTCACCCCCAGAACCGACGACAGCCCGTGTTCCCCGCGTGTCTGCGCGTGTGCGTGCGTGTGTGTGGTGTGCGCGTGAGCCCCACGGAGCTGCAGGTACACGCCATCTCACGTCCCCTCCCCACTTGTCAGCGTCGTCCTGGAACTTGGAAGGACTTGGGGGCGTGTCTGGTCAAGAACCTTCCGGGCCGTGACGCTGGGGCCCGTGAGTGCGCCGTGGTTCGGCTGCCCGTCCCGGGGCGCAGCTCCCGTTTGCTCTTGTTTGTACAGTCGACGTCTGAGGAGCGTCCTTGTGGTTAAACGTGGCCTTGAGTAGGGAGACGTGCTTTTCAGAGGCGCTGCCCGTCCGCCCGGCGCCCCCCCTCCCGGCAGTGACGCTTAGTTACGCGCTCACTGAAGAAGGGCTGCTCCGGGCTGGACGCCACCAGGCTTGACGGAGGTCGCCGCCTGCGCACGGAACCCGAAGGCAGGAAGCCGGGTGGCTCGGTGGGGCGGGCGTGGTCCCGCGGGGGAGCTCTCCACCGACTTCCGTGTCCTTCCCCACGTGCGTGACGGTTCTCTCCCCCCAGGGCGTGCGGCCGTCGACTTGCCCAGCGAGGACGACTTCGACGCCCTGGTCTCGGCCGCCGTGAAGGCCGATAACACGTGCGGCCTGGCCAAGTGCACCGCGAGCGTCGTGACCCTGGGCCAGCTCTGCCTGCACTGCGGCCGCCGCTTCTGCCTCGGCCACCACCTGCCGGAGGTGTGCGGGGACGGGGGTTTGGGGGGGCGGGGCTGTGTCTCCAGGGCTCCCCGGCGGAGGTGCCCCCAGCAGGAAGGGCAGCTGGTCACGAGCTCTGAGGCGGACGTGGCCCGGGCTCGGTTTCTGACGTGTCCCGTTACACCCCAGCTGCTGGGAGTTCTGGACACAGAGGATCGTGTTGAAGCGAGTTTGGGGTCTGCCCTGGTTAGCGTAGGGGAGGGGGGAGGGGGCCCCCCCGGCTGGGGTCCCTGCCCTGGGGTGGGGGGAGGGAGGCGCGGACCCGTGGGGACCAGGGTGTGAGAGCGGCCTGTGGTGCCGGCTGCTGGCGGGTGGAGTGGGGAGCCGGGCTGGGGGGGGTGGGCGTGTGACCCCGGGGAGGGGCCTGGGAGCAGAGCAGGGCGGCAGGGAGGAGGCTGGCAAGTCCTGGGTCTCCCCGGGGCGGACGGTGGGAGGCGGGGAGGCGTCTGGGCCCCTGCACTGCTTGTGGTGGGAAGGGGATGGCGAAGGCCCTGGGGTTTCTGGTGCGGCCGAGGGAGGGTGGCGGTGGCGCTCTCGGAGGGGAGGGAGGGCACGTGATACCGGGGGCGTCACCTGGGGCGTCACCATCCTGGGCCACCTGTGTGGGGGTCCTCGTGGGGTCCCCACGCCCTGGGTCGGGTTGTAGTGCTTGCCCGCAGGGAGCTCTGCCGCCTCTGACCCTGGAAAGGGTGTCTTCCCTCCCTTCCTCCCCCTTCCCCCCACTCTGTCCCCACCCCTTCCCCTCCCCCTCCTGCGCCCCCTCCCTCTCCCCTGCTCTCCCCACCCTTTCCGCGCACGCCCCCCCCTCCCCCTTCCTCATCTTTTCCTCTCTCCCTCCTTCGGCACCCCTCCTCTCTTTTTCTCCTTCCTCTCCCTTCCCCTCCTCTCTCCTTCTTCTCCCTCTCCCCTTCTCCCCCTCTCTTACCTCATTCTCTCCTCTCTCTCCCTCACCCCCTTCTCTCCCTCTTCCCCTCTCCCCCTCCCCTCTCTCACACACATTCACATGCACATTTTCTCCTCCACATACGCATGCGCACGCACACACACACACACACACACACACACAGTTTACTGATGCTTGTTCATAAAACGTATAGTGTTTGAGTTTCATCTAGAACGTTTAGAAACCGCCAGATACAAGGTTTGGGGGGCTGGGGTGCATTACGGGCGCAGCCTGTGCCGGTCCCTGGTCCCGGGCAGAGGGAGCCCGCAGGGGTGAGTGGACCGGGCGCCCCCCGTGCCGTCCGCGGAAGTATTGCATGTGACCGCAGATATGGCTGTGGGTCCGTCTGCTCTGAGCCCCTACGCGATGAGGCCCGGGGCCGGGTGGCAGGGGCCTGGCCTCAGCACCCACTCCGTCCCCTGCTCCCCCCGTGACCTGGGCAAAGTCACTTCGCCTCAGCCCTCAGCCCTCCCTGGTGCCCCGAGGAGCAGGGTGACGCTGGGTGTGGAGGAGGAGGGCCCGGCTTGAGGGCAGAAGGGGCAGGAGTGGGGTGCCCGCTGAGTGGGGCGGGGCCGGGCACTGCGCAGGGTGGGGCGGGCGGGCCGCAGGGGTCTGCTGGGCTGTGCTCAGCGTGCTGGGGGAGCCGACGAGCCGTCTCTTCTGGGACCTGGCCAGGCGCAAACTGGGTCCCACCCGCGGTCCCTGGGGAGACAGCGGGGAAGCACAGGCTTTCTGGAAGGAACCATGACTCACGCACGTGGTGCCCGCTGCTGGGGAGGGGCTCAGGGGGCTTCCTCTGCCTTCCTTCCTGCCAACGACAGAAGGGGTCGTGCGAGCCTGTCCTCGAGCGCAGGGCCACTCCTGGCACGGGCCAAGCGCTGGGGTCGGGTCGGAGAAGACGGCCTGTCACCCGCGGGCGCCTGCTCGGCCTTTGGCTCCATGCCGTGGACAGACGGTGTGGCTCGCGGGGGTGACGCTCTGCCTTCGAACGCCACTGCTGGTGGACTCATGCGTGTCACCCCCACACACAGTGACGTCCGGTCAGAGGCCAGTGCGGCTGAGCCGAGGGCGGGGCTGGAGGCTGGGTGGGGGTGCTCCCTCGGGCCCCCCAGCCTGCACTGCGGGGTCCGGTGCCGGAAGAGCAGGGAGCCCTCCGGGGCCTCGTGCGGGGGCAGCGGGGCCTTTGTCCCCACTCGGCTCAGGCTGCCCGCCTGTCCCCCCCAGATCCACGGCTGTGGGGAGAGGGCTCGCGCCCACGCCCGGCAGAGGATCAGCCGGGAGGGAGTCCTGTACGCCGGCAGCGGGACCAAGGACCGGTCCCTGGACCCAGCCAAGAGGGCGCAGCTCCAGAGGAGGCTGGACAAGAAGCTGGACGAGCTGAGCAGCCAGAGGAGGAGCAAACGGAAGGAGAAGGAGAAGTGACGGGGGAGGGGGAGCGAGCGCCGCTGCTTTCTGGTTCCTCGTACCTGCTCCCCGTGACAGTGTGCAACCTGCCCCCCCTGCCTGTGCCACGGCCGGGTGGGGCTCGGGGCCTGTGGGGGGAGGGTGGCTTCTCTGCCCTGACGCAGGGTGCCCGGGCGTGCGGTCAGGGCCACGTGGTCCCCCCCCCGCCATGCCCGTGCCCTTCCGCCTCGTCACTCCGGGACCGTTGCCCGGTATGCTCCTTCCTTCCCCGTCAGAACCCCCGCCTGGGCCTTGGGGTGTTGCCGTGAGTGAGGGTCAGTAAGTTCCGCTGGAGACGCGCCTCCGTGTCCCCTGCACTGGCCCGACGCCCCCTCAGACCTCGTACAGGTGAATCCCCCGTGGGGCCGGCCGGCTCTGGGCCCATCAGAGAGCGAGCGAGCGAGCGAGCACCTGAGAACTGGGTGCCTGGAGACGCCCCTCCCGCGCGTCCCCACGCAGCTGCTCACCCTCGGCCGTCTCCCGTCCCCCGCTGGCTGCCGTGAGCCCCCGTCCCGCGCGGCAGGCACGGCTCGGGCTCCTGCGAGGCCCCGAGCGGGGCTGGTGACGACCCCGGGCTTGGGCGAGCCGCGGGGGGCGTCCCCGGTGCTGTGCCGGCCGCCTGGCTGAAGGGAGCCTCGGGCTGTCCCGTTTTCGTCTCAGGGTCTCATTTGTGTAAACGGGATATAAATTATTTAAGAAACGAATAAAGGTCTATGCGTGTCACCCTGTGTTCGTTACATGTTCACAGGGAACGTGCTTCCGTGTGCCCCATGCAGCTCAGGCGGAGCCGACGTTTGCTCTCCACTCTCGGCTTCCAGAAGGCGTGAACCACACTCAGAGCGAGGAGGGGGCGCGCGCAGGGCCCCTGGCTGGGGGGGGGGGGCTTGTCCCGCTAACTGATGACAAGACAAGAAAAAACCCCGTTCTCCGTGCCTCTCCCAGCAGCTGGAACAAACGTTTGAAATCGGGAGGGGTGGAGACCCCGACCGGGCTCCGTGGAGACACGGGGGCAGAGAGGCTGCGGCCGAGGGAAGGGGGAGGGAGGTGTCAGGCCGTGCCTCCCTGGGGCCCGGGGTCTCCCTGTGCGCTCAGGGCCGCCTCCCCCTGCGTCCGTGGTCCACCCGCTCTCGCCTGACTTGGGATGTCCTCGCCTTCCACCAGCCCCCGGACCCTGCCCCCCTGCCCCCGCTGCCCCCGCTGCCCCCAACCGCCTTCCGCCAGCCCCCGGACCCTGCCCCCCTGCCCCCGCTGACCCCGACCGCCTTCCGCCAGCCCCCGGACCCTGCACCCCTGCTCCCGCTGAGCCCGACCACCTTCCGCCAGCTCCCGGACCCTGCACCCCTGCCCCCGCTGCCCCGCTGCCCCCAACCGCCTTCCGCCAGCCCCGGACCCTGCCCCCTGCCCCCGCTGCCCCCGCTGACCCCAACCGCCTTCCACCAGCCCCCGGACCCTGCACCCCTGCCCCCGCTGACCCGCCACCTTCCGCCAGCTCCCGGACCCTGCACCCCTGCCCCCGCTGACCCGACCGCCTCCGCCAGCTCCCGGACCCTGCACCCCTGCCCCCGCTGACCCCGACCGCCTTCCGCCAGCCCCGGACCCTGCACCCCTGCCCCCGCTGACCCCGACCGCCTTCCGCCAGCCCCAGACCCTGCACCCCTGCACCCCTGCACCCGCTGACCCTGACCGCCTTCCGCCAGCCCCGGACCCTGCACCCCTGCACCCCTGCCCCCGCTGACCCCGACCGCCTTCCGCCAGCCCGGACCCTGCACCCTGCCCTCGCCGGACCCCTCTGACCCTGACCGCCTTCCACCAGCCCCGGACCCTGCACCCCTGCCCCCGCTGACCCGACCGCCTTCCGCCAGCCCCTGGACCCTGCACCCCTGCCCCGCGGACCCCGCTGACCCCGACCACCTTCCGCCAGCCCCGGACCCTGCACCCCTGCACCCGCTGAGCCCGACCCCTTCCGCCAGCCCCGACCCTGCACCCCTGACCCCGCTGACCCCGACCGCCTTCCACCAGTCCCCCGACCCTGCACCCGCAGACCACGTCTTTGCCTCCCTGAGCAGGCATTCGGGACGCCCCTGTCGTCCTCGGGACCCTCCCAGGCCTCGTGCCACCGCCCCCCCAGTGCCATTTGTTCAGCACGTTCGTTGCCTGTGTCTCTGGCACCAGTGCCGGGCCGCCGTCTCGTGGGGACAGCCCGTTCCCACATGCAGGACGGCCAGCTGCGGTCCCCGCTGCCCCGGCGGCAGACAAGAATGTGACCGCATGGTGGTGAGTCTGCGTGTGCAAACTGTTGCTTCACCGTCATCGCCAGGCCCAGCAGCAGCCATGTCACCAAGGACGCTCGCTCTTTCTTCTCTTTGTGGTCACGGCCGCAGCAAGGCCGGGTTCAGGGGTGGGCCGTCGTCCACCAGGGCGCGTCGGGTGTTAGTCCGTGCTTCACACACGCGTGCTGACAGACGTTGGCTCTTCTTCCCGAGGGTGGGTGGGTGGCAGTCACCCTTCCTACGTCCGAGAGGAAGCCTGTCTGCAGGAGAGGAGGCAGCCGACACAGAAACGGCTGAACGACATGAGCACCTTGTTTGAGCACCTGGATCCAGCCACACCTGACCCCCACGCCATTCTTCCCAGTATCCTGAACTAGTCTTTTTTAGCTGAAAAAGTCTGCTTTGAGGTTCTGTCACTTGCAGCTAGAATGACCTTTGCTGGTCCTGTCGTGCCTTTGTCTGTGTAGCTCCTTGGCCGCCCCCGGTCCCAGCACAGAGGCAGTACCGAATCAGGGCTCCCTGCTCATTAGAGAAGAAGCCGGTCCTGCACCTTCACCCACGTGCTCTTCCCATGAGCCCCCCTGCCAGGAGGAGCTCAGAGTCGAGGGGGGAGGACCACACGGCCTGGGCTGGCGGCGTGGGAGGCCTCCGGGAGTCCCTGCTTCCCTGAGCTCATCCGCTCCTCGGTGATGAGCCTGTGGGGTCGAGAACTGGCTTCACCTCGCCAGCCATGTCAACAAGTCCACAGAGCGATCGAGGGGCAGTGTCACGTGTTACAAGACCTGGGTCTGGGTTAGCGGGCTCCGTGGCGGCGCCCGCCCATCCTCGCACCTACCCGCCCCTGCACGGACCCTTCACCCTCCACCTCTGACCTCCGTTCAAGCTGGTTTTGACACAACGTTAAAATATCAGAGTTGCCCGTTGCAGCCTTTCAGAGCTTCCGTCTGTCATCCCAGAGACAACTTGGGACGATGGCCTACATTTGGCCCGGATGGGGTAGCCCCGCAAAGGACACAACGTGCCAAGCCAACCCTTCCGCCAGTGAGTGTGGCCTGCTGGTAACCCGCAGGCTGCAGCCCTTCCTGAGGAGCTCGGAGCGCTGGGCACCTTCCGGTGGGCGCACTTCCCTCCGCCGAGGCACTGAGCCGGGCACCCTGCCTTTTCTTCTGGGGGGAGGGGCCGTATGGCACGAGATGGAGCCCCAGCTTGGGGTGTGTCAGTCCAAGGCGAGGGTTTATTCTAGATTCACCCCGTATGTGGCTCCTGCCTCTGTTTCCTCATCTGTAAAGTGGGTGAATAACAGGACCCGTCTCCCGGCGTTGCTGTAAACATGAGATGCTTGAGGGTCACGGGGCCCCCGAGACAGAGCCTGGTGCTCGGCACTCAGGGAGCGTCTGCACTCCTTGCCGTCCCCTCGCAGAGCTGCAGCAGAGGTGGCCCTTCCCGCTCAGGGCCGAGGCAAGGGTACCCCGGGCCCCAGTCAGCTGCCGGCAGAGGTCGTGGGCACAGCAAGCCGGCGCCCTCGGCGCGGGCACGCCAGCTTCCTGAGGAACAGCAGGCTTCAGCCTCCCCCCTGCCGGCGGGCCAGAGCCACGCGCTCCGTTTGCCCGGGTTGCTTGGAGCGCTACCCAGAGGGACCAGCGGGCTGACGGGCACCGCGCTGCTCTGGGGCCTTTTAGGCCCAACGTATAACCTGGCACTTAAAAGGAACTGTGTTCGGTGCCAGGAGCACTGCAGAAGCTGCAGCCTTATTTGGTCTGGAAACTTCTTTGCTTGGATGAAAAATGGAACAAGTAAGCAAGACTTCTCGTCGGGGCGGGCAGAGTTGTTTTTTTTTTTTTTAATTTTTTTTAATTTTTTTAAATTTTTTTAAATTTTTTTAATGTTTTATTTATTTCTAGGAGAGAGAGAGACAGCGTGAGCAGGGGAGGGTCAGAGAGAGAGGGAGTCCCAGACTGAAACAGGCTCCAGGCTCTGAGCTGGCAGTCAGCACAGAGCCCGACGCGGGGCTCGAACCCACGAACCGCGAGATCATGACCCGAGCGAAAGTCGGACGCCCAACCAACTCAGCCACCCAGGCGCCCCTGGGGCGGGCAGAGTTTTAATCATGCCAGGATGGGGTGTCCAGTCCGGGGACCGTTTGCTTGCTCACTTCTGCTCGGGCTGCCTGGCCCCTCGGCCCTGCCCCTGGCCACCTGCCAGCTGTTCTGGTGGGCGGCTTTACCAAACGTGTGCTGCTCACTCCCTAACACTCACACCCACAAGTGTGCGGCCCCGTGGACGTGAGGGGTCGTGTGGGGCTCTGCCAGCCATCACCCCCCCCAGCTACCTCGTACCTGTTTCTAGTGGTCAGGCCAGGAAGTTCCCTTCTGGCCTTAGTTTGCTGAGAGGTTTTATTTATTTACTTGTCTTTATTTATTTACAATTTTAAAAATGTTTTATTTTTTGAGAAAGTGCAAGCGAGGAGGGTCAGAGAGAGAGGGAGACGGAGAATCTGAAGCAGCTCCAGGCTCCGAACTGTCAGCACAGAGCCCGACGCGGGGCTGGAACTCATGAGCGGCGAGATCATGACCTGAGCCGAAGTCGGACGCTTAACTGACTGAGCCACCCGGGCGTCCCACATTTATACTTTTTAAATTTTTTAAATCATGAATAGACTTGGGACTTCACCATGTGCTTTTTCTGTGCCTGTTGAGATGGTCACGTGGCGTTTGACCTTTTTTTGTATGAATATGGTCTATTGCATTAATTGATTTTTAAGCGTTAAATCAACCTTGAACTCCTGGATAAATCCCACTTAGCCGTGGTGTTTAGTTTACGTATACGTTGTTGATAAGGGTACACGACCAAGCAGTATTTGGAAACCCCCACTTTGGGGTCTGCTCCAAATCAGAAGTGACTCCTTTTAGCAGGGCAGCCACGCTTGGGCTCTTTTCATGAGACAGACAGGTCAGGAGGTCAGGACCCGAGACACAGACCCACCGAAGGGTCTCGCGCACCCTGTCCCCCGCTGAATGCAGCGCCCAGGCCACCCTCTCTGTGACGCCCCTCACATCGGCCCTCACCCTCACCCCACATCGGCGGGGCGTCAGCAGGCAGGGTGATCCCCGCCCGGGGGGCCTGTCAGCCCTTGGGCTGGACCGAAGCGGGCCCCATGTCAGGCCATGCGGCGGAGGCTGCCGGCGTCCTCGGCTGGGCAGGGGTCCAGGTGCCGGGTCGGGATCTCAATGCCGACCCCGCACAGGAATTTCTGGTCTGTCCTAGGTCTTTCGTATTCTTTCCTCGAGTGGAGACGCCGGAGCCTGCAGCTGCCTCCTTCCTGTCTCTCCATCCATGCTTGGCTCCGCGGGCCAGGCCCCAGCAGACCCATCTGGGGTGCCAGCTCTCTCTCTAAACGTTCTGGAAAATGCCCTGAGGCAATCAGCCGGACGCTCAGGCCTCGCGGGGAGGGGGGCCGGCCCCCTTCGCGGAGCGCAGGAGGTCGAGGTCACATGGCCAGTTTATGCTGAGAGGCACCGCCCCCACCCCGTCTATGAGCCGGTGATACTCAAGATGGAAAGAGTTTTAAACACACAGAGCCACACCCCAAGGAGGATAAACAGCCCTGTTTTTTCCAGAAACCGAACAGGGCAGTCAGAGGCATGGACGCCGTGGTCCTGCGGGGTCCCTGGTCTGGCAAGAAGCAGGAGGCGCCTTCCCGTGGATGACAGGGACCCAAAAAAAGGGCCAATTCTGAGGCAGGTCGGAGCCAGGTTCACAGCCAGAACCTAGAAGAGGGGGCAGGACTCCCTGATCCATCAGGGGGGAAAAGTCTGTTCCCGTTATACGGCCGCATGATTAACTGGCTTGATGTGGTGTAAACCGACCAGTGACCACGCAAGTGGGTTCCGGGCGCGGCCTTTGGGCAGGGCAGAGTGAGCAGGCCAGCCCTTTGCTCCGGGGGTGAGGCTGCCATGGGGTCAGGGGCCCCGGTCTCCAGCCCGCGCCCCTGAGCCCACCCTGCTTCCCTCCATCTTCTCCCCAGTGGCCTCTCCCAGTGCACCCCGTGCCCTGGGGTCCCATCTTGGGCTCGTGTCCTGCCTCGAGGACCCCCCCATGCTGAGGGTCCGCGTTGCCATCGGCCCCCAATGCGGTCACCTACTTGCTTCTCCACTGGGACATTCAAGGCGCATCTCACACTCAGCGTGTCCGAATCCGTGCACGCTGATCTATCAGCCCCTCGGTAGCGGGCTGAACGGTGGCCCCTAAAAGATGCGTCCACGCCCTAATACCCGGAACCCGGGGAACGAGCCTGCGTGGAAGGATCTCGAGAGCTCACCTGGAGCTCGCTGGGCTCCCCATCCAACGCCAGGTGTCCTTGTAAGAGACGCAAGAGGCGGGGATGACCGTGTGAAGTCGAAGGCAGGGTCCCCAGAAGCTGGAAGAGGCAGGAAGGACACCCCCGACCCCAGGCTTGGCCGGCGGGGGGGGCTCACACCTTTGGGTTGCGGAAACCAGGAAGGAAGATTGTTTCCAGCCCCCGTGCTGCTGATGCTCTCACAGCTTCCAGATCTGCAGCCTCATCCTCAGGCGCCCCAAGTGCTTGTAGTCATCCTGTCCCCCCTCCGTCTCCCACACTCCACACCGATCTGCCCGCAGCTCCTCTTTGCTGGGCCTTCAGCCCGGGCTCACCTGCCCCCCTGGATCCCGGCCCTGCCCCCTCACTGCTCTTCTGTCTTCACCCCCAGGGCCACCAGCTGTTTCCATGGAGTTGGGAGGAGGGGCTGGGGTCCTGTTCTTCCCTGGCCCTCCTAGTGTCCCCACCCCACCCCCCCGGCAGTGGGAGCTGCTTCCTGCCCAGGCTTCCTCTGGCCCTTCCAAAACCAGCCTCTAGCCCTGTGCCAGAGGCCATGTGGTGCCCCTGGAGTTCTTGGGGCCTGTCCCGTGAGCTGCTACGTTCTGGAAACTTCTCCGCCCCTGTCTGTCTTCCGGGGCTGACGGAGCTCCCTGCGAGGGTGACTCAGGTCCCTCCCCTGTGGTTAGCGCGTGCCTTTCCTGCTTCTGTCCAGGGGAGGCTTCCGGAACCATCTTGCTGGTAGCTCCCCTCTGTGTGGTCTCTCTGACCCCATCCCCCAACCCCTCCCACGCATGTGGCAGATCTGGGCCCAGTTTCTAACTCTTCTTTCCTCTTCTCATCTGTTTCTATCTCTTGGTCTTTTGCATGAAATTTTTTTTTCTAAGCTTATTTATTTATTTTGAGAGCGAGATAGAGCGAAAGGGAGAGAGAGACAGAGAACAAGCAGGGAAGGGGCAGAGGGGGACAGAACCCGCAGCAGCTCCAGGCTCCGAGCTGTCGGTACAGAGCCCGACGCGGGGCTCGAACCCATGAACAGTGAGACCGTGACCTGAGCCGAAGTTGGATGCTTAACTGACTAAGCCACCCAGGCCCCTGTTTCTCTCTCTCTCTCTCTCTCTCTCTCTTTCTTTTTTAAAGGTTATTTTATTTATTTTGAGAGAGAGAGAGAGAGCATGTGTGTGAGTGGGGGAGGGGCAGAGAGGGGGAGAGAGGGAATCCCAAGCAGGCTCCGCACTGTCAGCACAGCCTGATGCGGGCCTCAAACCCACAAACCGAGAGCTCATGACCTGAGCTGGTATTAAGAGTTGGATGCATAATGGACTGAGCCCCCCAGGCGCCCTTGGATGTCCTTGTCTATGTGTGGAACCCCCTCCCCCAACCCCCGACTACGCCCCGGGCCCCAAGGAGAGTCACCTGCGTCACCTGCTGCTCAGAGAAGACCTGTGTTTAGTCTTCGCTGAGGCTGAGGGGGGAGGGGGGAGGCTTCGCTCAGGAGCACGGGGTGGGGGGGTCTCATTGCCTCTTCTTTTTTTTGGTGATAAACGACAATACAGTTTGTCTCTTGAACCCTTTTAAAAAGGTCAACTTGAGGGGCGCCTGGGTGGCTTAGTCGGTTAAGCGTCCGACTTTCGCTTAGGTCATGATCTCGCGGTTCGTGGGTTCAAGCCCCGCGCTGGGCTCTGTGCTGACTGCCAGCTCAGAGCCTGGAGCCTGTTTCAGTCTGTGACTCCCTCTCTCTCTGACCATCCCCTGCTCACGCTGTCTTTCTCTCTCTCCTAGAAATAAATAAAACATTAAAAAAAAAATTATAAAAAGGTCAACTTGGTGGCATCAAGTACTTACGCACTGTGTGTGGCCGTCACAGATGGAAACTCCCCGTGAACACTGACACCCCCATCCCGTTCCTCCCTCCCCCTGCCCCCGTCCATGAGCACCCCCCACCCCTACTCCCAGGCCCTACAGACCTGTTTGTCTCTGGATTCCCAGTTCTGGACGTTTCATAGGAACAGAGTCACACAGTGTGTGGCCTCTGCGTCTGGCTTCTGTGCCGAGCAGAGCGTTGGTAAGCCTCTTCTGGGGGTCAGGATAGTGTCCTTTTTGGCGGCTGAATGCTATTTCGTTGTACCGGGAGGCCACACCGTGTCTGTTCACTCATGATTATCCCCCCAGTTGGTAGATGTTTGGATATTTTCCACTTTTTGGCCGTTGTGAATAGTGCTGCTGTGAGCTTTTGTGTACAAGTTTTCTTTTATTAATTTTTTTTTAATGATTTTATTTCACTTTTCTAAGTGATCTCCACACCCAGTGTGGGGCTCAAACTTGTAACCCTGAGATCGAGAGTCATGTCCTTCACCGACTGAGCCAGCCAGGCTCCACGGGACGGGTTTTTACGTGGACATAGTTCCGCGTCTTGGCTGTGGAGCTGCGAGCGTGCGAGCTGGCCGCTGTGGTCTGGCCGCTGTGGTCGCTCTGCATCCCCTGGATTCTTGAAAAGCACATGGAACTTCCTTCTCTCAGCCGGGCTCTTGATAACTCTCCCGTCCCCTTACCGTCCTGTGTGAGGGGGGCCGTGCTGCATCTGTCCGGTGAGGACACAGAGGCACAGGACAGTGAGAAGACCGGCCCGGCCTCCCCGCCTCTCCCCTGTGGCTCTGAGGGAGGAGCTGGGGCCGGGCCCGCGGACAGGCTGAGGGTGCCTGCGGAGCCCTCGCTGGCCATCACGACTGTTTCACCATCGGGAAGGGCCGTGTGGGACGGTGACGCGGGAGGCACAGAGGAAGGCTCGCCGTGGGAGGGGCCCCCCTGAGCGAGCAGCACCAGCCGAGACCCCGTTTTGGGGAATCCGCCAGGTGCTGGGGGCCGTGCTCACTGCCCGCTCCCAGCGCCCGTCGAAGAGCAAAGTCAAGGCCCCAGCGTGGTTAAGGACCAGAGCTGGGTTCAAATCCATGTGTGCCCAAAAGTTATTTTTTTTATTAAAAAAACTTTTAATGATTATTCATTTTATAAGAGAGACACACAGAGTGTGAGTTGGGAGGGGTAAAGGGAGGGAGACACAGAATCCGAAGCAGCTCCAGGCTCCGAGCTGTCAGCACAGAGCCCAACACGGGGCTCCAACCCATGAATCGTGAGATCATGACCTGAGCTGAAGCCGGATGCTTAACCCACTGAGCCACCCAGGCGCCCCCACAACTGTCATTTTAAAGAGTCTCACAGTACTGCATCATGGTGCTCTCCATACTTTAGTAAACTATTCTTCCAGTGTTTGCTCTTTTTTTTTTTTTAAATATTTTTTATTTATTTCTAGGAGAGAGAGAGAGACAGCGTGAGCAGGGGAGGGTCAGAGAGAGGAGTCACAGACTGAAACAGGCTCCAGGCTCTGAGCTGGCAGTCAGCACAGAGCCCGACGCGGGGCCGAACCCACGAACCGCGAGATCATGACCTAAGCGAAAGTCGGACGCTTAACCGACTAAGCCACCCAGGCGCCCCCAGTGTTTGCTCTTTGATCAGGAATTGGTACATGTAACCTGTTGGCCCAGTCTGGCCCAGCACCTCTTTTGTATGGCCCACAAGCTAAGAATGGGTTTTCCATTTTTATTTTATTTTAGTTTTTAAGTTTATTTTTGAGAGAGCGCGCACGTGCCAGAGAGAGCATGTGAGCAGGGGAGGGGCAGAGAGAGAACCCCAACCAGGTTCCGCATGCCAGCGCAGAGCCTGACATGGGGCTCCAACTCGCAAACCATGAGATCATGACATGAGCCAAAATCAAGTCAGACACTTAAGTGACTGAGCCACCCAAATGCCTGGGTTTTCCATTTTTATTTTTATTTTTTTATTTTTTTTAAAATTTTTAATGTTTTATTTATTTCTGAGAGAGAGAGAGAGCAGCGTGAGCAAGGAAGGGTCAGAGAGAGAGGGAGTCACAGATTGAAACAGGCTCGAGGCTCTGAGCCGGCAGTCAGCACAGAGCCCAACGCCGGGCTTGAACCCACGAACCGCGAGATCATGACCTAAGCGAAAGTCGGACGCTTAACCGACTAAGCCACCCAGGCGCCCCTGGGTTTTCCATTTTTAATTGTTGAAAAAATATTGAGGGGCTCCTGGGTGGAGGGCAGGGTGAGTTGATTACTGGTTTCCCTAGCAGTTTAGAGGGAAGGGACCATTGGTTTCTTTGGGAAAACCCTACACACTGTCTGTAGGTATTATCTCTTGGGCAGGCCGTTTCCCACGGTATGGTAGACAGAATAATGGCCCCTCCGAAAATGTTTGTGTCCTCTTCTCCAAGACCTGTGTATATGTGACCTTAATGGCAAAAGGCACTTTGCCCGTGTAATTAATTTAAGGAATTTGAGATAGATTATTCTGGATTATCCCAGTGGGCCTAATAAACCCTTAAAGAGGGCGGCAGGCATGTGAGAGACCGAAAAGGTGACGTGATGGAGCAGAGGGAGTGATCTGGAGGTGTCAGCTTGCTGGCTTTGAGGGTGGAGGAGCGACCTCAGCCAGGCAGACGGGCCACTAGAACCCGGAAGAGGCAAGGACCCGGATTCTCTACAGCTCCCAGAAAGAAGTCAGCCCTGCTCGATCCATTTCAGACTTCAGACCTCCGGAGCCGTACCATAATGCATTTGGGTTGTTTGAAGCCACTAAGTTCGTGGTCATTACAGCAGCCACAGGAAGCTAGCTCGCACGGTAAAGAACCCTCCAGCCTTCTGCCCTGCGAGCTGGGGGGTCTCTGCTCTGAGCCGCGGGTGCCGCCGCTTTTCCTCCAGTCTTCAGAATCGCACCTCATTCCTGTTCTTGGCCTGGTTTCTGGATACAACCCCGAGGGTGGTTTGTGTTACGATGGAGAATACCAAGCACCTGCCGACCAGTGCGAGTTTGTGCTGGGCTCTTGAGTTTGCTGAAGAGCGTGATATACAGACTCGCTTTCCCAGTGGGGGGGCCTCCCCCCCTGGAGGCAGAAGAGCGTGTGGGTTGAGTTCATGGATTCTGGAGCGAAATTCCTGGCTTCAGGGTCCACTCCTGCTGCCCCCTTACCTCCCCCGCAACCCCGGCTGCCTCAGCTGTAGAAGGAGGGTGCTCATAACACTGCTGTTGGGTACGGGGGGCGGGGTCCTGGAACCGCCCCCGGCCCCAGTGAGGGTGCCTGCCTGCCAGCAGCTCCCAGCTGCTGCTTAATGACCCCGTGCTGAGTGGCTCCGGTGCCTTCGCCTGAGGCCCCATAGGGTTGATGTAGCGGAGTCCTTCCCAGGGCGAAATTCCCCGGAATGGGAAGTCTTGGGTCAGTGTCGCAGCTGGGGATGGGGGCGGGGGGCGGTGGTTGTAGTCTTCACGCCAAGGGGCCTTACTCAGCACCCTGGGTGGGTAGGGGGAGGCTGGTCCCAGGCGCCCCTGGGATCCAAGGCCCAGAGGCCAGGGGATCCCGCGTGGGGATGTGATGGAGGCAGTTTGCATGGAGGGGGCTCCGGCCGGAGGCTTTTGAGCGGGAAGCCCGGCTCCTCTGCCCGGCACAGGCCTCTGCAGCGCCGCGGGGGCGTCCTTGTGAGGAGGCGGAGGGTGCGGGCCAGGCACCGCCCGCGGCAGCGTGGGGGTGGTGTACTTGGGGCGTTACTTGCGGAGCCGCCTGGCAAAGCGGGGCTTGGGGTGGGGCTGGGAGGGGCTGGGGGTGGGCGGGGCTGGAGCGTGTGTGGGCGGGGCTTGAGCGTGTGTGGGCGTGGAGCCGGGTGGGGCCCGGGGCGGGGCTTACCCGGAGGGGACCTGATAGGGTGGGTGCTGGGCTTGGGGCGGGGCTTGTCCGGGCGTGGCCAGGGCGGGGCCGAGTGGCAGGCGTGGGACTTGCGGGAGCGGGAGGGGGCTGGGGAGGGCGGCCGAGTCGTGTCCGTCTCCCTGTAACCAAGGTTTGTGCGGGACCAACGGCCCGGCCCGGAGGAGAGGCAGCCTCAGGTCACTCAGAGGGCTGAGCGCCCTGCGAGGGGGTCCCTGTGCCAGGGCGCCCCTGCGGCTCTCTCGGGGGGCCTAGATGCTTCTGCATGCACCCTCACTGCAGGGCCTTGGGGCCCTCCGAAGTGGCCCTTTCTTCCCTTCTCCCCGCTCCCCATCACTGCTTGGGAAGGGAGAGGAGTTTGGGGAGGAGGAAGGCTTAGGGAGAGGACAGGCCATTTGTCTTCTTCTCTCTGCTTTTACCTCTGCCTCGAACCCCTGGCTCTGCCCCAAGTCAGACTGCAGTGTGCCAGGTCTGGAAAAGGCAGCAGTGTTCCCTTTGGCAAAAAAAAAAAAAAAAAAAAAAAAGAGGTGAAAGGAGCCTCTGTGAAGAGGGGGTCTTGGCAGCGGAGTGGACTGGAGGGGATGTTGTACACTGTCGTCCTGGCCTCCACCGGTCATCTTGACCTCTCCCGGTCATCCACGTGCCCCTGGCCGTCCTGACTGCCCTCTGTTTACTCTCCCTGAGCAAGCCCTGAGCTCTCCAAGTCTGAATTGGAATTCCCCAGTCAAGGATGAGTACAGCCCTGCCACCCAAAATGACAGATAGGCGATGCAAGAGCCAAGTAAGTCATGGCCTTATTTGGGATGAGAGCTCATCCTCTGGGAGCCTGCGAGTCTCCTTGAGGGTTGGCATCTTTTACCTGACCCTCGGTGGGCCCGGGACAGGATGGAGAGGGCCCGGGATGGCTCAGGCAGGGCTGGGCTGTGCCCACACAGCTCTAACCCACCACAGACCCCTCACTGGAGAGACCCAGGATTCCACCTTTGGGATAATGCTTCTCAGTGCTCAGCGATGGATGCAGGAGCTGGGTGTCCTTTCCACATAGAAGACTGGTAGAGGACGGATTGTTCCCATTATAGAGATGAGAAGACAGATCAGAGAGGGTGCAAGATGGGCCCAAGGACACCCAGGACAGTGGTGATGGAGCTAGGGTCAAAGCCAGTCCTTTCCCTCGATCACTGTAACAACTTAGTGAGGGCTGGGCCTTCCCACTTGCTCGCCTGTACAACTCTTTAGGACTGACTCCTAGGTGGGATGGGGGATCTAGGACACAGGCCTGCTCACTGTAGTGGTGGGTTTAATTTTCAAAGGTGCAAATCAACTCAGTTCTCAGTTGTTTACAAGTGATATAACTAACAGGAACACAGAAAGGTTGAAAGTCAAAGGAGGCAAGAAGATACAAGGTGCCAACCAAAAGAAAGCTAGTGGAGCCAAATTAATACCAGACAAAATAGATTGTAAGGAATAACATGACTAGGATCAAGGATGGTAACTTCATAATGTATCACCAAAGCTCCAACTCCCAGGATGATGTAACACTCCTAAAGTTATATGCTTCAAATAACATCATCTCAAAATTGATAAAGCAAGGTAGCACCTCATGCATGGACTTGTTTTTTCATTCTGGAAGTCAGATTTTTTTTTTTAAATGGATTTCAGTCTTGCCATCAGCCTTAGACAAGGCTGAAAAGAGTCAGGCCCTCCTCTTGGGGAATTTGCCCCACTGAGGGGAGAAAAAAACCTCACAGATGCATGAAATAGCTGGAGACCAGTGGCCGGCACCAGCTGAGACGGTGTGGGTTTTGTACTGTAGACACACTTGCACTCACAGATGTGTACCAACAGGTAGACACACTCCTTACTCTCTCTTATTGACACAGTCACACATGTGTGCCCATAGGAACAGTGCTCCCACACAGGTGTGGGAGAGGACGCTTAGGTATTATATTTGAGAAAGGCCCTCTGGGAGGTGACTCTGGACGTGAGCTCCCCATCCCTTGTCTGGACTCCCACAATGTGCCTACCAGTGAGAATTCCACAAGCACGTCCTGGGCCCCTCTCTGCCCAGCATCATCCTAGGCCAGCAGTGATCAGAATGATCGTGACCCCTGCCCTCTTGGTGAACTTGTAAACATGCAACATACCAGTTGGTGGTGAGCACACCAGGGGAATGAAGCAGGGTATATGTGTATGTGAAACACAGTTTTAAAAGTATTTATTTTTGAGAGAGAGAGAATGAGAGAG
This sequence comes from Proteles cristata cristata, assembly GCA_017311185.1. NCBI lineage: Eukaryota > Metazoa > Chordata > Mammalia > Carnivora > Hyaenidae > Proteles > Proteles cristata. Next base: position 33,714 of record JAESUZ010002528.1, on the reverse strand, counting down.
AGAGGGAGGGAAGTGAGACAGAGAGAGGGAGACAGAGAATCCCAAGCAGGCCGCACCCAGCTGTCAGCACGGAGCTCTAGGAGGCACTTGAGCCCACTAACCATGAGGTCATGAGCTGAGCTGAAATCAAGAGTCGGATGCTTAACTGAGCCCCTGCCTGCGGGAGGTGAAGAAGAGAGCTCTGTGCACGGCTTGGGGAGAGGCATTCCAGCAGCGGGCACAGCAAGGGCCAAGGCCCTGAGGCAGATGCCTGGTGGACTGGAGTAAGCCAGGGAGGGTGAAGCAGGGACCCCTTGCAGGCCGTGGGCGTGACTGCTGCCGCCCAGGGGTATGTGTAGGAGGTGGGCAAGGGCCCAAAGGAGAGTGTGAAGGAAGTGAGGATGTCCCACCTCTTGCAAGCCGGTAGTGTTATTCTCACTGGGTCAAGCATATGTTAAATGCCTGCTGTATGCATGGTCTGTGCAGGGTTGGGGTATGTCTCCTGAGGGGCACTGACCCAGCAGAGTGGCCATCACTTGGGGGCTATGCCCACCTCTGCTCCCCGTTCTGGCATGCAGGTCTCTGGGTGAAGGGGGCTGGCGCAGAGACCCATGGTCCTGACGGGTCCCATGGCCCCGGATGCCCCCTCCTCTCCCAGCACCCTGGTGCCCGGGCCAGCTCTCCTAGAAACACCGTCCCCATCAGGTCCTGTCTTCCGGGCTGCCCTTTTCCAGTCAGAGGCTGAGTGGCCCTCCGGTGGGGGGGTGAGGGGGAGGGGATGGGGAAGGGGGAGCCCTGCCCGGCCATCTTTCCCTCGGGGTCGGGAAGGGAAGCCGTGTGTTGGATACTTAGAGGGACTTAGCATGCTGGGGGGGTTGGTGGTGCATGCAAATAGGAGTCTTCAACTGAGGAGTGAAATGATACTGTACCTGGGATTTGCTTTGGAATATTCTGGAAGAAGAAACGGGAGGGGCGTGTAGAGCAGCAGAGCGGAGGCAGCTGCAGGCTGGGCAGGGCGGGGGGGCTCAGCACACTCCCAGTCGGGGTGTGTGGTCCTCAGTGTCCTTGTGTGGCCCGTGCAGGGAAGTCGGCAGAAGTGCCCACTCTGTCCCTCTTCTCGTCCACCTCCAGGTGTGACCGGGGGGGGGGTCGGGGGACGGTGGCCGGGAAGTCACCGGCCCCGGGTTTCCGGTGACACTCAGATCGGCCCGCGGGACCCTCCTCAGGCACTCCTCACCGTCTCGTGTGTGCGGCCAGACTCTATGTGCCGAGTTTGGAAGATTCTACTTTTTTCTCTTTTTTGACTCCAAAAGACCCATCTTGTGAAGCAAAAGCCTTGGTTTTCAAAAAATCACCTTTGTGACCGAGCTGGCTTTGCATCTTGTTGAAGAATGGGTCGCCTGGGGGGCTCAATTAGTTAAATGCTGGACCTTGGCTCAGGTCATGATCTCGTGGTTCATGAGTTCGAGACCCGCGTCGGGCTCTGTGCTGACAGTCCTCTGTCTCCCTCCCTCTCTGCCGCTCTTGACAACTCTCTTTCTCTCTCTCAGAAAAATAAATAAACACTAAAAAAAAAAAAAAAAAAGGAATTGCCATTTTTGCCCTTTGAGCCCCTCCCTTGAGCACAGAGCTCCAGGCTGGGGTGCCCAGGGGAGCCCAGAATGTGTAAAGGGGGACATTGCCAGCCATCTGGGGGTACAGTGGCCGAACCGTCATCTCCTGGGCTGTGACAGTGACAAGCTGTTGGAGAGTCCCCAGTCTGGAGCCAGGGTCCCCATGTGGTCCTGGATGCTGGTGGACACGGGTGGGGGGTCCCGCAGAGCTCAGAGCGACGTGGGGAGGGGGGCGGGCGGTGAACGTGGAAGACTGGGCGAGCCCAACAAGGGGGGGTCCCCCGGTGCCCCCGTGAATCACCATGTCACCTGGCACTGAATGTCACCGCTCCCGGTGGCAGGAGAGAGTGCAGAGCGGTGGGGACCTGGAGGACCACAGGGCCAAGCCACCTGGGGTTACACCCTGGCTCTGCTCCTTACCTGGTGTCCCCTGAGGAAGTCCCAGAACCCTGCTGCCTCCGTTTGTAAACACAGGGCTGACGGAAGGGTTTGGTTTGTCAGCAAAGCTCGAGAGTGTTACTGTCGCCGGGTCTGTGAGGCCGACAATCTAAAGGGGGTTCAGAGTTTGGAGACCAGGGTGAGAGGCCCCCTGGCAGGCAGGGTGGCGGACGCATCGACAGCGCCCCTTGAGCCGCAGCCCTGCGTCCCTGGCGGGCGTCACGCTGTCCTATCGGACTTCACTTGGACAAACACAAATTCCAGACGACATTGTGACAAGTTTCGAGAAGGCAGCTGCAGGGCATGAAGCCCCCCCCTCCCCAGGGGCCCCTCTGCGTGCCACCCCGGGCCACCACACCGGCCACACGCCCCTGGGGCCTGGGGTCCCCTCCCTAGGACCCATGTTCGGGCCCCCCACCCCCGAGGCTGCCGCGCCCTTGGGTCCTCAGGGAGATGAGGCAGTCGGGGGTCAGAGGGAGGACTTGGGGGAGCGAATTAGGGAAGGAATTTCCTTGGAAGAAGTGTGTGCTGCGGATGCATTCCAGCCTCTTCGGGGCTAACAGGGGCCGGGGGACAGCCTTTGGTCCTGAGCGGGTGAGAGAACTGTGGAATGTGACCCCAGGGGAGGCCTCAGCGTGACTCACGCAGCGGGGACCCACAGGGCGAGGAGCAGAGCCAGGGAGGCTGCTGTGGCTGGCTATCGTCCCCCACGGCCCGGATGTAGCTTCTGGGGGCGTCCCTCTCCACCCCTCCTGCTCCTGGGGTTCCAGGGGGGGGGGTTGTGGCTTCGTCCCTGCAGCCTTGGCCTCTGTGGTCACGTGGCCTCTGCCCGGGTCTCTGTCCTGTGTGAAAGGCACCCGTCCAGGTTTGGGGTCCTCCCCATGATCCAGGACAATCTCATCATGAGATCCTGTACTGGACTCCACCGGCAAAGCTCCTTTCTCTAAATAAGGCCGTGTTCACAGGGACCAGGGCTTAGGACGTGGACAGGTTTTTTGGGGGCACCATCCGGACCCTGCACCCTTCTGCACGAAGCATCTCCCTGATGGAGTCGGGGGTGCTTTAGCCTCTGGTCGGGGGCCGTGCTAACTAGCTACTGCTAACGCCGGGCCCCCTGCCCTGGCCGGCAGGGGCCCTGGGCTGTGCCCTTCACACTGAACTTGACACTGACCGTGGAAGTCCTGCTGTGGTGGCCGCTGCCCTTAAGAGCGTTGTCAGCACGGCACAGAGCTGCACAACCGGCCACGGAGGGTGTGCCACGGACGAATAAGAGGGACACAGATGGCGGGTCACCTGCCAGGAGGACCCCCCCCACCCCCCGGCCCTGAGGCTGGCTGTGCAGGAATGTTCTCGGCCCCCTACCCATGCTGGGCCCGGGAAGCTGGCCCCGCGCCTGTCCCTCACTTTCCAGCACAAACAGCCGCCTCAGGAAAGCCTGTGGGGTGGAAGGAATTTTAGTTCCTCTGTTGTTTGTGCTGGTGAAGTAGCGGAGTCTAAAAGGAGAACAAAAATGGCCTGAAATCAGCTTTTTTCCGCCCATGAATCAGTTTTTTTTCCCCACCTATTTTCTTTCCATTGAAGTAGATGAAGGAAAAGACCCCCCTCCTTCCATTTCGAATTCTTTCTTTGAACAAGCGGAAGCTTACTGTGTCTTCCAGATACAAGCGGACCGAGCGAGGGGCGATACAAGCGAGGGGCGGTGGGGAGGGCGGCCTGGCCCGCCTCCTGCCTTCAGACGGCCACCGTCCTCGTCCTCGGGTAGGGGTGGGGGAGGCAGGGTCACGCCCCACGTTGGGACCCTGAAGCCCAGGACCCTCGAATGGAAATAGCGTCTTTGCAGATGTGACAGCGCAGATGGGGCCACGGAGACGGCCCTGGTCCAAGGGGACCGCGTCCTCGCGGAGGGAATCGGACCCACACTCGCAGCAGAGGAAGGGCAGCGCGAAGACGGGGTTGAAGCGACGGGTCCACAAGCTGAGGAACGGTGAGGGACGCAGGGACACCCCAGAAGCCAGACAGATGCCGACGGGTCCTCTCCTAGCGCCGCGGAGGGCACGGGCCTGACGACAACGTCACCTTCACCTCGGACTTCCGGCCCCAGAACCAAGACAATACATTTCAAGCCTTAAAAAAACTTCTTCTTAATGTTTATTTATTTCTAGGAGAGAGAGAGAGACAGCGTGAGCAGGGGAGGGTCAGAGAGAGAGGGGGAATCACAGACTGAAACAGGCTCCAGGCTCTGAGCTGGCAGTCAGCACAGAGCCCAACGCGGGGCCCGAACCCACGAACCGCGAGATCATGACCCAAGCGAAAGTCGGACGCCCAACTGACTGAGCCCCCCAGGCGCCCTGCAAGCCATTTTTTAAGCCGTCACTCAGTCCTCTGCTGTGGGCGGCCCAGGAAGCTAATGCAGGGTCCTGCCTCCCAGACTGTGAATGTGTTGGCTCGCGTGGAAAGGGAATCTTGCGGGTGTGGGTAAACGAAGGCCACGGGACGGGTGATGGCAGGGAATTTATAAGACAGACAGGGGGACAGAGTGGAGGCCGGATGATACGGGGCCACAGGCCGAGGAATGCGGTCACCTCTAGAAGGCAGAGAAGACAAGGAAGTGGACCCTCTTCTAGAAGTTCCGGAAGGAACACAGCCTTGGACTTCTGCCCCGGGGACCCGTTTCCCCCCTGTGACCTCCAGAGCCATAAAATAATTGATTCGTGTTGTTTTAAGCCTCTAGGTTTGTGGTCATTTGTTACAGTAGCCACACGAGATCCCGATACCCCTGGCCGGCCAGCAGTTGAGAACCTTCTAGGCTGTGGCATGAATTCTCCTGATCCTGGTCCACCGCTGGAGAGGGGCCGGAGAGGGAGCTTGGGAAGGATGCCGACACCAGCTGGCGGGAGAGGCGGGTGGGGAGCCTCGAAGGGCACACGTGGGGAGAAGGAGGAGCTGGGACACCGGACCGGGCTCCAGTCAGCCCCAGTCACTGCAGGGACATCTGCTTATTCCTCCTGCTCAGCACCAGTGCCCTCTCCCTCTGAGAAGACCCCCTGGCTTTCCCCTTACCTCTGTGTTTCAGGTGGGCCCACGGGCTCCCATTCATCCCAGGCTAGCCAGAGCATAGTTCACCTCCTTGACCAAGTCAGCGGCTCGGAAATGGGCACGCGGCTCGAGTCCATCTAGCTGTCAGTCCTGGGGCCTCGCTCTGGGACCCTGGGGCCGCGTGCGGTTTTCCGCAGACTGTTACCCGTCGCGGGCCTGGCGCCAGCCGGACCAGCAGTTGAGAAGGAAGTCAAGGGTGAGAGATGAGAACAGATTCTTGATCGCGCCAAGATCCAGCTATGCCTGAAGCAAGCCCTCGGTCTGCACGTTTGTTTGTTTTTTTAATTTTGTAATGTTTATTCAATTTTTTGAAAGAAAAAGAGAGAGAGAGAGGGAAGCACAGAATCCGAAGCAGGCCCCAGGCTCTGAGCTGTCAGCACAGAGCCCGACACGGGGCTCGAACTCACAAACCGTGAGATCATGACCTGAGCTGAAGTCGGACGCCTAACCGCCTGAGCCCCCAGGCGCCCCAACCTGCCCATTTTAACTGGGGATGCCGGGTAACCTCTGCGAAGGGCTGTGCTTGATCGAGTTTAGACAGTTTCTGTAACGACAGAGTCTGAGCCGTCGCTGCTTTAGACCCAGAGTGGGGGACACATGGGGTCTGTGTGGGCATGCGCGGTGAGCCCGCCACACCGCCCGGCCGGACGCTAGCAAACCCGCTAAGGCGGCAAGTCGCTGTGCAAACGCTGTCTGCGTACACGCTGGGTGTTGTGCTCACACGGTGTAACAGTTTGCTCAGCCGCCGTAGCTAATACCACAGACGGGGGCCGACACAACAGGATCCCCCGTCCCTGTCCTGGAGGCCGGAAGGGCCGGGCGGGGGCAGGGCTGGGCCCCCGAGGCCTCTCTCCTTGTGTGTGGACGGCCGTGCTCCCCCCGTGTCCTCACGGGGCCGGCCTTCCGTGCGTGTCTGTGTCCTGATCCCCTCTTCTTACGAGGACCCAGGTCACACGGGATCAGGGCGCGCCCCCGTGACCTCGTGTCACCTTAATCATCTCTTCGGAGGTCCTCGTTCAAAATACAGGCACTTTGTGAAGTACTGGGGTTGGGACTCCAATCTAGGAATTTGGGGGACACAACGCATCCCATAACGGAGCCCTGGGAAGATGGCTGGGGAAGGTCAGGATCTCAGAGGCTTCGGCGCCTTTCCAGTAACCACCCCAGCCTCCCGGAAGCCGAACTATCTGGAAATAGGAATCATAAATGTGGGGAGAGAGGTCCTTCTGCCGCTTTGAGGTCAGCAATTCAGGGGGGCCAAGGGTCCAGCAGCCTGAGCCCGGAGCAGGCGGTGAACCCGGGAAAGGGGGGTCCTACCAAACCTGGGGGAGCCCCCGTGTGCGCACTTCCTGCCTGGGGAGCTGGACGCCGTCCCTGCCGTCAGAGCCATCTGGCCCCTCGGCTGTGACCTGGGGATGGGAAGGCCAGATGAGCCCTCCTGGGGAAACAGAAATCAAGTCCCAAAGGAACTCGCTCATCCATAAATACAGAAGCAGTGACTTTTATTACTGAGCAGATGCCCCCACACAACCCGGAACACAGGGGGGCAGCCCCGGATGGCTCAGGGCTGGACTGAACTCCCTCCGGCCGCTGCCCTACTTTGGGCAGACGGCCTCCCCTCCTTTGCGCGTGCGTGTGTGAAGCGTGCCGTTGGATTCGCCGGGCCGTCCGGAATTTGGGGGTCAGCACGTCTACCAATGTTCTGTGCGGGTCACATTCTTCGACATTCGATGGGAAGGTTAGCTTCCGCTCAGCCCCACCCAGAACAGCGAATGCGGGGCCCAGCCGGACGCAGGCCCGGGGAGCCAGAGCTGGGGCGAGGGGGGGCCTCATGGCATGCGGTGTCCGTGGCGGTGGGGGGGGCGAGACTTGGCTTTGAGTTGGACCCAAGGAGGTGATGGATTGTGTGTACGCAGAGGCTGCACCTCTGGTCCCTACGTGTGTGATACTCTCCGAGCTGGGACAAACCCAACGTCCCATCCCCTTGGCCGGTTCAGTGGGACTAAAATCTAATTTATCCAGGAAGAGTCGGTCCCGGGCGTTCAGTGGTGAAAGGTCTCTCCTTCTAGGGGCTGCAGAGCAGGGCAGAATGGAGACCCGAGAAGGAGGACCCATTAGCCCAGCAACGAGTGGGCAGAGAGTGAAGTTCTCAGCCCGTGTGGGGGGCTGATGACACCTGGATCCACCTGTGCCTGAAGCCATGTTATGTTTTCAAGTTTTTAGTTATTTGTTTTTTAATATTTTATTTATTTCTAGGAGAGAGAGAGAGAGACAGGGTGAGCAGGGGAGGGTCAGAGAGAGAGGGAGTCACAGACTCCGAAACAGGCTCCAGGCTCTGAGCTGTCAGCACAGAGCCCGACGTGGGGCTCGAACCCACGAACCGCGAGATCATGACCTAAGCGAAAGTCAGACGCTTAACCGACTAAGCCACCCAGGCGCCCCGTCAAGTTTTTAGTTATAAGAGCCACTCAATTCCTTTTCCCTTTTGCCGATTTTGACTTTCGGTTCTGTTCGTGCAGCCTCTGGCATCTTTACTTACCAGTCGCAGTCGCACAACAAGAATAAGAGTCGCAATCAACCCTGTCTGGCTTCAGGGGAGAAGGAGAGGAAAGAAACAGAAAGACAGTGATTAGAGAAGCACATCAGGGAGCCACCGAATTCCTGGCGCCTGGAGGGCAGGGTGGAAGCGGCCTCGGTGCCTTCTCTCCAGGTTCCTGGGTGTCCGAGTCAGCCCTGGGGCGGCCACAACATAGGACCACAAATCCGGGGTGTTAAACGCGGGGATTCATTCTCGCGTGGTTCTGGAGGCCAGAAGCCTGAAATCAACGTGTTGGAAGGCTGGTCCCCCTGGTGCCCTCGGGAAGAATCTGTCTGATGCCTCTGTCCCGGCTGCTGGAGGCTCCCTGGGGTCCCAGCCCCCCACCGGCCGTCCTCGGCTGGGGGCACCTCACCCCGAGCTCTGCCTCCGCCCTCACATGGCCCCTCCTTTCTGCGTCTCTGTGACTCTTCACAGGACCATCTTGTAAGGACATGTGGGTCACTGGGTTTAGGGCCCCGCCCCCAACCTGGTGTGGCCACTTCTTGCCCAATTACGCCTGCAGACCCCATTTTCAAACAGGGTCACATTTTGAGGTTCTGGGTGAACATGAATTTTGGGGGGACCATTTAACCCAGTAAGGGCCATGTCTATGCCCTTAGTCGTCTGATGAAACAAAAGGTTTGCAGGAAGGGGCCACTTTGGCTTCTGTGGCTCAAGATGCCACATTACCTTCCCCTCCCACCCCCCCCGGGACCGGGAGCCTGGAGCCGCCAGTGAGGGAAACCGCGAGGAGCTTCACAAAACATTAAAACGAGGACTTTCGATGCTCCAGCAACCCCACCTCTGGGAATTTCCCAGGGGAAACGGAGTCAGCGTCTCAGAGAGGTACCTGCGTCCACATTCAATGTCATGTTATTCGTAGCAGCTGAGACGTGGAGATAACCCGGGTGTCCGCGGTTAGAGGATTGGATCTGATTTTATTTAAAAAAATTTTAAGTTTATGTGTTTATTTTGAGAGAGAGAGAGAGAGGGAGCTGGGGAGGGACAGATAGAGAGGGAGAAAAGCGTAAGCAGGCTCCGCACTGGCAGTGGGGAGCCGCGTGCGGGGCTTGAACTCATGACTGTGAGATCACGACCTGAGCCAAAACCGAGTCAGAGGCTCAACGAACCCCTGGGTGCCCCAGTGAATGGGTTTTAAAAGTGGGGTGTGTGCCTACAGGGGATATTCAGCCACAAAAAGGAGATCCTGCTTTTGTGAAGGAGATCCCGAGCCCGGCGAGGTGAAGCGAGTCCGGCTCAGAAAGACCTGTGTGACCGCACTTAGCGTGGGATCCGGACGTGCTGAGCTCCCGGGAGCAGAGCGGAGACTGCGGCGGGTGGCGGTCAGAAGGCCCAGACGTCCAGCTGTCGGACGAGCAAGTCCTGGGGGGGAGGTGCCCGTGTGGGGACACAGTTAACGGGATTGTGTCGTGAGCTTGAGAGTTGCTAAAAGAAGGTAGGTCTGAAGAGTTCTTTTTCCTTTGTTTTTTAAATTTTTTAATGTTTATTTATTTTTGCAAGAGAGAGTGAGAGAGAGACAGAGTGTGAGTGGGGGAGGGACAGAGAGAGGGGGACACAGAATCCGAAGCAGCTCCAGGCTCCGAGCTGTCAGCACAGAGCCCGACATGGGGCTTGAACTCACGAACCACGAGATCATGACCTGAGCTGAAGTTGGACGCTCAACCGACTGAGCCCCCCGGCGCCCCTGAAGCGTCCTTACAACAGACACTCACGCGGGAATCACATGAGGTGACAGGCGTGTAGACTTGGCTGTGGCCATCACGTCACAATGTGTAGTACAAGTAACTATGTCATGCACTTTTAACAAAAGCCCATCAAACAGGCTGAAAGCACAGACTGGGGGCCAGAGGAGGGTCCCCTGCACGGGGAGTGGGTACGTGCCCTTCTTGTTCGCACACCAAGGCGCACACCTCCCTTAGAGCGGAGCGTTTGGGGGTCTAGACACAGCCTTTCCCATGTGCATCTCGACACCCCCCGGCCCGTCCTCTCTGGGCACCGTGGTGGGTGGAGTGTGGCAGGTAGACTCCTTCCTTTCTGCTGAAGTCTTCTGGGCCCTTCCGCCTATATTAAGCTGATGGCTGTGTGTCTCCCGGGCCCCTGGCCTTCCTGAGTTGTCAGGGTGTGTTAGCCGGCGCTGCAGACGCCTAGGACCACAGCCAGCCTCGGCGTGGGCATGGGGTCCACGGGCGCGGTCACATTCCGCTGGGTCCTGGGGGGTCCGGTGCCCTCCGCCGCGCGCTCCCCCAGACCCAGCCCTACACAAATCAGCCGGAAGCTGACTAATAGGGAATTCCTGCTTTGCCCTCCCCCAGGCCTGGCTCAGGTGGGGGGCTGGCCCGAGGCAGGAAGACCCCGCAGGAGAGGCGGGAAGACCATGGTTCCCTGTAACGGGGCCCCTGGGAGGGGCGGCTCTCCGCAGGGTTGGAGGGAGGCGGGGGAGGAGGGAAGCCTTTCAGCAGAGAAGCCCACGGGGGGCTCACCAAGTCTGGCTTTTCAGGGTCAGCGCCAGCCCTTTGGCTTTTGGATCCCTTTTGATGACTCTTTTTCCAGGGACAAACGTGCAGCCGCCTGTGAGCAATGCCTGGCTCACAGTGAGTGTCCGCCAGTGTTTGTTGAATGAATAACAGGCCCGTGAAGTGTGAACCCGACAGATGTTCTGATTCAGAAATTGCAGAAGTGCATTGTGAGGTTTGATTTTCTGTCGCCCCTACTCCCACCCCAAATCAGTCTCAGCCTCCGGGCCACCAGAAAAAAAAAAAAAAGCTTTCCTCCAGCACTGACATAGAGGGTCCCTAAATTTCAGTACAAACCTCAAATCAAGAAATCAGAGCTTGGCATTGTCCTGAGGTATCATGTGCTGTCAGATGCAGCCCCCCTGCCCTGTGGTCCCGGGTTCCCTCCTGCTCTCGGGGGTGGGGAGCGGTCTATGTCAGCCCCCTGGGTCCTGCTCACCGTCTGGGAGTTCGGGAATTCCTTTGTCCTCCATCCAGGGAAGATTTTGTGGGGACCAAAGCTTATCAACAAGAGAGGGACGCCCCTTAAGAAAAAGGATACAGGGGCACCTGGGTGGCTTAGTCGGTTAAGCGTCCGACTTTCGCTTGGGTCATGATCTCGCGGTTCGTGGGTTCGAGCCCCGCGTGGAGCTCTGTGCTGACTGCCAGCTCAGAGCCTGGAGCCTGTTTCAGCCTGTGACTCCCTCTCTCTCTGACCCTCCCCTGCTCACGCTGTCTCTCTCTCTCTCTCTCTCCTAGAAATAAATAAAAAAAATATTAAAAAAAAAAGAAAAAGGATACAAAATCATAAATACAAAGTTAGAGCCAACCATAAATATATATTTCAAGTGGGAAGAGAAATTGCAACACACTGTAGATTTTTTTAAAGCAACAAGAACCACAAATAATGCGAAACACAGGAAAACATATGCACTGTTTTTTCTACCCTTTTTTGCTGCACACTCTTTGATAGCTTTTTCACATGTCAACAGTTTTGAAAAATTTCCAGGAAGAGAACCGAGAGATAATTCAATCTTTTTTTTTTTAGCATGGTTGATCAAAAATTGCCTTGTGTTATTTTATTATTATTATTTTTTAATGTTTATTTTTGAGAGAGAGAGAGACAGAGACAGAGCATGAGTGGGGGAGATGCAGAGACAGAGAGGGAAACACGGAATCGGAAGCAGGCTCCAGGCTCTGAGCTGTCAGCACAGAGCCCGACGTAGAGCTTGAACCCATGAACCGTGAGATCATGACCTGAGCTGACGTTGGACATTTGAGCAACTGAGCCACCCAGGTGCCCCTCAAAATTGTCTTGTGTTATCAATAGTTTAGAGATAGATATTTCTTAGCTTCATAACTCATTCTTGGTAACGTCCTACATATCTTTAGGAGTGTGGTCGACTCTGGGAAGATCTATGCAGTTTTTCACGGGAGGATAGTAAGGTTTCAGGGCCCGTCCAGTTGTCTTGCACGGCGGTTAATTTGAAATAGATGATGCTCGTTCACGGTTTTCTTGTCACTTTTCTTGTCACTTTCCTTGCCACGGCGGTGACTTACGATTTTAAGCTGCCTTCGCTGATGTTAAATCGGCACAAAGTGTAAATATTTCCCAGGGTGTTAGGAGATGTATTCCTCTTCATTAACCTGATTATCAGAAATCCACTAGGCTCTTGGTTTCTTCTGTTCCAAAATGATCTCTCCCTCTTGGTGACTTACTTTGGGTTAAATTCAGTTCTCAGTTGAAAACTAATGGCTGTTGATTTCAAAATACTTTTTTTTTTTAATGTTTTATTTATTTCTGAGAGAGGGAGAGAGACAGAGTGAGCAGGGGAGGGTCTGAGAGAGAGGGAGACAGAGAATCCAAAACAGGCATGGCTGTTGATTTCAATATTTACCTTTACTCCTTCTGTTTCATAGTCCCTTGAATTTTTAAATTATTTTTTGAATGAGAGAGAGAGCAAGCGAGCGAGAGAGAGAGAGAGAGAGAGAGAATCTCAAGCAGGCTCCACGCCCATCACAGAGTCAATCCCGTGACCAAGAGAGTATGACCTGAGCTGAACTTGAGAGTCAGACACTCAACCAACAGAGCCATCCGGGTGCCCCACAAAGTCCATTAATTTTAATCCGAACTTTCTCTTACTTGTTCATAAATAAACAGAGATAACCAAAGAAGGTCCCCTTCTTAACCATCTAAATCAGAGGTTTATAATTTCTCACTATTTGGGGGGGAAATCTTCCAAAATACATTCCAAACTTGAACGATCTTTTCTTTTTGTTTTCTTTCCAGTTCCAAAACGTAGTCTGGAGCCTCGAGAGTGTCATTGTCCCCTCAGCGGAGGACCTGAGTGGCTTTGTGCACTGAAGAATTAGAGACCGCACTGCTCGCGGTGACGGGGGCGAGGTTCCCCGCCCACCCCCAGCCCCCGTGGCGCAGAGTTCTTGTTCTAGCAAATGTGGTAGTTCTCTGTAGAGAAGGCAGAGAGGCAACTGCGTCATTCGTCACTGTCAATCACAGTCATTTAGAAGCACCGAGAGCCGGGGCGCACGAAACACGCACCTGGCGCGGGACATCTTTGTAGCTTATGTTCCGGCTCCAAGGTCATGGCCCGGCGGGCAGGGCATCTGATGAGACACTGTATTCTGCACATTTCCCGTCAAAAAAGAAGGTACGGCAGGTTTCATGGTTACACACGCTGCCCGATCGAGCAGAATCCCAACGGGCGGGAACCCATCCAGTTGTCCGCGGCCGGTGATTGGAGGCCTTTCCCACAGACGGGCTTCCGTTCCTGTGCGCCCTTGATCTCGTTTCTTCTCCATGAGCCGCTACCGGCTCACGGCTGGCGATGCCCCCTGGCGATGGCCGGTGATACGCAGAGGTGACTGCGAACCGCATCGTGTGCCCCCAGGAAGCCCAGGCTGCGGCCCGTCAGCTCAGCCTCTCCTGAGCCGGACCCCCACACCTGCGGCCACACCGGCGCCGCCTGGCCTGAGACTGACGGAGGAGAAGTCGGGGTAGAAGGGGACCACGACCTCAGGTGACGCACCGTGCTGACAGCTGTGTCCAAACGTGACCGCGTGAGCCATCGCCAGCGTCCCCCCTCCCACGTGCAGCTGCCCCGGGGGGCGAGGTTGTTCTGGGTACCAGCCACCTGCTTCTCACCGGCCACGGTCTCTGCCCGGGTGGGAGAGGGGCCACGGAGCTCGGGGTGTGTCGTGGAGACGTGGGGGTGGCTTCGTAGTCCCGCACCCTAGCCGTGTGGGGGCGGACAAAACCCGGCGCCCTGAGCGCCCCGCTGTCCAGCACATGAGGCATCCACACGAGCACTTATGAAGTGCTAATGGCATGCAAGACCAGTACCGGGCTCGGTGTTCCATGAGATGCCTGGAGTGACTGATAAAGGGACCCCGCCCACCCCACAGGCCTCCTGGGGGCACGCGGACCTGGGGGGCTGGCTCTAGGTGGGACGGCAGGTGACCCAGGAAACCGAGGGCGCCCCGAGCTCACATGCTCCTTCTGGCTCAGGTGAGCGAGTGCCCAGGGGAGCCCGGGCTGGTGGAGCCCAGACCCAGACCCGGAAGCGCCCTGTCCCGCCTCCTGCGGTGCAGACGCACAGACTCAGAGATCAGCCGCGGGGTGACCGGCTACAGGTCATCAGTGACGTTCCTCTTCCCTGCTGACGGTGGGAACCGTGTCCCCGTGGGCTTGCAGCCTGTCTTTTGGGACAAGGTGGGGAATTGTTCCAGAAGGCTCCGCTGCAAGGACCACCTTGTCACATGCCCCTTCCACCCACGCTCCCCGGCCCGGACACTGCACGCTGGGACAAGTATCACAAGTGTCCACTCCTCGTTCTGGACGCAGGAGACAGAAGGAAAGGGGGTGAGGGGCAAGGCCTGACACGTGTCCTGAATGTTCTCTGGGGCCACAGCCCAGCGAGGGGAGAAGTGTCTCCGGCAAGGCGTGGAAGGTCAGGGTCCAGACCCTGGCCCGGCGTCCACGTGGGTCTCTGCACACCCATCCCCCCCGCCCCCCAGCCGCTCCCAGGGCGCAGTCTCACCAAGGTCAATGTTGTCTCTTCCCGGAAGGAAGCAAAGAGACAGGCCGGGGCTGCCAGGGACGGCGGCTCAAGGCGACCGGCAGGCAAAGGCCAGGGGTCAAGTGCCAGCCAGGGCCTCGTGGAGGATGCGGCGGGGGGGCGGCAGGGCACCTGGGGCGTCACCCCGTGGCCAGCTGGTGTCCCCGGCACAGGCCTGAGGCCCAGCGTCCGGCCTCAAGGTCACGGGAAGTACATCCTGCCTCCCGTACGAGGACGTGATTGTGGGGAGGGGAGGCGGCTGGGAGAGCGAGCCTTCGCCTCCTGTCTGTGGGTGCGTGTTGCCCGTTAGCAGCGGCCGCCAGCACAGGCCCCAAACCCAATGTGCCCTCTGACCATTGCATTCCATCTCCCCCTCCTGGTCCCCTTGTGAGATCCGGGACGGGCAGTGCGGGGGGGGGGGTTCTGGCAGGGAGGGGACGGACCCCCGCAGGGCGAGAGGCAGGTCTTTGGGGCCGTCGACGGCAGGCTGGACGGGCACCGGGCAGGGCAGGTCTGCGCTCAGACCCCCACCTCGTTGGGGCGGGAGGAGAGCGTCTCCTTCCCCTCCCCTCCGCCCTTCCCCTTCCCTCCACCCCTCCCCCTCCAGCTGGGCCTCCTCCATCAGTGCTCGGTGGAGCACGGCCCCCAGGGGCTCCCGCAGGCCCCAGCCACCCCAGCCACCCACCAGGAAGTGAATGACAGGGTTGGCACCGCTGCTCACGGCCGCGGACAGGCATGCGGAGTCAGCAGACAGAGCTTCCCCCCCCGGGGCAGGTGCAGCCAGTAGCGGAGAAGCCCGTGGATGCCCGGCGGCAGGGCACAGACCAGGAACCCAGGACGCGCACCAGGACGACCACATAGAGTCGCGCGGGCCGCCGCCGCCGTGAGCCCCTCTGCGCCCGCACGAGGAGGGTGGCAGCAGACAGGATCTCCCCCGAGGTGAAGACCCCCATAACGAGGTCGCCCAAGACGGTGGCCGTCATGAAACGTGGCGTTTCCCAGAGGTGCCGGGACTTGCTGCAGCAGAGAGTGACCAGCACATTCCCCCAGAGCAGGGCGCGCACGGCGGCCGGTGCCAGGCGAGGAAGAAGACGGAGTGGCGGCGCTGCACGCGGTGGCCGCCAGCAGGCTCCGGCCCACGGTGCAGGCGGAGTATCTCACTGGGCGCAGCACCTCGTGGGCCAGCAGGGGGGCCGCGGCCGGGGCAGGGCGTGCACACAGAAGGGGTCCTCGGCGCCCAGCCCAGCAGCCTGACCACCGTGCCGTCGCCTGCGGGGCCGCACAGGGAGGTGGAGGCGGCCAGCGCGCTGGGCACCACGTGAGCCACGCCCAGCGTGTCTGCGCCGGGGCTGCTGGTGGCCGTCGGGGTCTGGCTGCCAGAGTCTGGTCCATCCTGTGGCAGGAAAATGGGCCCCCGCGAGATTCTGCGTTGCTCGGGCCCTGGGGGACTTCCGGGAGCCCTGCACCCCGAATTTCCTGCTTTGGGGCTCTTACCACGGGTCTGTGTGCAACAAGCCATGACCCAGGAGGCTGGGGCCCTTCCTCGCCCCCCACCGGGGAACACATACTGGAAGTTGCTCCACATGTACTTGGTTTTAAATATGAGGAGATGCATGTATGCATTCATTCATTCATTCGTTCATTTTGAGAGAAAGAGAGTATGCATGCGCACATGAGCGCCAGTGAAGGAGAGCAGAGAGGGAGAGAGAGGATCCCAAGCAGGCCCGGTGCTCAGCACGGATGAGGCTCGATCCCATGAACCACGAGACCATGCGTGACCTGAGCCAAAATCGAGTCAGACGCTCAGCTGATTGAGTCACCCAGGTGCCCCTGGGCTCTGTGTTTTTAACGTGAAGGGTATTGACTTGGATGAAAGGCTCTCTGCATCGGTGCATTGCATCATTTCCCCTTTAATGCTTAAATCCTGTGACTTAATTTTCTTAAAAAATTTGTAATGTTTGTTTATTTTTGAGAGAGAAAGGGAGACAGCGTGAGCAGGGGAGGGGCAGACAGAGAGGGAGACACAGAATCCAAAGCAGCTCCAGGCTCTGAGCTGTCAGCACAGAGCCCGATGCAGGGCTCAGACCCACAAACTGTGAGGTCATGACCTGAGCCGAAGTTGGCTGCCCAACCGACTGAGCCACCCAGGCACCCTGCCTCTAAATGTGTTAAATGTACACAGCCAGTGTTGTGATTTAGAGTGTTTCTTCACTTCCGGTGTGTTTTTAGGGTAGTTGCAGGTGGCTGTGCGGAAAAGTGGTTTGTTGGCTTCAAACTTTATAATGTACATTGGCCCCATTTTACTTCTCCGTGTCTTCATTCCCAGGATCGTGAAAACGCTGTGTCAAACATCCCCATGCCTGTCCCCATTGGACTTGGCTCCGGAGTTTTCTGGGGTGTTCCAGGAATGGGGGCTCTGGGTCACAGGACCTGTGACTGCCCCACTTCACTAAATATCGCCTGCTTCCCTCCCTGGGTGGCTGTTTCAGGTTTCATTTCCACCGCGGCCCAGGAGGGATCCCGTTTCCTCATTCCCTCACGAAGACTTGCAATCGCACATTCTCCGCATTGCTGCCGACCTGACGGACGCACAGTAGATTTGGCTGACGTTTAAATTTCCGTTTCACCGATGACAGTGAACTTGAGTATTAGTTCATTTACCCACCATCCCGGGGCTCCCTTCTCAAAACGCCTGCTCACAGCTGCTGCCCATTTTTCAATGGGGTTTCCCCTTCTCCCCTCCCCTCTCCTCCCCTCCCCTCCCCTACCTCCCTCCTCTTCCCCCCCTCCTCCTCTTCCCCCCTCCTCTCCCCTCCCCCTCCCCTTCCTTCCCTCCCCTTCCTGAGTCTGAATCCTTGCTGGTTTTAGACACTGTGGGTGTCATCCTCCGAGAGCTAGCTTTGGTATCGTAGCCTTATCTGTTGTGAACATGCGTGGCCAGATGCGCTCAGTTTTTGTGTAATCCGCTCCCATACATTTTCACCCTGAAATGTTGTGGCTTTCGGATCATGAGTCATTCCATGTCCCTGGATGAAAAAGATATCCTCTTATATTTTCCTCTGTTACTTTTATACTTTTTCCCTTTTAGAGTTTGGTCTAGAATCCAGCTGGAACTAGTTTTATGTGGGATAAAGACAGGACACAGCCCGATTTTTCCTCCAAATTATGAGCCAGTTTTCCCAAAACCGTCTCCTAGACAGCCCGTCTTTTCCCAGTTGACTTGTCAAGTTCCCGTTTACACATGGGACTCTTAAAACTCTCCATTCTGGTTTCTCTGTTCCTACACAGTGTGTGTGTGTCTGTGTGTGTCTGTGTGTGTGTGTCTGTGTGTGTGTGTGTGTATTAAAAAAAATATATATATATATAGCTTCATGTGAGCTCTGGGCATTGGGGAGCCAATAGCCACTCAGTACCTGTTCTTTGCCGTTTCCATGAAGTTTCATCCTTCAGGGACACCACCGAGCTCCGCCTGACTTTTCTCATTTCCCACGCCCCTGGCCAGAGAGCACCCCCCGAGGCAGAAAGCTGGGGTGATCTCAGGGTTCACCTCTTCTACTTCTCTTCCCTCAGAGCTCACACTCCCGGGATGACTCTTGTCCAATGTCTAAAAACAGTTGTGTCTTCTGTTCTCTCCAGTTTTCTGGTTGTTCGGAGTGGGAGGGCTGGTCCAGGCCCAGTTACTCCCCTGTGGAGAGAGGTAGGAGTGCCTCGCTACATATTTTCCTCCTAACTATTGCTGGTGTGGGGGACACGGTTAATTTGCGTAGTTTTTATTAATCAGGCAAACGTCCTGATCTAGTACTCTGCTGAGCAATGGCTGGAGTCACGCGTACTCACCTTCTCCCTAATCGTAGAGTTTCTATATCAGATGCGATGCTTACTCTGAGCCTGTAGTATTGGCTTTTATCAAGGCGAGAAAGCTCCCTTCCTGGGTGTCTGAGAGTCTTTAATCATAAATGATGGAATTTATCACCGTTTTTTTTCTGCATCTACTTAATCACTTTCATTTTCCCTTTGTCTATGTGGTAAATATACAGTGATAAATTTTCTGGTGTTTATTCATCCTTACATTTTTAGGATAGACTGTTTCTAGTTTGCATTGGTCCCCTCCCCTCAGGTGTCCTGATTTTATTTAGAAAATTTTAACCCACGTCCCTAAGGGAAATTGGCCTGTAATTTTCCCTCTGCTACTAGCCTTGTCTGTTTTTTATTGCAAAGCTGTAAAATTATACTGGTTTCATAAAATGACTTGGAGAGATTGCCTTTTTCTCTGCCCTCTGGAACAATTTGTAGCATGTAAGGATTATCTTTCTTTGAAGATTTGGCAGAAGGTAAAACCATCTGGCTTGGTGATTTTTATGTGAGCGTTACTGGAGACGCATGGCTTTGTAAAAAGAAAACTACAACTCCATTTATTTGATGCTTTAGGTTTATTCAGACTTTCAATCTCTTCTTGAGTTAGAGTAGGTAATATTATTTTTCTGGAAAATTACTCATGCTCTCTGGTTTCACATTTATTGGTATAATACTCTCAATACTCCACATGGTCGTCTCTTCTAATTTTTAAAGTCTCAATTCTACCTGCCATTTTAAATTTGTGGGTTCACTCCTTTTTAAAAAATCCGGGGGCACACGGGTGGCTCAGTCGGTTAAACGTCCAACTTGGGCTCAGGTCATGATCTCACAGTCTGTGACTTCGAGCCCTGCGTGGGGCTCTGTGTGGACAGCTCAGAGCCTGGAGCCTGGTTCAGAGCCTGTGTCTCCCTCTCTCTCTGCCCCTCCCCTGCTCATAGTTTCTCTCTCTCTCAAAATAAACATTAAAAATTTTAAAAAATAAATAAAAATGGAAAACCACTTAAAATATTTAAAATGTAAATTTCCATAAGTTAGTCAGGAACCCATTTCTCCACACTACAAATATTTTTCTCTGCTACAAATCAGTTCTGTCATTTTCTCTTTATGTCACCTTTTTTTGAAACTTTGGGAAGTGGGTACAAATCCAAGATGACCCTACTATCCTGGCCAAGTGTACCTGGTAGGTCATGGACCCCTTCATTTTTAACACTTAGATTTGCTACCGCGCATTCCCCTGCAGGTCTTCCCTGTGTCCCCGCCCTGGCTGTCACTGCTGATGGGGGCGCCCCATGTGGCAGGCCCCCGGAGGGTGAGATGAACTAGTCACCACTCTGCAGGGTCGTCACCCAGGACGTCCTTAGCCCGTCTTATCTGGAAGATGCCGGTTCGGAGGCTCAGACAAGTCGAGGCGCTTGTCCCGGCTTCCCGGGCTGGCGGAGCAGAGACTGTCACCCAGGGGTGGGGGGAGGGACCAGGTGCAAGGCATCGCCCATCACCACCACCCAGACAGTCACCACGCGAGGCTCTCACCTACTCCCAACGGGACACGCAGCTCTTCGGGGAAGGGTGGCCACCCCTCCTGGTGCTGGTGCCCGGGGACAGCTGCGCTTGGCCCAGGCCCCTGACCACGCCGGCCTGTCCCCAGTCCCTGCTCCCTGGGGCTGCTCTGAGCTCTCCTGGGGTACTTGGCCTCAGAAGAGTCCTCTGCCCTGGATGCTTCAAGAACCTTCACTCTGCTCCCTTTGAGACGCTGGAAGGGGAGCTTGAGGTAGAAATGCCAGAAGGCACCTGCCTCACCCATGGGGAGGCTGGGGGCTCATGGGCCTCCCCAACTCCCAGGAAGGCCTCGCAGGGAAAGGAGAAGGCGGTTGGGGGGCCGCGAGGAGCTGTGGGAGGTTCACACCCCCCCGTGCCCTCTGGGCAGCGCCCGCTTCCTGAAGGCCATCTGGGACGGCCACGGAGCGCTCAGACCGTTAGCAGCCCCGTGATCCTGGAGTTCATGTCAGTCCGCGCAGGGAAGAGGCCGAGAGAGAAGCCGTAACGTCCACACAGCTGTCTGCATGGCTTGACACTCTGGCTAATGGGCTCGCCCAGCGTTCTGCACGCTGGTGGGTGCAAAGGAGGGAGCCCCGGATCATTCTCAGGTCCGAGTTTTGCCCCTTACTAGCCGGGGGGCTGTGTGGTTTAGGTGACCCCTCCTAGCGTCCA
Source organism: Proteles cristata cristata (assembly GCA_017311185.1). NCBI lineage: Eukaryota > Metazoa > Chordata > Mammalia > Carnivora > Hyaenidae > Proteles > Proteles cristata. The sequence goes on along the minus strand of JAESUZ010002528.1, from coordinate 13,358 downwards.
AGGCCTCACGGAGATTCACGGAATCCCTTCCAGCCTTTCTCACCTCCCAGCAGGAAGCGGGAGATGATGCACCCGCTGCACAAGGCCAGAGGGCAGGGGTCCCCTGCAGGGCAGGATGGAGGCTGACCTCACACCTGTAGCCCCTGGTGTGCCAGGGGGCGCACGGGACCTGGCAGCCGCTCGGGGGACGGAGCACGTTGGGGGGCCGCACATGTTGGGGGACCGGTGGTTGAGGCCTGGTGACATGGACGTCACAATCTCGAATTATTTCCGCTCCGTTCTGTGGGTAAAAGCAAGTTTCCTGGTCCAGCCCGTCCCCATGGCATGGGGGTCACACGCGGCCGGGAACACTGGGCAGTGATGATATGGCGCCATCTTGGATTCTGGCCCCCTTCCCCCCTGGCTGACCGACAGCCTCCCCGCGCTGCCAGTCCTTGGTGCTTCCTGTCCAGTAGGGAATATGCTGTGGGCCGATTGCGTGGGGTTTCTGTTCTTTCCTTTTCCAAATGGGATTTTTAAAGGGTCACAGTCATCCCACTGTGAACTGGGTGTTTTGAAAGGGGCAGTCATTTGTCACAGGACGTATCTCTGGGTCCGGAGGAGAGAGATGGAAACGGCCCACAGATCCCGGGCTCAGTGCTGAGCAGGCAGTCCCTGGAACTGATTTCAGATCGCCTCTCTTCCGGGGGGAAAGGAGAGTGCACAGTACAGCTACAGATTTGGGGTAGGAGCGTTTAAGATCGTCTGCAGGAAAGAAGGGAGCGTGGGTGGTGTCCGGGAGGGACACAGCCCTCCTGCTTCCGACACACCCTGGCTTTCCCTTGAGCTCCCCTCTTCCCTGCTTTCAGCCTGTGGGGTTTGGGTGAGGTTGCCCCCCTCGCCGCCCCCACTCTGGGGGTGCCTGTCATTTCATTTATTCGTGGAGAATGAAAGCAAAGCCGGAGAGAAAGAGAAGTGCCCTTGAGAACATCATCTGAGGCTCCAGATCTGGCTAGATCTGAAGTGGAAATCATTTCTGGAGCTTCCCCGGTACGTGAGTCAGTAAACTTCCTTAAACACGTACACGCACTCCCCACCCCCGCCCCACGCTAGCTCACATGCGGTTTCTGTTATTGGTCACCCAGAATCCGGGCCGACTTGCTGTCTACATCTGCCTAGGAAGCGATCTGTGATCTCTAATCTAGCATAAACCAGAGGCGAGGGGCCACCTCAGGCTGCGGGCAGGGCCGGCCTGGGTGCTCTGGGCACCAGGACATTTTGGGGGGGTGGATGGAAATGATCTTTTGGGGGAGGTTGGAAACATTCCACGTGCTGATTTGGTGAGGACCTGGGCATTCATACATGTGTCAGAGATCACCGCGCTATTTATTAAATGGGTTTGTTTTATTGTATGGAAATTCGACCGCAATTAAATCAATCACAAAGATTTGTGTGTGTGTGTGGATGAAATCTGCCCGAGTAGGTAAGCCTTCTCCGGAACTGCCAGGAAACTTCGCGCTGGCGTTCTGACTCACTGAGGCAGACTTTTCCACGAGTTTTCGTTTTGTGAACTGTGCCCTCTTGTTTTCTCCAGGCCGCGCTGGCTACCGTCCAGTGCCCGCTCGGCTCCGATATCCTACTCGGGCCCCCCTTCCGAGCTGCCCCGGTTCGGGAAGATCTCTACAGTGTGTTTCCGTAGCTTCCCGGCCTTGTCACCAGCGTCTTGAAGGGCGCATTTCGTCGGGCCGGGCTTCTGTAGGGCCACAAATGACCCATCCCCCCCCACCTTCCAGATGAGCCTCACGGCTCCTGGGGAAGACGCATCACCTTGGCGGAGGATTCCGAACCAAGATGTGCATGTGTGAAAGGATCTTGCACTTCAAAAATCTGGCCCAGGATATAAACCCCAATTATCTCAAAACCTCAGCGGGTGGAGGCTTGGGGAAAGCTGGGTGGATGCCAGAGGGACATGGTTTCTTCTCAGGAAGACGGGAGGTGAAGACAGGAAGAGGCCTCGGCTCTCAGGCCCCGCACTGGGCTGTCTGTTGAACACTCGTCCTTCCGCATCCCCCGCTCGACTCGGCCTCCGGCTTTGGTCTTGAGCAATGAGCTGTGGGCTCCAACAAGGCCTGTCTGGGTTGAACTTGGGCTGTGACGGGCCCGTCCTGTCTACTCCACGCGGCGCCCCTGGACCCCAACCGGCAGTGCTTTGCTGGTGGGGGCTCCCAGGGCCACCGAACATTAGGACGATGAGCGTGACTCCGCAGTGGGCGCTAACGGGCCATCCCTCGGAGCCCTGCTGAGAAGATTCCCTGTTTTTTTTTCTTTTTGTTTTTTTTTAATGTTTTATTTATTTCTAGGAGAGAGACAGGGAGACAGCGTGAGCAGGGGAGGGTCAGAGAGAGAGGGAGTCACAGACTGAAACAGGCTCCAGGCTCTGAGCTGGCAGTCAGCACAGAGCCCGACGCGGGGCTCGAACCCACAAACCGTGAGATCATGACCTAAGTGAAAGTCGGACGCTTAACCGACTAAGCCACCCAGGCGCCCCAGAAGATTCCCTGGTTTTGCAGGTGCGGCTCTTAGCCCAGGGCCCATTGCCTAGTCTGTCCCCCGTAACAGTCCCCAGTGTGTGGGATTGACTGTTCCCCGGAATGTCCCTCCTTCGGGCTCCCCCACTGCCTCCTGTCCACCTCACCCCTGCCCGTGCTTCACCAGGGATTTAGTGCCTGAGGCCTGTGCCTGGCATGTGACCAGACCCGTGTCCCACAGCTCGTAGGTGGCAGCCCCTGTCCCCCTGAGGCTTGCTCTTGACTTTCCAAATTTGGCCTGTTGGTTGTTCGCGTCACCCAGGAGCGCGCTTGTCCGCTGGCTCATCTCTGCACCGATCGCCACGGAAAGCGCGGCCGGCAGCCCAGCCCCGGCCTCTGCACCCCAAACCCCGCAGAGCCCGCGTGGTCCGGGGTGGTGGAAAGTCGGGTCTGGTAGCCGCTGGAGCAGCCGGGCAGGGGGACAAGTGTGGGTACTCGTCCCTCCTGCAGCCTGCGGGCTCCTCGGCAGGGGTGCTGACACCCACTCCCTGAATTCTGCTGACAGAGGTCGTCGGGGGTGGGGGCAGACCCCTTGCCCCAGACAGTTCCAGGTGGATTTCCGTGATGCTCAGGGCCTCCGCTTCCTGCCTTCACCAGACACCCAGGAAGAAGGAGGCTGGGGGTGGGCCCAGCTGAGCTGCCTTGGGAGGGGTGGGTGGCCAAGGTGCACCTGCCCCACCCCTGTAGTGAGCTCCCCACCCGGCCCTTTAATAATTAAATACCACAGGAGGGAGGAGCACAGCGGCCTAGGCTTCTGCTCTCCTGGTCAGCTGCGTGCCTCCCCTCCCTTAGCACAGAGGAGAGGGGGTCCGGGTGGTGGGGGTGGATATGCCGTGCAGGCAGGACAGGAGAGGGCGTCCAGGCCGGGAGATTAGAGGGGAGGAGAAAGCTTGCTCCCTGGAAAGTGTGCAGCGATCCGCACCTGTGAAGGGGCCAGGGGCTGGAGAGGCCGATCCCCGGAGCTCACCACTCCCCCCAAACCCCCCCCCGCCTCCCAGGCCTGGCGCCCACGAAGCCCAGGCTCCGCAGCGAGCGAGGGCCGCCTGCCCGTCTGCCCGGGGCCTGGGTTCTGAGCTGCTGCCGCCGGACGTGGGCAGGGAGGCCCCTTCAAGCCCCTGGGGGGTGGGTAGCTCCAGGCAGTGGACTCGACGCTGGAGGCTGGGGTGGGGGCTCCTGGCCCCTTCAGGACTGGAGGGCGGCTGGTGGAAGCCTTTCCCGGATGGGGTCCCGTTCTCACCCCCGGCAGGTGTCCTCAGGGCCCCACCTGCTACTCTGAGTCCCCAGGGGTGTCAGATGTGAGGCCTCCAACTCTGCTTCTTGCGGACTCTGGTGAGCGGGGTGTGGTGTGGAGGGCGTAGGGGGAATGGGGGTGGGGAGGATGGGGGTGGGGAGGTGGGGGTGGGGGATTAGGAGGTGTGGGGGGGTGTGGGGTCGTGGGGCGCTCCCCAACCCGGGAGTGGGAGAGGCAGGCACACCCACCCCTGCCGTCTGAGGCTCCTCTGCCTCCAGACCCCAGGGCGTGTGTCTCTCTGCAGAGCAGCCGCCTTGATGGCAGGAGCAGCCGGGGTTGCTGGAGGGAGCGGGGAGCCGCGGCCTGGAGGGGCCGGGAGGGACGAGTCCGGCCAGCTGACCGTCACCACTTGGGGGTCAGCAGCCCCTGCTCTGGGAGCGAGTCCAGCGTCTGTGGGGGAATGTGGGCCGCCGGGCGGGAGGGAGGGCTTGGAGGGCCCGGCCGGGCAGGCAGGTGTCTCCCTCAGCCGCCTGTCCCCTCCCGGCCCTCTCCCCCCACCCCCCTGCCGGCTTCTGACAGGGACCCTGCTCCCGACCTGGGCCCCTGGCGCCCCTGCCCCAGCTCTCCTTGGGCCCACATAGTGAGCCGATTCCCCCCAGAGCTTCCCCGAAACGGGGCTGGGATCCCAGGCTGGACCCCTGGAGCCTCTTCAGGCGCTGGCTGGAGACTGCGGGGGGGAGCCTCAGGCCCGAATCTAGTCGCGCTGACCCCCGGGATGGGCTCCGGCCTGTTGCTGGGCAGTAGGTAGGTGCCCCCCTCATCCCCTATTCCAGGCAGCAATGGGAGCGGAAGCAGCCGCCGGACCCGGGGAGCCCTGTGCGGACACACTGCACTTACAGGCACAGGCCTGGCACTGACTGGGCATCGTGAGAAGTGTTTCCAAGGGAGCGAGGGGCCCGGGACGGATGAGAGAAGGCACGAGAGCGTGGCTGACCAAAGCCCCTTGTGGCAGAGGGGTGGGTACCCTGCTGGGGGAGGGAGCATGCTGGAGGTGTAGACAGACCAGCTGGGGGGGCACAAGAGCTGGGGTGCGGAGCAGGTTGGGTGGGGGCCCAGCGTGGCAAGCTGCCACCTGGGCCCGAGGCCGCCGAAGGGCGCCCTGGCCACGGAGCCAGAGGACAGACAGGACAGAGGGCGGGGACCTTGCTCAGTGCACGATATAAAACGTTTATTGATATACGTTTGTTGTCTTCTGTAAAACTTGCTTTGGCTGCACGGGGCCACTGTGCTGGTGGCCTGGGGTGGCCGGGTGGGGCCAGCACCCCCTTCCGGGCGGGGGCTGGAGCCCAGAGGCTGCTGGACAGGCCGCCGAGCCCCGAGGACCGGGCACACGGCAGCACAGACCTGCCGCGCACTCCGGAGGCGGCCCAGAGTGCTGGCCGCATGGAGTCAGAGAACGGCATGACCGGCCCACAGTGGCCAGAGCTCTGTCCTGGCCGGCTGCTTGCTGTGACCAGAACCACCGCGCCCCCCATTAAAGTCACCAAAGGATTTATGGAGGGGGCTGGGGTGTTGTGTGCAGAAAGACTGAACTCCAAGACAGGTTAACCAGAACCTTCTCCCAGATAGCACCATTGTGTTCAGGTCAGCTCACCAACATTGCTTGGATTGGACGGAATGGACGGAGCGGGTGCCCTAGCGGGGGGCGCAGCTCCTACCCCAGGGGCCACCATGCCGGCTGTGTCGTCTTCAAGGAGGGCTGATGCTAAGGGGCAGGAGGTGGACGGGCCTGGGTGACCCCCGCCTCCCTCTCCTGACCATCCTGCGGTGACTTCTGCACAATAGGCCTTTGGGCGCCGAGGAGAATGTTTGGGGGGATCTGTCGGGGCCACGGGGCCTGTGTGCAGGTGGCGCCCCAGTCTCCCTGCGGCCCCTAGAGCCTCCAGCCCACGGGGAAGGAGGCGCGAGGGCAGGAAGCGACTTTCCTCCTTGCACTTGGGCACCGGGGCGGCGGCCGGGCCGCTCAGGAGGCATTCCCCGGGGGGCACTGCATCTCCATGGTGACCGTGTTGGGAGTGCCGCCCCCGGGCTCCCCCAGCTCGGCGCCATCCCGCAGGGCCCGCTGGAAGACCACCCTGAGTGGCTCCCACAGCCGCTGCGACTTGTCCCTCCCGGCCAGGAAGTAGACGACCGGCTTGGCGCTGCTGTTGATGCAGATACACAGGTCGGTGACATACTCGGGGAAGGGGGCCGGGATCTGGAAGACCCAGAAGAGGAACCAGTCGATCCCCAAGTAGATGGAGGACACGAGGAAGACGGAGACCACGGCCAGGACGACGTGGCTGAGCTTCGCAGAGCGCTGGCGCCGCCGGGCCCGGCACTCCTCGTGCAGGATGAGCGCGAGGCAGGGCAGCACCATCAGCGGGCAGAAGACCAGGAAGAGCAGGACGCCCAGGAAGGCGTCCATGTGCCCGCAGGCCGCGCCGGACGCCCGGTGGCCCAGGAACACGCAGAAGTAGTTGTGCAGGGTGGTGACCAGGAGCGACAGGGTCCAGAGCAGGGCGCACACCACGGCCGACAGGCGCCGGGGCCGACGGCGCCAGAACCAGCCGGGGAAGAGGACCGCGGCGCAGCGCTCCGAGCTGATGGCCGGCAGGAGGCTCACGCCGGCGACGAACGTGCAGAGCCCCAGGACCCGGCACACGGCGCGCACGTAGTCAGCGAACGGGCCCAGAAAGCCCCCCGTGTTCAGGACGGAGAACACGGCCTTGCTGAAGAGGTAGCCGACGTCGGCGCCGGCCAAGTGCAGGAAGTAGACGGAGAAGGGGCTCCTCTTGATGGAGAAGCCGAAGAACCACAGGACCAGCCCGTTGCCCGCCAGGCCACAGAGACAGAGGAGCAGGAAGATGTAGTTCATGACGGCCGGCAGGGGCAGCTCGCTGATCTGCTCGATGGTCAGGAAGCCACGGCTGTGGAGCCCCGGCGCCTCTCTCACGCCGGGACACACCTGTGCAGGGGCGGAGGGGAGGCACCTGTGACGCTCGCTGCGTCCACCCCCCTCCCCCACTGCACCCGCGGCCGCCGGTCCTGGTTAGAGCCTGGCCGAGCCCCTGGCTCCGCGGCAATGAGTCGGCTGTCACCAGAGCGGAAGCCACCCCCGTTCCCGCCTGTGCCACCACGCTGCACGGCGGCGTCCCGGAGTCTGCAGCCAGCAGCCTAGAGGGGTGACAGGGGTGACATCAGCCCCTAAGAAACGTACCAGATGGCCCACCTGTCAGAAGGGACTCTGGGCAACAAGTGTCCTTGTCATGAGAGAGTAAAGAAAGCCCGAGGGACCTTTCCAGGTTGAAGGAGGACGTAGAGCCATGGCCATAAAGGCAGCACGGTGTCCCGGGTTTTACAGCAGCTCCAGCGGCTGCTGGAGAGGGTGTCAGTGAGGTGACAGGGAAACGTGGGTACCGATTGCGTGTCCTGGAATTACGCCACCGCTGAATTTCCTGAATGGGAAGATGCGCCGTGGCTCCGTCCCGGAATGTCCTTGTTCTTAAGGGGCACGGGCTGTCCGGGGACAGGGGGGCCTGATGTCTGCAGCTTACTGTCCCACAGTTCTGGGAAAGAGCCTGTCGTGAGAGGTACGGAGGGAAAGCACGCGTGGGGAGAGGCTAACCGTGGCCTGGTGAAGGGCGTATGGGTCTGCATGTGCTATCCCTGCCCATTTTCTGTATATTTGGATTTTTCACACCAAAACAGGAAAATATTTAAACAAATAAAATAATCGGGGGCGCCTGGGTGGCTCAGGCGGTTGAGCTTCCGACTGTCAGTTTCAGCTCGGGTCAGGAGCTCACGGATCCCGAGTTTGAGCCCCACGTCGGGCTCTGTACCAACAGCGAAGCCTGCTTGGGATGCTCTCTCTCTCCCTCTCTCTCTGCCCCTTCCCCACTCAGAGCACGTGCTGGCTGGTGCACGCGCACTCTCTCTCAATATAGAAATAAATAAAAGTAAAATAAAATGATAAAAGAATTGGGGGCGCCTGGGTGGCTCCGTCGGCTGAGCGTCTGACTCTCGGTTTTGGCTCAGGTCATGATCTCACGGGGTTCATGAATTTGAGCCCCAGGTCGGGCTCTGCGCCGGCAGCTGGGAGTCTGCTTGGGGGCCTGGCTCTGCCCCTCCCCCCTTGCACGCTCGCGATCCAGCATGTGCTCTCTCTCTCTCTTTCTAAAAAAATAAACAAAGTTAAAAATAAAATAAGGGATTGTGAAAAGTGGACCCGGGCCCTAACCAGAGCAGGACCGTGTCCCATAATGGGATCAGAGAGGCCTGGGGACTCAGAGACAGTCCCCGGAGGGGCCAGGGTGACTCTGGGTTTCTGGACCACAGGGATTTGGATGGGGGCCAGTGAGTCCCCGGGGACAGGGAGACACTGGAGGCTGCAGCTATTTATGAGGCTCTGGGGAAGCACTGATACTTGAACAATCTGTGGCTGACTGAGTGCCCCGGGCTGGGTTTCAGTCGGGCCTGCTGGGTCTGGGGTGGGGATAAACGCACGGGTGGCCGGGTGTGGGGGAGGGGTGGCAGATCTGAGCAAGGTGGGCTCTGCTCCGGCTGGTGGGTGCTGGGGGGCGGGTCTGGGGGCGGCGGGGGACAGGACCCTGGGCCGAGGGGCCGGCATCCTTTCCCCAGAGAAGCTGGAGCTCTGGATTGTAATGTGAACTCCCCTGATCTTTACATGTTTGCACTTAAAAAACATCCTGTGGGCCAAACACAACACATCTACAGGCTGGATTCATCCTCAGGCTGTCATTTTGACCTCTCGTTCCAAGTGACAAGGCTGCCCAGAGCCCTGTCACCGCCTTCTCTCAGCCCCGGAAGATATCGCTAACCCTTCCCACAGGGCCTGGACCTGACCCTCGACCCCCGCCAGCCCCCCATCCCCCAGGATAATGCTGTGTCCTCACTTCCCGTCGCTGTGACTCTCCCCACAAGAAAACAAACAGAAAGGTTCTCGCGGCTGGGACATTCTGCCACCTTCCAGATGGCCCCCAGCTCTGCCAGAAAGCTGGGGCCTGATACCCCGTAACAGAGGGGGGCCCTTCTGTCCTGGCTCCGGCCGAGGGCAATCTGCAAGCAGGGACTGGAGGGCACTGGCCAAACTTCGGGGGAGACTCTGCGAGGTCAGGGGGTCCTGGTCACCACGCATCATCCTCCAGGTAATTCATTGGCTCAGGTTCTCTGTCTGTCTGTCAACCAAGTCCCTTGGTTTGCTCTTCGCTCAGCCCTTCATGTTGGTGGCTTTGACCTCATCGGGCCATGGAGCGCCTCCCCGCCCCGCCGCCCCTCAGCTGGGGCACCAGACCCAGAAGCCACAAGACCCAATGCCCAGACAGCCCACGCAGGCGGATCGCCGAGAGCTTCTCCAGGCTGGAAAAAGCCTGCAATCCCCCCGTCGGAGTCAGAGCGGGAGGGGTGAGTCACGGGGCGTGTACTTGCATCCCCAGCCACATCCCGTAAAATGCCTGCCCTGGAGCCTGTCTCCCCCACCCCCCCACCCAGGGCTCTGTTTTTCTCTGGAGATTTCTGGGGACTTCTCCCCAGCCAGTCCCATCAGAGCCGCTGCACCACGGTCACTCTGGGCGGAGGCTAAGGGACACGGGCCCTGGCTGGACTCTGGGCCCCGCTCAGACCTCGGGGCTCACCCTGGTGTAGTTACGGGCCTGTCTCAAGCCTCGGTCTCCCCCAGTGTGGATGAGGACATACTAGGTAAACTCGAAGGGGGTCCCTCCAACCCGGAGATTGTTTCTCCTGCGGTTTAGAAGGGAATTCCAGAATTTTCAGGGACCTCAGAGAAGTAGGGGGCCGGGAAGAGAAGGAGGGGTGGGTTGGCCGGATGTTGTCAGAGTCTCGGCCCTGGCTGGTGCCCGGACCACCAGACCCTGGCCTCGCAGGGTGACCCAGAGCGTGCTCCGTGGGGACACAGGACAGCAGCGCCGCCTCGGAGCAGCCTCTCAGGGCCTCCGGGCAGGGCCTGGCCGTGGGGAATGGCTGACCACCCATCTCCACGGGGAAGAGACAGGGCAAGGTGGCAATGGCTCGCGGGCTCTGCACGGGGCGGGACTGGGGGCTTCGGTCCCCGTGCTTGGCTCACAGATGAGGACACTGGCGACCTGGGGGGACTGGTAACCAGTGCCGCCCACCCGTCCTTCGACAGAGGCTGGGCCTGGGCGGCAGATGCAGGGGGAGGAGGTCCTGGGCGCGTTCTGCTGCTCCCGCCACACCCGGCCCACCAGCGCCCGGACCCCCCTGGCGCCCAGAAGCACTTGCCTCGTCCCTGCCCCCAGGACGGGTCTCCCAGGAACAGTTTCCCGCCATCTCCGGGCCTGGCGCGTCCAGACGCCTCCCAGCTCTGCTCCCGGCTCGCGGCCCGCACACCTCTGGCAAAGACACAAAGGGGCACGTCAGCGCAGCCGTGTCCCGCCCGCCCAGAAAGCCCCCTCCACCTTCCCGGCCCCTGTCCCCAGGCCCCAGGGGCTCTCCCCTGAGAGGAAGAGGCTGACAGGCCAGCACGTGGCCCCCTCCGGGCAGGGCCGTGCGGGAGGCCGAGAGGTCGTCCTGCTGAGCACAGGACAGGTCGCAACTGGACGCACTGCCCCTCCTGCCTGGGCTCCTTGTTCACCCCTCACAGTACCCTAGACACTCACTGCTGCTGGCGGGGGAGGGGGGGAAGCCCCTCTCCTCCCCCTTCTTGCTTGATCTGTGAGACTTGTGGGACCAGACGGCTTCTGGGGATGCACACTTATACCCACACGCATTCCCTGGGCACCTCCTTCACGCCGGCCCGTGGTGGCGGCACGGGGGTTCCTGGCTGGCAGTGCCAGCAGGCCAACGGCCGCCATCCCTTTCGGTCTTCATTACCAGCTAGGAAGCAGGTAGCACTCCTCCCTCGTGAGGGGTGCTCCGGGGCGGGGAGTGAGGTCCCCTGCCCAGGGGTGCACACAGCAACAGCATGACCCGCTGCAGTTTCGGAGATTTGGAGCGCCGTTGAGACTAGAGGGGCCGGGCAGCTGGAGGGAGCCAGCGAGGGCGGCGCCGGGGGGTGGCCCCAGCTCCGGGCTGGAGGAAGGGCAGCCGCACCGAGCCCGGCCTGCAGGTCAGGAGGCCTGGGCGGGGTGCCGGCGGGGGAGGGGGCCGTCTGGCCCAGGTCCCCCTTTGAAGGGACTCCTGTCCCCCAACGAGCTCTGCTCCAGCAGGCAAAGACCTGGCCCTCCCCCTGTGCAGGTGGGGAAACTGAGGCTGAGCTGCACGCACCCGGCACCCCTCTCCGCGTGGAGGGAATGCTCAGCAGCTGTTGCTTCTCGGCCTCCCCCGGAATTCCTTCCCGGCCGCTGCAGGCCCTGCGCGCTCCCAGGGCAGGGAGGGGGGTGAGGGGCGGGCCGGGCAGGCGCGCCCGGTCATTGGCTGGGAAGGGGGACCGTCCCTGCGCCTCCTGCGCCCTCTTTAACGCTGGGCCCTCCAGCCAGGCGGTGGTGGGGGCCGCGGGGAACAGCGCCTGCACCAGACCCCTGGCCCACCGGCGGCCTGGCTCCCTTCCCGGCCCCGCCACCCACAGCGCCCTTCCGCCCCAGGCCCTTGGACAGGGCGGCCTGTGGGCTGTGGGCGAGCGCGTGTGCGCCCGGCAGGTGGGTCCCAGCGCGGCCTGCGAACCAGGTGTCTGTCTGCACAGGGGGCGGGAGCTCTCGTGCTCGGCAGTAAGTGGGCGAGCCCGCGTGCGTGTGCAGGTGTGCGTGTGGCCAGCAGGCACCGTGCGGTGCGATCTACAGCCCCACACCCCCTCTTTACATCACCGGGACTCCAGCCCCGGCCTTGGTCCCCACTGCCTCCTCCGGGTCATGCTTACCCACACCCTGGGGCCCCCCTGCCCCGCCGAGTCCCCATCGCGACTGCCCCTCCCCCCTTCCCGGTCCCCCTCGCCCCGTCCAGCGCTCCCACCTGGTCATCCCGGTCGCACACCACCCTGGGTCTGGGCCCTTGCAGCCATCCTGACCGCGAGCCCTGCCCTTCCACCTCAGTCAGGCTAGGCCCCCCCCAGTACACAGATGCCCCCCAAGGGCAGCCAGCCGGGGCCAGGCCCTGATCGCCAGCTCGGACCGGCCCCCAGCTCACCTCTGCCAACTGCCTCCACGTGTGGGTGCCCCTGGTGGGTCTCCGAGCTCTCCTGCCCCTGCCCCGGGCAATCTGGAAAGCTATTACGCTCATGCAGGGATCTAGAAGCCAAGTGGACCCCAGATGGGCCACGAGAAGGCACGTGTGGGACATGCGTGAGGCGTGTGTGTGAGCAGCGGTGAACGTGCGTGCTCCTCACGCATTCTAGGGGTGGATCTGGACTGTGACCAAACTGGCTTCTGCTACTGCGAGCCGGGAAAGCTGTCAGCTCAGCGCACCCCTGACCCGCCCTTCAAGGCACAAAGCCCCGTGGGGCACGGCCACCTGTCTGCGTCCTCTCCCCTCAGCCCAGCCCCCAGCTTGCTGGCGAGGGGCGCCTAAGGGGGCATGAACTCCACTTCCCTGACCTTCTTCCTGGCCCGTCTCCTCGCCACCCCACCGGCCCCCACCTCCAGCTCACAACGGAAGAGGCTGATCTGGGGACTCGGGAGCCCACAGCGCGCCAGGTGCCACCTGCCTGGCAGACGGCGGGAGGCAGCTGCCGGGCCTCCCGTGCCCGAGCTCGCCACCCCGCCGGCCGTGCGCGGGCCGGGCCGCAAGCGCCTGGGAACGGTGCGAGCCATCTCTCGGCACTTGGGACGCTGCCGGCTGGGTGTTCCCTTCCCGCCCTTCCAGAAAGCGGACTTGGACGGCTGGCGAGGGTGGGGGCAGGGCCAGAGGGGGGCCCCACCCCCCGAGGAAGACAGAACAGAGGTTGGACGTGGAGGATGGCACGGGGACCCCGGGGCGGGGACCGTCAGAGCCTCGGGAGCGTGCAGGGGGCGGCTCTGCAGGGTCAGGGCTCCCTGCTCCGAGCCTCAGGACTCCTGGGGGCCGCCGGCCCTGACAGCGCCCACCTCAGTCTCCTTCCCCGCCCGGCCTCCTCCCTGCAGCCCTGGTTCCCAGAACGCCCTGCTCTGGGCCCAGGGCCCCCGCAGAGCTACCTGCAGCGGCCCAGCTCCTCTTCGGTCTCTCCTTCCTGGAGCACGACACCCGCCTCTGGCCGCCGACCCGCCAGGGCAGCCGGCCAGCACGCAAGCACTGCCCGGAGCCTCAGAGAACGCGAGCTCCGAGCCCAGGACAGCCCTTGCTCGCCCGCCTGCTGGAGGAGATGGCTTCGGGAGCAGAACCCGCCCCAAACCCAATTCCAGGCCCGGAGGGAGGGGGAAGGGGAGGAGGAGGGAAGGAGGGGCCGAGCCAGGGCTGGGATGAAGCTTCGGGAAGGAATGCCCCGCTCGGGAGCCCCCCCCCAAGCCTCACTGGGAACTCACGTCCCCGCCTGGTGACGTCATGTTGGCCGGAGCACTGCTGCGGGAGTCCAGCTGTTAATCTCCCTCGCGCCCTTGCAGCTCCGCTGCCCTGGA